>OX387185.1:19166365-20366365 GCA_947561395.2 Buxus sempervirens | reverse complement strand
ATATAACTTCACTCTATGGGTGACCATTATGCCTTGCCAAAGTACTTCTCTGTCTTTTTTGGTTCTGTCATTGCCAGCTTGTCCAAGATTCGATGTTACATTCTCTATAATCAGAAAGGACTTCACAGAAGGACGAAATGTAGGCTGGGCTCAAGGGTCAAGAAGAAATGATATGAAGGCTCGAAATTAATGCATGGATTAAAGGCCATGTCCTGTCTACTTTCCTTGTTAGGGCTTGCTTTGTCTTCGGCTCCCCCAAATTTGTGTCCAACTTTGATTTGTAGTTCCTTTCTCTTTCTTCCATCTTTGTTTTTCTTTCTCTTCATTCTTTCTTGGGTTTTTTGCCCCCAATTTTTGGCCCTTGCCTTCGGGGTTTGCCTTGGCTTTTTCTTCTCTTTTCTTTTTTTTCTTTTCCTTTCTTTCAAGGGATTGCCCCAGTTTTTTTTCTTTGAATTCTTGTTTTCTAGGGTTCTCCTCATCCCTCATTTCTGCCCCCTTTGTTCTTAGGGTGCTTTTCGCTTTGCCCTATCTTTACCTTTATCTTTTTTGTGTCTCCAATTACACGAAGCTTCATGCCCCAGTTTTGAAGACAAGACATGGTAAGGTTAATGAAAGAACTGTTAAGCTCAAAGTGTTTTGCTAGGGTTTCATCTTGCGTCAAATGATTTTTGGAGAAGATCAAGGCTGGCCTTTCGTCCTTTCACAGAGAATGTAACACTTAATTATTTTTTCACGATTAACTGGCTCAAGAACCATTTTCTTCTTTGTTCATTTTGTTTTTTGCTTCTTCTTTTTTTTTTTTTTTTTTGCTTTGCCCCAATTCGGGGTGGCTAGACATAACGTGGGTTAGAAATGAGACGATCGGGCTCAACACGTTTGACTAGAGGATTTTATTTGAATTGTTTCAGCCAAAAATGGCCTCTCATCATTTCATTGGGGTGCTTGATCCAGGATCGTGTCAGTGGCCTGAGACTGGTATGGGCACCTTGCCCTTTCTTTTCCTACTCACTCTCTTATCACAGCTTGCCCGGTGTTTGGCAGGGTGGGTTCCAAACGGGATGCTGGGGGGACCTCTCGGCTATATTGAGACTCGCGCAGTTTGTGCTGTTTGGCACATTTCATTTGTCAAATTTGATTGTTCAGGTTTGTCCCGAGATCATGGTCATGCCTTGGTGTGGTCCAACACTTTAGTGATTTCCCAAAATATTTTTATAAGCTTGCAAAAAAGAGACATGCTATCCAGTTTAGAATTTAAAAGAAAAGAAAGCATAAGCAAAACAGAACAGCAATGGTGCGAAAGGGTGGCCGATGTGAATCCGCGTTCTTGGAGTTCAGTTGCATATTCTGAGAGATTTTTCTTAACCCGACGAAGGATCAATCCTGAGCTCCCCGGCGTCAAGAAGGTCTTGGATTGCATGGCGAAGACTCCAACATTCTTCAGTATCATGCCTCGGAGCTCCTTTTTGGTAATCGCATGTCTTGGACGAGTCATACCCTCGACTTGCTGGTGCCTTTGGATTTGGTGGAACCTGCTTTAGGTGTCCTTCTTGCAACAAGGAAGGCAACAATTCTGCCTGGGTGCATGGAAGCTGCGTAAACTCACGGTTCCTTCTTTCTTCCTTGGTGAGGCGCCTCTTGAGGCGGGGCGCAACATTGTTAGCAGAGGGGAGGCTCGCCTCCTGATTGCCCTGGAATACTTCTGTCTTCAAGCTTTCAATCTCTCTCTCCAAATCCCTTATTCGAGATTGCAGCTCAAAATTTTCTTCCCTCCGTGCTTCCTAGCGTTTACCCCACGCTTCTTCTTTGTCCTATATCACTTGTATTAAAATACGGAAAAGGTCCACCATCTCGCCCACCACAGGAATTATCCCTGAAGTACTATCCATGTTGATTGTTGACAGGGTTCCTGGTGGGAGAGATAAACATTAGAATGCAGAATACATGATAGGGAATGTCAGCATACATAGAGATGATGATGATGATTTTTTTTTCTTCCTTTTTTTCTTTTTTGTTGTTTTGTTTTGTTCTCTCTCTTTTTTTTTTTTTTTTGTATACACTTTGACTAACTGGTCTATTTTAGCTGGCAACAAGGGAAGAGAACCAGATCTTTGAAAGCTGATTTATTTTAGATGCCCGTAGGCAACCAGGGAAGAGAAACCTAGTGACCGAATCTATTTTAGCCACCCGTGGGTGACTGGGAGAGAGAACCCTAATGAATTTGGAAGACTGATCTGTTTTGGCTGTCCTAAGACGACCAGGGAAGAGAACCCTAATGACTTTTGAAGACTGATCTATTTTGGCTGCCTTAAGACGAACGGGAAAGAGAACCCTAATGACCGAATCTATTTTAGCCACCCGTAGGTAACAGGGAGAGAGAACCCTAATGAATTTGGAAGACTGATCTGTTTTAGCTACCCGGAGGCAACAAGGGAAGAGAACCTGATTTTGAATCAACTGGTCTATTTTAGCTACCCGTAGGTAACAAGGGAAGAGAACCTTAATGAATCCGAAGACCGATCTATTTTTGCTGTCCTAAGACGACCAGGGAAGAGAACCCTAATGACTTTTGAAGACTGATCTATTTTGGCTGCCCTAAGACGACCGGGAAAGAGAACCCTAATGACCGAATCTATTTTAGCCACCCGCAGGTAACAGGGAGAGAGAACCCTAATGAATTTGGAAGACTAATCTGTTTTAGCTGCCCGAAGGCAACAAGGGAAGAGAACCTGATTTTGAATCAACTGATCTATTTTAGCTACCCGTAGGTAACAAGGGAAGAGAACCTTAATGAATCCGAAGACTGATCTATTTTGACTGTCCTAAGATGATCGGGGAAGAGAACCCTAATGACTTTTGAAGACTGATCTATTTTGGCTGCCTTAAGACGACCGGGAAAGAGAACCCTAATGACCAAATCTATTTTAGCCACCCGTAGGTAACTGGGAGAGAGAACCCTATTTTCTCTGAAAGCTAATTTTTCTGAAAGCTAATTTATTTTTGAAAGCTGATCTATTTTTGAAAGCTGATCTATTTTTGCCATTTGGGAGTGGCTAGGAAAGAGAACCTAGTTTAACTGGAAGCTGATCTATTTTAGCCATTTGGGAGTGGCTAGGAAAGAGAACCCGGTTTAACTGGAAACTGATCTATTTTAGCCATTTGGGAGTGGCTGGGAAATAGAACCCGGTTTGACTGGAAGCTGATCTATTTTAGCCATTTGGGAGTGGCTGGGAAAGAGAACCCGGTTTGACTGGTCTATTTTAACTGTTTAAGCAAGGAAAGAGAACCTTCAATTTAAGGGGTTTTGTTTGAGCTCAGAATCACAGGGTTGGACCAATCAGGGTCTCCACAGGGGGTGAGCTGAAAAGCAGCACCTAGGCGTACCTCAGCCAATCTCCAGTTTATTCACTGGCGGCGTCGGCGCCTAATTTCGGCTAGTAGTTCCCGGGCGTGCCTTAGCTAGTCGTTGATTTAATCACCATTGACTTCGGCGCCTCGCAAAGGGGAAGGCTATGCCTGGACGCTCCTCCACCAATCTCCAGTTTAATCACCGACGGCTTCCGTGCCCCAAAACTTCAGCTAGTGATACCTGGGCGTGCCTTAGGTAGTCGTTGATTTAATCACCATTGACTTCGGCGCCTCTACTTGGGGTATGCTATGCCAGGACGATCTTCCACCAATCTCCGGTTTAATCACCAGCGGCTTCAGTGCCCCAAAATTTCGGCTAGTAGGACCTGGACGTTCCACAGCCAATCTCCGATTCAACCATCGGCGGTTTTGGTGTCACTAAAAGGGGTAGGCTATGCCAGGACGCTCCTCCACCAATCTCCGACTCATCCGTTGGTGGTTTTGGTGCCCTACAGGATTGACCGAATGATCTTGGAAAGATACAGACGGGTGTGATCTGAGCTCAAAGTCTTGAGTGTTTTGAACACTTGCTGGGTTTTGCAATCTCATTGAAAGAGATGCAATCAAAGGAAAATTAGGTGGTCGCAGCGACCAAAAACATTGCAATTAATGAAGAGAGGTGGTATGTCGGAGACCGAGTTGCCCTATTGGAGGGGATTAATTATTTTATTTCAAATTCTTATTTTGTTAAGTTTGAACAACATAGTAGAGTGAAAATAAATTCATGCTTTTATCAAAAAGAGCCATCACAGCACAAAGTACATGATCATGATTATCAAGATACAACAAAGCCACAATCTAGCTAGGTTGGTCATCATCATAGTGGGAGGACACGTCTTGCCTCCTCAAGGATCGCAGAAGCTTGTTCCACAGACGTCGGTCCTCCTCTGCATGTTTGTGCACTAGTTCCATTTCATGTTGCAAGGCCATATTGGCCTACCTACTTTCCCGTTCCGAATCCACATAAGCTGAATGGATACGGGAGTGGGTTTCCTGCAGTTTAGCCACCCTATCCCTATATCTGTTAGGGGGATGAACTGGAATGTCGCTTGAAGCGACAGGCTGAAGAGGTGGGGGGCTGTTGTGGCCAAATTCCCAAGTTATCTGTCAGCACCCCATTTTTGCACTATAAAATTGCCCAAGAAGCATATCTTAAACCGGCATATATGTGGGCATGTAAATTGAGGTTTTTATAGTGGACTCATCTTTTTGAAATAACAAGCCCATAATAAATAGAATTCTGAGCCGATTCTGAAGCACCAAACCGTGCACAAATCGGATGTCAAATGGCTAAGTTATGAATAAAATAAATAAAGGGTAGTTTGGGGATTTTTACAAAACCAAAATTGGATGCCACATGGCAGCCACGTGTACGCCATGGTGGTTGCCATGTAACCAATGACAAATTAAAATTTTGTGGGGTTGTTTTAGTAAATAAGTAAGTTTCCTAATGGGGTTTCTTATGCAAATAAATAACAAAGTTAATAAAAGTTTAAGATTAAAAAAATAATAATAATAAAAATAAACAAAGAGAAATGAGTTGGATGAATTGGTCCAACTCATATTCTCTTGAGATATTGAAACAAAGCTTAAAAAATACATAAGCCTAATAAAAATGTGGGACAAAATGGACTTTGACCAAACCTAATTGAATGAGGGTGTTTAAGAGAGGAAGAGGAAGGGTTAGTTGTTTAAGAGAGGAAGAAGAAGGGTTAGTTGTTTTAAGAGAGGAAGAAGAAGGGTTAGCTGTTTAAGAGAGGAAGAGGAAGGGTTAGTTGTTTAAGAGAGGAAGAGAAAGGGTTAGTTGTTTAAGAGAGGAAGAGGACAGGTTTGGGGTTAAGAATTTGAAGGGGTAGGAAATCCTCTATAAAAGGGCTTGAAGTTGAGAGCAAAAGAGAGGATAAAAAGAAGAGAGTTCTTAAGAAAAAGCAAAGAGGGAAGTGAGAAAAAGAGGTAGAAGGAGGTTGTGCAAGAGAAAGGAGGGAACATCTGGAGTTGAGCATATCAGTTTCCGGGAAATCGACTCCATACTAGGTTTTTTTTTTCATTATTTTGTTTATTGATTCTTTAATCAAATATTTTTGTTTTATGTTGTTAGATTGTTAAATGAAAATAATACAAAGCATGTCACTGTTATGGCCGAATCTGAATTTTTCAGTGTTGTTAAATTGACAAATGAAAGTATACAAAGCATGTCTCTTGTCCGGTCGAATTTGTTGAATGAATGGATATGTGGGTTGAATTTTGAGCATTTGATAAAATAGGGTGCCTAATTTGTTATTCTGAAAAATTAAAGGATTTAAAAAGAACGTATTTTATTTCATGTTTTAGTTCTTCTTTAAAACCTTTTTAATAACTCTAGCTTTCATTTGTTATTTCTTTTATTTCTTTCATGTTATTTCTCTATCCTTTTCTAAATTTCTTAATTATTTTTAGATAATATGCTTAATTAACATACTTAACTATACTAACCAGATTTTTTTTCTTAATTCTTTAGATAATATGCTTAATTAATATACTTTTATACTAACCATATTTTTTTTTATTATTTTCTTAATTCTTTAGATAATAGGATTAACTAACATATTTAATTTTTTTTAATTTATTAATCATAGGCTTAAACATTTGTAACTCTTATTAATTTCTTATAACACTTCTTCTCTTATCCAAATCCTTAGAAATAAGAATTAAAAAAATGGAAAAATAAAGTGTAATCTTCAATGGTTAAATATGATTGATTTTTTTACACATGCTTTGTACAAATAAATTATCATAAAAAATTAAAAAAAACAATAAAAAATGATTGGGATAATGGAGCATGTTAATTCCTCTAATCTCTTGTATATATGAGAAAGATAAGATAAAAAAATAATAAAAAAATAAAAAGAAAAAGAAAAGATAAGTAAATAAATATTTTGAAGTAACCAAGTACATTGCTCCAAGGTAAAATGTTTGATTTAGAATTTTTTATTTAGAATTTTTTATATGTATTATACATGATGTAATATAGCAACCTTCATTTCTCCAATATTTGTACACATGTGATCATAAAAAAATATATAAAAGATAAAATATAAATTAAAAAAAAGAAGAAGAATTAAATAATAGTAAAACAACCCCAATATTACCCAACTAATTTAAGGGAACCCATTTCGGTGGGGCAACCCAGGGTGTTCAAGGACTTCCCTGGGTTGTAATCGGGTCACTTATTCGGAATCACTGGTTCAGACCAAAAGACAACAAGGTGTCTACCTACACCATTTCAGGTAGTGGCGACTCCATTATATATGTAACACGCTTTTACCGCGCTCCCGAGGTGCGCACACTATCCCCTGCTCATAATCTCGAAAGTGTGATTCGATGAAGACATCTTCCCGGTATACACACACCGTCTTCCACTCCATCTGTAGTTGCGTCCTTAGTCCCTTAGTGAGTGGACCAATCAGATTGCCCATGTCGTCCTTGACCGGGATTCCCTGCGGTTTCCCAAACTGTCTCAGAACCCGAATCGGATAGTATGGCATAGCATGGGTAAGGCCTATCAGGGCAAGACCCTCTCTTTTCTTGAAAGCTATAATAGGGGTGTAGGGAATGTTGTATGTGCCCCACCATCGGATGTCTGTTTCTCCCTTCAGGTGGAAAAAATGGTTGAACCAATCCTCACGAGCGGGTAGGTCTAGTTTGATCTCCCTTCGGGCCAGCCATTTGATGTTATCACAGGCTAACCCATAATGCGCACTAACAGGTGATGACAGCATCAGGTGGTCTTGCAGCCAAATGTGGAGAAGGGGAACGCACCCTTGAAACCTCCGGGTTCCGTTTTTGCACAAAGTCAAGGAATGGAACAGTTGAGCTAGGATCAGTGGCATGATTCGGTACCCTGCCCTGAGTTGATCCACAATTTCCATGAGGGCCAAATTAATGGTGTCTCCCCCAGTTGGAAAGAAGATTTGCGACAGAACCACAAGGGTGAAGGTATCAAACCAAGCCCGGGGTCTTTCCTACTTTTTGTTTCTTATCTTTTCAACAAGGAATGTTTTGGAGACCCTAGTGAATGATTTGTCACCTCCTAAGGTCTGGAATTCTCCCCTTGAGAGGCCAAAGAAAGCGCAAGCTTCATTCTTGTAGCTTTCTTTGAGACTTGGTGTGCGCGCGTTGGGAACGCGGCACTGGGAAATTCGAAGTCGCCACTGCCTGATAGGGTGCAGGCGGACACCTGGGTGCCTAAGTTTGTCTATTAGTCTGGTCTACGGCTTGAGATTCTAAGTCTGGTCTCGATTGTGGTCTGGGGAAGTCTGTAGACACCCCAGTCCACCCCGTCGGATGACGGGTCCCGTGGGTTCCCTAGTTCGAGTCAGCTTACTTGGTCTTACCCGATTCCTAAGCCGATATGTGATTGGGTTAAGTCTGTCGGGACCTCCTGAGTGGTTTGGGTTTAGGTTTAGTGACTTAATTTTAATTCAAGATTTAGTTCAAGAATTTAAGTGGCTTTCATGCAAAAGTGGGTCGGCCTCGATTTGCGGGCCCTTAGGTGGGCCCCCATGATGGTTGCCCAAAGTATTTTGGATTTACTTTAAATTTGCCAAAATGCACTAGACATTGGGCCTGGGGCCCGTAGTCCAGTTCCGGGCTTGCAAGCCTGAATTTCATGAAGTTAGGGTTTACACCCACACTTGGTTTGGTTAGTGGGCCTTGACGGGCCCGATAGGCCCTAGCCCTTGGTCTTGGCCAAACCACGCAATTCACATCGTTCCACACATCAAGGTTCGGGTGGGCCGCATTGGGTTTGGCCCACTCAGTTCAATTACTTGCTTAAGTTGCTTAATTGCATGTACAAAGGAATTTATCGGGCTTGGTGGGCCCGTTGGAAGGCCCACTATGCATCCGGTTGGATCAGTGGTCCATGTCCCAAATTGGGTTTCCGGGTGACCCGGAAACCCGGTTGGTTCATTCGGTTTTGTTGAAAATAGCATGAAAATCTGGCAAGACAAAGGGCAAACACAAAATGGCACTTCTACTATGTATCCGGCCTTAGTTGCCGGCTAAGCACAAGCAATAGGTGATCCGGCATGAGTTGCCGGATCACCTTAAAACTTTTCTTTTTCGAGGTTTGGGAATTGGGATGGTTTCATGGGCTTCATAGGGGGTCCTATAAGTCACGTGGGCCCCTGGGAAGGCCCACATTGGTTCAGATCATGGGGAGACATCTCATTTGGCCTCCTTTGGGGATTCTCAATCAAGGACAAAGGGGAAAGAGGGAGGGCATGGGGCTACTGCCCCTCCCTGCCTTTCCCAACCACTCTAGCAGCATTGTAAGGGCTATGAAACCCCTACCTTGGGCACTCTAATCCACAAATCAAAAGGGAATTCCAAGCCTATGCCTAGGTTCTCATGTCATACCAAACAATCACAACATAATATGTCACAAAACAAGGGATAGCAGCAACTTAAATGAGCCTTTGCAAGGAGGTTGTGATGGCATTGGAATAATGTTTATCATATCCCTAAAACAGCAAGTAAACATGGGGTGAACGTTCACAATGATCCGATAAAACAAACATGCACCATCAAGAAGTCATGCTAGAAAGAACTTGCTGTAGGTGAAGTTACAGCATCAAACAAACGGGGGTTTAGCATGCAACGGTGGGTGGGAATACGTGGGACTTAGGAAAGGGAAACATGCATGGAAGGGTTGATGGGCTGGACTTGGTCCGGGATTTCCGAACCTACTGGGACAGCAGCAAACAGTGAGAGTTGGCTGCTGTCTCCAGCAGCAACTCATCTTGGTCACAATGAAGGGAGCATAACAAGGGCTTATTACATGCTATAAAGATCAGTAAGCAACAAATTATCACTTAAAGAAAGGGAAGGATTCATGCTTAGACAGGTAAAACAGCAAGTGGAAAGAGGGATGGGGGCATGCTTATTACCTATTACAACATTTCTGTAACCCCAAAAGAAGAGAGGGCATGCATTGGCACGTGCAACCCATAGGTGGTAAAAAAGGAACTTGCATGGACTCTTAGAAATAGCAACAGGACATAAGAAGAACACTAAGGACAGCAATCATATGCACAAACAGAAAATCCAACTTAGAACTAGGCATATCTGCAACTAGGGCCAAGAATAGCAAGACCAAAGAGACATGGCCAGCGGAGAAAACATCCAGGAAAACTGTAAAACAAGTGAGAAAAGGGAGAAAACGAAGAAGGGAATTGGGGGGGTGTTATGGGGATACATTGGATGAAAATTTAGAGGGAACATGCTCCCTTTTAACGGACTAAACTACTGCTGAAGATGCAACCCAAAACAGTAACTAAAAATACTAACAAAAAAAGTGTAAAAGGTGGACTCCCATGCTCCCCTAAAAAAACCTAACGTGGACTTCTTACCTGTGGTGGCTTCATGCCATGAGAAGAGCACCAAATGCATGCATAACATTCATGGAGACAAATTCATACCAAGAGGGAAACCAGTGTAGGAAGATTTTTAGAAAATTCTAAGTTTAACATATGCATGATACAATATGATGAGAAGCCTTACCCTATAGTTCTTGCACTCCTAGGCGAGGTGGTGATGCTCCCTTGAGGTGGTACGGCAGCTGGTGGCCTTCTTGGTGCACCCACTTCTCCCAACAGCAACTAGGCTTCTTAGTCTTGTTTTAGAAAGTGGAGAAGAAGAAGGGAACAAAGGTGGAAACACTCGAGGTGGTATGGTGAGGTGGTGGAAAGCCAAAGGGAGTTGAAGATGGAAGGTTTCGGATGAGGAAAAGTGGGGGAAGAAAGCTGAAAAATAGCCAAGGAAGCCAACCCCCGGCCAGAGGTGGCTGCTGTGCTTTTATAGAAAAACTTAATGTATCCGGCATTAAATGCCGGATACACTACATATCCTTTGTATCCGGCATTTAATGCCGGATACACTGAGCCTCCTTTGTATCCGGCATAAGATATTGGATACAAACAAAATTATTTCAAAAATTTAATGCGGCCGCGAATTTGTCGGGGAATCGGTGTGAATCTCGCTGAGCAAATTTTTGTATCCGACATTTGAGCCCGGATATGAAGAGGGGCAAGTGTATCCGGCATATTTGGTCGAATACAAATCGAAAAATTACGGATTTGAAGAGGGGCAAGTCTATCCGGCATATTTGACACTTTTGAGCAATTACGAATTGGTCCCTGCAAATTTTGGTTTAGTCCCTGAGATTTTTAGTGATTTTTGGATATTTAAGATTTAGTCCCTGAGATATTTTGCTGCGTTGGCTGCCACGTGTGCAGTTCCTGCGCCACGTGTGCAGTTTCTGGTTTTGTTGCTCGGAAACTTCGACAGCTCATATCTCCTTCATCCGAACTCCGATTTGGGCAAACTCAATTGCATTAGACTCGTATCGGAGCCCTCTATTTAATGACATAGGGCTAAGCACTTGGCACGGGGTTCTAGGAAAAGTCAACTTTCGGCTCGCCTTTAAGTTTGACCGGCCCACCGAACCTTCATCCGAACTCCGATTCCAGCAAACTCAGTTGAGTTGGAACCGTGTCGGGATCCTTTATCCATTGAGATAAAGCAAGGTGGCCAATTATCACTTGATCAAAAATTCAGTTTTCCACCCCTTAGGGTTTAACTTTCTGTTTAGGGTTTGCATTTCCGGCTCTTCCGGGAGCGCAAAAATGAGGTGCTTACAGCTGCCCCTCTTTGCCGGAGTCACCTTGGGGATGAACGGCAAAGAGAAAAAAAATCTAGTTTTTGCGCTTGGCATTTCTGTCGACATGGTCAACGAGCTTAGTCCTTTGAAGTTTTCATTTTGAGAGGGAAGCGGCCAATGATGTGGCGTCACTTCCCGGCTTCAGAGTTTCCTTACCCTTTGCTTTTCGGGCTTTTGCAGGGCAACTCTTCAGCGATTGATTTAAGTTTGAAGGAGATTAGATCGGACTTGAGCTCGCCAACCTGTTTTGGTGTTGATGCCAGATACTTGACAATATTCTTTTCTTCTTGTTTGTTCCATTAAAGCTTTTAGGTGACTTCAGACTTCTGACTCTTTTTGTGTCTTTTACTTGAAGCTTTTAATAGTCTTTTTTTTTTTTAGGGATTTGATGGCCAAGGGTTGGTTTAGGATGGAGGCCGAATGGAGAAAGGAGGAGGGAAGAGTGGAGGAGGAGCTGCTGTTGGTGAGGAGGTGCTTCCAGCGCTGTCCAGTGCCTCAAAGGAGCTCACACACCTGCTCTACTCTATTTACAAAAGTGTGAAATCAAAATTTACAAAAGGGGCCATCTTGCCCGATGATATTTATGCTCATTCCTCTTCATGTCTTGTCATTCCTTCTTCTGCAGCGCTTTCTGGTTGGCTTTCCCCTTTTGTAGAGGCTCCCTAGCTTGGAGTGACTATTGCCGGGGATTAGGCGGGAATCTTTTCTTTATTGCCTCTTTTTCCGGGTCGAGCCTAGTTTTTGACAAGCATGGGAGTTCCCTGGGGAAGGATGCTCCACTGAGGATAAGTGGGGATTCCTTACGCTGTCATTATTTCTTTGTAAAGCCTTTTCCCTCTACTTCAGCGTGAGTTCCTCATGCTCGTCTGCGCTTTTGTTGAGCGCGAGAGACTCCACTGAGGATTGATGCGAGCTTGCTTGCCTTCTTTCCGCTCTTCTCTTCAAGGCCGGCCTCTTCAGACTAGGCGAGGCTTGAGAAGTCTACATTATCAAGTATTGCTCTCTTATTGCTTGAGAGGACTCTACTGGGGATGCAAGGGTGTCGTCCCTTGTTTACTGAAGGCCTTCCACTAGGGATTTTGGGGGGTATTATTCTCCGTTTTACTGAAGGAACTCCATTGGGGATTTTGGAGAAGACATCCGTCATCCCACTTTTGGCGTACCTGTGAAGGCAGGAAAAGACAACATGTTAGCCGTGGAATAGCTGGGGAATGCAAAACACTTCTTTTATTCTCTTCTTGCTTACACTTGGCCTAGCGGGTTCTCCTAAGTTGCGAAATCGGAGGAATAGGTCAAGTTCCTCAATTGTGGGAGTCAACTCATTGATCCTGAATTGAAACAGTGAAAGATGGGGATCCCAGAAAAGCAAGGCTGCTTAGATCATATCCCAGTTGATCGGCACGTTTAACAGGGACAAAGTCTGTCCCATGCGGTATTTGTGCTCTCATTCAATCTGCTCACTCCATTGGAGCTGCCTTGTCCAAGAACGGATCCAGGGGGTGTCCCAGGCGTACTTCTCTATCCTAGGGAAACGGGTTCTCTCAGATAAGGATGAGAATGCCATGCCAACTATCCGACCGAAATTCCAAATCAATTCAGGGTTCCACACCAACTCTCAATTAGTTCTAAGACATGCATAATTTCAAGCAAAAGACTAACCACTAGCAGTTTTAACATGTTTCATAGAATAAAGCAAAAAACTAAACAGTGTGGAATTTAACTTAGGCACACATGGTGTGTGGTCCTAAGGGTTGGCGCTAGTTGAGGCACGACTCATAGACATCCTTGTGAAGGAGAGCACATTCAAGTCCTGATCAGTCTTCTGCTTTTCATCTATTCTTTCATCTGCTTTCGGTGTCAGACCACAGCAAAAATTACAACTTGCCATCGAGGGCGGAACTTTACAAGATATTTAAAAACTGCAAAGAATTCATCCTTGAGGCTGTTGGGAGCCAAAAGGAAGGATACAAATTGCTTTCAAAGCGGGTAGGCTGAAAATTCCTAGATCTAGGGTTTAGTGCCCATGTTCTGATCTGGCATGCTTTCATCTGTTTGTCTGATCTGGCCGGCTTTTGTCTATTCTAAAAGACCAATCCGGACTTAAGGTGCTCCCAGCGGACTCTAATGGGTCGAGACCCATAGCATACAGGACTCCATGCATGGATCTGGGGTGGTTCCCCTGATCAAAATTAGGTGAGCTTCCTAAATTAGGGCTGAGGTCGCCCGTGATCTAGGGTTTACTCAATTTGATGTAAAAAGCAAGGGTTGCTGCCCCTAATGGAATCTGGATTTTATTCTGATTTTACTCCTCTTGTATTCATCATTCCCAACATACTCACCCTCGCATGCTCAACGCATAGTTTACTCAGAAACGTTAGGTGGGGAAGGATACCCAGCCCGAGACATAAGCCTGCAAGGGTCTGGACCAGTACTGGATCCTCGCATACCACGGCAAGAAACTAGTGGTGCTAATGGACTCCAGAAAACTGGGGGGATGGGTTTACCCTGCTTTCCCCAGCAAGCCATGGGAGCGTAGGTGCTAATACCATCCCAAAGATCAATTCATAGGAATCAGGAGGGTAGGCTGCTAGAGAGATCTAAGTTTTGGTAAAGAAGATGCAATATCCGATTCACTCATTCATTCGGGGTCGGATCATCCACGCAGCCTCCCTCGTGCATGTCACCCCACGCAATTTATCACAGAAGAATAGGAAATAAAAAATCCATCCACGGTGTGATGGTGTGCCGGTGTGTGCAGCTGGGCCGCGTGTTGTGTCTATATAGGTGAGTTTTGCCTGGATTTTGTTGATAAAGGGATTGTTACCGTCTCGTATAGTAAGGTGCAGAATTGGCACCCAATACGAGGTTTCGGGAGAGTCCCCAGGTAAGTGGGGGGTCACAGGGGGACCGCTTAAATCCCACTTGCCTTAGGCAATTATCTCGTCCTTTTGACAGGACTCCCCAGAACGCGTAATTACACGTATTCTGTATCTTACTAAACGAGGTAGTAAGAACCCTAAATATCAACTAAATCCCTCTTTATGCTGACTCAATCTAACCAGGGTCCTACTGGGTTGAGGGGTCCCCAGGGGAGTCGCCAGGCTGTGCGCGCGTCGGAAACGCCGCACGGGAAAATTCAAAGTCGCCACCGCCTGATGGGGTGCAGGCGGATACCTGGGTGCCTAATATTGTCTATTAAGGCTTTGGTCTGCGGCTTTTGAGATTCTAAGTAGGGTCTCGGTTGTGGTCCGGGGAAGTCTGTAGACACCCCAGTCCACCCCGTCAGGTGATGGGTTCCTTAGGTTTATCCTGGTTTGAGTCAGCTCACTTTGGTCTCACCCGATTCCTAATACGATATGCAACTTGGTTAAGTCTGGCGGGACCACCTGAGTGGTGTGGGTCCCTTTAATTTCTTTTATCTTGATTAATTAGGAAATCTGAGTCTGGTTGGGTGGGCCCCGTTGGAAGGCCCACAGTGTCCTTGGTGGGCTTAGTCAAGCCCAAGTACCCTTGTGGGCCTCTGTCTAGCCTAGGGCCCTTTGGGCTTTGGTTAAGTGAATTGATTTTAGATTAGGGTTTAGATTTTGAAGCTTAAGTGATTTCCATGCAAAAGGTGGTCCTGCATTAGTTTGCGGGCCCCTGCATGGGCCCCATGATGGTTGCCAAAAGTGCTTTAGATTTATCTTGTTAAGTCTGCCAGAAGATGGGTTGGGCATTGGGCTTGGGGCCCGTAGTCCTGATTTGGGCTTGAAGGCCCAAGTTATGTGAAGTTAGGGTTTTGAACCCTTACTAGGTTGGTTCGTGGCCTTTGGCGGGCCCAGTAGGCCCTTGCCCTTGGTTTCTGCCAAACCACACATTTCATACATCATTTCACAAGTTTGGTTCGAGTGGGCTGCTTTGGGTTTGGCCTGCCCGGATTGATCAATTAATTCATTTATCTTGCTTAGGTCACATGCATACATTCCATTGTGTTCATTGGGCTTGGTGGGCCCCGTTGGAAGGCCCACTGGAAATCAAGTTGGACCGGGGGTCCAAGTCCCATGTTGGGTTTCCGGGTGACTCGAAAACCCTATTGGTTCATTTGGTTTGGTTTGGAAATGCCATCCACATCCAGCAACCATCACAGAAAATATGCAAAACTGACACTTATCAGGGGAGATGGCTCACTATTCTGGGTCCAAGGAACGAGTTGTACGCACGGAGAACAATAGGGTTTTGGGGGGGGGGGGGGGGGGGGGGGGGGCGGGCGCGGCGAAGCCCCCTGTGGTACAGTAAAGGGCATTGTTGGGTTTTCAAAAATACAAGCAATTCGGCATTTTTTAAGAGGGTGCGCTGACCTCAGGCGCTAGGTGCGAGCTCGGTGCGGGCTAAGCGCGAGCTCGGCGCAAGCTCAACGCAAGCTAGGCACGAGCTCAGGGCATGCCTTTGACGAAATACGATACTATGTTTTTTTCTTTTTTCTCAGAGACTGGCTTGGTTTCCAGTCTCTGTAACACCTTCCCGTTGTTCATCAGACTCCCCAAAAGACACTTAAACACACTACGAAATTAATCTAACCTATTTCACATCACAATTCAAAAAGAAAAGCAACAAACGCCAATGCAAATTAGCAAACATACCATACAGAACTAGCACCGGAGTGGTCTTACACGCACCCTCTGTGACCTCCGGCTGGGATCCATGCTTGAGCCAAGAGCCTTTAAAGAAGGGAAGGAGAAGGGGGGGTTTATATAGGGTACAAAGGGATAAAATACGAGAGGAACAGGCTCCTCTAAGAAATGCTTAAAACAGTGGCTTTGGCGGCCGAAAGTGAAGAAATAAAGCTTCTCGTCCTCCCATGGGGCCGTGCATGGGGTCTCCCTTACCTTTGGAGGCCTCCATGCTCATGGCAATAAGACAGTAATGTATGCAAAGAACTGATAAAGCAAATCTGAGCAAGTGAGAAACTCAGATTTCTAGACATGGCAATACACATCTGTTTTCATATATGCGGGAAAGAACATATTAAGGAGCAATACCTGAGGGTCGTGAGACCTTGCTGAGGTGTGTGTGGACTCTTCTTGAAGTTCTAACAGCAGCTGGAGCACCTTACTTCTTGCACCAACAGCAGCCGGCCTTCGTCTTGCTTGTGAGGAAAAGGAGAAGAAGATGGGGAAGAAGGGTTCAATGACCTTGGGGTTACGGGGTTTAGGGGGCAAGAGGGAGCTCGGACGAGGGAGGGAAGGGAAATAGAAGCAAGGCCAACCAAAGAAAAGGAGCCCACCCAAAAAAGCCAACCAGGGAAAAGCTCTCCACTAAAAGAATCCCCAACCCAAAAAGAGCCAAGCCCTTGCGACGAGGGGGACTGCGGATTTTATAGGCAAAGGAAAGAGAGTCCGCCGGGTTGGTGCCTAGCTGGCGCCGAGCGCGTTTCACGCTTGCCTTGCTTGCCCGAGCGAGGTACAATCATGCCTTTATTAAATGCGGCCGCTAAATGGTCGGAAAATCCGGTTTTTTCAGATTTAGTCCCTATATATTTTTGATTTAATCCGATATTCTTGGATTTTTACAGATTTAGTCCCTGGGATATTTCGTACGTTTGGATATTCACGGATTTGATCCCCGAGATATTTTCCTGCGCAACTTGCCACGTGTGCAGCTTTTTGCCACGTGTGTAGTTTGTCAGTTTTGCTGTTCGGAAACTTCGACAGCTTATATCTTCTCCATCCGGACTCCGATCTGGGCAAACTCAGTTGCGTTAGAATCGTATCGGAACCCTCTATCCAATGACATAGGGGTAAGCATCTGGATCGGGGCTTAGCAGAAAGTCAACTTTTGGCTCCCCCTCAAGTTTGACCGGCCTGCAGAACCTTCATCCGGACTCCGATTCCTGCAAACTCAGTTGCGTTGGAACCGTGTTGGGATTCTCTATCCATTGAGATAAAGCAAGGTGGCCAATTATCACTTGATCAAAAATTCAACTTTTCACCCCTTAGGGTTTGACTTTCTGTCCAGGGTTTGCATTTCCGGCTTTTCTGGGAGCGCAAAAATGAGGTGCTTACACTATGTACTAGAGTATGATCCCACGGATATACCAGCGGATGACCCAGTTATAGATCCAGTAGAGGAATGTCATTACTGACCAAACACTTGCATCTCTTTTTTTTTCAAAAGTTTTCTTTTCTTTTTTTTTTCTTTAAAAGGGATTTTTTATAAACACCTATACAAAAGTCAAAGTGTGCAAAATAACTAACTACCAAGAGTGGTTGGAGCAAAAAGTAAATTTTAAACTTATCCTAGTTATGATGGGTTTGGAATGGAGGTTGTGCCTTGCAACTTTGCTTTATTTCTCTGCTGTTCCGCTGGAAGATGCCCATTTGTGATGGTCCGGGAGAGGGTCCAAGTTAATGGCCATAGGTGGAGTTTTGACTGGAACAAGAGGGTCCACAGTGATCTTTTTGGCATCAATCAAATCCTGGATTGCATGCCGAAGTGCCCAGCATTGATTGGTGTCATGCCCCGGCGACCCCATGTGATATTTGAAAGTCACTCTAGGGTTGTAATTCTTATTCAATGCCGCATTTGGGTTAGGGGATATTAACCTTAAATAGCCCTTTTTCAACAATATGGGAAGAAGTTCCCCTGGCGTGTAGGGAAGTAGTGAGCACACTTTGTTTCTTCTATCTTCCCTTTGCACTCTCGGCTCTAGTGCTAACCCTGTGGACCTCATGTCAGTTGGTTGATTCTCCCTCTGCAGGTGAAACGGTTATTGCCCTTGTGCTGAGTCAACACTGGCCACTTCTTTCTGGCCCTCAATCTTCCTACCTCCATTTGTGGGCCACCTTACTGTTGTGCCAGGTGCCCCTGCCTCTATCAACCTAGCCTTGATGCCACCTTCAACCCTGTCGGCAATCTGGACTAAGGCACTAAAGCTCGTCGCTTGCTGGGCAATCAAGTAGGAGTAATATGGCTGCCCCAGGGTAGAGATGAAGAGAGTGGCCATATCTTCTTCTGTCAATGGTGGATGTACCATCATTGCGTGCTCATGCCACCTCCGGGCGTATTCCCTAACGGTCTCTCCAACCTTCTTGATCATCTTCATCAGCTCCATCCTTGTGGGTACCACCTCAGAATTAAACTTAAATTGCTATATGAAGAGGTGGGCCAAATCTGGCCACGTGCGGATTTGTGCTAGGTTCAACATGGTAAACCAGCAATGCGCTTGCCCGGTCAGAGATCTCTGGAACAACTGTATCATCACCTGCTCGTCATGATTGTACCCAACCATGGCCCCGTAGTACACACTCAGATGTGTGATCGAGCATCCTGTCCTATCAAACTTCTCAAAGTTGGGGCACTTGAACTTTGCTGGGAGTTTTATATCTGGGAAGAAACAAAAGTTATCCAGTATCATCTGCCCGGGCACTGTCCCTTTTTTCAGCTCTCGCATTTCTACCCTAAGGTCGTTAATCTCGGTCCTGACTTCAGGCGGGATGACCCTTGCTTCGTTTCTCTGCCTGTGCCATTCTTCTTCCTCTTCATGGATTACTTCAGGGACATGTGGAAGATGTAGAGATTTTTCATGAGGTTGTTGATGTTGCTGCTGACCTTGAGGAGAAACAAGAGGTGGTATTTGTGGAGGGAGGGCAAGTGGAGGGATTACATGAGCCGGTGGTGGGGCCTGTGGCGGCCCTTGTAAATCTTGTGGCAGTGGTTGCGGCTCTCCTTGTGGCTGAGGGATTACCAGCTGCGGCATTTGCCTGAGTAGATTTTGGATCATTTGAGTGACTTGCTCCATCTGCTGAGTGAACTGCCCCATTTGCTGAGTCAGGTTCACAACTACCAATTCATCCTCAATTCTTCGCTGTGGTGCAGGAGGCTGTGGTGCTGGAGGTGGTGGCACAGGTGGCTCTTCAAGATTCATCCTTGTGCGGGACCTTAATAAATACGGGCTTTGATTAGCAATGGCTGCAATATTCTCCAACCTATAGGAAATAAAAGGAAAAACAAAACAAAAAAACATGTTAATTTTTCTGAAAATGGTCCGCTCTCATACGAGTGCAGCCGTGGCGTAGCAGTTTATGCATAATGAATGGAAAAAAAGGAATCTTCACACTGCAGACAGTGCTGCAGCCGTGTATGACAAACGCCGTGTATGGCTATGCATGAAAGAATCTTTGCATTGAAGACAGTGCTGCAGTCATGTATGACAAACGCCGTGTATGGCTATGAATGAAAGTTGTTCTATCCTGTATGTGGGGAGGACAACCCAAGGGTGGATACTGTGTATGGCCTTCTTGAAAGCTGTTCTATCCCATGTGTGGGAAGGACAACCCAAGGGTGGATACCGTGTATGGCCTTCTTGAAAGCTGTTCTATCCCGTGTGTGGGAATGACAACCCCAGTGGATACCGTGTATGGCCTTCTTGAAAGCTGTTCTATCCCGTGTGTGGGAAGGACAACCCAAGGGTGGATACCGTGTATGGCTTTCTTGAAAGTTGTTCTATCCCGTGTGTGGGAATGACAACCCAAGGGTAGATACCGTGTATGGCCTTCTTGAAAGCTGTTCTATCCCGTGTGGGGGGAAGAATAGCCCAAGGGTGTATACCGTGTATGGCCTTCTTGAAAGCTATTCTATCCCATGTGTGGGAAGGATAATCCAAGGGTGGATACTGTGTATGGCAGAACACATTTGGAAACTTTTGAAAGTGTCGCGAATGACACAGTGATTTTCTGAAATCTTGGTTTTGGTGCCGAGGATGGCACAATAGATTTTTTGGAAAAACTTCATGATTTGCGCTGTGGCTGGCACAGTGGTTTTGCAAATTTTTGAATTGTGCCGTGAATGGCACAAGATTTATTGGAAATGTTGTGAGTGTGCCGTGGATGGCATGGTGCTTTTGAAAGTCTGAAATCATGCTGTGACTGGCAAATTTTGAAATAAAATGCTGTGAAATAGCAAATTTGGGGAACCAAAGGCAATAGTTCCCCATGTCATGCTGTGGATGGCATTGTTCACGAAAAAGTAGTTCAATGTATGTCCTAAGGCATTTTGATGTGTGCCCAGAGGTGATTTGATTTTGAAAATTCCTTTGGTGCATTTTTCAAAGTAGCTTTAATCCAAAAGTGTTGGTGTGGTTTTTGATTTTGAAATGGGTGCACTTTTATGTGCATGATGATTTATGCATGTGCAAGAAAGCAAAGATAAATGTCGTATGGCTTACCATCCTCTGACAAAATTAAAATGTGTGTGCAGCCCTAAGAGGGGTTGGTGCCTGTGAAGGCACGACTCCTAGACGTACTTGTGTAAGGAAGCATATCTAAATCCAAATATGTCTTTTCTTCTGTTCTGAAGAATCTCTGCTAATTGAAGAGATGCTTACAACTTGCCAGCGAGGGCGAAAGAAGGCTGGAAAAGTATTCAATCTAGGGTTGTTGGGAACCTTGGGAAAGGGTACAATTGATTTTATAGGGATAGGCTGAAAAAATCCTAGATCTAGGGTTTCACTGCCCTTTGTTCTAATCTGGCCTGTTTTCATCAGTCTTTTCTGATCTGGCCAGCTTTCATCTGTTTGAAGACTAATCCGGACTTAGTGTGCCTCTTGCAGACTCAATGGGTCTTGGCCCACAGCTCTCGGGACTCGATGCATGGATCTGGGGTGGTTCCCCTGATCAAGGTTAGGCTAGCTTCCTAATTTAGGGCTGAGGTAGCCCCAAGTCTAGGGTCCACTCAAATAATGCAAAAGGAGTCGAAGGTTGTTACCCCCGATGAACTTGTGTGCGGGGTGAAATCGCGGCACGGCGGGGCGCATAGATTCTCATGCGTGCCTCCGGGAGGGTAAAACAGTAATTTGGATTCGCCACCGCCTGATGGGGTGCAGGCGTACACCTGGGTGCCTAATCTTGTCTATTGGGCTGGTCTGCGGCTTGAGTTTCTAAGTAAGGTCTCGGTGCGGTCTGGGGAAGTCCATGGACACCTCAGACCATCCCGTCGGATGACGGGACTCGTGGGTTCCTCCTGGTTTGAGTCAACTCACTGATTTCTCACCCAATTCCTATTCCGACAAGCAGTTTGCTTAAGTCTGGTGGGACCACCTGAGTGGTGTGGGTCCCTTTAATTGCTTTTATCTTGCCTAATTTAAGTGATTTGAGTCTGAGTGGGCGGGCCCCGTTGGAAGGCCCACGGTGTCCTTGGTGGGCTTGGTTAAGCCCACATGCCTCTGGTGGGCCTCTTTCTAAGCCTGGGGGCCCTTTGGGCATAGGTTAAATGAGTTGATTTTATTTAGTGGATCAGATTTGAAGATTAAGTGATTTCTATGCAAAAGGTGGGTCTACATTGGTTTGCGGGCCTCTGGGTGGGCCTCAAAATGGTTACCAAGTATTTTAATTTATCTTGCTTAGATTTGCCAAAATGGATTGGTCATCAGGTTTGGGGCCCATATTCCAAATTTGGGCTTGAAAGCCTAAGTTCCTTGAAGTCAAGGTTTAAACCCTTACTTGGTTTGGTTAGTGGGCTTGGCGGGCCCGATAGGCCCTTGCCCATGGTCTCAGCCAAACCATGCTAAATTGGTTCATCATGCCATAATCGGGCTTTTGGGTGGGCCGCCTTGGGTTTGGCCTATTCAGTTTAGTTAACTTGCTTAGATTGCTTATTTTCATGCAAAACAGTTTATTGGGCTTGGTGGGCCCCGTTGGAAGGCCCATTGGATATCTATTTGGACCGGTGGTCCAGGTCCCATGTTGGGTTTTTGGGTGACCCGAAAACCCTATTGGTTCACTTGGATTTGTCATAAACAACATAAAAATTGCATAAAACAAGAAAAATACAAAAGGGCACTTCTGCCATGTAGCCGACCCTTATGGTCGGCTACACACATCTTTGAACGTAGCCGACCATAAAGGTCGGCTACAAACAGTTCTGGGGTGATCCGACCTGAGTTGTCGGATCAACCCCAAACTGGCTCTTTTGGGGGTTTTGCCACTGGGGTGGTTTCCAAGGGTTCCTAGGGGGCTTCTACAAGTCATATGGGCCCCTGAGATGGCCCATATTGGTTCAGGTTTGGGGTGCACCCCCTTTTGGTTTCCTTTTGGGTCTCCTAACTAAGGCAAGTGGGTGGTGGAGAGCATGGGGGCTGCTCCTTCTAGTTTGGGTCATGTTCATTGATAAAGCAAGGGCCAAGGTGCCCCTACTTGGTCTCTAAGGTCCCACAAGCAGCAAGCATGCCTCTTAATGGAAATCAGAAAATAAAGAGACTTCAAACATGCTCCATACTGTTAAATGCAAGTGCATGCTCTCATGTGCATCACACATGGGCAGCAAGAACTTAGCTCCCAATTTATGCAGAATAGGGTGGATGGCCAGGTTGTGAATGACCTAACATGTTTCTAGGGTGGTGGGAGGGCTCATGTGCGCACCCAATAGATATTATGGCAAACTAGTTACACACAAAAACCTAAGAATTGCATGCTGCAGAGGTTCAGGGCAACAACCAAAAGAGGAGATTCAAACATGCTATTAAGGCTGGACATGGTCTTAAGTTTCTAAGTTTGCTGGGACAGCAACAGTAGGGGGGTTCACACATGCTTAAAGGGTGTGAGACGGGGTTAGATGGTGAGAAAGGGGAGGAATCTTTCTCCTGATGCCTCTAGCAGCACTTCCTAGAATTCTCATCCGGGGCCACGGGTGAAGGGAACATTGCAAAGAGGGTCTCTTGTTCATATGACACAAATTAAGGCATGGTATGTTGCTTTAACCCTTTAAGAACAGGGGACAATGGGGGCTTCTGCTGCTGCCAACAGCAGCCCCAGAAATGCCTTACATATTTACCAATAATAATAAAAAAACAGTAAAGGAAAAGGACATGTTGCATATTCATATGGAAGCAAAAAAATATAAAAAAAAACATGCTGCGAACACCAAGGAAACAACCTTGGTATAAGGTAATTAAGGGTTGGGTCATGGGGGTTTTGGTGGTCAATATATCTGCTGTAAGAGCAGCTGCCAAAGAGTAGAAGGATCTTGTCATGGGGGAGCATGATGTTGGAAAACCTACTGGGAACAGCAGTAGCACCAAGGCCTACGGCTGTCCCCAGTAGTAGCCTATAGGGATCATTGCAAGGGGGTGGGGGAGCATGCTTGCATGGGCCATGACTGCAAGTAAGTGGGGTGAAGGATCATGCTCATGCTCATGTACACATAAAAAAAATAGTAGGTTGCAGATGGCAGAGAGCATACATTCATGTAGGCACCAAACAAAAAGAGAAAACAAAGCACACAAAACCTGCTACATCCATACAAATGGGGGGTACGGCCAGCAGCAAAACACTAGGAAAAATTACAAGAAAAAAAGTGAGAAAAGAGAAAGATTAAGAAGGGTAAAGAGGGGGGCTATTATAAGGGTACATTAGACTTTAAATGGGGGGAACGTTCTCCTCATCTAAATGGGAAAAGACTACTGCAGGGAACCAAAAATAAAAGAGACAACAGCAGCTCCACAGTGGTCTCTACCCCATCCCAAATCCACTATATGACCTCTCCTTTCTCACACTTAAACCTCCGGGAACTTACCTCTCTTACCAGGGAAGGAACACAAACCAAAGAGGACATGAAGAAGCAATGAGATAGGGAGAAGACCCATGCCTCATGTAAAAATACAGCACCACAAAACATGGAGAGCTCACATGCTTCTAACCAACTGAAATTTATATATGTTAAATAGAACCTTACCAAGAAGCTTACCTTGTGTATACAACTTGTTTCTGAGGTGTGCTTCAACCTCCTTTGAGTGTGGATGGAGCTGGAGCCCTCCTTTGCAACACCAAAAGCAACCAAAGTTCTTTTTCTTTAGTAGAAAAATGGAGAAGGAGAAGAAGTCAAGAGGTGGAGTGGTCTTGGAATGGTATGGGGGGTTGCAAGAGAGGTGAAGGGAAGAGAGGTTTTTGGGAGGGGACGAATGGGAGAGAGGTGGGAGAGATGGGTTGGGAGAGATGAGTTGGGAGAGATGGGAGTAAAAAATGAGCTCCTCCTCCCTACGTATGGGTTCATGGGGGGTTTTTAAAGTGGGGTAATGCATGAGAGATGCATGCATGCATGGGGGGGGGGAGAGAGAGAGAGAGAGAGAGAGAGAGAGAGATGGGGTGTTGCATGCATGATGTGATGATGGAGTCTCATGGGGGAGAGAGAGAGAGAGAGATCCATGCATGATGTATGCATGGGTGATCATGGGGGGAGAGAGAGAGAGGGAGAGAGAGAGAAAGAGTATGCGTGATGCATGCATGTATACTCATGAGGGAGAGAGAGAGTTGCATGCATGGATGATGCCCATGCATGCCCATAGGAGACATCAATCATTAGCAAATCCTGATATTTGTGGATTGGTCCCCGATACTTTGGATATTTAAATATTTAGTCCCTGATACTTTTGGATATTTACTGATTTGGACCCTGAGATATTTTCTCAATTTTGGATATTTATGGATATAGTCCCTGATACCCTTGGATATCTGCAGATTCACCCTTGAGATATTTTTCATTGATTTGGGTAATTACAGGTTTAATCCCTGAGATCTTTTTGCTCTGCTGCTTGCCACGTGTGCAGACTTTTGCCACATGTGCAGTTTTCCAGCACTATTGCTCGGAAACTTCAACTGCTCACATTTTCTTCATTTGGGCTCCGATTTGGGCAAACTCAATTTCGTTAGAACCGTATCGGAGTCCTCTATCCAATGGGACAAGGCTAAGAACCTGATTTGGGTTTTAACAAAAAGTCAACTTTCGGCTCCCCCTTAAGTTTGACCGGCCTGTAAATCCTTCATCCGGGCTTCGATTCCTGCAAACTCAGTTGCGTTGGAACCGTGTCGAGATTCTCTACCTATTGAGGTAAAGTAAGGTGGCCAATTATCACCTAACCAAAAAGTCAACTTTTCACCCCTTAGGGTTTGACTTTCCGTCTAGGGTTTGCATTTCCGGCTCTCCTGGAAAGCGCAAAAATGAGGTGCTTATAGCTGCCCCACTTTGTCGAAGTCACCTTGCGGATGAATGGCAAAGAGAAAAAAGAATCTCGTTTTTGCGCCTGGCATTTCTATCGACATGGTCGACGAGCTTCGTCCTTTGAAGTTTTCATTAGAAAGCGGAAAGCGTCCAAATGATGTGGCGCCACTTCCCGGCTTTGGAGTTTCCTTACCCTTTTGCTTTTTGGGTTTTTGGTAGGCCAACTCTTCAGCATTTAGTTTATGTTTGAAAGAGATTAGATTGGACTTGAGCTCATCAACCTGTTTTGACATTGATGCCAAACGCTTGACAATATTCTTTTCTTCTTGTTTGTTCCATTAAAGCTTTTAAGTGTCTTTATATTTCTTTTGGTCTTTCACTTGAGGCTTAGTTTTTTCTTTTTTTAATAAAGGCCAGGAGTTGGTTTAGAAAGCGGGAAGAATGAGGAAAGGAGGAGGGAGGAGCGGAGGAGGAGTTGCTGTTGGTGAGGAGGTGCTTCCAGCGCTGTCCGATACCTCAAGGGAGCTCACACACCTGCTTTATTCTATTTACAAAAGTGTGGAACCAAAAATTACAAAAGGGCCATCTTGGCCAATGAGATCTTCATCTTTGCTCGGTCTTCTTCATGTCTTGATTCTCGGTCGTTTCCAGAAATGGAAACAACTTGTTCAACTTTGTGGAGATAGTTTGCTCTGGGGACACTTTGTCTTTCAGCATGGGGAGATGCTCTGCTCCTTTAGGGATTTCAAAGGTGGGAGATGCCGAGCTCCTTCAGTCCTGGGAGACGCCTTGCTCCTTAGGTACTTCTAATGTGGGAGTCTCCGTGTTCCTTAGGTACTTCAAATGTGGGAGTCGCCATGTTCCTTAGGTACTTCAAATGTGGGAGTCACCTTGCTCCTTAGGTACTTCAAATGTGGGAGTCACTTGCTGCTTCAGTCTTGGGAGATGCCTTGCTCCTTAGGTACTTCCAATGTGGGAGTCGCCGTACTCCTTCGGTACTTCAAACATGGGAGTTGCCTTGCTCCTTAGGGACACATTTCCGTTTCATTGAAACGGTGGGTGTAAGAGTAGAGGACTACTCTATAGGTCCACGATCTACAACAATTCAGAATTTAACAATGCGGAAACAATACACAGAGAATTATACGAGGAAACCTGGATCCAGATCCAGGAAAAACCTCGAGTCTATATGAGGCGACTAACCCTTCGAAAATCCACTATTGAATGAAAAGACAATTACAAAGTAGTGCACACTTAACCTTTACAATTGAACTCACTCAACAGCAATCCACAGTTCGAATCCACGAACTGCAACACAGCTTGAATCCACAAGCTGCAGAACACGATCAGTCCAGATCGCAGACAATCACTCACCAGTGATCCACAGTTCGAATCCACGAACTGCAACACAGCTTGAATCCACAAGCTGCAGAACACGATCAATCCAGATCGCAACAATCACCTCAGAATCCACTGAGATGATCCAATGCAGTAGGAATCCACCTATGCATCAATCAAAGCCGATCACCAGTCCAGGCAATCACATGATCAGATGAAGTTCCGAATTGAAGAAGAATCCTCTACCTTCAATTCCAGGTGATCTATCTCAGATCTCGCCCTCACTCAATCGCCGACTCTCTAAAGAAGATTTGATCGAATCTCAAACACCTCAAGATCCGAAATCAAAAATGATCCAAAGAAAAGTCACTATTAAAAATTACAACACGTCTATTTAAAGAATAAAACTCAGATCGCGTCGAGCGCTGCCAGCGAGCTGCTAGCGAGAGAGTACGCGACATGTGCATGGACCTTTCTTTCAAAGCACTAATTCACTTATGCGCTGCCAGCAAGGTGGCAGCGGCGTTAATCTTCGCAAGTGCCTTTACAATAAACTGCTCTGTGTAGAAAATCTTTCATTTCATTGGGCTACCAGCAGCGTGGTAGCTGTGTGGTAGCATCATTTTCTTCTTCTTTACTAAATTCACTGAATTTTCATTGTTTAATCTGCACATCTTGAAGATTTATTAGAAGACATAATTTGTCAAACATTTGCCATAACAGGAGTGTGAGTTTTCACACTTACAATCTCCCCCTTGGCAAATGCCTGACAACTACCTTAAAAATAGTGTTTAATATCAAACTCAGTTAATATTGATTTCCATTGAAAGAGTTTTAAAACCACACTGATAAGGAGAGACACAATGATTGTGAAGAATCCAGAATTTCATTCATTCACAAAAGGTATACAGAGTTCAGAAACATATACAGTGTTCACAAATTACAGTTTCTCCCCCTTAATCATCACTCCCCTTTAAACCTTCTTTCAGGAGAAACAAACAAAACAGAACACAACAAAAAGTATCATATTCACAGCACAGCAAGAAAAAAAAAATTTACAAGCAGCAGCAACAACCCAGCAACCCAACAAAACCATCAACTCCAGCAGCATCATCCAAAAAACTCCCCCTTTCTGGAAGGTGGTTTGGGTTCCCAAGTCCTTGAGTAATGCTTGTATGCATCTTGGGATCTAGAGTGCAGCCAACAGAGTTTGTGATCCATATACAGCTGAGTCTTCCGAATGCATTCCAAAAAATGATCTGCTTCATTTTGCATTCGTTGCTGAGCAACAACGTCCCTTTGTACCTCACCACATGTAAAATCAACATCCTTTGCCAATTTCTCCAGCCTCTCTTGGGTCTCTGATTTGAACATGCTCATCATGAGCATGTGAGACCTAACCTCAGAATTGAAAGCCTCTTGGGAGGCTTGCATGGAATTCAGTTTTTCCATAATTGCCACAGCATCAGAGCTGGACAAAGAGGACTGAGAAGAAGAGGGTTCAGAAGACACCAAACGAAAAGGATTTGCTCGTTTACTTCTGGTCAGAGTGGAGGAATCAATGGGAGGTCTGGGATGAATGATCAATTCAGCCGGAGCAGGTAAGATTCCCTGGTGAATGCACATGAAAGAAATGAAAATCCCAAATGGAAGAGCAGCAGTCTTGGATTTTAGATTCCGAGACTGAAGGATTTGATTGAATATGATGGAGGGAATACAAACACTGTCTCTGTTCCAGATGGCATGAAGAAGTCTTGCCTTGGAGAGAGAGATCTCTGAGTGATGATCAGATGGAACAAGAGAAGCACACACAAACAGATTCAAGATCCGGAGAAGATCTTGAAGAGAGCCATGAGGCATATAGTTGGGCTTATTCTTTATGGAAGTGGGAGCACCCGGAACTATTAGAGAAGGAATGATGGACTCCATAGGAGGATCAGTATGAGACTCAAGAAAGTTAAAGGAGGGAGACTCAACAAGAGGCAGTTCAAGAAGAGAGGAAATAAGCTCTTTCGAGAAGTCGAAAGAGATTCCCCTGACATAGGCTTTGACATAGCCTTGATTTGCAAGATGGAGATGATGAAGATTAGAATAAAATTCTCGAACCAGGTCCGGATATGCAAAACCACTGATTAATGCAAATTTTTTCCAACCATTGTCCGAAAACAATGAGTAGAGAGGAGATTCAGAAAATGACTCAAGCTTGATGGCCCTTTCTAGAAGAAGTGGCATGTGCTTGAAAAAATCATTGAAATCAGATAAACCATTCCCCACAAATGGTTCAGAAGAAGGAGAAGGGGACGGGGGTCTCACTGGAGGAGAAGAGATAACAGGAGAGGACCTCACAGGAGGAGACGATGTTGAAGGAGAATCAGTTCTCGACTTTCTCTTGAGAGGCATGGTGAAGAGAGAATTGAAAGAGAAAGAGCAAACAGACAGAAACAACTGACAAACGAAAAAGCCCTAATGGCAGAACAATCTACCAAACCCTAGCGTAGAATAAGAAGAGAAGACTACTGAACTAGGAAGCAGAAAATGAAGAAGCAGGATGAAGACAGTAAAAAAAATTTTACCTGAACAGTAGACAGGAAGAAGGAAGGTGAAAATGACAGCAGCACAGGGACACGACGCGAGAAGCGAGAGGAACCGAAGACAGGTAAAAAGAAACAGGGGTAAAAAAAATGAATGCGATTTCACCTTTATATAGAAAAAAATACGCTGCTAGCGAGCAGCTGGCGACGTAGAAAAAGGCATGTGCCAAAGCAAGCTATACCAGAGAAGGCTACATGCACGCTTCTAGCGACGTAGAAGGTGGACATGCACACACAATGAAAAGCACAGATTCAAGGCAAAAATTTATAAAAGATGTTTGAACTATTATTCATGACAAATCATACATCAAAACACAAAGCTAAGATTTTAGCTAAACTAAAAATCAAACAGATAATCAACTTATTCAATCCAAGAAGTACTTATCACAAAACTGATCTTGAAGCACCTATCAAAGTTAATTCAGATGTGGCACATTTCATATCAAAGAGCAAAAATTCCTTCATGGTTTCTCATACTATAAATTTTCTTCAAGATATTGAGTACATATGCATATTAATGAATCAATGCTGGAGAGAAGAGAGCAACATTTTTGACTTTTACACTTCATACATATGGAAGATTATTTCAGTGTAAACATTCTTGGAAAGTATAGACATATCCCAACTTCATTTTGGTGGCTTTCGCACATCATAGAAAGGTAGCCTTTTCTGATCTCTTTTTCTTTTCTTTTTAAAGACGGCATTGACCCTTAAAAAACTTGAGTTTACAGTTCATTCCAAGAATATACCTTCTTTCTCTTTTTCTTTTTGAGATTTACAAAGGCTTTCACTCTAATCTCTATGGCAGCCATTTCCAAAACTTTTCTTTTCATAAAGGTGATAGCCTATAGATTCCAAGCTTTACCACACAATAAGCTTCAATACGTAAAGGTGTTTCAGACAAAGTTGCTGGTTAAAAATAAGACATTTCTGGCAATATGCATAGACTCAATCTTCCTAAATATAGATTTTAGTAACAAGAACACACAAATTCATTTTGAACAGACATGTAAGACATTTTTCATCAAAATTAACTCAAAATAGAACCTGAATTTCAGTTTTGAGAGCATACTCCTAGGGATTTCCTAAGAGTTTCAAATCTGTTCTGATCTAAAGGTTTAGTAAACATGTCAGCCAACTGTTTTTCAGTAGATATATATTCAATCATAACAGTTTTGTCTTCAATCAACTCTCTTATAAAGTGATGCCTGATATCTATATGTTTGGTCCTTGAGTGTTGAACAGGATTCTTGGAGATATTTATGGCACTTTGATTGTCACAGAAGAGAATCATTTGATCTTGATCTAACCCATAATCAGATAACATTTGTTTCATCCATATAAGTTGAGTACAGCTGCTTCCTGCAGCAATATACTCAGCTTCAGCAGTACTTAGAGAAACACAGTTTTGCTTCTTGCTTAACCAGGCAATGAGATTATTACCCATGTAAAAACAACCACCAGAGGTGCTTTTTCTGTCATCCATACACCCAGCCCAATCAGCATCAATGTATCCAGTAAGATGTGGGTTTGTCTCTTTGGAAAACCAGATTCCCAGATCAACAGTTCCATTAACATATTTTATAATCCTTTTCACAGCATTCAGATGAGATTCTTTAGGATTAGCCTGATATCTAGCACAAACTCCCACACTAAAGCTTATATCAGGTCTACTTGCTGTTAAGTACAGTAGACTCCCAATCATTCCTCTGTACAGGGTAGGGTCTACAACTTTTCCAGATTCATCTTTTCCAAGTTTTAAACTAGTACTCATAGGAGTCCTAGCATGTTTAGCATGAGTTAAGCTGAATCTCTTAACAAGATTTCTTGAATATTTTGCTTGAGAGAAAAAATTCCTTGTTGAGATTGATAAATCTGAAGACCTAAGAAAAAGTTCAGTTCACCCATCATACTCATCTCAAATTCACTTTTCATTAAGTCAGCAAAGGAGTGAGCATGATTTTCAGAAGTAGATCCAAACACTATGTCATCAACATAGATTTGAGCAATCAAAATATGTTTGGACTCTCTTTGAATAAAGAGAGTTTTATCCACATTTCCTCTCATAAAACCAGATTCAAGTAAAAAAGAGGTGAGTCTCTCATACCAAGCTCTAGGAGCTTGTTTGAGTCCATACAAGGCTTTGTTCAGTTTATAGACATATTTAGGATGATTTGTGTTCTCAAATCCTTTAGGTTGCTCTACATAGACCTCTTCATTCAAATATCCATTCAAGAATGCACTCTTAACATCCATTTGAAACAGTTTAAACTTCAAGTAACATGCAATAGACAACAGTAATCTGATTGATTCTAACCTAGCTACAGGAGCAAAGGTTTCATCAAAATCTATTCCTTCTACTTGAGTATACCCCTGAGCAACAAGCCTAGCCTTATTTCTGGTTACCATCCCATTCTCATCAAATTTGTTCTTAAAAATCCACTTGGTTCCTATTACATTTAGATCAGAGGGTCTTTCAACCAATTCCCAAACATTATTTCTAGTAAATTGATTCAGTTCTTCATGCATAGCATTTAACCAAGAATCATCCAACAAAGCATCTTTATAAGATTTGGGCTCAAATTGAGATAAGTAGGAAGAAAATCTTACCTCATTCTGCAGTTGATGTCTTGTTCTTACTCCATCTGAAATTTTTCCAACAATTTGCTCAGTTGGGTGGTCTTTGAGAGTTCTAGTCAGAGGAATAACTTCATTGCTTGGGGATGCATCTCTGAGTTCATCCTCTTCATCTACAGCCTGCAAAAATTCACTGTCAGTACCTTCATCATCTATTAGCACATTTATAGATTCCATTACAACAGATTTCTGCAAATTGAAAACTCTGTATGCTCTACTAGAAGAAGAATATCCTAGAAAAATTCCTTCATCACTTCTAGAATCAAATTTTCCTAGATTTTCTCCGTCCCTTAAGATATAACATTTACTTCCAAAGACTCTGAAATATTTCAAGTTTGGCTGTTTTCCTTTCCAAAGTTCATAGGGAGTTTGTTTCCACCCAGATCTGATATAAACTCTGTTACTAATGTAACAGGCAGTGTTTATAGCTTCAGCCCAGAATTTTGTTGAAATTTTCTTGGCTATCATCATGGTTCTAGCCATTTCTTGTAAAACTCTGTTCTTCCTTTCCACAACTCCATTTTGTTGGGGGGTCTTAGGAGCAGAAAATTCATGTTTGATTCCTTGTTCTTCACAGAAATTGGAAAACATTTGATTTTCAAATTCTGTCCCATGATCAGATCTGATTATAACAATCTTTCCTATTTGCAAGTTCTTTTCAACTTGAATTTGACAGCACAGATGTTTAAAACAGTTGAAACATTCAGATTTTTCTCTTAGAAAATCTACCCAGGTATATCTGCTGTAGTCATCTACAGCAACAAATATATATCTCTTTCCTCCCAGACTTTCAGTCTTTGTAGGTCCCATTAAATCCATATGAATCAGTTCTAATGGTCTTGATGTTCCTACAATGTTGGTTTTCTTGTGTGTGGCTTTGATTTGCTTTCCTTGATTGCAAGGACCACACATTCCTTTCTTTTTATTATTCCCAAACTTGGGAATTCCTCTAACCAACTCAGACTTAGAGATTTTTGACAGATCTCTATAGTTAATGTGACCCAATCTTTTATGCCACAAATCAATTTCATCACATACAGAAGATTTTAAAGATTTTTCATTGTTTCCAATGATTCCATAACAATTGTCACTTGTTCTTACACCTACAAGAACAGTTCTACCAGATTTATCTAAAATTTTGCATTCTTTTCTGGTAAAGTTTACAAATAATCTGGAATCACATAACTGGCTAATACTAATCAAATTTGCCTTTAACCCAGATACAAATAAGACATCTTTCAGACAAACACCATTTGGACCATTTACAGTTCCTTTACCTTTAACTTGGGAAGTGCTTCCATCACCAAGTGTAACACTTCCACCAGAATATTCTTCAAAGGTACTGAACATAGCCTTATACACATGTGTCTTGAACAACCACTGTCCAAGTACCACATGTTGACATCATGAGCTTTTAAAGCTACATGAACCACATTAGCAACTAAGGAATCTTTTCTTACCCAAATCTGTTTTTCAAGAGTCTTCTGAAAAGTACCTTCATCAACTACTTGAGTTTTTGAAGGAAGCTTCTTTGACAGATTTGTGACTTCCTGATTTAATGTTTCAGTCAATTTTAACAGGGAATCAAATCTGTTGTATAAGTCCAGGGACTGACTTTGATTCACTTTTCTCTTATTATCAAAATATCCCTCAGGAAAACCATGCAATACATAACACTTTGGTCTTATATGACCCTTTTTATTGCAGTGATGGCATACAGGTATGAACCTATGTTCAGAAAAATCAACATTTCTAGACTTGCCAGTATTTCTAAATTTTACAGATTTAAATTTCTCAGAAGTTGAAGGTTTACCTGTTGGTCTTACTTCTCCAGCAAAAATTTTCTGTGAAGATTCCTTGTTTTGATTACTTACACTCATTCTCTTTTCGGCAGAATTTGAGCTTTCAGGAACTTCCTTTGAAATTGATTCCTCATTAATTTGATGATTTCCTGCAGAAGAATTTGAAGCATTAGATTTACTTGAATTTGAAACTTTCTCAAGTTCACTCACTTTACCTTGAAGTGCAGAAATCTGAGCTTCCTTTTCTTTTAGTTTTTCAGTTTTTTCAGTTAAAGAAGTTACCAGAAAATCTTCTTTGGCATGTCTTTCAAGTAACTTCTAGTTTATTGAATCTATTTCTGCAAGAGCTTTATTTTTCTCTGTTTCTAATTCCTTCAATTTTTTACTCAGTTTCTTTACTTTCTTCTGAGCTCTATTGAATTCCTTATAGAGCTGATTGTAGGCTTCTTGTAGTTCTTCTTCATCATCTGATAAAGTCTCTTTATTATCTTCTGCAATTCCAGAGATTGAACTACCAGAGGAGGATGAGTAAAAAGAATTGAAAGCAGTAAAATTAGCAGAAATATCCTCATCAGATTGTGAAGAATTATCAGTGTTACTGTCATCCCAAGTAACCTGATAATTAGTCTTTTTCTTTTTATCCTTTGAGGGACAATCAGAGGCAACATGTCCAAATCCTCTACATTTGTAACATTGGACTTCATCATTCTGAAAAAATTTCTTCTCCTTTCTTGGATCAGACATTTTCTTATCAGATCTCCTATTAGATCTGTCCATGGATGATGAAGGATTGGATTGTCTCTTTTTAAACATTTTCTTAAACTTTTTGGCTAAGAGAACAAGTTCATCCATATCAACATCAGAATTATCTGATTCTTCAGTATTTACAGATTTTACAGATTTTAGAGCTATTCCTTTACTTCTTTTAGGAATATTCAGATCTAGCTCATAAGTCTGTAAAGATCCTACCAGATCTTCAATTCTCATGTTATCTACATCTTTTGCCTCTTGAATTGCAGTTACTTTAGGTCTGAATTTTTCAGGCAAAGATCTTAAGATTTTTCTAATAACCTTTGATGTAGAGATTTTTTCTCCAAGATTAAAACTAGAATTAACAATATCTGAGAGTTTAGCATAAAACTCATCAAAAGACTCATCATCTTTCATATATAGAGTTTCGAAAGATGTAGTAAGTCTTTGACGTCTGGAAAGCTTGACAGCTGAGGTTCCTTCATGAGTGACCTCAAGAATGTCCCAAGCTTCCTTAGCAACTTCACATGAGGAAATTCTCCTGAATTCCTCAACACTAACAGCACAAAATAAGGCACTCATTGCCTTGTTGTTCCATCCACATTGATCAGATTCAGTTTTAGTCCACTGATCATGAGGTTTAGGGATCACAACACCTCCTTCTGTTGTGATCTCAGGTGGATGATAGCCATTACAAACCGAGAGCCAGACACGCTCATCGATTGATTTTAGGTGGGAGATGCCGAGCTCCTTCAGTCCTGGGAGACGCCTTGCTCCTTAGGTACTTCTAATGTGGGAGTCTCCGTGTTCCTTAGGTACTTCAAATGTGGGAGTCGCCATGTTCCTTAGGTACTTCAAATGTGGGAGTCACCTTGCTCCTTAGGTACTTCAAATGTGGGAGTCACTTGCTGCTTCAGTCTTGGGAGATGCCTTGCTCCTTAGGTACTTCCAATGTGGGAGTCGCCGTACTCCTTCGGTACTTCAAACATGGGAGTTGCCTTGCTCCTTAGGGACACATTTCCGTTTCATTGAAACGGTGGGTGTAAGAGTAGAGGACTACTCTATAGGTCCACGATCTACAACAATTCAGAATTTAACAAAGCGGAAACAATACACAGAGAATTATACGAGGAAACCTGGATCCAGATCCAGGAAAAACCTCGAGTCTATATGAGGCGACTAACCCTTCGAAAATCCACTATTGAATGAAAAGACAATTACAAAGTAGTGCACACTTAACCTTTACAATTGAACTCACTCAACAGCAATCCACAGTTCGAATCCACGAACTGCAACACAGCTTGAATCCACAAGTTGCAGAACACGATCAGTCCAGATCGCAGACAATCACTCACCAGTGATCCACAGTTCGAATCCACGAACTGCAACACAGCTTGAATCCACAAGCTGCAGAACACGATCAATCCAGATCGCAACAATCACCTCAGAATCCACTGAGATGATCCAATGCAGTAGGAATCCACCTATGCATCAATCAAAGCCGATCACCAGTCCAGGCAATCACACGATCAGATGAAGTTCCGAATTGAAGAAGAATCCTCTACCTTCAATTCCAGGTGATCTATCTCAGATCTCGCCCTCACTCAATCGCCGACTCTCTAAAGAAGATTTGATCGAATCTCAAACACCTCAAGATCCGAAATAAAAAATGATCCAAAGAAAAGTCACTATTAAAAATTACAACACGTCTATTTAAAGAATAAAACTCAGATCGCGTCGAGTGCTGGTGGCGTCGTGAAGCGATCGGTGTAGACGGCTGGAAGCGAACTCAAGTCCCGCTCAGAACAAGTTGAATCGGTTAAAAGCGCGCTGCCAGCGAGCTGCTAGCGGGAGAGTACGCGGCATGTGCACGGACCTTTCTTTCAAAGCACTAATTCAGTTATGCGCTGCCAGCGGGGTGGCAGCGGCGTTAATCTTCGCAAGTGCCTTTACAATAAACTGCTCTGTGTAGAAAATCTTTCATTTCATTGGGCTACCAGCAGCGTGGTAGCTGTGTGGTAGCATCGTCTTCTACTTCTTTACTAAATTCACTGAATTTTCATTGTTTAATCTGCACATCTTGAAGATTTATTAGAAGACATAATTTGTCAAACATTTGCCATAACAGGAGTGTGAGTTTCCACACTTACAGTGGGAGACGCCTTGCTCCTTAGGGATGTCAGATGTGGGAGTTGCGTTGCTCCTTAGGGACACATTTCCGTGTCATTCAAACGGTGGGAGACACTTTGCTCCTTAGGGATTTCAGATGCAGGAGTCACCTTGCTCCTTAAGGACACATTTCCGTGTCATTCAAATGGTCGGAGTCGCCTTGATCCATTAGTTTCAGAGCCGCCTTGCTCCAGGGACGCCTTGCCCTTTCAGTTTTGAGAGACGCCTTGCTCTCGGTGGTTGGGAGACGCCTTGCTCCATTAGTTTTGGAGTTGCCTTGCTCCAGGGATGCCTTGCCCTTTTAATCTTGAGAGATGTCTTGCTCTCTGTAGTTGGGAGACGCCTTGCTCCATTAGTTTTGGAGTCACCTTGCTCCAGGGACACCTTGCCCTTTCAATCTTGAGAGACGCCTTTCTCTCTGTAGTTGGGAGATGCCTTGCTCCATTAGTTTTGGAGTCGCCTTGCTCCAGGGATGCCTTGCCCTTTTAGTCTTGAGAGACGCCTTGCTTTCTGTAGTTGGGAGACGCCTTGCTCCATTAGTTTTGGAGTCGCCTTGCTCCAGGGACGCGTTGCCCTTTCAATCTTGAGAGACGCCTTTCTCTCTGTAGTTGGGAGATGCCTTGCTCCATTAGTTTTGGAGTCGCCTTGCTCCAGGGATGCCTTGCCCTTTTAGTCTTGAGAGACGCCTTGCTTTCTGTAGTTGGGAGACGCCTTGCTCCATTAGTTTTGGAGTCGCCTTGCTCCAGGGATGCGTTGCCCTTTCAATCTTGAGAGACGCCTTTCTCTCTGTAGTTGGGAGATGCCTTGCTCCATTAGTTTTGGAGTCGCCTTGCTCTAGGGACGCCTTGCCCTTTCAGTCTTGAGAGACGCCTTGCTCTCTGTAGTTGGGAGACACCTTGCTCCTTAATGTGGGTTTTTTCTTGGAAGACATCTTGCTTCTATCTTCAATTCTTGGGGGCACCTTGCTCCATTCTGTTTTCAATTTTGGGGGAGACCTCTTGCTCCATTAGGGGTGGAAGACGCCTTGCTCCTTCTGTTTTGGGAGACATCATGCTCCTTATGCCTTGGGAGACCCCTTGCTCCTTAATTCTTCCATTCTTTGAGACACCTTGCCCCGTTCAGTCATCAATTTTGGGGGAGACCTCTTGCTCCATTAGGGTTGGGAGACGCCTTGCTCCTCCTGTTTTCAAGTCTTGGAGGCTCCTTGCTCCATGCCACTTTCAATTTTGGAGGCGCCTTGCTCCATTCTGTCTTCGATTTCAATGGGGAAACACCTTGCTCCAGTAGGGTTGGGAGACTCTTTGCTCCTTAATCCTTCAATTTTGGGAGTCATCTCGCTCCTTAAGGTTGGGAGACACCTTGCTCCTGCTGTCTTCAACTCTTGGAGGCTCCTTGTTCCATTCTGTCTTTAATTCAATTTTTTGGGAGATGCCTTGCTCCTTAATTCTTCAATTCTTTGAGGCTCCTTGCTCCATTCTGTCTTCAAATCTTGGAGGCTCTTTGCTCCATTCTGTCTTTAATTCAATTTTTTGGGAGATGCCTTGCTCCTTAATTCTTCAATTCTTGGAGGCTCCTTGCTCCATTCTGTCTTCAAATCTTGGAGGCTCTTTGCTCCATTCTGTCTTTAATTCAATTTTTTGGGAGACGCCTTGCTCCTTAATTCTTCAATTCTTGGAGGCTCCTTGCTCCATTCTGTCTTCAAATCTTGGAGGCTCTTTGCTCCATTTTGTCTTTGTTCATTACTTATTCTGACTTGGGTATTTATTTTTCTTTCTTGATTGCATTCAAAGTTGCCTCCACCAATCTTTGACTCATTCGCCAGTGGCTTTGGCTTTACAAACTTGGTCAACTAATGTGTGAATACACTGTGATGACTCTTTCTGCGTCCCCTATGTGAGAATACATGGCGACAATTATATTTAAATTGCCTTTACCAATCTCCAACTCACCCGTTGGTGGCTTTGGCTTCACAAGCTCTTGTCAACAAATGCGTGAACACACTTTGATGACTCTCTTTGTACCCCATGTGAGAATACATGGTGGCGATTCTTTTCTCCATCCAACGTGTGAGATATGCTGTGATGCCTTTGTTTATCTATTTCAGGTTTTGGTTGGTACCTGGAAAAATTCATGTGGAATTCAATCAATTGGAATTTATTTATCAAAATTATATGCAAGCTCAAGCAATTTTTCTTTGATTAAAATTTCTTGGGAATTCCTCAAGTGTTTGTATTTTTTCCTCTCAGGTGGGTCCATTGGCAGGACCAGTAATCTTTGGGTCAGTTACCTGACACTCTCATTTAGACTGAGGAAGTTATGCCTCCCAGCACTCCCCGTAAGGGTCTCAACATTTTTTTTTGCCTTCAAATAGCATGCCCCATGTAGGAACGAAGGGGATTGTTTTGGTTCAGGGGGTTTTCTTTGGCAATGCCCCAACCTGGCTTTACTTCGATTTTCTCTCTCTTTTTTTCTTTTTCCCACCCTTGGTTAGGGGTTGTGGAATGGTTTTTCTCATTGGCTCCCTCATTCGGGTTAGGTGCCTTGCCCTAGTCCGAGGGCCCTGTCAATTTCCACGGATCATGATCCAATGATCAGAGAGGACTTATTAGTAGGATGATGTAAGCACGTCATTTTTGCGCTCCCCGAAAAACCAAAAATGCAAACCCTGGACAGAAAGTCAAATCCTAAGGGGTGAAAAGTTGACTTTTTGATCAAGTGAAAATTGGCCACCTCGCTTTATGCCATTAGATAGAGAATCTCGACACGGTTCCAACGCAACTGAGTTTGCAAGAATCGGGGTCCGGATGAAGGTTCTGCGGGCGGTCAAACCTGAGCAGAGCTAAAAGTTGACTTTCTGCTAAAATCCGATCCAGAGGCCTACCCCTAGGTCATTGGATAGAGAATCTCGACACGGTTCCAACGCAACTGAGTTTGCAGGAATCGGGGTCCGGATGAAGGTTCTGCGGGCGGTCAAACCTGAGCAGAGCCAAAAGTTGACTTTCTGCTAAAATCCGATCCAGAGGCCTACCCCTAGGTCATGGGATGGAGGGCTCCGATACGATTCTAATGAAACTAAGTTTGCCCAGATCGGAGTCCGGATGAAGAAAATATGAGCTGACGAAGTTTCCGAGCAGCAAAACCGGCAATCTGCGCACGTGGCAAAAAGCTGCACACGTGGCGAGTTGTGCAGGAAAATATCTCTGGGATCAAATCCGTAAATATCCAAACATTCAAAATATCCCAGGGACTAAATCTGTAAAAATCCGAGAATATCGGATTTTACCAAAAATTGTCAGGGACTAAATCCGAAAATTCGGATCCTCCGACCAAGCGAGCGGCGGCATTAAATGAATTCTCATCATTTTGCCGCTCGCGCGGACGTGGCAGCAGGGTATACGCTCAGCTCAAGCTGAGCGGATACCCTTTTTTTTAAGTGAGCGGATCCTTTTTTTTAAGTGGGCGGATCCCCTTTTTTTTCCTTGGTCTATATAAGCCGCGCGACTTTTCGCGCAAAGGGTGGGGAAATTTTTCGTTGTGGGGATTTTGGGTTCTTCGTCGGGTTTTGGGTTTTCCTCAGCTCATTCCCTTCTCCTTCCTCTTCCTTCACCCGAAGCCCCCCTCTCTTCATCCCGGCTTGCCTCCGAAAACCCCCAGACAATCTCCTCCCCTCCTTCATTCTCATCCATCTCCAATAAAGAGGTGGAAAGCTTGTTGCTGTTGGTGGAGCGAAAGGGACTTCCCAACTTCTGTCGGAGCTCCAAGGTAAGGCCACACACCACGAGGGAACCTCAAAATTACCAGGTATCACTCCTCGACATTCTCTCTTTCACACATATATAAAAGCAGAGACAGGTGCCATGTTTAGAAAATTTTTTTCCTCAGTAGATTGCATGCTGCTTTTTTTATGTATCGGGTAAGGTGAGGGTCTCTAAAGGTAAGAGAGACCCCACGCCTAGTTCCCTCTTGTTGTCATGATTACCCAGGTTTGGTGCCTGATGATTCTCGATCATCAAGTAAAGGGAATATGTTCCCTCACGAGAAGCCTATCTAATGTATCCCGGATAAACCCCCCTCCTCGTTCCATTCTCTAAATCTTCCTGAGGTGAAGCACGGATTTTAGGTTCCGAGGTTGTGTGGATTCGTAGGGGATGCATGCTAGGTAAGGATCCCACTACCATGTTCATATAGGGTTTGCTGTTATTTCTTGAAAGGCTAGAAGCATACGCACACACCCTGTGGTCTGAAATAATCTTACATGAGTTGTGCTATGTTAATTTGAATGCAAGTTTAAGTGTCTTCTAGGGAGTGGTCGAAGCCTGGTTCGTGATGTATTTTGAATGCATGGTTGTATTGTGAGTTTTTTGGGTTTTCCGGAATATCATGAGTCCAAGCATAAGAGTGAATTACAACTTGAAATAAAATGGGTTTAGATTAAATCCAAAACTAGTCAGGAAGTGTTCTGGGCATATTAGGGGACCAGTGGAACAATTACAAACCGAAAAAGATCGGCCAGAGATGGACATCTCGAAATAACAGAGAGTTGAAAATCGCAGTGAGTAGCCGCCCACTTGGCGCTCACTTGCGCTCACTTAGGAAGTAGGCGCCCTTTTAATTTCACTGCCCGCCGAGCTGGCGCCCACTTGGCGCTCAGCTCGCGCTCACTTAAGACCATGCGCGATTCTCGAGCTAAGCTGGCGCCCATCTCGCACCCATCTCGCGCCCACTTGGCGCTTAGCTCGCGCTCACTTAAAACCATGCACAATTCTGGTGCCCATCTCGCACCCACTTGGCGCTCAGCTCGCGCTCACTTCCCGCCCAGCTCGCACTCACTTAGTATCGAGTGAGCGCCAGGTCCAAATTTTGCCTGGTTCTTAGCCGCCTACTGGCGCTCACTTCAGGAAGTGAGCGCATACCCCTAAAAACATGCCGAATTGCTAGATTTTTGGAAAATTCCGAAAATACCCTTTGCTGTACCGCAGGGGCCTTCGCCCCCCGCACCCCCACCCCCTTTGTTCGCTGCTTGCCCAACTCATACCTCCCCTTGGACCTAGCACAATGAGTCAATTTTTTCCTGATAGAGTGTCAATCTTGTGTATTTTCTTGTTGTGATTATTACTGGATGTGAGTGCCCAACTCATACCCCCGGTCCAACTTGATTTCCAGTGGGCCTTCCAACGGGGCCCACCCGGCCCAATAAACACAATGAAGGGTATGCATGCAACTTAATCAAGATAAGTAAAATTAACTAATTAAATCGGGCGGGCCAAACCTAAGGCGGTCCACCCGAACCAGATTAGTGAAATTGATGCATGAAATGCGTGGTTTGACCGAGACCAAGGGCAAGGGCCCACCAACCGAACCAAGGAAGGGCGCAAACCCTAACTTCTGGTAACTTGGGATTACAAGCCTAGATTTGGACTAGGGCCCCAAGCCCAGTGTCCAACTCACTTTGGCAGATTAAAAAGATAAATCCAATAAAAATTACTTGGCCACCATGTGGGCCCACCTAAGGGGCCCACAAACCAGTCCGGCCCACTTGTGCACGAAAAACACTTAATCTTCAAATCTGAACCTAAAGTAAAATCAATGCACCAACCAAAGCCCAAAGGGCCTCCTAGGATAGGCCGAGGCCCACAAGGGCACACTGGTTTGACTAAGCCCACCAAGGATACCGTGGGCCTTCCAACGGGGCCCACCCAACTAGACTCTGTCCAATTTGATTGTTCAGGTTTGTCCCAAAATTACAGTCATGCCTTGGTGTGGTCCAACACTTCAGTGATTTCCCAAAAGATTTTATAGGCTTGCAAAAAGAAACATGTTATCAAGTTCAGAATTTAAAAGAAAAGAAAGCATAAGCAAAACAGAACATAAAACTATGCAAAAGGGTGGCCGATGTAATCGGCGTTCTTGGAATTCAGTTGCATGCCACGGGAGGGAGCTTTCAAGTGCTTTCCTCATCATCATCCTCTCCTTCTTGCGGGGAGATGGCTGGTTCTGATGTCCTAATCTGCGCTAACATGTCAGAGATGTCTCATCCTTCGATGGACCTTGTCTTCTCGAGCATTTCCTTCAAGAATCCTTGCTCAATTAGATCTTGAATGTCATGCCGTAGATCCCAACATCGGCTTGTGTGGTGTCCTGGGGCACCAGAATGGTACTCGCATCGTTCCGCGGCATTGTAGCTTCTGGCATTAACCAACTGAGGGTTCGGGGGCTTAATCTACACATACCCCTCCTTCAACAGTGTTGGTAGTAACTCCGCCGGTGTATATGATAGGAGGTAAAAACCCTCCTCATTTTGGCCTCCATTTCTTCTTTTGTTCTTCTTGGAGGACCCTCCGAGTGACCCATCAATCCGTCATGCTGCCCTTTGCCACGGTAGACATTCGGCTTCTTCATGAGGTGGATAACACCTACCGCGTCGGCTTTCCCTTTCTCCCTTTGCATCTGACCATCTGTTAATGTGGGCGGATGGCTCACTTCTTGTCTGTTCAGGGGTCCCTTTCCCTTCATGCTTTCAATTTCTTCTTCAAGAACCCTTACTCGGGATCACAGCCCAAAATTTTCTTCCCTTAACGCTCCCCAGCATTTGTTCATCGTTTCTTCATTGATTGTTATTGTCCATAGTAGGCTATGTAGAGAGGCCACTATGCTAGTTATTTGCTGGGTTACATCATGATTTGTCCCTAAGGTACGGTTCATGCTGATTGTTAATAGAGTTCCTGCCAGGAGAAAAAAACATTAGGAAGCAGAATACATGATAAGATGCATGGAAATGATGATGATTTTTTTTCTTCTCTCTTTTTTTTGGTTTTTTTTCTTTTCTTTTTTTTTAATCCGACGGAGGATCGATTTTGAGTTCCCCAGCTTCCAAAAGATCTTGGACTGCATGACGAAGGCCCCAACATCCATCAGTATCGTGGCCTTGTACGCCCATGTGGTACTCACAGCTCTTGTTTGGATCATAGCCATTCATTTTCGATGCCTTAGGATTCGGCGTTGCTAGTTGCAGGTGTCCCTCTCTCAGGAGCATTGGTAACAACTCAGCCAGCGTGTACGGACGTTGAGTGAACTTCCGGTTCTTTCTTTCCTCCTTGGTGAGACGCCTCCTGAGGCGAGACGCGGCATTGTTGGCAAAGGGGAGGCTCACACATCTTGAGGAAAGGATGTGAAATGGCACCGAAGGTTGTACATAGTTGACTGTACTTGCACCACCGTCATTTCCTTGCCTCTTGCCACTTGAGATTGTTCCATGCAACAAACTCGCCATGGGACCTCCGAGCTTCTCCATCTTAACCGCATCCTTGATTCTAACCACCGCCATGACTAGGTCTGTGAAACTTGCAGTGCACTGTCCCAATAGCATTGTGAAGTATGGCTGTCCTAGTGAGGACATAAACAAAGAAGTCTGCTCTTGTTCAAGAAGGGGTGTTGTACCATGTTGGCCAGTTCCATTCACCTTTTAGCATAGTCTCTCGCAGACTCGCTATTCCTCTTTGACAGCCTTCGCAATTCTGCCTGGGTTTGAACCATTTGGCTATTCAAACGATACTGCTGGATGAACACGGCGGTGAGGTCTTTCCATGCCTTAACCTTTTGCTTATCCAGACTTATGAACCAAGAGTATGCTGCCCCCGTTAGGGATCTCTGGAAGAACTAAACCATAATCCTTTCATCCTTCGCGTATTGGCACATGTCGCCAACATACGATCGCAGGTGTATCAGAGGGCAGCCAGTGCCGTCAAAACTATGCAGTTCAGGACATCGGAATTTTGCTGGTAGTTGGATGTCTGGTGTACGCACGTCGTACCCGTGCGAGGGCGCCCGCGAAAGCTAGGGGAGAGGGGGATTGGGAGTTGCCACTGCCTGATGGGGTGCAGGCAGACACCTGGATGCCCTAAGGATGTCTATTTTGGTCTGCCGCTTGAGATTCTAAGAAGGGGCTCGGTTACGGTCCGGGGAAGTTCGTAGACACTTCAGTCCGCCTCGCCGGTTTGACTGGTCCCTTGGGTTTCCTGGTTTGCGAGTCAACTCAATTCTAAATTCACTCTACTTCTATGCCAACATGCACATTTTATTGGTTCAGGTGGAGGCCACCCAGGTAGTGTGGGTCCCCTTATTTGATTTTATCTTATTAGTTAGGTGATCTGGGTCTGATATGGGCCCCGTTGGAAGGCCCATGGGATGCCAAGTAGGACTTAGGCTCAACAGAGACAGAAATGAGGGCTTATTGGGCCTAACCGCACACTCTGTGCGGTTTGAGCACAACCATACATCCTGTGCAGTTAGGGCCGAACCACTCTGTGTGTGCGGTTTCGGCCCATAAAGCCCAAAATGGCAATTTTCGGAGGGGGACTGGGAGTCCCCTCTTTTCCAATGTTCTGAGGGTTATTGTGGGTCACTGTATTGACCTATAGTGGTTTGCTTCCTTCCCCATCTAGCAAAATGTCATCCTTTTGGGAGGGGATTCAAAAGGGGGAAGAAGAGAGAAGGCTTGGGGCTTCTCCCTTCCCCTGAAACAGGAGCTCAAGCCTTAGCATCGGGACAAACAGCAACTTGTCACATGGAACAAACAAGACATATGGGGAGACAAAATAAACACAATCAAGAGAAGGGAATGAGGAGGTGGTTAAATGGGGTACATTAGATGAGTAAATAAGGGGGAACACCCTCCCCCATTCGAATGAGCAGAAATGGGGACCAAACAGCAACATATCACCCATTATAACCATCTAAGGAGGGCCTTTCTTTCCTTATCTTTGAAGCCATATGCATGATCCCCTTACCGTGGGATATTTCTTATTCCAAGATGAAGAACACAATTGAAAGAAGGAGTTATTAGCATGCTAGGAAAGAAGAACAAGGAGCATTCGAAAGGTGGGAGACATCCAAATATGCTAGACACCCAAATATGCTCTAAATCTGCCCATTTTGATTTATGTTAAACAAGATTTCGTGGGGAACATTACCTCGGGGTTAGAACCCTGTAGTGAGGTGTGTTGAACCTCCTTGAAGCAAGACCAGTGGCTGGAGCAGCCTCCTCTAACTCCGGCAGCAACTACAAGCTTCTTCCCAAACTAAAAAATGGAGAAGGAAGAGAGATGAAGAGGTTTTGGGGTGTTTGGATGTGGTTGGAAGGGCTAAGAGGGGGTTGGGAAGGTGATGAGGGAGATCTCGTACAGGCGGTGAAGGGGTGGAAACCACCCAAAAAAAACCCCCCTGCCTACTGTTCGGATTTTCTATTTATAGAACACTGGGACAAAACCGCATACTCAGTGCGGTTTGGTCGAAAATGAACAATAACTGCACATACCGTGCGGTTTTGGTTGAAACTGCAGGGTATGTACGGTTTTGTCCCTGTCTTTTCAGTAATGATTAGGGGACAAATTGGTTTTTTTGGTTGAGTTGACAGCTGAGGTGACTCAGCCACCCACTCGGATGAATTAGACCTCCCCAATTTTTATTATTTCCCATTTATCTTAATTAGTTTAATTAAGATATTTTAACTTTGACTGATTTCCCCCTGGGACTGTTTTGCTCATATCTTCTCCATTCGGGCTCCGATTCCTACAAACTTAATTGCATTGGAACCGTGTCAGGATGCTCTACCCATTGGGATAGGGTATAGCATTCAGTTTGGGCTCAAGAAGAAAGTCACCTTTTGCTCCTTAGGGTTTTTACCTGTTTTGTTGTTCTTTGGTACATTTTTTTGGTTTGATCAAAATTTGGGTGCTTACATCTGGGAAGAGACAAAGGCTCTCCAAAGTGGTTTCATCTTCCACGGGGTTGGGCTGGAATTGCTTCAAAAGTTCTTCTTTCATTGCGGCCATTTGGGCCTCATTATCTTTCCTCATTGCTGCCAAACTTTCCTCAAACTGGGCCTCCCATGTCCTATTCCGGTCCCGCTCTTCCTGCCCCCATTGGGCAAGCACAAATGGTTCTTGTTGTTCAGGATGGATAGGAATTGCCGCTGGATGTGGGAACGGAGCGTCCTGTGTTGGCGGATGTGCCGCCATGGGTGCTGGCTAAGGTGGTTGCCACTGCTGGAATTCTGGCATTCGAATCTCCGTGGCATGCATCATGGCCACTTTTTGGCTTAGATCCGTTATGACTGGCTGCTCTTCAGCCCTTTGCTCTGACAATGATGGAATTGGGGCCTCGGAAGAACTCATTGCAATCCTCTCTCACCATGAAGGCCGAGTTATGAATGGTGCTCTAAATGTGGAATATCCGAACTGTACCTGTTTATCAAAAAATTTTGATCAGTACCTTCTCTAATTATGAATGAGGTGTCGTGTGTGACGAGATCATTACACCATGAGTGTTGCTCATGTGCCCTGATTGGCAAAAACAAATATAAGGCGGTTCATGCATGAAAGTTACGACTTGTCAAAGCAACACTGTGAAGAGTGTGTGACAGTGCCCCGGCCAATCAGAAATTCCTTCTGGGAATTGTGCGGTTAAAAATTTTGCAATTTTGATCTTTTAGAGATCTGAGACTCTGGAGACCATACCATGTCTGACGGTCTCCAAAAAATGTGCAACACATGTTCTATGAGTGGAAATCCTTGAAAAATCATGTTGCGAGGACTAAACCTCAAAATCCATGCCTTGATCAGCAGCGATTGTAAAATCCTTTGAAGTCATGCAATGGTGAGTGAATCACAAAAATCATAAAACACGTCCTGGACAACCCGCATAGTGCCATGAACGGCATGAGGAATGTATGCCACAAGATGGGCAATTTGATTTACGTCTATATGGCTAACTCAATATAACCACAAATGATGGTTTATTGCGCATCGCGAGAGACGATGTTGATGTCATGGAAGACAATTCAATGTAGGCCCGGAGGCCATTTTATTGTGTATTTTGAAAAAGCAACATTGATGTGCGCCTCGAAAGGCGGCTTGATGTACGCTCGAAGGTGATTTAATTTACGCCCAGAGGTGATTTAATGTACGCCCGAAGGCAATTTGATGTACGCCCGAAGGCGATTTAATGTACGCCCAGAGGTGATTTGATGTACGCTCGAAGGCGATTGATGTATGCCCAAAGGTGATTTTATGCATCTTTGAAATTCTTTTATGCATCTTTGAAAGTAGTCTGGTCAAAACATTTGTGCAAATGATCTCGAAGTGTGTGTACTTAATGTATAAACAAGCATATACATCAGTAAAGTGACAGTCAAGTATTATTACCATCTTGAAAATCTATGTTAATACACAATTATCAAAACACCCAAAAAGTGTGTGCACAGTCCTAAAAAGGTTGGTGCCTGTCAAGGCATGACTCCTAGACATACTTGTGTAAGGAAGCACGTCCAAGTCCTGATCAGCCTTTTGTATCTCATCTGTTCTTTCATCTGCTTATCGGTGTCGGACCACAACAAAACTTACAACTTGCCAGCGAGGGCGAAAATGTACAAGATATTTACAAAAGCTATAAAGAATTCATCTTTAGGGCTGTCGGGAGCCCAAAAGAAGGGTACAAGTTGCTTCAAAGGCAGGTAAGCTAAAATTCCTAGATCTAGGGTTTTCTGCCCTTGTTCTGATCTGGCCTGCTTTCATCTTATTGTCTAATCTGGCCGGCTTTCATCTGCTCTAAAAAGAATAATCTGGACTTAGAGTGCTCCCCGCGGACTCTAATGGGTCAAGACCCATGGTTTACTGGACTCAATGCATGGATCTAGGGTGGTTCCCCTGATCAAAGTTAGGTTAGCTTCCTAAATTAGGCCTAGGGCAGCCCATGATCTAAAATTTACTCAATTTGATGCAAAAAGCGAGGGTTGCTGCCCCTAATGGACTCTTGGGTTTTATTCCAGTTTTACTCCTCTTGCATTCATCATTCAAACATATTCACAATCACAAATCGTGCTTTATTCAGAAACGTTAGGTAGGGAAGGATACCCAGCCCGAGACATACGCTTACAAGGGTCTGGACCAGTACTGGATCCTCGCGTACCACGGTAAGAAACCTATGGCGCTAATGGACTCCAAAAAACTGGGGAGATGGGTTTACCCTGCTTTCCCCGGCAAGCCACGGGAGCGTAGGGCTAATACCATCCCAAAAGTCAGTTCATAGGAATTAGAAGGGTAGGCTGCTAGAGAGGTCTAAGTCTTGGTAAAGAAGATGCAATATTCGTGTTCACTCATCATTCAAGGTCGGATCATTCACGCAGTCTCCCTCGTGCTTTTCACCCCACGCAGTTTATATCACAGCAAAACCATGCAGTTTATATCAAGGTGATTAAAATCATCCATTGTGTGGTGGAGTGCTCAAGTGTGCGACTAGGCTACGTGCTGTGTCTAGGTGGGTGAGTTTTGTCTGGATTTAGTTGATAAACGAATTTTTACCGTCTTACCTAGTAAGGTGTAGAAAGACACACAATACGAAGTTTCGGGAGAGTCCCCAGGTAAGTAGAAGGGTCACAATGGTCCCATTAAAAACAACTTACCTTAGGCGATTATCATGTCCGTTTGTCAAGACTCCCCAGAATACGTAGTTACGCGTATTCTACGTCTTGCGTATCGTACGTCTTACGAAAAAGATAGTAAAGACCCTAAAATCGACTAAATCCCTCTTGCGTTGACTCATTCTAACCAAGGGTTCTATCGGGTCGAGAGTCCCCAGTGGAATCGCCAAGCTGTGCGCGGGGGTGAAATCGTGGCATGGCGGGGCGCACGGATTCTTGTGTGTGCCTCCGGGAGGGTAAAACAGTAATTTGGAGTCGCCATCGCCTGATGGGGTGCAGGCGGACACCTGGGTACCTAATCTTGTCTATTGGGCTGGTCTGCGGCTTGAGTTTCTAAGTAAGGTCTCGGTTGCGGTCTAGAGAAGTCCGTAGACACCCCAGACCACCCCGTCGGATGACGGGTCCTGTGGGTTCCTCCTGGTTTGAGTCAACTCGCTGATTTCTCACCCGATTCCTATTCCGGCATGCAGTTTGGTTAAGTCTGGTAGGACCACCTAAGTGGTGTGGGTCCCTTTAATTGCTTTTATCTTGCTAAATTTAAGTGATCTGAGTCTGAGTGGGCGGGCCCTGTTGGAAGGCCCACGGTGTCCTTGGTGGGCTTGGTTAAGCCCACATGCCTCTGGTGGGCCTCCTTCTAAGCCTGGGGGCCCTTTGGGCTTAGGATAAATGAGTTGATTTTATTTTGTGGATCAGATTTGAAGATTAAGTGATTTCTATGCAAAAGGTGGGTCTGCATTGGTTTGCGGGCCTTTGGGTGGGCCTCACAATGGTTACCAAGTATTTTAGTTTATCTTGCTTAGATTTGCCAAAATCGATTGGTCATCGGGTTTGGGGCCCGTAGTCCAGATTTGGGCTTGAAAGCCTAAGTTCCTTGAAGTCAGGGTTTAAACCCTTAGTTCGGTTAGTGGGCTTGGCGGGCCCGATAGGCCCTAGCCCATGGTCTCGGCCAAACCATGCTAAATTGGTTCATCATGCGGTAATCGGGCTTTTGGGTGGGCCGCCTTGGGTTTGGCCTATTCAGTTTAGTTAACTTGCTTAGATTGCTTATTTTCATGCAAAATGGTTTATTGGGCTTGGTGGGCCCCGTTGGAAGGCCCATTGGATATCTATTTGGACCGGTGGTCCAGGTCCCATGTTGGGTTTTTGGGTGACCCGGAAACCCTATTGGTTCACTTGGATTTGTCGTAAACATCATAAAAATTCCATAAAACAAGAAAAATACAAAAGGGCACTTCTGCCGTGTAGCCGACCCTTATGGTCGGCTACACACATCTTTTAAGGGTCGGCTACAAACAGTTCTGGGGTGATCAGACCCGAGTTGTCGGATCAACCCCAAACTGGCTCTTTTGGGGGTTTTGCCACTGGGGTGGTTTCCAGGGGTTCCTAGGGGGCTTATACAAGTCATATGGGCCCCTGAGATGGCCCATATTGGTTCAGGTTTGGGGTGCACCCCCTTTTGGTTTCCTTTTGGGTCTCCTAACTAAGGCAAGTGGGTGGTGGAGAGCATGGGGGCTGCTCCTTCTAGTTTGGGTCATGTTCATTGATAAAGCAGGGGCCAAGGTGCCCCTACTTGGTCTCTAAGGTCCCACAAGCAGCAAGCATGCCTCTTAATGGAAATCAGAAAATAAAGAGGCTTCAAACATGCTCCATACTGTTAAATGCAAGTGCATGCTCTCATGTGCATCACACATGGGCAGCAAGAACTTGGCTCCCAATTTATGCAGAATAGGGTGGATGGCCAGGTTGGGAATGACCTAACATGTTTCTAGGGTGGTGGGAGGGCTCATGTGCGCACCCAATAGATATTATGGCAAACTAGTTACACACAAAAACCTAAGAATTGCATGCTGCAGAGGTTCAGGGCAGCAACCAAAAGAGGAGATTCAAACATGCTATTAAGGTTGGACATGGTCTTAAGTTTCTAAGTTTGCTGGGACAGCAACAGTAGGGGGGTTCACACATGCTTAAAGGGTGTGAGACGGGGTTAGATGGTGAGAAAGGGGAGGAATCTTGCTGCTGCCTCCAGCAGCACTTCCTAGAATTCTCAGCCGGGGCCACGGGTGAAGGGAACATGGCCAAGAGGGTCTCTTGTTCATATCACACAAATTAAGGCATGGTATGCTGCTTTAACCCTTTAAGAACAGGGGACAATGGGGGCTGCTGCTGCTGCCAACAGCAGCCCCAGAAATTCCTTACATGTTTACCAATAATAATAAAAAAACAGTAAAGGAAAAGGACATGTTGCATATTCATATGGAAGCAAAAAAATATAAAAAAAAACATGCTGCGAACACCAAGGAAACAGCCTTGGTATAAGGTAATTAAGGGTTGGGTCATGGGGGTTTTGGTGGTCAATATATCTGCTGTAAGAGCAGCTGCCAAAGAGTAGAAGGATCTTGTCATGGGGGAGCATGATGTTGGAAAACCTGCTGGGAACAGTAGTAGCACCAAGGCCTACGGCTGTCCCCAGCAGTAGCCTATAGGGATCATTGCAAGGGGGTGGGGGAGCATGCTTGCATGGGCCATGACTGCAAGTAAGTGGGGTGAAGGATCATGCTCATGCTCATGTCCACATAAAAAAAAACAGTAGGTTGCAGATGGTAGAGAGCACACATTCATGTAGGCACCAAACAAAAAGAGAAAACAAAGCACACAAAACTTGCTACATCCATGCAAATGGGGGGTACGGCCAGCAGCAAAACACTAGGAAAAATTACAAGAAAAAAAGAGAGAAAAGAGAAAGATTAAGAAGGGTAAAGAGGGGGGCTATTATAAGGGTACATTAGACTTTAAATGGGGGGAACATTCTCCTCATCTAAATGGGAAAAGACTACTGCAGGGAACCAAAAATAAAAGAGACAACAGCAGCTCCACAGTGGTCTCTACCCCATCCCAAATCCACTATATGACCTCTCCATTCTCACACTTAAACCTCCGAGAACTTATTACTCTTACCAGGGAAGGAACACAAACCAAAGAGGACATGAAGAAGCAATGAGATAGGGAGAAGACCTGTAACGCCCGGGATCCGGGTTACGTAAAATAACCGTAACTCGTACCCGAAGGTTAATTAAAATTCCACAGGATCAACAGAGTAAGGGAAAACATGAAATAAAATAATATAAAGATTCAAATGCATGATATCAAGGTTCACTAATTTTCCCAAACATATCCAAAAGTAATATAGGTTCATAATAAAAACTCACTAAAGTAAATAAAACCAACAACTAAGATCTATTCAATAAAGTAATCCTCCTCACGATACTCCGGATAGTCCACCGGATTATCAACCCCCACGGTATCGTCCTCGCCTAAATCTGAAAACAAAACAAAACAGTGAGATACGACGATCTCAGCAAGTAGCAATGCATGCACAAAAATACAGTTATAATAGTTCTAAAACATGCACAAGTTATAATCAATTAAGTTACGATTAACCTCGGTTAATCCGACTAATCTCGGAAATATATCGTCAATTACAATTTCGGAAAACATTATATATTAGGACTAGTGAAGTTTGTCTATTTTGTGTGGCTAAGCACTAGAGTTCCAGACAATCCAGTCTAACACTGCAACAGCTCGAACATCCAATATCGTCACCCTCATGGCGGAAAAACTCAAATGGCCTCACCATCATGGTGGAAACGGAGTTGCTGCAGGGCTTCCCTCATGGAAGGCCTCTCCATCATGGAGGAAACGCATGAAGGAACCCCAGACTTAAATCCAGACAAAATCTACAAAATTCAATTATAACTCGACTGTGGATCCACACTAAGTCTTGCCCTTGGGTAACTTTGACAAATTAATAGATATAGTTTGCAAATCAGCTTAAAATCATGTTCCATGTAAGTCCAGTCACTTATATAACAAACCAAACCAATTTAGTTCAAATAGTCGCTAAGTCCATCCAACAATAAAATTTTCGTATTTAATACTACCTTGAAAATACTCACAATCTCATTCAAACGGAAACAAATGAACCTACAAAGAATTCATAAGCGAAAACATTTCAGATAATAATAATGGTTCAGCAATATCAATGGGAATTTAAAACAGTTTAATGATTATCCAAATCACCATTTTGATAAGGTTTAAAACATACTATAGAAATTTTCTTTTAACTAATGCTCTAAGTGCAAGAATTTAGGATTAACATCTCCTTTTAAATGATCTTATATATATATATTAATTTCCAATATTTTTATTGTCATAAAAATTTTTCATAGGCTTCTAACAGTCCTGAAATATCTGATTTTATTTATTTCATAATACAAGTGCAGCAATAAAAGAAATGACTTGGAAATATTTTAAAGAATTAACAACATCTTATACAGAAATTTTGACTCTATATTTAAATGGTTTTAATTTACCATGCCTCTTTAATCCAATTTTTGATACTAAATAGTTACAAATTTTTAGAACTCAATATACTAATCAAGTCAGAGAAAAGAATCAATAGTTTGGAATTAAAGTAAGAACCAACTCTAAATTACTCTAATGTAGAATTTCTCTCTAACTTCAACGAACCCAAAATTCATAAATTTCGGACCCTAACTTCAACGAACCCAGAATTTCTCTCTCAACCGTAGAGACAACCCAAATTCCCCACTATTCTACCCAGCTTCTCTCACTATCACATTTCAAAAAAAATCCTTATTCTCTCTCTCTCTCTCTCTATCTGTTCCCATTTCGTTTTTCTTCTCCCCTCTAGAGTTCTACGTTTTCTGCAAGTTCTTAAACATGACTGAACCGCCATTAACAGCCCCTCATTCTACTATTTATTGCTCAATAGTTCACTCTCTCTCTCTCATATGAACAACCAATCTCTCTCTCTCTCATACAAACAACCACTCTCTCTCTCTCTCTACTGTTTCAATATGGTTCGTGTTCACCATTCTGTTGCATCCCAACAGAATTCCTTCCCAACAGAATGCCCACATCTGTAGGTTCATTGGAACCAAATTTCCTAAGATAGAACAAGGCTCCACTTAAACCAAATAGCTGCACCATACACCTAAATTGGTGATGGGCATTGACCTCACCAGGACAGCAACCATTGACGCCAAGTTAGACCACCCAAGAAGTAACGAGTGCTGACCTCCCAAGAGGTCAACAGCAATTGGCGCACCTTGGCGCCAGGTCTATATTTTCTTCTTTTTTTCTCTTGCCCAAAACTCCACATGCGGCTAATGCTAATTCTCAAAGACTGAACTAAATGAATTTAACAAAACCACTTCTATCATATGAACAACAATTCTAATAACTTAGTTACCACAGCTGAGATATCATTCTCAGATCAACATCAACATACGAACAGAATATTCTCAGATTAAACTTAATTACATTTCTGATTTAATCCACTTAAGCAAAAGATCATCCTAACCATTCTTATACGAACAGAATATTCTCAGATCAACATCAACATCAGCATACGAACAGAATAACCTTAGTTACATTTCTGATTTATCATAAAACACATGAAATCATGAATCTTTGGAAAGTGTTACTTGCCTCTTGATTCCCTCTTCACCAAAACAGCAACTCAATGGAGGATCTTCACGTCTAGAATCTCCAACACAACAATGGATGACCTCCTCAAACAACAATGTTATTCACGTCCAGAATCTCCAAATAGCAAATCTGAACTGAACGTGTCTTGCTCCAACAGCAATGGACGACCTCCTCTTCTACAAAGCCAAGGTTTCCTTCTTCTTCTCCGAGCAATCCTCTCCACTCACCTCAACTCTCAGATCTACTTTGCATCCGTTTTACCTTCTCCAACATTGAAGTTATTGGTAACGCCCGGAGAGAAAGCAAAGGTTACGATCAGAAAATTCCATACGTTTTAAAAAAAATGCTTGTCTTCTATTTTTTTTTATCAAGTGTGGTGCCTTACCACCATATCACCTACACCAACATCCTATTCTCTTTTAATACTTTTATTTATCTAATCTTAAATGAAATATTAGTACCACTAATAGTTAACAAAAATTATTACATATTACTTATTGAATGTTAAAAATTGTATCCTAACTTGACTTACCTTAGTTTAGCTAAATCCAACCTTTAAGAAATTTACCAACTTACCCTTGTGCATTGCTCACCTGAAAGTCCACCACATAAGGAAATAATTTTTATTAATTATTTCTCAAAATAAATACCAACAATTTCGGGGTTTTACAAGACCCATGCCTCATGTAAAAATACAGCACCACAAAACATGGAGAGCTCACATGCTTCTAACCAACCGAAATTTATTTATGTTAAATAGAACCTTACCAAGAAGCTTACCTTGTGTATACAACTTGTTTCTGAGGTGTGCTTCAACCTCCTTTGAGTGTGGATGGAGCTGGAGCCCTCCTTTGCAACACCAAAAGCAACCAAAGTTCTTTTTCTTTAGTAGAAAAATGGAGAAGGAGAAGAAGCCAAGAGGTGGAGTGGTCTTGGAATGGTATGGGGGGTTGCAAGAGAGGTGAAGGGAAGAGAGGTTTTTGGGAGGGGACGAATGGGAGAGAGGTGGGAGAGATGGGTTGGGAGAGATGGGAGTAACAAATGAGCTCCTCCTCCCTACGTGTTCATGGGGGTTTTTAAAGTGGGGTAATGCATGAGAGATGCATGCATGCATGGGGGAGAGAGAGAGAGAGAGAGATGTGGTGTTGCATGCATGATGTGATGATGGAGGCTCATGGGGGAGAGAGAGAGAGAGAGAGAGAGAGAGAGAGAGAGAGAGAGAGAGAGAGAGATAGATATGCATGATGGTATGATGCATGATGCATGGGGGGGTGCATGCATAGGGAACATTAATCATGAGAGGGAGAGAGAGAGATGCATGCATGATGTATGCATGGGTGATCATAGGGGGAAGAGAGAGAGAGAGAGAGAGAGAGAGAAGGAGTATGCATGATGCATGCATGTATACTCATGAGGAAGAGAGAGAGAGAGAGAGAGAGTTGCATGCATGGATGATGCCCATGCATTCCCATAGGAGACATCAATCATGACCAAATATTGATATTTGTGGATTGCTCCCCGGCACTTTGGATATTTACAGATTTAGTCACTGATACGTTTGGATATTTACATATTTAGTCCCTGATACTTTGGATATTTACAGATTTAGTCCCTGATACTTTTGGATATTTACAGATTTGGTCCTTGAGATATTTTCTCAACTTTGGATATTTATGGATCTAGTCCCTGATACCCTTGGATATTTGCAGATTCACCCTTAAGATATTTTTCATTGATTTGGGTAATTACAGGTTTAATCCCTGAGACCTTTTTGCTCTGTTGCTTGCCACGTGTGCAGATTTTTGCCACGTGTGCAGTTTTCCAGCACTATTGCTCGGAAACTTCAACTGCTCACATCTTCTTCATCCGGACTCCAATTTGGGCAAACTCAATTTCGTTAGAACCGTATCGGAGTCATCTATCTAATGGGACAGGGCTAAGCACCTTATTTAGGTTTTAGCAAAAAGTCAACTTTCAGCTCCCCTTCAAGTTTAATCGGCCAGTAAATCCTTCATCCGGGCTCCGATTCCTGTAAACTCAGTTGCGTTGGAACCTTGTCGGGATTCTCTACCTATTGAGGTAAATCAAGGTGGCCAATTATCAGCTGACCAAAAATTCAACTTTTTACCCCATAGGGTTTGACTTTCCGTCTAGGGTTTGCATTTCCGACTCTCCTGGAAGCGCAAAAATGAGGTGCTTACAGAACTCTTAGGTTTTAGATTGATTTTATTCTTCTTTACTTCCATCATCGCATTCACAAAACAGTGGTTTATCAGAAACAATATGTGGTGGAAGGATACCCAGCCCGAGGCATCCGCCTGCAAGGGTTTGAGCCAAGTACTAGACTCTCGCGTACCATGGCAAGAAACTAATGGCGCTAAGGAATCCAGAAACTTGGGGAGATGGGTTTACCTTGCTTTCTCCGGCAAGCCACAGGAGCGTGGGGCTAATACCATCCCGAAAGTAAGTTCATCGGAACAAAAGGGTGGCTGCTAGAGAGGTCTCGGTTTTGGTAGAGAAGAGCAACATGTAAGCACCTCATTTTTGCGCTCCTAGAAGAGTCGAAATGCAAAACCCGGCTAAAAAGTTAAACACTAAGGGGTGGAAAATTGACTTCTTGATCAAGTGAAAATTGGCCACCTTGCTTTATTTCAATGGATAAAGAATCCCAACACGAGTCCAACACAACTGAGTTTGTTGGAATCGGAGTCCGGATAAAGGTTCTGTGGGCCGGTCAAACTTGAGGGCGAGTCGAAAGTTGACTTTTTTTTGAACCCCAAGCCAGGTGCTTAGCCCTATGTCATTGGATAGAGGGCTCCGATATGAGTCCAACGCAACTGAGTTTGCTCAAATCGGAGTCCAGATGAAGGAGATGTGAGCTGTCGAAGTTTCCGTGCAGCAAAACCGGAAACTGCACACGTGGCGATGAATGCAGCAAAATATCTCAGGGACTAAATCCGTAAATATCCAAACATGCAAAATATCCCAGGGTTTAAAGCAAAATTTCACAGGGACCATATCTGTGAATATCTAAGAGTATCGGATGAATCTCCGAATATCCAAGGGCAAATCTGTAATTTTTCAACTTGTATCCGACCAAATATGTCGGATACACATACCCTTGTGTATATCCGACACTATTCATCCGATACATGAAGATCAATCAGCGAGATTCGTGCCGGACGCCCGAAAAATTTGCGGCGGCATTTAATTTTCGAATAATTGTGTTTTGTATCCGGCATTTAATGTCGGATACAAAGGGACCTATGTGTAGCCGGCCATGGAGGCCGGCTATGAACGATGGATAGTGTATCCGGCATATAATGCCGGATACATTAAAATTGTCTATAAAAGCACAGCAGCCACCTCTGGCTGGGGGTTGGCTCTTTTTGCTGGTTCAAGGCTTCCTTCCCCCACTTATGTTGGTGCGAACCTCCCTCCTCTCAGCTCCCTTTGCCTCCCATTGCCCTCCCATTCCCTTCCAAGACCATCCCATCCTTGTTTCCTTCTTCTACTTCACTTCTTTAACCAAGCTAAAGGAGCCTAGTTGCTGTTGGAGTGGAGCTTGGGCATCAGAGGACTTTCCAGCAGCTCCCCAGCCACAAGGAGGTGTCTCCACCTTACCTAGGAGTGCAAGAACCACCAGGTAAGTTTCCTCCATGTATTGTGTTTTCCAAGCATGTATTCTTCTCTTGCATGAGCTCATCTCCATGATATTTTAAGCATGTACTTGTTCTCATCTCACCATATGAAGACCTCCAAGTAAGGGAGAGGTATGTAGATGGTTTTAAAGAGGAGGAGGTGAGATTTTTCAGCCCCTCTTCGACCCCCACAGCCACTGTTTTGGGTTGTTTCGAGAGGAGGCATGTCTCCTCGTACTTGGTTATCCAGTGTACCCCTTAAGCCCCCCCCCCCCCCCCCCCCTTCTCTGCCCTTCTTGGTGATTTGGTTCCCCATTAGATGTGCTGCTGGCAGTGGGTATGGTCGGCGAGGGTGAAATACATGCATGTGTTGGTATGTTTTCTGAGCAGGAAGCATGTTCCTTTGGACAAGAGCATGACCCTTCCTTTTTACGTAGGATAGTAGGTATGCGTGCTGTTTTGGGGTTGCTGTTGGCGATAGCAACATCATCCCATTCCCTTTGTTCCCTTTGTTTGCTTTGTTTTTTTTTTTTTATCAGCAAAGTTGGTTTGATACACCATGCATGGGGTGTGAGTACCGGAAAGAAAGATCCGACTGCTACCCCCCCCCCCCCCCCCCACCCCACTTTCCGCCACCCCCAGTTGTGAAAGCATGTTTAAACTTCCCTTTCTTAGCTTGCTGCCCGTGTATCTACAGCAGTTTGCTTAGGGGTTTTTTTTTATTGGTGCATGCATGGATTGCTTGTTACTTTATTGGCTTTAAGTGCATGCCTATGAATATGAGATCCACCATGATTTTTACCCCACCCTTGTTACTGTTTTTTGGTGTTTACCTCGCCAATCTGTTGCTGCCGCATGCATCAATGCATCCCCCCATGCCCCAATTTATTTGCTGTTTTGTTGTCCTAACATGTCCCCCTCCCCGCACCACTATTAACTTGATGTATGTGGTTAAAAAGCATGTTCCCCTCGCCCCTAGTTCCCCTTGGTATGACCCACTCGGGTTGCTGCTGGGGATAGCAGCAAACCCCCCACCCTTGTTGCCATTTGGTCTCCCATAATGATGGCTTTAGTGGTCTCGCTACGGTTAGTTTTTTTTTACTACTTCTTACTCGTATGCATACCCGGCACATCTATCTTGTTTGATCACTTTAAACTCACACATATGTGCTAACCTCCAGCCTACTTCTAGCACGATCCTCCACCTCAATAGGTTGCTGTTTTTTTTTCCACCAGCAGCTCATCCTTGCCCCTATTGTAAGACCCTGATTTTTGTGAGTTATTTATTTATTTATTTAGTTATTTATTTTGATGTATAAACTGTGTTTATCAGGTTATTTTGTGGTTTGAGGGCTTAGCCCATACTCGTATGTACAGGTGTTATATAGCCATTTTTCTGAAAAATTATATTATGATTAGTATTAAAAAAATATATATATAGATATAGCTTGGGCACTTGTTAACTTAAGTGGTCGGAACATGTAGGATGTTTTCAGTGGGCGAGCGTGCATGGGATCAAGGAAATGGGAGAAGGATCGAGCGGCGTATGTATCAAGGTAAATATACTAAAAAGGGTAAGTAGGGTTTTGGGGTTTATGAGAATACGCCTATCATACTTACGGAAACATTGTTCGTTAGTCTGATACTTGGAGCTCAGGAGAATCGGCTGGAGTGGCGACTAGGGTTCTGTGCTTGTGAAGAACAAGTATCGCGAGGGGTAAGAGAAGGGCTTCGGAGTTGAAGTTTAGTGGGTTCTTTCTCCCTGTTCGAGACGAATTGGTTGGGTAGTTTCTGGGTTCGCGTGCGTGGCCGAAGTGGTGATCGGCCGAGGTTTTGGTATTCTGGAATAAGCGATTTCAGGTGAGTAGCACTGATTTACAACTGGGGTTTTGTGTTTTATGTTTTCTCGAGATTATTCTGATGCATGGTTGTAGTTAAATGATCTCTTGAGTTTTCTTTTAGTTTTCTGGAATGGCACGAAACAGAGTCGGAGACCGAATTTCATCTTGAGATTAAATGTATTTAGATTAAATCCAAATATGGTTGGGAAGTCTTCTGGGAGTATTATGAGGGTAGTAGAACAATTACAGAGGTAAACAAACCGGCCAGTCTTGTAGATCTTGGAATAACAGAGAAACAAAAATCACAGGGGTATCCGCCCACCTCGCGCTCACCGGCGCTCACCTAAGAGGTAGGCGCCCCGTTAAACACGACCCACCGCCGAGCTCACGCCCGGCTGGCGCTCAGCTCGCGCTCAGCCGAAAACCTTGCGCTCATCTCGCGCCCACCTCACGCCCGTCTCGCGCTCAGCTCACGCTCACCTAGCGTCGAGTGAGCGGTAGGTCGATTTTACCCCAATTCTTCACCGCCGACCGGCGCTCACCTCGCGCCCACCTCAGGAGGTGAGCGGCAGACCCTATTTTGCTTACTGAATTGGAGATTTGATTTAACTAAGGGTATTTGGGTTACTTGAGGATTAAACCACTTCACTATTCACTTGTTTGGGAACCCTGGGAATCTATTTTGCCTAGGAAACTATTAGAGGAAAATTTAGTGAACTTCTTAAAAGCTTTCAAGTTGAGTTTAGGTTATTCATGAATGTTATGCCGGATACCAAACCACTAAGAGTTACTAGTTACATTTCCTCTGTTTTATACACTGTTTTGATTGAGGAGTTATTCTATTCTGGTTTCACTGGTTTGGAAACTTTAAATGTATTGTAAAGATTTCCTTGGTATGAATGAATTGAGTTTTACTTTCATATGACTTGTGTTACGGAAATGAGAAAATACTGAAAGTACTTGAGGTACTGCTTGGTCCAGAGGGACAGGTGATGACTTGTGATGGGTTTTACATGATGTGGAATGAATGGTTTTATTTTGATATTGGAATTGAGATTATACGATGTTTTACTGTTTTGGTCTAGCTTGTCCTGGATCCAGATGTTTAAGCTTAGTAATGTGATGTTATTGTTGGTTGTTGGAATTGCATGGCCTTGTGTGTTGCCACGACCGGTGTAGAGCAGCCAGAAACCCTGAGTAGGCCTGGTTGTCAATGCAGAAACCCGGGGAGTAGGCCTGCATTGGATGACGAAACCCTGAGTAGGCCGTCATTTCAGAGTTCCGAAACCCTGAGTAGGCCGGAACTGTGTACATGGAGGTGTGGAGTGTCTACTTGGCATGTTTAATTTATCAACTAAACGATAGTCCTGACATTGACCAATCGATGTGTTACCGTACTTAACTGAGATGTGATTTGTTTGATTTGAACTAGTCTTGAATTTCGATTTGAGAATTGATGTTGATTGTTTAACCGTATTCAGCGTTTTGTCGATGCATAGTTTAAATTGCGATCAACTATTTCTGCATGCATGTGCTACTCGCTGAGATATTCGTATCTCACTCCGTTGTTTGTCTTGTTTGTTTTTCAGATACTCGTGGTGAGGCGATTTCTGGGGTAGATCCTGCTGAGGCTTATAGGGAGGAGGATTACTATTACCTTCCTTAGACTTGTAGGTTATCTGTTCTGAACTTGAGAACTTTGAATAAATTGGGATGTATTAAAGTTTAATTGGGGTTGAACCATACGATTCTAGTTCAGTTTAAATGTCACAATTTTGCATAAATGGAAATGTGCACTCTGTCAGGTTATAGCTATATGATTATCCAGCGATCATAAATTGATTAACGATCCTTGCCTAACCTCCGTGAGACGTGTTATATCTTTATTGAACAACACGGATCCGGGGCGTTACACCTGTTGACTCCTGGTTTTGGAGTGATTAGTGAGTCCACATGCTTGCCCTTTAGTTTACTTTTTTTGGGTGCTAATGTGCTCTCTAAGGAGCCACAGCCGTGTTCCACTTTCCCTTGTTCTGGCCACTCTACCTTGGGTAGCAACATGATCCCCCAGGCAGGGCTGCTATTTTCTTTTTTTTTTTTTTGAACCAAGTATGCTACCATTGTGTGCGCTAGCATGGCCCTTTTACTTACTACTTTCCACATATAAGAGTATGATCCCCTCCCCCCTTTGTTTGATTGATTTTAGCATGCATGCCTTCACCCTTGCCGTCTTGGTCATGTGGAGAAATCCCAAAATGGATCCAAGGGACACACCAAAGGAAGCCAAATGAGGCTTCTCCCCCTATCTGAACCAAGGTGGGCCCTCCCGGGGGCCCACATGACTTGTAGAAAGCCCCCAAGAAGCCCGCAGATGCATCCCCATTGCCAAAGCCCCAAAAAATGCAATTCTGTGGTGATCCAGCAACTCAGGCCGGATCACCTACAGCTTGTGTGTATCCAGCAACTAAGGCCGGATACACACAAAAATGCCTTTTTTTGTGTCTTCTTGATCCTTGTTGAATTTTCATGCTATTTTTAACCAAACCAAGTCAACCAATAGGGTTTCCGGGTCACCCGGAAACCCAACATGGGACCTGGACGCCGGTCCAATTGGAAACACTGGTGGGCCTTCCAACGGGGCCCACCAAGCCCGATAAACCCTAAAGCATGCAAAATGAACAAGTTAAGCAAAATAAATTGATCGAACCGGGCGGGCCAAACCCAATGCGGCCCACCCAACCCTTGTTGTGCGGAAGGAGTATTTGAATTGTGTGGTTTGGCCGAGACCAATGGCGAGGGCCTATCGGGCCCGCCAAAGCCCACTAATCAACCAAGTTAGGGTGCAAACACTAGACTTCAAAGAACTGGGCTTTCAAGCCCAAAACTGGACCACGGGCTCCAATCCCAATACCCAGTGCATTTTTGCAAAGATAAACAAAGATAAATCAAAACATTTTTCGGCCACCAATATGGGGGACCACCCAGGGGCCCGCAACACTTAGGGCATATAAATCAAAACACTTAGGGCATGAAAATCACATAAGTCCCAACTTGAACAAACTAAGCAAAATCAATTCATTTCACCCAAGTCCATAGGGCCTCCTAGGCTTAGGCAGAGGCCCACCAGAGGCGCATGGGCTTACCCAAGCCCGCCAAGGACACCGTGGGCCTCCCAACGGGGCCCACCCCATCAGACTCAGATCACCAAAATTAAGCAAGATAAAATCAACTAAAGGGACCCACACCACCCAGGTGGTCCCGCCAAACTTAACCCAATGGCATGCCGGATTAGGAGTTGGGTGAGACCAAAGTAAGCTAACTCAAACCAGGGAACCCACGGGACCCGTCATCCGACGGGGCGGACTGAGGTGTCTACGGACTTCCCCAGACCGCAACCGAGAACCGACTTAGAATCTCAAGCCGCAAACCAGACTAATAGACAAGATTAGGCACCCAGGTGTCCGCCTGCACCCCATCAGGCGGTGGTGACTCCGAATTTTCCCATGCCGCGTTCCCGACGCGCGCACAGCCTAGCAACTCTGCTGGGGATTTTTCAACCCAGTAGGACCCTGGTTAGATTGAGTCAGCGTAAAGAGGATATAGTTGATATTTAGGGTTCTTACTACCTCGTTTAGTAAGTTACAGAATACGCGTAAATACGCGTTCTGGGGAGTCCTGTCAAAGGGACGCAATAATTGCCTAAGGCAAGTGGGATTTAAGCGGTCCCTTGTGACCCCCCACTTACCTGGGGACTCTCCCGGAGCCTCGTATATCGTGCCAATTCTGCACCTTACTATACGAGACGGTAACAATCCCTTTACCAACAAAATCCAGACAAAACTCACCCGTGTAGACACAGCACGCAGCCCAACTGCACACACGGGCACACCACCACACCGTGGATGGATTTTTTATTTCCTGTTCTTGTGTGATAAACTGTGTGGGGTGACACGCACGAGGGAGGCTGCGTGGATGATCCGACCCTGAATAAATGAGAGCGGATATTGCAACTTCTTTACGAAAACCTAGACCTCTCTAGCAGCCTACCCTTCTGATTCCTACGAACTGATCTTTGGGATGGTATTAGCACCTACACTCCCGTGGCTTGCCGGGGAAAGCAGGGTAAACCCATCCCCCCAGTTTTCTGGAGTCCATTAGCACCACTGGTTTCTTGCCGTGGCACGCGAGGATCCAGTACTGGTCCAGACCCTTGTAGGCTTATGTCTCGGGCTGGGTATCCTTCCCCACCTAACGTTTCTGGGTAAACTATGCGTTGAGCATGCGAGGGTGAGAATGTTGTGAATGATGAATATAAGAGGAGTAAAATCGGAATAAAACCCAGAGTCCATTAGGGGCAGCAACCCTCGCTTTTTGCATCAAATTGAGTAAACCCTAGATCACGGGTGACTTCAACCCTAATTTAGGAAGCTCACCTAATTTTGATCAGGGGAACCACCCCAGATCCATGCATGGAGTCCTGTATGCTATGGGTCTTGACCCATTAGAGTCCGCTGGGAGCACTTTAAGTCCAAATTGTTCTTTTAGAGCAGACGAAAGCCGGCCAGATCAGACAAACAGATGAAAGCATGCCATATCAGAACATGGGCACTAAACCCTAGATCTAGGAATTTTTAGCCTACCAACAGCCTTAAGGATGTATCCTCCCTTTTGGCTCCCAACAGCCTTAAGGATGAATTCTTTGCAGCTTTTGTAAATATCTTGTAAAAATTCACCCTCGATGGCAAGTTGTAATCTTTACTATGGTCCAACACCGAAAGCAGATGAAAGAACAGATGAAAGACAGAAAGACTGATCGGGACTTGAATGTGCTCCTCTACACAATGTAAAACCCCCAATTTTCCTTAAATAATAAATTAAATTAATAAATAATATTGGTGAAAGTTATAATTGATAGAAATAATTTATTATTGTAGGGGATGATTTAATTAGTGGAGATCCAGAATTAGACGCAGATCTGACCGTCCGATCATGAGATATCAAGGTATGTATTCTGATTGGGCGTGTGTATGGAATTTGGTATAGGTGAGACACATGGGATAAGTGAGTATAAGTATTAGTTTAATAACCTAAATTTATACACGTGTATTCTCGCTCGTATTGATCAGCCGCAAGCGACAAGTAACCAAAGGAGAAGAAGAAGAAGAGGAAGAAGAAAAGCTTGGGTTTTTGGAGTTCTTCATCTTCCAGAGTGTTGCTGGGTGATAGAGAAGCGTGGTTGAGAGAAGAGAGGAAGAGGAACCTTCGTTCAAGAGGTAGGTGACACCGTTTACATGGGTTTTTGGCTTTACATGTGATTAATCGACAAAAGCATGTTTTTATTGTATGTAATGATGTATATATGTTGATAATCATGTTATATATATGTTAGAATGAGTTTAGATGAGAAAAATCATGATTTGGAACTGATTCTGATCGTTTTCGAACAACCGCCGACCTCGATTGTTCTCGGCGATCTTAGGCGCTCATATTAAATCTTAGACCGCCGTAGACCGCTTGAAGACTTATCGTAGGTGTTCGATTTTGAACTACCGCCGACCACAGACCGCCAGGGCGATCCTGAGGGATCCTAGGCGCTCTGTTCAGATTTTGCAGATTTTCATAATTTTACACCCTTATTCAATTCTAAACTATTTTTAGACAATTTTAATGATTAAATAAGATGTTTTAAGACCAAAATAAACTATCTAATTCCTTGTTTTATAGAAAAATAAATTAGGAAGGTATTTAGGACATTAGTTGCCAAACTTGGAAAGAAATGGAGAAACCTAGTTTTTGGAAAACCTAACTTGTATTTCACTACTAGAACATCTTCTAAATGACACTATAAACCAGAAAACTATATAAAGAGAATTCAGAACTCAGATGACCGAATTTTGAAGTGATTGACAAATTTAACCTTTATATGCCGCTAGGCACTAACCCTTATAGAAATATTATATTTTAGGGAATTTTTGGAGTCTAGTGGGCATAGCTGGTTATGGATCCATAGTTGTAGCTAGATAGCTGAGGGATATGTCATTTGGGTTGAGTTACTCCTATATGCGACGCGCATCCTTTGCAAGTTAGTTTGTCTGGGAAGGTCCTATGTCTGGAGGGACACCCCGGTGAGCCGCTAGTGATTCCTGTACATGTGGATAAGCTACCATCTCCATGTATTGATTCTGGTGCTGCATGCTGGTGGTACATGCCAACTCTGATGGGTACGTGTGCAATAAGTCAGTGACTACGGCTCTTGTCTAAGCTGCGCTGCATGGGACTTGAGTATCATTAGTAGCATTGCTCCTAAGTCGCACAGTGGTATAGCAATTGGTTGAGAATCATCTCAAAAGGTTTATCTATCTTTGTGAGTCCTACAATGACACTGAAATCAAAACTCTTGATATTATTATTGAATACATGCTGGAGGCATGCGATTGGGATATTGATCGGATGTTACTGCTTAGTGCATCCTAGTAATGTGTGGATCATGTTATCGATCTTGTTATTGGATTCTTATATTAAAACTTGCTGAAATTCATTTCTAAAACTGTTTATCGAACTGTTTTGTATTCATGACTGATATGAATGATTATACGATCCTGATTAGTCGATATTGCTTAATCGTGCATGAACTATTACTTTACTTATATGAACTGTTTAATCATGCATGTGTTACCTACTGGGATATTCGTATCTCACCCTACTTTTATTTCATTTTTCAGCTGATACGCGAGAGGGGGATCTTAGTGATTTCCAGGGAGAGATAGCTGAGTATACACCGGAGGATTACTTTTATCCGGATCTTGTTTGAGGTGGATGAATGTTATAGACTTAGCACTTTTGACTAGATTATTATTAGTCATTTGGATTTGATGTATTAGAGAGATGAGAGTGAGATAGTAACCAGTTTATTTTACCAGACTTGATATTAATGATTGATGATCAAACTATATGTTTATTGAGGATTTTAAACTACACTTCCGCACATACTTGTTTCTGCAACTCTGATAGTATTATAAAGTGAATGGATTTTAATTCTTTGGTCTGGTATAGTATTGATGTTGTATTTGATATGGGCCAGTAACACCTCGGATTTTGTTGTTGAACTAAATTCGGGTTGTTACAGTAGCGAACCGGGTTCGGGTTGGATGCCGGCTTGCACTGACCCGGGTTCGGGGCGTTACACACAAGTATGTCTAGGAGTCGCACCTTCATTGGCACCAACCCTTAGGACCACACACCATGTGTGCCTGAGTTAAATATCGCACTGTTTTAATTTTTGCTTTATTCTGTGAAGCATGTTAGAATTAGTAGTGGTCCATTTCTTTTGCTTAAGATTATGCATGCTTTAGAACTGATTAAGAGTCTTGGTGTGGAACCTTAAATTGATTTGGAATTTTGATCGGATAGTTGGTATGGCATCCTCATCCTCATCTGAGAGAACCCATTTCCCTAGGATAAAGAAATGTGCCTGGGATACCCCCTGGATCCATTCTTGGACAAGGCAGCTCCAAAGGAGTGAGCAGTTTGAATGGGAGCACAAATACCATATGGGACAGACTTTGTCCCTGTTAAATGTGCCGATTAATTGTGATATGATCCAAGTAGCCTTGCTTTTCTGGGATCCCCAGCTTTCAGTGTTTCGATTCGGGATCAATGAGTTGACCCCCACAATTGAGGAACTTGACCTGTTCCTCCGATTTCGCGACTTAGGAGAACCTGCTACGCCAAGTCTCAAAGAAAGCTGCAAGAATGAAGCTTGTGTTTTCTTTGGCCTCTCAAGGGGAGAATTCCAGACCTTAGGAGGTGACAAATCATTTACTCAGGTCTCCAAAACATTCCTAGCTAAGAAAATAAGAAACAAAAAGCAGGAAAGACCCCAGGCTTGGTTTGACACCTTCACCCTTGTGGTCCTGTCCAAATCTTCTTTCCAATTGGGGGAGACACCATTAATTTGGCCCTCATGGAAATTGAGGATCAACTCAGAGCAGGATACCGAATCATGCCACTAATCCTAGCTCAACTGTTCCATTCCCTGACTTTGTCCAAAAATGGAACCCGGAGGTTTCAAGGGTGCGCTCCCCTTCTCCACATTTGGTTGCAAGACCACCTGATGGTGTCATCACCTGTCAGTGCATATTACAAGGTAGCCGGCGACAACATCCATTGATCGGCTCAAAGAGAGATCAAACCAGACCTACCCGCTCGTGAGGATTGGTTTAACCACTTTCTCCACCTGAAGGGAGAAACAGACATTAGATGGTGGGGTACATACAACATCCCCTACACCCCCATCATAGCTTTCAAGAAAAGAGAGGGCCTTGCCTTGATAGGCCTTACCCATGCGGTGCCATACTATCCAATTCGGGTTCTGAGACAGTTTGGGAAACCGCAGGGGATCCCGGTCAAGGATGACATGAGCAGTTTGATTGGTCCACTCACTAAGGGACTAAGGACACAACTATAGACCGAGTCGAAGATAGTGTGCGTATATCGGGAAGACGTCTTTACCGAATTACACTTTCAAGACTACGAGCATTGGATAGCTTGGGAGTTCGGCCACGACGGCCCCCCACCTCTTCAGCCTGTCGCATCAGGCGACATTCCAGTTCCGCCCCCTAACACATATAGGGACAGGGTGGTTGAACTGCAAGAGACCCACTTCCGTATCCATTCAACTTCTGTGAATTCAGAATGGGAGAGTAGGCAGGCCAATATGGCCTTGCAACATGAAATGGAATTAGTGAGCAAGCGCACTGAGGAGGACCGACGTCTGCGGAACAAGCTTCTGCGAGCCTTGAGGAGACAAGACGTGTCCTCCCACTACGATGATGACCAATCTAGCTAGACTTTGGCTTTGTTGTATTTTGATAAGCATGATAATGTACTTTGTGCCACGGAGGCACTTTTTGATTAAAGCATGAATTCATTTTCACTTTGCTATGTATTGTTCAAACTTAACAAGACAAGAATTTGAAATAAAAGAATTAATCCCCTCCAATAGGGCAACTTGGTCTCCGACAGACCACCTCTCTTCAGATAATCATAATATCCCTGGTCGCTGTGACCACCTGATTTCCTTTGTTTGCATCTCTCCCATTGAGATTGCAAAACACCGCAAGTGTTGAAAACACCCACGACTTTGAGCTCAGATCACACCCATCTGCATCTTTTTGAGATCATTCGGTCTAACCTGTAGGGCACCGAAACCGCCGACGGATGAGTCGGACATTGGTGGGGGAGCGTCCTGGCATAGCCTACCCCTTTTAGTGACACCAAAGCCGCCGATGGTTGAATCGGATATTGGCTGCAGAGCGTCCGGGTACTACTAGCCAAATTCGTAGGGCACCGAAACCGCCGACGGATGAGTTGGATATTGGTGGAGGAGTGTCCTGGCATAGCCTACCCCTTTTAGTGACACCAAAGCCGCCGATAGTTGAATCGGATATTGGCTACGGAGCGTCCGGGTACTACTAGCTGAAATCTTGGGGCACCGAAACCGCCGACGGATGAGTCGGAGATAGGTGGAGGAGCGTCCTGGCATAGCCTTCCCCTTTGTGAGGCGCCGAAGTCAATGGTGATTAAACCAACGACTAGCTAAGGCACGCCCGGGAACTACTAGCCGAAGTTAGGCGCTGACGCCGCCAGTGAATGAACTGGAGATTGGTTGAGGTACGCCTGGGTGCGGCTTTTCAGCTCACCCCCTGCGGGGACCCTGCATTGGTCCAGCCCTGTGATTCTGAGCTCAAACAAAACCCCTTAAATTGAAGGTTCTCTTTCCTTGCCTAAACAGCTAAAACAGACCAGTTCAACCGGGTTCTCTTTCCCAGTCACTTCCGAGCAACTAAAATAGATCAGCTTTCAAAAAAAATAGGGTTCTCTTTCCCAGTCACTTCCGAGCGACTAAAATAGATCAGCTTTCAGAAAAAGATAGGGTTCTCTCTCCTAGTTACCTACGGGTGGCTAAAATAGGTTCGGTCACTAGGGTTAGCTTCCCCGGTTACCTGTGGGTAGCCAAAATAGATCAGTTGACTCAAAATAAGGTTCTCTTCCCTTGTTGCCTTAGGGTAGCTAAAAAAGATCAGGTAGTCAAATCATATCAGAAAACAAAAAAAAATAAACAAATGAATAAATTCTATCAAATAAATTGCATAGCCAATTTGTGTAAAATTGCACTAATGCCCGTCAATTGTCCACCAGGTACCAAAATTGCTTTCAGAAGTTCGTACTTACTAAGATCAAGGAGAAGGCTCGAAATGGATCAACAAGGAGAGCAGATGCCGCCAGGGCAGCATCCTGCAGAGTCCAGTCATGCGCAGGTAGTCAATGAGATGCAGCAGAAGATGGACAGTATGAGTTCCATCATCCAGGAACTCATGACAGAACTGAGAGAAATAAGGCAGGCCCCGCCGGTGGTACCAGTCGCCCAACAACCTCAACCACAGTTCTCGCCACAAGCGGAAGCAGTGCCACCACCGCGTCCGATAAATCCCCTTCCCCTAGCACCACCACCACCACCACTGGCAACACCATTTCACGTTGCCCAACAAGATCAGTTTCTACCTATCCATTTGGGACAGGGCGATGAGGACTGGTACAGAGTCCAGGAGGCGCAGTTTGAGGAGAAACTGACGGCAGTAAGGGAGGAGAACAGAACAGAAATGGCCGCCCTGAAGGAGCAGCTCAAACAACTCCAACCTAGCACAGTGCAGAGTGATGCTACCCTAGAAAGCCTCTGCTTCTTTTCGGACATCCAACTCCCGGCTAAGTTCAAATGCCCTGAGTTGCACCAGTTCGACAGCACCGGGTGCCCCCTGAACCATCTGAGGTCCTATTCTGGCGACATGTGCCAGTACGCCAAGGAAGAACGGATCATGGTGCAGTTCTTTCAGAAGTCATTAACTGGGGCAGCTTATTCTTGGTTCTTGAGTCTGGACAAGGCTAAGATGAAAACATGGAATGACCTGGCAGCGGTCTTTATCCAACAGTACCGCCTGAACAGTCAGATAGTACAGACAAGGGCAGAATTGCAGAGGCTGGATAAGAAGAGCCAAGAGTCAGTGAGGGAATACGCCAAGCGCTGGAAGGAATTGGCAGCATTGGTACAGCCGCCATTGTTGGAACAGGAGATGACATCCTTGTTTATTGCATCATTGGGCCAACCTTTCTTCACTCTGCTGCTGGGACAAAGTACGTCAAACTTCAATGACCTGATCTTGACCGCGGATCGGATTGAAGACGCAGTGAGAGCCGGGAAGATAGATGGCAGTGGGCAGAGTGCTGCCCCAAGGAGGCCGGTAACAGGGCAAACTAGCAGAAACCAAGGGCAAGAGCCCAGGAGGTCAGAACAGCAAGCGGTGACCTATGTATACCCCGCACAACCCCACCATTTCTCTCAAGGGCCAGAGGCAGTGGCACCTCAAGGGACCGGATAGACCGTTTATCAAGGGGTAAGAAGGATGAGAGAGGAGATGGAGGCCAGGATGAAACGGGTTTTCACTCCACTCCCATATGCGCCAGCAGAGTTACTGCCAACTTTGCTGAAGAAAGGGTACCTGCAAATCAAACCCCCAAACCCTATACTGGTCAACGCCAGAAGCTACAATGCGGCAGAACGGTGCGAATACCACTCCAGTGCCCCAGGGCATCACACCAATCGATGCTGGGATCTAAAACACGACATCCAAGACCTAATTGATAGTAGACGCATCACGGTCAACCCCCCAGCACCACAGGCTCAGACCCCAGCAGCTGGTGTCACCACGAACCCTCTTCCCGACCATTCTAAGGCCTCAACCAGCAAGTCAGCCAATCAGGTGAGCTATGACCGGGGCATTGGGCAGTTTGACCCGTCTGTACTGATTGGCCAACCATGGCAGATGGTGAAGGTGCAGCTTCAAACAAGAACCCAACCAACAGCAATCACAGTTGTCGGAGAGAACGAAGGGGACACTCTACTGGAAGAACTCAAGGTTAAGGAGGATAAAGATGTCTACATCTGTGCGATTGAGGATGAACCACAGAGCAGTGAGGAAGTCATGGGGCCATGGAACCCCATACAATGCGGATGGGTAAGGATATCGTCGGAGTCTGGCCCCCGATCAGAGAGAAGCCAGAACAAGCCGGTATGAGGCGCAGCACAAGATCCTATCTACATCTCTTCTGACGAGAGCGCCAACATGGTGCTAGCGGGAGAGCCAGAGAAGACGATTGCTATCAATAAGGAAGCCGAGACCTCATTGAAGAACTGGAGCGCCACGCCTTTTGCTATCAGCAAAGCTGCTATCCCAAAGGGGGTTTCTGTCACCTCTGAAATTTCTGTTGTAGCTACTGCTGAAATTTTTAATGAACATCTGAATGCTTCCTACTACTCACATCTGTTTGAAAATGAAAATAATAAAAATAAGCAACTTGAGCATCGCAATCTCAGTGTCGATCCCGACACACACCTGGAAGATCTGGGGCACGGGATAGGTAATGAGATTGCCATAGTTAAACAAAAAGAACAAAAAGAAATTGAAAAGCCAGTACAGATGGCAATAATAAATGAAATGCATGAGCCAGTGTCCAATCCTGAAAACAAGCAAGAACTCAACAAAGCAGATTGGGGCACTTGCCCATCGCAGCAAGAAGATTCCGACATCGTCCCCTGTGAGCCTTTCGAGCATGAGGACGACAATGAATCATGGGAGACCCCGCTTGAATTCCAGCTTGCATTGGAAAGGCATGAAAAGGGTCCCCAGGCTAACATTGAGGAAACAGAGCTAATTGACATAGGTGAAATAGCACAACCAAGGATCCTCCAAATTGGTAAAAAGCTGTCACCATTATTGAGAAAACAGATGTTTGATTTTCTTAAAACTTATTCTGACGTGTTTGCATGGTCATACGAGGATATGCCCAGGTTAGACATGGACTTGGTTGTGCATAAGTTACCCACGAAGTCTGAGACCCTACCTGTGAAACAGAAGCTTAGGCGCACAAAGCTGGAATGGGCCCTGAAGATCAAGGAAGAGGTCACCAAGCAGTTGGATGCCGGATTCCTACAAGTAACCCACTATCCAAAGTGGTTGGCCAACATCGTGCCGGTTCCCAAGAAAGATGGGAAAGTCAGGATGTGTGTCGACTACAGAGATCTGAATAGAGCAAGTCCAAAGGACGACTTCCCATTGCCGCACATTGATGTACTGGTGGACAATACAGCAACGCATTCGATGTTCTCTTTCATGGATGCCTTCTCTGGCTACAACCAGATAAGGATGGCACCTGAGGATATGGAGAAGACATCCTTTATCACGCACTGGGGCACTTACTGCTACCCGCGTGATGCCGTTTGGACTAAAGAATGCGGGTGCTATGTATCAGCGTGCAATGACCTCAATATTCCACGACATGATGCACAAAGAGATGGAAGTGTATGTGGATAACATGATAGCAAAGTCTAAGGAAGAAGAAGACCACTTGGTGAACCTTGGAAAAATGTTCGACAGACTCAGAGAGCACAAACTTCGGCTCAACCCAAACAAGTGCGTGTTTGGAGTGACTTCGAGAAAGCTGCTCGGCTTCATAGTGGGCAAGCGAGGCATTGAGGTTGATCCCGTCAAAGCAAAGGCAATTCTGGAGATGCCTCCTCCGTGACAGAAAAGGAAGTGAGAGGATTCTTGGGCAGATTGCAGTATATCAGTAGGTTCATTGTGCCGATGAAGCCTGTGTGTGAGCCTATATTCAAGCTGCTAAAGAAAGACAACCCTGTGGTTTGGAATGAAGATTGTCAAGTAGCGTTTGATAAGATCAAGGCCTATCTGATGAGTCCACCGACATTGGTCCCGCCTGTCCTGGGACGACCCTTGATTATGTATCTGACAGTCTCTGAGACGGCTGTAGGATGTATGTTAGGGCAACACGATGAGAAAGGAAGGAAAGAACAAGCAATCTATTACCTGAGCAAGAAATTTACTAACATCGAAGTCAGATACACAGTACTTGAAAAGACATGTTGCGCCCTGGTCTGGGTAGCTCGAAAGCTCCGACACTATTTGCTTAGTCACACAGTATTGCTGATCTCAAATCTCGATCCCCTTAACTATATCTTTGAGAAGCCGATCTCCACTGGCAAGGTCGCCAGTTGGCAAGTCCTTTTATCTGAGTATGACATTGTCTACACAACTAGAAAGGAGATAAAAGGGCAGGCTGTAGCAGATCACTTGGCAGAGCACCCCCTACCAGATTACCAGCCGCTCCTGACTCACTTCCCCGATGAAGATGTGATGTGTGCAGAATCCGTGGAGGGCACAGAGGAAACTAAGTGGCAAATGTTCTTTGACGGGGCAGTCAATGTAAATGGAAAGGGGATAGGAGCAGTGCTGATCTCCCCAGATGGTGTTCATCACCCGATAGCAGCGAAACTCCTGTTTGATTGCACTAGCAACATGGCCGAATATGAAGCATGTGTGTTAGGCTTGCGAGCAGCAATCGAGATGCATATACAAGAGCTAAAAGTATTCGGTGATTCAAGTCTTATCATCTATCAAGTGATGGGAGACTGGAAGACCAGAGATGTGAAGTTAGTGCCATACCAAGAGCTGGTCAAGGAGCTGGAAGAGCAATTCGAGAGCGTGACATTCGACTACATGCCACGAGACGGGAACCGATTTGCGGATGCACTAGCTACACTGGCATCAATGGCCACCATCATGAATGATACCTGGGTACAACCATTGGAGATAGAAGTTCGACGCTACCCTGTTTACTGCTTCGGTGTCGAGAAAAGCACACCCGAAGAAGAGCCTTGGTACGGGACATCGAAGGGTACATAAGGAACAGAATTCTGCCAGAAGGTGCCTCAGCTGCAGAGAAGCGAACTATCCAAAGGTTGGCAGGGCAATACTTCTATAGTGGGGGCAGACTATACAAGAAATCGTACAACGACTCCCTACTGCTATGTGTCAGAGAAGCCGAGACGCAGAAGTTGATTGAGGAAGTCCATGGAGGGTTGTGCGGCGCACACATGAATGGGCATATGCTAGCAAGGAAATTTCTAAGAATGGGCTATTATTGGATGACCATGGAAGCAAACTGCTACGCTCATGTCAGAAAATGTCAGTTATGCCAAATTTATGCCGACAACATCCATGCACCACCAAATACGCTCTACTCCATGACATAACCTCGGCCGTTCGCCATCTGGGGAATCGACATGATAGGCCAGGTTCATCCCACGGCTTCGAACGGGCATCGGTTCATCTTAGTGGCAATTGACTATTTTACCAAGTGGGTAGAGGCCATGTCCTTCGTGGATGTGAAGAAATCTCATGTGCTCAAATTTATCAGAAACAATATAGTCTGTCGCTACGGAGTTCCAGAAGCGATCATCACTGACAATGCAAAGAATCTGAATAATAAGGACATGGAAAAGATGTGTGAAGACCTGAAGATCAGACATCTAAACTCCACGGCATACCGGCCCAAGATGAATGGAGCAGTAGAGGCTGCCAATAAGAATCTGAAGAAGATACTCGAGAAAATGGTAGTCACTTACAAAGAATGGCATGAGAAGCTGCCCTATGCACTGCACGCTTACCGGATGACGATTAGAACATCAACCGGGGCAACCCCGTTCTCCCTCATATATGGAATGGAAGCAGTCCTCCCAGTGGAAGCACAGATTCCGTCACTCCGGATCCTAAAGGAAGCGGAACTCAGTGACGTCGAATGGGAAGAATCCAGATTTGACCAGTTGCAATTATTGGATGAGAAAAGAATCAAGGCTTTGTGCCATGGCCAGCTCTATCAACAGAGAGTGGCGCGAGCCTACAATAAGAAAGTGAAGCCACGGCATTTCAAAGTGGGAGATCTGGTACTGAAGAGAATCTTTCCTCATCAAGAGGACAACAGAGGGAAATTCAAGCCAAACTACGAAGGGCCATTCATAATCCACAAGGTGTTATCTCGAGGAGCACTTATCCTACAAGAAATGGACGGGGCAATCTTTCCTAAGCCGATAAATGTGGACGCAGTCCAACTGTACTACGCCTAAGATCATTCTGATTGGGAAATGAAGAGAGGCCATCCTTGACTCTCCTTTAAACTGTAAATCCTTCCAAAAAACCTTGTAATCTCCCCTAGTTAGACAATTTTGATCCTTAAAATTCTTTCAACCTATTGCAAGTGTTCTACACACCAAATGGGGCATTCCTGGCAAAGCAAAAAGAAACAGGGCATTCTTGCCCAGAAAAAACTCAAAAAGAAGAGAAAATGCAACAAGAAAAAAAGAGAAAGAAGATAAAAGAAACAAAGAAAATGGGGAAATGTTTACCCAACAAAAAGTACAAAGATACAAATAAGCCAGGATGTAAGTCCCACCAATAATAAAAGTAGTACACCTTGCAAACCTAAATAAATAAGCCTTTTTGAGCCACTCACCCTTTTCTTTCATAACCGAGATCAAGCCTACATTTCGTCCTATCTCTAAGACCCCTCGGATCCCAAAAAGAATGATCAGGGCAAACAGTTAGGTCTGTGTTCATCAGCAATGACGGAATTCAGAGTTTCCTAGAAAGGCTGGACACAGGGAAAACCCGAAAAAAGGGCGTTGTGTGGTTAGTCAAAAAAAAAAAAAGAGAGAGAACTGGTCACATCTGGTTTGAGCAGAGCAAGAAACAGAGGAGAGCAGTGACAGTGGCAGACAGTAAACTGAGAAAATTGCACAGATCTGAGAGGTTCAGACCGGTAGGTTGCGCCCGAGTCAAAAACTCCACAGTAGCCTGTGATGACAATGCTACGGAAAATACCAAGCGCTCCAAGTCTCGTCTGACCTTGGAAAATTTCTTTGATATTGCAAACACAGGCACACACTGACACACTTGTTTTCTCTATAATTGTTCTGCTTAACTGTTTTGAGCTTCACATTGGGCTACTAACCTGAATTGATAATCTCGTGACCATGGCAGAGGCCGCTTCTAGCTGCAATGGGCAAAAGGCTCAGAGTAAAAAGAGAATAAGAGAAATGTTTTGCATTCTCCAGCTATTCCATGACTAACATGTTGTCTTTTCCTGCCTTCACAGGTACATAGAAAGTGGGATGACGGATGCCTTCTCCAAAATCCCCAGTGGAAGGCCTTCAGCAAACAAGGGATGACACCCTTACATCCCCAGTAGAGTCCTCTCAAGCAATAAGAGAGTGATACCTGACGATGTAGACTTCTCAAGTCTCGCCCAGTCTGAAGAGGCCGGCTTTGCGAAGAAGAGCGGAAAGAAGACAAACAAGCTCTCATCAATCCCTGGTGGAGTCTCTCGTGCTCAATAAGAGCGCAGACGAGCGTAAGGAACTCACACCGGAGCAGAGGGAAAAGGCTTTACAAAGAAATAATGACAGCATGAGGAATCCCCACTTATCCCCAGTGGAGCATCCTTCCCTAGGGAATTCCCACGCTTGTCAGAAACAAGGCTCGACCCGAAAGAAGAGGGAATAAGGAAAAGATTCCCGCCCAATCCCCAGCAATAGTCACTCCAAGCTAGGAAGTCTCTACAAAATGGAAAGCCAACCAGAAAGCGCTGCAGAAGAAGGAATGACAAGACATGAAGAAGAATGAGCATAAATGAAGATATCATCGGGCAAGATGGCCCCTTTTGTAATTTTTGATTTCACACTTTTGTAAATAGAGTAGAGCAGGTGTGTGAGCTCCCTTGAGGCATTGGACAGCGCTGGAAGCACCTCCTTACCAACAGCAGCTCCTCCTCCGCTCTTCCCTCTTCCTTTCTCCATTTGGCCCGCATCCTAACCCAACCCTTGGCCATCACATCCTTAAAAGAAAAAAAATGCAAGCAAGCTTCAAGTAAAAGACACAAAAGGGGTCAGAAATCTGAAGACACCTAAAAGCTTTAATGGAACAAACAAGAAGAAAAGAATATTGTCAAGCGTCTGGCATCAACGCCGAAACAGGTTGGCGAGCTCAAGTCCAATCTAACCCCTTTCAAACATAAATCTGATTGTTGAAGAGTTGCCCTGCAAAGACCCGAAAAGCAAAGGGTAAGGAAACTCTGAAGCAAGGAAATGACGCCACATCATTGGCCGCTTCCCTTTCAAAATGAAAACTTCAAAAGACTAAGCTTGTTGACCATGTCGATAGAAATGCCAAGCGCAAAAACGAGATTCTTTTTCTCTTTGCCGTTCATTTGCAAGGTGACTCCGGCAAAGAGGGGCAGCTGTAAGCACCTCATTTTTGCGCTCCCAGAAGAGCCGAAAATGCAAAACCCGGCTAAAAAGTTAAACCCTAAGGGGTGGAAAATTGACTTCTTGATCAAGTGAAAATTGGCCACCTTGCTTTATCTCAATGGATAGAGAATCCCGACACGAGTCCAATGCAACCGATTTTGCTGGAATCGGAGTCCGGATGAAGGTTCTGTGGGCCGGTCAAACTTAAGGGCGAGCCGAAAGTTGACTTTTTTCGAATCCCGAGCCAGGTGCTTAGCCCTATGTCATTGGATAGAAGGCTCCGATATGAGTCCAACACAACTGAGGTTGCTCAAATCGGAGTCCGGATGAAGGAGATGTGAGCTGTCAAAGTTTCCGTGCAGCAAAACCGGAAACTACACATGTGGCGATGAATGCAGCAAAATATCTCAGGGACTAAATCCGTAAATATCCAAACATGCAAAATATCCCAGGGTTTAAAGCAAAATTTCGCAGGAACCATATCTGTGAATATCTAAGAGTATCGGATGAATCTGCGAATATCCAAGGGCAAATCTGTAATTTTTCAACTTGTATCCGACCAAATATGTCGGATACACATACCCTTGTGTATATCCAACACTATTCATCGGATACATGAAGATCAATCAGCGAGATTCGTGCCGGACGCCCGACAAATTCGCGGCGGCATTTAATTTTCGAATAATTGTGTTTTGTCTCTGGCATTTAATGCCAGATACAAAGGGACCTATGTGTAGCCGGCCATGGAGGCCGGCTATGAACGATGGATAGTGTATCCGGCATATAATGCCGGATACATTAAAATTGTCTATAAAAGCACAACAGCCACCTCTGGCCGGGGGTTGGCTCTTTTTGCTGGTTCGAGGCTTCCTTCCCCCACTTGTGTTGGTGCGAACCTCCCTCCTCTCAGCTCCCTTTGCCTCCCATTGCCCTCCCATTCCCTTCCAAGACCATCCCATCCTTGTTTCCTTCTTCTACTTCACTTCTTTAACCAAGCTAAAGGAGCCTAGTTGCTGTTGGAGTGGAGCTTGGGCATCAGAGGACTTTCCAGCAGCTCCCCAACCACAAGGAGGTGTCTCCACCTTACCTAGGAGTGCAAGAACCACCAGGTAAGTTTCCTCCACGTATTGTGTTGCATATACGTTAAAACCAGAATTTTCTAAGGCCTTTTCCAAGCATGTATTCTTCTCTTGCATGAGCTCAACTCCATGATATTTTAAGGATGTACTTGTTCTCATCTCACCATATGAAGACCTCCAAGTAAGGGAGAGGTATGTAGATGGTTTTAAAGAGGAGGAGGTGAGATTTTTCAGCCCCTCTTCGACCCCCACAGCCACTGTTTTGGGTTGTTTCAAGAGGAGGCATGTCTCCTCGTACTTGGTTATCCAGTGTACCCCTTAAGCCCCCCCTTCTCTGCCCTTCTTGGTGATTTGCTTCCCCATTAGATGTGCTGCTAGCAGTGGGTATGGTCGGCAAGGGTGAAATACATGCATGTGTTGGTATGTTTTCTGAGCAGGAAGCATGTTCCTTTGGACAAGAGCATGACCCTTCCTTTTTACGTAGGATAGTAGGTATGCGTGGTGTTTTGGGGTTGGTGTTGGCGACAGCAACAGCATCCCATTCCCTTTGTTCCCTTTGTTTGCTTTGTTTTTTTATTTATCAACAAAGTTGGTTTGATACACCATGAATGGGGTGTGAGTACCGGAAAGAAAGATCCAGCTCCTACCCCCCCCCCCCCCCCCCTCACCCCACTTTCTGCCACCCCCAATCGTGAAAGCATGTTTAAACTTCCCTTTCTTAGCTTGCTGCCCGTGTATCTACAGCAGTTTGCTTAGGGGTTTTTTTTATTGGCGCATGCATGGATTGCTTGTTGGTTTATTTGCTTTAAGTGCATGGCTATGAATATGCGATCCACCATGATTTTTACCCCACCCTTGTTACTGTTTTTTGGTGTTTACCTCGCCAATTTGTTGCTGCCGCATGCATCAATGCATCCCCCCATGCCCCGGTTTATTTGCTGTTTTGTAGTCCTAACATGTCCCCCTCCCTGCGCCACTATTAACTTGATGTATGTGGTTAAAAAGCATGTTCCCCTCGCCCCTAGTTCCCCTTGGTATGACCCACTCGGGTTGCTGCTGGGGACAGCAGCAAACCCCCCACCTTTGTTGCCATTTGGTCTCCCATAATGATAGCTGTAGTGGTCTCGCTACGGTTATTTTTTTTTTACTACTTCTTACTTGTATGCATACCCGGCACGTCTATCTTGTTTGATCACTTTAAACTCACACATATGTGCTAACCTCCAGCCCACTTCTAGCATGATCCTCCACCTCAATAGGTTGCAGTTTTTTTTACCACCAACAGCTCATCCTTGCCCCTGTTGACTCCTTGTTTTGGAGTGATTAGTGAGTCCACATGCTTGCCCTTTAGTTTACTGTTTTTTGGGTGCTAATGTGCTCTCTAAGGAGCCACGGCCATGTTCCACTTTCCCTTGTTCTGGCCACTCTACCTTGGGTAGCAACATGATCCCCCAGGCAGGGCTGCTGTTTTCTTTTTTTTTTTTGTTGAACCAAGTATGCTATCGTTGTGTGCGCTAGCATGGCCCTTTTACTTACTACTTTCCACACATAAGAGTATGATCCCCTCCCCCATTTGTTTGACTGATTTTAGCATGCATGCCTTCACCCTTGCCCTCTTGGTCATGTGGAGAAATCCCAAAATGGATCCAAGGGACACACCAAAGGAAGCCAAATGAGGCTTCTCCCCCTATCTGAACCAAGGTGGGCCCTCCCGGGGGCCCACATGACTTGTAGAAAGCCTCCAAGAAGCCCAAAGATGCATCCCCATTGGCAAAGCCCCAAAAAATGCAATTCTGTGGTGATCCGGCAACTCAGGCCGGATCACCTACAGCTTGTGTGTATCCGGCAACTAAGGCCGAATACACACAGAAATGCCTTTTTTTGTGTCTTCTTGATCCTTGTTGAATTTTCATGCTATTTTTAACCAAACCAAGTCAACCAATAGGGTTTCCGAGTCACCCGGAAACCCAACATGGGACCTGGACGCTGGTCCAATTGGAAACACTGGTGGGCCTTCCAACGGGGCCCACCAAGCCCAATAAACCCTAAAGCATGCAAAATGAACAAGTTAAGCAAAATAAATTGATCGAACCGGGCGGGCCAAACCCAATGCGGCCCACCCGAACCTTGTTGTGCGGAAGGAGTATTTGAATTGTGTGGTTTGGCCGAGACCAAGGGCGAGGGCCTATCGGGCCTGCCAAAGCCCACTAATCAACCAAGTTAGGGTGCAAACACTAGACTTCAAAGAACTGGGCTTTCAAGCCCAAAATTGGACCACAAGCCCCAATCCAAATACCCAGTGCATTTTTGCAAAGATAAATCAAAACATTTTTCGGCCACCAATATGGGGGCCCACCTAGGGGCCCGCAAACCAATGCCGACCCACTTAGGGCATGAAAATCACATAAGTCCCCAACTTGAACAAACTAAGCAAAATCAATTCATTTCACCCAAGTCCATAGGGCCTCCTAGGCTTAGGCAGAGGCTCACCAGAGGCGCATGGGCTTACCCAAGCCCACCAAGGACACCGTGGGCCTCCCAACGGGGCCCACCCCATCAGACTCAGATCACCTAAATTAAGCAAAATAAAATCAACTAAAGGGACCCACACCACCCAGGTGGTCCCGCCAAACTTAACCCAATGGCATTCCAGATTAGGAGTTGGGTGAGACCAAAGTAAGCTGACTCAAACCAGGGAACCCACGGGACCCATCATCCGACAGGGGCGGACTGGGGTGTCTACGGACTTCCCCAGACCGCAACCGAGAACCGACTTAGAATCTCAAGCCGCAGACTAGACTAATAGACAAGATTAGGCACCCAGGTGTCCGCCTGCACCCCATCAGGCGGTGGCGACTCTGAATTTTCCCGTGCCGCGTTACCGACGCGTGCACAAAACACATCATTCATTTAGGGTTAGATCATAAACGCAGGCTCCCTCATGCGTGTCACCCCACAAAGTTACAAGAAAAACCATCCATGGTGTGGTGAGGTGCCCGTGTGTGCAATAGGCTAAGTATTGTGTCTAATCGGGTGAGTTTGGTATGGATATTTGACTGACAAAGGGTTCCTTGCAGTCTGGTTTATAGTGAAGTACAAATTTTTCACGCAATACAGAATTTTCACTCTAAAATAGAATATTAATGAGACATGAATAAAATGTAGAATTATTGTAGGAAAAAAATGCTTGCAGTGAATTGAAAAACCATTTAGATGTGATTTATATTACATTGCCCTTCTATTTGAAATGAATTTATATAATAAACTGTCCTTTATTGAGCACTGATTTAATGTTGGTTTTGTACCGTGATTACTCGCTTATCTTATTGACCGTAATTACTCGCTTATCTTATCGAGCATGATATCAATGTTATTTCCTTATATATAAACTGTTTTTCTTTCATGAATAGTGTTACCTACTGAGATATTCGTATCTCACCCATGTTTTGTTTTGTTTTGTTTTCAGCTGTTCTGCGTAAGAGCATCCTTGGGGTTGGCAGGGGAAGTTACAGATTTATGTGCTGAGGATCATTCTTATCTTGCTTAGTTTTTCTTTTAGAGGTTGATATAGATGTACCTTAATGGATATTTTACGATTTAATTGATTATAAGAGAAAGTGTGTTAGAAAACCCAATTACCAGACTTATGAATTTATATTGATGAATTTAATGTTTTAACTCTCCGCACTCTGATAATTAATGAAACTCTTTGCATTTAAATGTTTGGTAATTAGTAGTTTTGGGCCCAGTAGCACTTCGGATTCGGGTTTGGTGCTAGTTTTGCATAGACTAGGGTTCGAGACATTACACCACATATCTCAAGTTAGTTCGGATCACTCACGCGGTCTCCCTCGCGCGTGTCACCCCACGTAGTTTTTATTAAAGTTGTTAAATTCATTCACGGTGTTGTGAGTGCACATGTGTGCAAGTGGTTGAATGTTGTGTCTAATTGGATGAGTTGAATCCGTGTACTTATTTGTAGAAAGCATTATACTACTTGCTATAGTACATTAATCGACGTTCTGGGAAAATTCCCAGGAAACTGGAGGGGTCACATTGGTCCTCTTAAGACCCAGTTTCCTTAGGCCATTTAAGTCTTGCTTGACAGAACTTTCCCAAATCACGTATTCACATATATTCCGCACCACTAAGGTTAGGTAGAACCTTTCTAAACCAACTATAGGCCCCTATTGTTGACTCTTATCCACCAAGATCTGACTGGGTTGAGGGCCCCCAGTGGAGTTGCCAAGCTTTGCGCATGTCGATCCGTAGTCCGCACACTTGCTAGGAGGTGCACGTTGTACATGCCTCCTTTTAGGGATGTTTGTCCCCGTGCGTTATCTGATGAAAGCATGAAGAGTCGTATGCTTTCAGGATTCGGGAAAGGAAGTAGGGGAATGAGGAGTCGCCATTGCCTGATGGGGTGCAGGCAGACACTTGGGTGCCTAGTGTTTGTCTATTAGGTGGTCTGCGGCTTGAGATTCTTGCTAAGTTCTCGGTTATGGTTCGGGGAAGTCCGTAAACACCCCGGTCCGCCCCATCGAGTGATGGATCCCATGGGTCATCCTGGTTATGAGTCAACTTTGATTTATTCTCACCCATTCCTAAGCCGATATGCACTCTTTATTTTAAGTCAGGGTGGGACCATCTATGTGGTGTAGATCCCTTTACTTGATTTTATCTTGTTATCTTAAAGGTAATATGTGGTCTAGGATGTGGGCCCCATTGTAAGGCCCATGGGTTTGCCAGTTTAGGCTTTAAAGAAAGCCTAAGTCCCGTTTGGGTTGTTGAAGGTAAGACCCTTCAGGATTTGGTTATTTAGTTTGGATATGTCTTTAGGGATGCAGAACCTTGAGTTGGTTTAAAGATTTTAAAGGGGCTTATTGGGCTTGGTAATGGCCCAAGGATTGTCCATGCAGCTTAAATCCCACATTAGGAGTGGATTTGGGTTAGTAAGGAGGGTGTGGGCCCCGTTGGAAGGCCCAAAAGGAGGCCTAATTGGGCCTAGGGTTGGCCCAAGTCCTAAAAGGTGGATTAAGGCAAGTTAATTGTAACTAATTTTAATCTTATTTATTTAAGAAAAACTAGGATTTGCAAACTTTCTTGTAACGCCCCAAATTCAAGTTACGTAGTGAAACCATAACTCTTCTCCGAAGGTTAATTTCTCACACAAGATCGATAAATCAAAGTGAAGGAAAACATGAATAAAATAGTAACTACATAATCAGAATCAACTACAATCCCAAACAGAATACAAAAATATAGTAAACACAACTCTCAACTCACATAAACCAAGCATATACCCGCCGGTATCGTCCTCTCCAAGATTTGAAAACAAAACGGATGAGATAGGAATATCTCAGCAAGTAGCACATGCATGCTTAAATATATTTTAATCAGTTCTAAAACATGAATCAGTTATAATATATATATATATATCAGTGACGGTAACACGAATAATCCGAATCCATCATGTAAACCAAACAATAATAGATATGTAAATCAAAACAATAATAATAATAATAATGAAAATTTGAGTATTTTGAGAGGTTAAGACCTAGCTCCAGACAATCCAGTTTAAGAACAATTGCAACATCTCAAATATCCATATTATCGCCCTCATGGTGGAAATACATATGACCTCACCCTCATGGTGGAAACGGAGTTGTTGCAGCCACTCCTTCATGGAAGGCCTTTCCATCATGGAGGAAATGCATAAAGGAGACTAGCCTTAATCCAAACAAAATAGATAGACTTCATTTACTAGCCAAATCAATAGTATCGATCAGAATTTAATAAGCCACATAAGGACTCATGAAACAAGACTGCCTTTAATTAGAGTAATATCATTGTCCACTATGCCACCTTCCGGCTTATGTGTGAAGCTGAGTACATGATCATCATCTTATTGCGGGAGAATCCAACTAGTACAGCGAAGGGTTGGCAGGTACTAACCAGTCATAGTCTGAGTACATGATAAAATGGGGGAAAGCCGCAACCCACTAGTACAGAGAAGGCCTCATCGAGTACATGATGTAAATGCGTGCGTGAACAAAGAATTACAACTAGCAAAGAACAATCTTTCCATAATCATATTATTTCAAAATAATTCAAGGTAAGAATCACATACTAATAGTTCAAGTGTGACAAGATTAGTAAAACTAGAAATTAATTACCACAACTTAGTTAAACCAACTAAATTTTATAAGAATTTATCTATAATCTCACTAGTGTAATTAAAACTCCAATACCTTCTATTTATATCAACACTTCTACCATAAATGAGGAAATATGAAGTCAATTATTTAATAAAGATATTTTACTGTGAAATTACCTTTGGAACAGCTTAAGTTTAATCTCAGCGATATACTACAGAAGACGAAATCAACATAAAACCTCCATGTTGTAATTTGGTAGCCAAATATCTTGAATAAGCTTATCCTGGTAACCTATGCACAATTTCTTATTATAATGAAATTCCCGTTCACCTCCAGAAGAATGTGTCTCTTTATTTACTCAACTTTACTTTATTCACTCTTTAGTTATTAATAAAAATAATTCCATAAATGAAATCACCAATTAAAACAGCATTCAAACTTTTTGTAGCTAGGTCGCCTAGCATGGGCGCCTAGCCTGGGTGTCTATGTATTTTTCTGAAAGGTGGGTCGCCTGGTACATCGCCTAGGCAACGTACTGGGCGCCCATATATAATTTGATAGCCTAGCCTGGGCACCTAGGCACCCTGGCTAGGCAATCCCACAAAACTCGGAATCACAACTTACGGCAACTGGGAATTCTCTAACTCTGAACTGAAATTTATCTCCCAAACCACTTCAATCACATTCTACACTAACTTGACAACTCAACTACACATACTTGGATTTAATCTAACCAAAATTTCAATAAATCACACATCATCCGGCATTATTTGTGCAAGACAAAGAGTGTTCAAGTTCAAGTCATGTTCAATTCTGTAACACACAAATCTAAGTGATAAATCGGAATTTTAAAGGTGCTACTTACATCAAAATGCCAAATTCGAGTCCCAAACACCTTCAATTTCACAGATCGGAATTCTACAACAATAATTCTCCTCTCAAAATTGTAAAATATGAAAGTTACTTTCGTTGTCCAGATCTGAACAATTTCAATCCGAATTTCCATAAAATTACCGTATCAAGCATCAATTTCGAATCTAAAATATCACTTACTTGATTACTCTTTGAAACCAGCTATTTGTGACGCTCAGATAACCAAATGACAGCCTGACTTCCTCTCCATAAATCTGATTTTCAGAGCTGATGAACCTCCACTACAATTCCCTTCTTCTCCTTCAAAACCTAGCTTTCCTTCTTCCTTCTTTGAAACTCTAGATCACTCGAATACCAACTAACCAAACTGTCGAATGAAACAGCCACTCCTTATATAGTTGCCGCCAATGCATGTTTAAAGCCCGATTGGGTGCTTGCCACTTCGGCAATTTCCTTAATTAATACAATTCCTCGTCCGGTTCACCCGAAATCTCTAATTCAAACCTTTTATTTCTCCCTTTTTGTAAAATTTGCCAGTTATAAATTATTTTAATTTACTAAAGCAAAATTTTAATTATATTAAAATTTGGGATTTTACATTTTTGTAATAAATTCTACACTCCGTACGGTTTGGTCCAAACTGTATATACCATATGGTTTTGACTAAACCAATATGTGTATACGGTTCATACTAAAAGATGCATAAACTTAATTTTTCAGGGGGGAACGGGGTTCCCCTCCCCATGTGAGTCTGGTAATACTTGTGGGTCACTGTGTTGACCCACAGTGGCTTTCCGATTCCAATTTAGACATAAAAACCACATTCTTACGTGTTTGATCCAAAGGGAAAGGAGGGAGGAGGCTCGGGGCCTCTCCCTCATTGTTTTGAGTTAAAACTAAAGGGGTTTTGGGTGGGGAAGAGATTCTATACCTTGGTTGTAAACAAGAGAAGATGGTCCCCTTTAGGAAGAGGCCATCTAAGGACCCGAAAGGTCGCTGTCAACACCTCATTTTTGCGCACCAAAAATGAAAAAATAAAATCCTAACTAAAAATTCAAACCTTGAGGGGTCAAAAAGTTGACTTTTTAATCTGGTGCAAATCGACTACCATACTTCTTACCATTGAATAGAGAATTCCGACACGATTCTAATGCAACCGAGTTTGCTCAAATTGAGTCTGGACGAAGAAGTTATGGGCTGGTCAAACCTGAGGGGAGCAGAAATTTGCTTTCTGCTAAACCCTAGATCAGTTGTCCAAGTTTATCCCAGCAGAGAGATCATCTCGACACAATCCTGACGCAATTGAGTTTGCCAAAATCATGGTCCCGGATAAGGAGATATGAGCAGATTAAGATTCCGAATGAGACTTCGCACTTCTGCTAAAAACCCAGAATTTGTTGCTAAACTCTAGCTCAGTGGATAGGAGTACTCGATCTTATTCCAATGCCACTAAGTTTGCTGAAATCAGACACCAGATGAAAGAGTTATAGGCAGTCAAAGTTCTGGCAAAACTGCACATAGCAAGAATTAAAGAAAGGACCAAAAAAAATATAAATCTAACAATAAAATAATATTATATCATAAAAATCTATTGATTAAATTAAATAGAAAATAAAAAGAAAATCAAAAATACATGTGCTTCTAAACAAACAAAAATCTAAAGAATATAATATTAATAAATCATAAAAATCAAATAATTAAAAAAAGAAGAAGGAGAAGGTGACAACGCATTCTCACACATGGAGATGCGTTGAAACAAGATAAGGATAAAGAAGAAATTAAGTTTTAGTGGCATTGGGCATAAAATTAAAATTCGATCACTTAGTGTGACCAAAATTTGTTTTTGGTTCATTTTTTTACTATAAAAGGGGGCCATCCCCCATGTCACGGCCCGGTTCCGGGTCCATTTCCCAAAACCCGAGGTGTTATGGTAAGTAACCAAAGCAACTAAAAATCTGAATCCATTTAAGCCTTTATTAATTTCATCATCAGAGTTCTATGCGGAAACAAAAAATAATATCCACTAACAACTAATCTTTAACAATTACAATGATCTTAATCTCATAAAACTAATTTTACAACTAAACTGACTACCCCTTTACATACTAACCTAAGCTTGTCATCCTCAGCAAGTGTACCTGAAAAAAACAGGGAGAAACCAGAGTGAGAATAAATCTCAAAAAGTAGCAAGGTGCATGCATGAAATCAGTCCATGTTTATATAAAATAAGTCATGAGGTGTACGATTAAACCAACATCAACAAGAAAAACGATAATGTAGAGAAATCACGGCAAACAGCATACCACATCTGTGACATCACAGGACTAATGGAATCGTAAATAGAGTTCTACAGACATGTGCCAATATGCTACCTTACCAAAATACAAGTGGACCAGCCGCCCTGAAGTCTGGCTATTCAACACCAACGGAAGAACCCACCAACAACCAATAACCAATATGAGTTAGCTTGTACAGCTCAACCTATCCAGGAGTGGGTAACGTAGCAACCGACCTATCTAGGAGCGGTACCACCCTCGAGATGATGGAATGCCTATTGACACGGAATAAGAAACTCCAGAAAAAAATTTCATTTATTAGCTACTCTATGGATCCATGTAAGCGATAAGCCTGCTAGACACAACTCACAATCAAACTCTAAATAACTTAATATCATATCAATCAATACTATAATAGAAAGCAGGAGGACAAACTTCTACAGTAGGAGGCATACACACCTTTACCGTAAAGGAAACCACATCTTTACGTAAAGGATACCACATCTCTACAACAGAGGATACCCATCTCTACCGTAAAGGCTAATATCAACTCAACCACAGGAAGCAGTATCACTCAACCATAATAGAAAGAAAAGTAAACACCATGGGATAGCCGCAATAGCAAGGACACAATCGTGCCAATAACACGCCCGCAACAGCGGAATAAACAATATGGCAATAGCCAAAACCCATCCGCAATGGCGAAATAAATCAATAGAGGCAATAGCCTAATCTCCTTCACAATGGCAAAAATGAATAGTAAAACTAAACCGCAAATGAATGGAGAATAAATCAAGACATTAACAATGTTCCTAACACTTGATTAGAACTTCTCTATTTTTACTATCTATTAATGTCCAACTTTCCCTCATTTAGAACCTAAGGTGTCAAAACTTATTAACTCTGTTATTTAGTACTTCCAAAAGGTAACTTAGGTCTATATTGAAGTTTAAGAATAGGTTAGGTTAGCCAAAATCAGAACTAAATAGGTTGTGACCTCTTTCTACTTAAAATATCTCTAAAAGTTTCATATTTACAATCATCGTCCCAAATTACTATTCTTTAATTCAAATTTAATTCCACCACTTCCTACATCTCAAATTAACCTAGTTACAGGTGTTACAACTTTAGAATTTATAGAAAAATCATTAAAAATTAAATCTGGGCACAAATCCCAAAATCTGAAACTTCTAACATTGGTCACTCGAAGGGGCGCTCGGGCGACTGTTTTGACGACTAGATTTTCAAGTTCTATTTAAAGTATACATATAGGGCGCTTGTATATGCGCTCGAACGGTATTTTGGGCAACAACTTTCTGGGTTCTGTTTCGAAATACACAGGCGAGGGTGCCTGCATTGGCACTCGAGCGGTAACTCGAGCGCTCGGCCAGTTCTTCTATTTTCTGGGTTTTGCTGAATTTTGCGAACTTTATTCTTCTATTATTATTTTAATTTGGATCTAAATATATGTATTTCATCCTAAATTAGATCTAAGACACCCCTAAACTAATTCCTTCAGCTTTCTATTTATCTAAGATGTCTTTCTAAATTAAACCACTCATGATCAACACTTTTCTTGGTTCCTAGAGAAAGTTTTAAATCACCAAATCAAATCTTGATAAATCATCAAACTTTTCCAATGAAATCCAACTCGAATAATACCATGAATAAACATCTAAATCACAAGAAAACATGCATTATCTCCAGTTTCAAGGGTTTGCTACTTGCCTCAATACATGAACTAAATCTTAAATTTGTCAAGAAATCTGCTCGTCTAGCAATTTTCTGAGCTTGATCGCACCACCTTAAACTCCTCCAAATCAATTTTCTACTGTTCCGATTGAAGTCCCTCATGAGTAGGTCATAACCTCAAAATTTCAGGCCAAACCAACGGTTGGATCTCCGGGGGTCGTCGTTCGAAGTTGGCTGGTCGGCCATCTCTACAACTCCTCTTTCCTCATAGAATCTCCTCCTTTTCTCCTCTCTTCTTTCCATTATTTTTCTCCAACCCCAAGCACGAATTCCCCTCTTCTTTCTCCTTATTTTTGACTTGCTAAAAACCCTAAACCTTCCCTAGACCTTCCCTTTTATAAACTTACTTAATTAGAAGTCCTAATAGGTTTAGGAGACCTTCTAAATAGGATTCCCAATCTTAATAGGAAACCTTCCTATCTTATCCCTTTTTCTAATTCCTCTTTTAAGAATCTCATAAAAAAAAGACTTAATTTAATTTATTTTCGTGCTAATTTAATTTCTTATTTTAAAATATTACTAAAACACCCCAAAGCTCCTCTTATCCCCAAATTTAAGGCTCCTTATCAACCATAATCACCAATGTATGCTTTTTCCTACTTTTAAGCCATAATTTGCTATTTAAATTCAAACCTAACCCAAATTAAGTCTATTTAAATATTTCAAGTCTTCTAATTATTTAATTACTCAATATATTAATTTGGCTAATTGAAAAATGACCAAAATAACCTTTCCTTGTAATTCCATATTTAACCTTTGGATCTTTTTCCAAAAATTCTCCTCTTTATTCCTCACATCAATCTTATCCATATAATGCACTTGAATTAATACCTATCTTCTCCTATCCTTTATATTTAATTTACTCTCCCAATTTATCTAAATCATCCTCTTTTCTTTTTTTTTTCTAATTAATTTGGAGTTACTATTTAATTTCCTAATTACTCAAAATTATTATTTATTCATTTAATTACTAATATCTCTTGGATTATATTGTTATTCCTCCAATACCTAAATTAAATCTTAACTTCTCTATATATTTGGGGGTAATTTAATTTATTTTATTTTTAGGAAAATCCAGGGTTTTACAATCTACCCACCTAACAAAAAAATTTCGTCCTTGAAATTTAAATCATAACTTCCACTCTAGAATTACTCCACTCATTATTCCACTGCACAATCTCTGATTTATAGAAAGAGGAAGTTTATATGATAGAAAAGATATGACGTTTTATAGAAAGAAATGGAAGAACGCATGTTACTCACCTCATGTGGTCATAAGGGTTGGGTATTTCTATGGAGTTTTGGAAATTTAAATTAGATATAGAGATTGAAAGGCAAAGAGTTATTCTTAGGTCCTAACCCCTTTTTTTTTTCCAAAGTATTAAATTAACTAGTTTAAGGAAAAGAAATAAGAAGGATTTAAGAGCTTCTATCAAAGAAGACAAAAGATTTTTTAGTTTATATACTTTAGAAGAAAGGTCAATCTAAATAACTTTTATTAAAAACCTGTGTATACTAGTAACTAATAAAAATTATATCAGAAATACTAAACAGTAGAATATCAGTAAAATTTTATTTTTAAGCCAAACTAGATTTAGAATCAAACAACTTTCATATGGAACACTTGACCTAAATCTTCCTCTAAGAGTGTGTAACAATTCCATTTTAATTGAATTTATATGCAGAAATCTGATTTTTCTGAGTTCATCCAAAAGATGTGTTTTTATAATTTCATTCCTTCTACCTTTATTCCAGATTTTAAATATCATATCTAACCTTTTATAAATCTCCCTATTTTACAAGTTGTTTTTATTAAAGAGAGAAAAAAGGAATAGGATTGAGCTCTCCTTGATAACCTTAATAATGTTTCCTAGACACAAGAGTAAACCGTAGAAAAATATTAACGAGTATTCTTTTATGAGTTGAATTTAATAATAAGTGAGTGGGAGTTTCAAATATTTATTTTCCTACTATTACATTCATAAGTTAAGGATATAGCAGTAACTCTATCATACCAACTATAAATCAAAATTATATAAATTTCAAATATCTTAGAAAAGAGTTCCACATCTTTTCTACCATCAGTCCCTTGCATATATTCGCGACTATATATAGGTTGATGTGAAAGTCATGTAATTCTTTTCTAATTTAACTTATGCCAAAATAATGCATCACATACATAATTCTACACCCAAATGTTAGGCATTAATCAGATGCTTTATAACTGCAATAACCCATATTTTACTAGTTCAATACCCAAGTAAATTCTTAGCATTGATCAGATGCTTTACACCACTTTAGGCATGACTTAATACAATTGGTTCATCATGAAACAAACAATAACACACTACATAATTAGTCATCAATCCCAATTTACATACTAGATTGTTGTAACGCCCCGAACCCGGGTCAGTGCAAACCGGCACCCAACCCGAACCCGGTTCGCTACTGTAACAACCCAAGTCCGGTTCAACAACCAAACTTGAGGTGTTACCACGAAGCTGGGGTCAGATACAAACTAAGATTCACAATAATTTTAAAAACTAATTAAATATATCAGAGTTCTGGTGGCCAATAAAAACAATTCTTTATTCAATAATATCAATTTAGCTTACAATAAAGTTTATCTAATTAACATGTGACATTAATGCCAAGTACAATTCTACCCATCAAATTAAAACTCCATCTTCGCGATCTCTCCAAGCAACCTGAAAAATAGGGGAAAACAGAGTGAGATTTAAATCTCAGCAAGTAGCAGGTGCATGCAATTAGAAATAGTCCAATGTAAGCAAATAGTCATTAGGTATGCGATTAATCAACGATAAGATGAGAAATCCAAGTTATTCATGGCAATTCCAAATAAAACGATAAAACTGATGATCATGTACAAATACCAGTAATTAGATGTTAACGGGGTAAAACCGACAAAAGCGATAAAACACGTGCCATTGCAGGACTCACAAAGATGATAAGTATTTGAGATGACACTCAACTAACTGCTATACCACCGTGCGGCTTAGGGGAAATGCTACTTAATGATACTCAAGCCCCATGCAGCGCAGCTATAGACAAGAGCCATAGTCACCGACTTATTGCGCACGAACTCAACAGAGTTGGCATGTACCACCAGCATGCAACACCAGAATCAATACATGGAGATGGTAGCTTATCCACATGTACAGGGAATCACCAGCGGCGCACTAGGGTGTCCTTCCAGACATAGGATCTTCCTAGAGCAAACTAACTTGCAAGGGAAGCGCGCTCGCATATAGGAGTAACTCAACCCAAACTAAATACCACTTAGCTAACCAACCAAAACTATGGATCCATATACAGCTAAGTCCACTGACACAAACCATGATAAAACCACATACGGGAGGACACGCTACTGTAGGAGGCATACACACTTTTACCCGTCAAGGATTACACATCTCTACACAGAGGATTACCCATCTTTGCTGTAAAAGTCAGTATCAACTCAACCACAGAAGCCATATCACCCAACCATAAAAGAAAAGCTAATAACATCATACCACATACCAATCCATACCCAGATATTGAATTCCATGAGTAAACCATGATTCAATCCTAAAGAATCCAATTAAAGGCTTTTTCAAAATAACATATGCAATTTCCCAATTATATTCAAAATAAAACTCATGTTTCATAAGTTCGATAAAACTCAGAGTTTATGCAATTCTAGTAGCCAATATTCCTATTGAAAGCTCAAAATAAAGTAAATCCAATCTTACTTAGAGTTTTCCTTATTAATCCCTTTATTAGAATCCAATTTCCTATCTTAACACCTAAGCTAGTTTCTATTTATGTTTTCTGTATTTTATTTCTCCAACATGTCCTACAGAACTAAAATAAAGTTTAGAAAGTGTTTTTATCCTATAAATTCCAATAGTATTAGTTATATCAATATCCCATACCATTTGACCCTTTTATGCACAACCGTTCATCATAACCTTCAATTTATTAGTTAATTTTTCCAATTTAATTTTATAATTTTTATACCTTAATTAGGTCATTGTAAAGATGCTAATATGCTTAACTAATCAGAAAAATTATCGGATTTTTATTCGTATTACAAAATCCCCAAAATCTGCAAATTCTGCTTAGAGTGCCTACCTCTACAGGGCTAGGCGATCCTAGGCACTCGTGCAATATTTAACAGAAATTTTCCAGATTTACAAAGTTCGGATTTTTAGGCTTTTGCTATATGTTTCTTTGGTCTAAATTAATCTAGAAACAATTTAAAGCATACCTAAAGCCTTCTAGATTAATTCTCATCAATTAAATACCATCCTATAATTAATTACATGATCAAACCAAGTTTTCTTCTTTATTCCGACAAATCCTTCAAGAATACCAATCACTAAAATATAAACAATTTGATTCCATGTAAATACTGTTCCGACTAATCCATTCAATCCATATTAAATCATAGAAAACGAAATCATGCAGTTCCTCACGTTTTCCAAGGTTACTACTTCCCTTATATGCTAAAATCCTTCTTCCATTGAAGCTTCTAATTCTTGACCTTACTTTTGCTCCCAAACGTACCAAGCTAGAGTTTTTTAATTCAAATCTCCACAGTACATGTTGTAGTTCCATCAGTGAAGATCAAAACCCCCAAATTTGAAGGCAATCCACTATACGGATTTTCCCCGATCATGATTTGATGATGGCTGGTCAGACATCTCCATTAGCAGTCTTCTTCCTTTCTCTCTCTCTCTTTTCTCTCAATAATAAACCCACGAAAATCCTCTCTTGTCTAAGCTTAATCTCCTATTTATATTAGGCTTTAGAAGTCCTAAACCAACCCTAATAGACTACTTTAATTTGGGCTAACCCAACCATGGTCTAATTAAAGTCTAACCCATTCTAATTAATTCCTACTTTTTCTCCACCTTTTATTTTTCTACTTAAACATTAATAATTTAATCCCTTATCATCTAAACTCCTACTTAGAACCTATTTTCGTGCATAATATTTAATTAAACCTTAATATCACCTAAAACCTTATTTTCTCCAAATTAAGACTTGAAATCCCCTAATTACCCTTTTTCCCACTTTTAGGCTTTTATTAATTCCTTTTAAATTTCTAAATTGTCAAAATAATTTATTTTCTTCTATTTTCTAATTCTAGTTATTATTTAATGATCTATTTATTAATTACCCTTTTCTGAAAATTACCAAAATACCCTTTTACCCTTTTAGGCTACTTTTCCTTAAGGGTTCTTCTTTATTTTCAGTATACTACTTATTTAAATTACTTGCCCTCTAAATCTTCACTTTTTATTTTAGCTAGGACTTAAACTCATATTTCCTTTATTTATTATTTATTTATTTATTAAGTGAAAATTCAGGGTTTTACAATTGTGATCAATGAATAATATAGATTCTTATGCATAACCTAATTTCTACCCATCATATTTTTCTTATATACGAGATGCAGTTCGTGATTGGCAGGGAGAGTTCCGGTTACCTCAGAAGGGAGTTAGTGGCTAGAGTTCAAGTAGAGCCCTTATTTGATTCAAAGGATCAGGGTGAGTCAGTTGACAGATTTGAAGTTGGCCACTACCAGGAAATTGTTGAGTGAGGGTTCTGAGACTGTTAGAGACTTTACTGATAGGGATGGATTAGTGAGATTCCAAGGTCGCATTTGTGTACCAGCTGATGAGGATATTAAGGCAGTGATTATGGCAGAGGCTCACAGATCAAAGTATGTAGTGCATCCCGGCAATACGAAGATGTATAGAAATTTGAGGGTAGTATATTGGTGGTCAGGAATGAAAAAGGATATAGCAGAATATGTGGCTAAGTGCTTGGTGTGTCAGCAGGTCAAGGTAGAGCACATGACACCAGGAGAGTTGCTTCAGCCCCTTTCTATTCCTGAGTGGAAATGGGAGCACATCACCATGGATTTTGTGAGTGGATTTCCTCTTTCTCCAAAGGGGCATGATGCTATATGGGTAATAGTGAACCGATTGACTAAATCAGCTTACTTTTTGCCTATTAGGATGAACTAACCGCTTAATGCACTAGTAGAGCTGTATGTGTGGGAGATAGTGAGATTGCATGGGGTGCCAGTAACCATTGTTTCTGATCCTGATCCTAGATTCACATCTCAGTTCTGGGAGTCTTTCCAGAAGGCCATGGGTACAGAGTTGAAGTTCAGCACTAGTTACCATCCTCAGACCGATGGGCAGTCAGAGAGGACCATTCAGACAATTGAGGATATGTTGCGATGTTGTGTCCTTGATTGGGGAAGTAATTGGAGTAAGCACCTACCTTTGGTAGAGTTTTCCTACAATAATAGTTATCAGGAGAGCATTCAGATGGCACCATATGAGGCATTATATGGTAGAGCATGTAGATCACCAGTCTGTTGGGAGGAAGTTGGTGAAAGGCAGTATTTGGGTCCTCAGTATGTGCAGGACAATGTTGATTTGGTGAAATTGATCAAGCAGAGATTATTGGCAGCTCAAAGTTGTCAGAAGAGTTATGCGGATACTAGGCAGCGAGATCTGAAATTTGAGGTTGGTGATAGAGTATTCATTAAGGTATCTCCTTTCCGTGGTATAAAAAGGTTCAACAAGAAAGGAAAGCTTTCCCCCATATTTGTAGGACCTTTTGAGATTATTGGTACAGTGGGACCAGTGGCATACTACTTAGCATTGCCATCTTCATTTGGTGCAGTTCATGATGTATTCCATATCTCGATGTTAAGGCGATATATGCATGACCCTAGTCATATCATTGACTACGAGCCTTTGGTCATACGTGAGGATTTGACTTATGAGGAGCATCTGGTGCAGATATTAGACAAACGTAAGCAGATTCTTCGTACGAAGGTGATTTCACTTGTTAAGGTGCTGTGGCAGAGTCATATAGTTGAAGAAGCCACATGGGAGTTGGAATCTGAAATGAAGAAGAAGTACCCATCTTTATTTGAGGAATCTCAAGGTAAAAGTTTCGAGGACAAAATTTATTTGTAGGAGGGGAGAATGTAAAATCCCAGATTTTAGTGATAAATAAAACTAATCATTAAATAGATTAATTGGGTTAATAATATGCAGGAGATGAGATATTGGTTCAACCCGGAGGAGTTCAAAGTCAACCGGAGGAGAACTTGTAAAGCTAATCTAAGGTGAGATTTTTAAGTTTAAATTAGGGAGAAAGTTAGTTATTATAATTATTCAGATTATTAGTAAGAGCTAATTAAATACAAATTAAACAATAAGGGAGTTGGTCGAACCCAAAGAGAGTGGGTTGACCCAAAGGTTTATTTGGTTTGAGGTTGAAGGCTTGATTGTAATTTGTTTGAAGAAGGGGTTATTTTAGTAAAAGGAAATAAACTATTAAAATAACCTAAGAATTTGCATGAGCAATTCACGTCCATCACAAAGAGAATAGCCATCCACTTCAATTTTTCTTTCTCCTATTCCTCTTCTTCCAAAAGTCAAACCCTAATATTCAAGAACTTGTTGGAGCCATCTTAGAGAAGGAAAAAGGAGAATTTTCATGCACAAAAACCCAGGTAAGATCAAAACAAGATAGAAAGTTCCATTTTTGAGAGATAGATGTGTTGTAAGATTTCTAAAAACATGATTTTCTTAACCCAGAAGTGATCGAGGCTTGTTGTGATCATTTGGTGATCTTTGGAGTGATTTTTCATTGCTTTTAGAGAAGCTTTAAGTTCTTAAAACCAGGAAAGTAGTCCATTTAAATCTTGCACAAAAATAAATTATTTTTAATCGATATTCATGGTTATTCGGTGATTTGATGGGTTGGATTCATTATTTATGATATTTTACTTGTTGGAAATTGTTCTAACATGTTTATAAAGTGTTTTAGAATGATTTAGAATGGATTTGAAGCATTGGATTTTGAGTTGTGGAATTTTTATTGAATTTCATAACTTTTCGGATTTTCTTCATATCGGGCCGCCTGAGCAGTCACTCGAGCGCCCTTTGTATGTTTGTCAAAACCTGAGAGCAATTTTTTTAGAATGAACTGTCGCCCAAACAGTCGCTCGAGCGATCTAACGAAAGACCAACCCTGAAACAACCAAAGTATAAGGCCGTTCGAGTGCCCTTGGCCGCTTGAGTGCCCTGTCTGTCAGATTTTTCAAAATTAGCCAATTAGCCTAGTTTTTCACTACGGAAGTGTTTTTATCCATTTTTAATCTATGTTCCATCAAGTTCATGGTATTTAGAGATTGTTTGCACTGGCAGATGTTTAAAATTCATTTTTATTAAGATTTTGGGTAGATTTTACCAAAGAGGCACTTTTACTTAATACCATTGTTCCAAATGATTCTGCTTTTAACTAAAGTTGATTTTGTGAGTTCATACACTTGTATTTGGGTGATATGAAGGTATTTGTGCATCGATGGAGCCAATACACATTCGGGACATTTTTGCCCGTTGAAACATGGAGTTTGGACATATGAATTGGTACATCTTGTTTTGGTTTTGGGTCACAGTTGTGACAAGGCAGGTGCTTGGTTTCTTGGTTTCCGTAGGGCGGATTTGGTTATACATATGAGGTTATGTATTTGTGGGTGTTATTGAGAAGTATGTCCATTCCTTGGTTTGTTTTTCCACTATTGAGTGGGCTTAGCGGTTATATGGATCCATAGAATAGCTAGTAAGTGAAATGTTTATTATAGGGGTTTGAATTCTGTGTCATAGGCATTCCATCATCTCGAGGGTGGTACTGCTCCTGGATAGATCGGTTGCTACGTTACCCACTCCTGAATAGGTTGGGCCGTACATGCTAACCCATGGTTGGGTTCTTCTGTTGGTGTTGAATAGCCAGATTGCAGGGCGGCTGGTCCCTTTGTAATTCGATAAGGTAGCATATTGGCGCATGTCTACTCTCATTCTTTGGTTTACTATTTCATGAGTCCCATGAGATGAACAGCTGTGTTTGATCTATTTTTCAGTAAATTGTTGCTGATCTGTATTTATTGTGGTTATCCTAATTAAGCGTTGCATATTTTATTGTGGTCAACTATTTGCATGACTACTTACTGAGATGTTGTTTTTCACATCAATATTTTATCGGTTTCATTTTCAGATATTCCTGGAGAGGACGTTGCTGGGGTAGAGACTCCAGGGGATTACTGTGATTACCAGGAAGAGGATTATTTCATTCCTGTGTAGGTTTAGGAGGGCATGGAGATCTAATTTAGCTTTTTGTTTAGGGATTGACATTAGTTTATTTTATTTTGAGGATTTTTTGATTACACTACTACAGTGGATGTTGCTTATTTATTTAGTTGAAACCTTTCTAGACTTTATGGATGAATGAATAATGGAATATTTTTGGTGGTTTAATTCTACGCTTCTTAAAAAAATGCCTTTTGTTTCCGCACTCTAATATAATTAATAAGATTGTATAAGTCTGGATTAGTTGTCTGGGCCATTTCCCTAACAAACCAAATTTGGGTTTATGTTTTTAAATAAACTTGGATCCGGGGCGTTACACCCCATCCTTGGGAAAGCTGAACCCCCTTTTTCTCCTCCTTTTGCTCCTATACGACCACTCCCTCACCCTTCCTTTACTCCATTTTAAAGCCATAAAATCCCTCCATCTCTCTCGGCTGCCTCTATTTCCCCCACTCTTCTGCTCTACCCGAATCCTTCTCCTACCCTTTCTTTCCACTTTTCAAAGCTCAAAACCATACCCAAACCTCCTAGAATCTCCTGTTCACTTTTTTTTTCCTTTACTCCAAGCATAAAGAGGAAGTTTAGAAGAGCTCTTGAAGGGGAAGTGGTGCTGTCTAGTTGCTACCTTAGCTCCAAAGGAAGCCTAGCATACCTCAAATCAAGTTTTCAAGCCCAAGGTGAGACTCCCTGGACCATTTTATTGCACATATGTAAGAACAAGCTTATTTGAAGCATGTGGAATTTTATGTATGTCATATTATTGCTGTCATTCATTATACTTGTATTTTTCTCTCTTTATCACTTCTTTTTTTTTTTTATATCCTCATAGGAGTCACCACTCTCTAAAGGTAAGGGAAAGGCCTCATTCGAATCAAAGGAAGGTTGAGAGGTTGTGTTACATGTTTCTTAAGGTTTTTGAGATGCTGTTTTATTAATATAGTTTATGTTGATGATAATTGATTTTTTTATTTTTATTAGATAAGAAGTGTACACATACATATGTATAAAATCCCACACGCATGTATCCACGTTTTTTCCCTTTTGCTTGTGTGCGCACGTTGAATCCACAACCTGAAGACTACTCCAGACTCCTTGGAAGGCATGCCGAGAGGAAGAGAGCCAAAGCTGAGTGAAGAGACCCGATATGGCCTCTATGCATGCATGGAGAGTTATACCACCATTTCACCAACATGGAACGGGAGGCCACCATGTCTCTTGAAAACATAGTCGCCCAAGGCTGGGGCAATGAGTTTTTGCATTCCCCTATCCAAGACAAGGACCACCTGCAAGGCATGGCTCGTGTGGTTGGATGGCTGCTTTAACCCCTTTTTTGTGCCAATTCAAGATATGTATCTTGGGCAATTCTATGGTACAAAAATGGGGAGCTGACAATACCAATCAATATCAGAGTGTGGAAGATAATCATTAATAAAGTCAATAAGCGTGGATAAATGTATCATCCAAACCATCACATCAAAAATAAATCATAAGTCTGGTAAAAATGGGTTCTATCACTCTCACTTGCATAATCATCCAAAACATATAGTAACAACTAAAAGAATCATCTATAACAACCTCCAAGAAAAAGTCTACTCAGGGTAATAATAATCCTCCAGATGAAAATCAGCAATCTCTCCCTGAATACCAACCCTCAAGTCGCCCTCATGTAGATCAGCTGGAAAACAAAACAAAACACGGATGAGATACGAATATCCCAGTAGGTAACACTATGCATGTGTAACGCCCCGGACCCGGATAAATATCCCAAACCCGAGGTGTTAGTGAATGAAGACAAAAGCATCTAACAATAGAGTAATTTAAAACTTTTACTAAATTTATTATCAGAGTAAAGTGTGGAAACATGAAGTAAAGTTCATTAATAATTGAGGTTTATCATCTACAAAATTTTCTAAATTTATAAAACTATTCTGCAACTATAAATACTACCCCATTTACAAACTAGCCCCAAAGCTTGTCGTCCTCGCCAAGAGTACCTGAAAAATGGGGGAAAATGGAGTGAGAATAAATCTCAACAAGTAGTAATGTGCATAAGGTAGAATAGTCCATAATTTTTTACAAAATAAGTCATGAAGTGAAACGATAAAACAAAATCACGATAATATATCCAAAACAATTATCAACCCAAACATGTGTGACATGACAGGACTCATGAACTGAAACCATTTAATAAGATATTCCTACCCCCATTGTCACCACCTCACGACTTACATGATAAATGGAGCCTGCAACTGCAGTCACTTCCATTTCCTCCATCATCTATCAATGCGAATCACTCCCAAGATACACGAATGGATTGGCGCGTACAATCCAAGTCAATAACAACAAGCCCGCCACTGCGGAATAAACAAACCAGGGAAATACCAATTTGATCAAAGATATATGGATCCTCGACAAACATGGCTAATACCAGTGCAAGTGCTAGTCACAAGTGAACTTCAAGCATGGCCAAAATACAGCTCAAGTGTACGAATCACAAGTATCCTAAAACATGACCAATATAAAGCTTGTGTAAGTCGATGTCTCATTGAAGCACGCGGTGGTAACCCAAATAACCAATGCCAAACTTAGCTAAGAAACCTGCACACGCGGAGATACAACTGTGCCAATAACAGACCCGCAACTGCGGAACAAACCATTTCTGATCAACAAACTCAGCTAAGACCAAGTCGAGGTAACACGACGGTCTAGATTGCTACTCTCGTCACAACTGCGACAGAATGCATACTGGGGAGTACTGAATAGGAAATAACTTACTAGACAATTTTATTTCACTTCCTTGCTAAGCTATGGATCCATACTAAGCACTACCCCCTAGACACAACTCACAATAAAAAACATTTAATAACTTTGGAAATATAAATTAATAACAAACCCCCATACGAGGAGGCATAAACATGTCTGAAAATGTGCTCACAATCGTCACCAAAGTCTTGATGGTCAAACCAACAGATATTTAAAATAACCAAAATCAGGTCTTAAACAGAGTTCCAGGTCTTTAAACAAGATAAGTATGAAACCATATCATCTTTACCAAAATATGCCAAATTCCTTGATTTACTATTAAGCTATAATTTATTAGTGTGAACACTCCTAATTTATCCATATGGAAGTATTAGGTTATTAGCCAAATCAGTATATTATAATTTACTAAGATTCATCCCCTAGTTGGTTGTTATTGTAGATATTTGCTAAGGAATACCCAAAGTATCCCCTATTAAGAACCTACGGTGTCAAAATTTGTTTTCTTTGATGTTTAACCCTTCCAGAGGTAAATCTAGGTCTTTAGTGAAGTTTAGGAATAGGTGAAACTACCCATATTAGATCTAGATGAATTTTGACTTCTTTCTACTCATAACCTCTCCAAAAATTTCTTCTTTACACTCATTGTCCTAAATTACTATCGTTTAATCCAAATTTAATTCCATCACTTCCTCCAAGTACAGGCAGGGCACCTGTACTTGCGCACGAGCAACCTTTCGAGCGCTCGGCCAAAAACACTGTTTTATGGGTTTTTGCTGAGCTTCCGAACTTTCTGAATTTTCTATGGTTTTACTTTGGGTCTAAACAATTTAATTTCATTCTAAACTAATTCTGAGACATCCCTAATCCTATCCCCTTAACTATAAATTCATCTAAGTTTTCTTACTAAATTTATTCTCTCTTGAATATTACTTTTCTAGGTTCTAAAAGTGAGTATAAAGCAAAATCATGATCATAAATCTCCCAACTCCTCAAATGGAATATAATTCAGATTAAACCACCAATAAACATCTGAAATATACAAAAATCATGCAGTTTCTCCAGTTTCAAAGGGGTTTGCTAATTGCCTCTTGGTATAAACTCAGATCTACAGGAAATCCTTTTCTGTGTACCCCTTTCCTGAGCTCGATCGTACCCCTTTAGGCTTCTCCAATTCAAATCAACACTGTTCAGATTGAAGTCCCTCATGTGTAGATCATAACCGCAAAATTTCAGGCCAAACCAATGGTTGGATTTCTCTAGAGCTCATTTTGAATATTGCTGGTCGGCCATCAGCAGCACTTCTTCTTCTTCCTAAAACTCTCTTTCCTTTTCTCTCTTCCCCTTTATATTTTCTCCAAATCTTATGCATGAATTTCCTTCTCTTTTCCTCTCCTTTTGGTTTATTTTCAAAACCCTTGTAAGCACCTCATTTTTGCATCTCCCAAAATGCAGAAAATGAAATTTTAATTGAAAAGTCAAACTTGAGAAAGTCAAACTTAAAAAAAGTCAAACTTGAGAAAGTTGACTTTTTATCTGGTGCAAATCAGTTGCCATGCTTCCCACCATTGGAAAGAGGATTCCGATACGATTCTAATGGAACAGAGTTTGCTCAAATCGGAGTCCAAATGAAGAAGTTATGGACTGGTCAAATCTGAGAAAAGCAGAAATTGACTTTCTTCTAAACCCCAGATCAGCTGCCTCATTTGATATCAGCAGAAAGAGCATCTCGACACGATTCCAACGCAACTGAGTTTGCTAGAATCGGAGCCCCGGATAAGGAAATATGAGCAAAACCAGCTCCCGGACGCGACCCGGCACTTCTGCTAAAAAACTCGAATTTACTGCTAAACTGAAATTCAGTGGATAGGGAATCTCGTACTGATTCCAACGCCACTAAGTTTGCTAAAATCGGATATCAGACGAGTGAGTTGTGAGCAGTTGAAGTTTCTGAAAATCTGCACACGTGGCAAATAGTGAAGAAGGAGCAGCAAAATGAAAAGTTTTGAATTAAAAAATAATATTTTTGCAAAAAATCTAATTAAAGTATTTAAAATAAAAGAAAAAGAAAAAATTAAAAGATGCATGTGCATCCAAAACTTAAAACAAAAAAATCCCAATATAATAATAATAAAAGTACATAAAGAAAAAAAGAAAATAAAAAATATGTGGTTGGACGAATTCTCCACATGGAGAATTCGTCCAAGCCTTTCCAAGCAAACTTAGCCTCCAAGTTTACTTGGAGGCTAAGGAAGGAGTGCAATCATGAGTTTTCTTTAAAAAAGGGCATGAATGAGAAAGGGTTAAGGTTTTGGTTGTGAAAGGGAAAAGTAATTGGCTTTTAGTCAAGGCTTATAAAAAGAGAAAAACCTAGCACAAAGAGAGGTCGGCTGATTTTTTTGGGTTTTTTCTCCCATCTCTCCCATAGTCTCCCCATGCTCCCCCACCTCTCCTTGCTCCCTAAGCCCTCAAACACCACCTAGAAACCATCTAACCTCTTCTTGATCTTCTTCTCCTTCACTTGAGCCTTAGAGGAAGGTGAAGGTGTTGGTCTTGGTGTGTGAAGGTGCTGCTCCAGCACTTCGGTTGGCTTGAAGGGGACCTCTACACACAACAAGAAGGGTTTTAAACCCCAAGGTGATGTTTCCCCACACTTTGTATTTCAAATATGTGAGAATGAACGTATTTCGTAATGTTTAAAGTCTTGCTTATTCCATGCTCAAATCAGTTTTTCAATGTAGTTTTCATGTATTTCCCTCCATACTTTTTACCATGTAAAGATCTCCCAAGGTAAGAGAGCATTCGTATGGATTTGCGGGAGAGTAAGAGGGTTTTCATACACTTGTTTTGTTAATCCTTTAGGCTACTGTTTTGCATGCTCCTCTTTATTTAATAAGGGAAAATGTTCCCTCTTACTTGTTCTTTTGTATCCCCAATGTAATCCCCCTTCTTCTCCCTTTCTTTAGATGCTTTTAGATTATGAGAATAGGTTGTTTTGGTTTACTTTCATGTGGAGGATTCTGGGTGATGCATGTTAGTTTTTTAGTGGTATTTGTGTGGTCATGCATGTTGGGTTGCCTTCTTGTGTGTGTGTGTATACCATGCCCACTATCCTGCTTACTACACGAAGTTATATCATTCGGCCTTGCATACGTCCTATGTGCACGCTCATGTCCTCACTTATTAGGAACACATCTAGGGATTTCGTATGTCTTGCCATTTGTTTTGGTCTTGCACGGGAATAAATCTGTTTCTTCATAAGCATACACATGCACATCTTGGGGTGATCCATGCTCTATAAAACATGCTTTAAGTGTCCGATTGATGGGATTTCCGTGGGCTTGATTGGTTTGCGGATATGAGGTTTAGGTGAGATCGAGACAGGGACACCATGGTCGCTGTTTTACTGCCATCCATGATCTAGAGAGGAGAAGGCAACTTCCCATGCCCTCTCCCTTTTTCCCCTGTTGCAAAAATCCCAAAAGTCCAAGTATTGGGGTGTCCTTCCACCCCTCGTACCCATGTGAACCTTCACAGAGGCCCACACGGCCCCCAGAACATCCTAGGAGACCCAAGAAACCAACCCCATTGAAAAAATCCAAAAAAGTAGACTCTGTATGGTGATCCGGCAACTCAGGCCGGATCAACAGAGTCATGTGTGTAGCCGGCAACAAATGCCGGATACACTGAGTCATGTATGTATTCGGCAACAGGTGCCGGATACACTGAGCCTTATGTGTAACCGGCATCTTAGGCCGGCTACACTGCAAGATGGGCATTGGACACCCAGTCCAAATTGATTCCCGGTGGGCCTTCCAACGAGGCCCACCAAGCCCGACAAACTCCTTTTGTTAAATAAAGATAAAATCAATCCATTTGAGTGGGCTAGACCACTTGAGGCCCACCCAAGCCCTATTTGGGCCATGCATGCTTAAAGTAGGTTGTGGTTTGGCCGAGACCACGAGTAGGGCCTGTCGGGCCCACTAAGCCCATTAAACCAAACAAGTGCAGGGTTTCCAAACCCTATCTCAGAAAGTCTTGGGCTTTCAAGCCCGAGCCCAGGTAAAGGGCCCCAAGCCCAATGCTTGGCCCATTTTGGCACAGATAAGAAAGATAAATCAAAATCACTTGGCAACCGACTGTGTGGCCCACTCAAGGGCCCACAAACAGTCCCGGCCCACTTTTGGCATGAAATCCATTTAAATAGTCCAACTTAAACCTTAAAGTAAAATCAATTCATTTGAACCAAAGCCCAAAGGGCCTCTCAGGCTAGACTGAGGCCCACAAGGGACACGTGGGCTCAACCAAGCCCACCAAGGAATCCGCGGGCCTTCCAACGGGGCCCGCCCAATCAAACTCACATCACTTTAATTAAAAAGATAAAATCAAGTAAAGGGACCCACACCACTTTGGCGGTCCCGCCAGACTTAAACCAAAATTGAATGCTGGATTAGGCATCGGGTGAGTGAGAGACCAACTGAGTTGACTCAAACCAGGGAAACTTATGGGACCCGTCACGTGATGGGGCGGACTGGGGTGTCTACGGACTTCCCCAGACCGCAACCGAGAACCTACTTAGAATCTCAAGCCGCAGACCAAGCCTTAGAAGAAGGACTTAGGCACCCAGGTGTCTGCCTACACCCCATCAGGCAGTGGCGACTCCAAACAATCCCGAGGCATGCATCGTTTTGCGTGCGCCTCGTCGTGCGACCGAAATAGGGTGCGCACAACCCTAAACTCTTCTAAACCTCTCTTTTTATAAGCTCACAAATTAGAACACCCTAATTGGGTTAACCTCACTTTAATGATCTAATACTATTCCCTCTTTTACCCCTCATCTTAATTTATTCTCCTTTAAACTCACTTTTAATAATATTTCTAATTAATTTCGTGCTTATTCTCATCCTTAATGTTAAATTTTAATTAGAATAAAGGCTAAAATATATACTTACTTGGTTGTTTATTCCCTTTCTTCACATCCTTAGCAAACTTTAGACTTGATCTTCCTCTTCACCTCCTTTTTATATCAATAAAATTTTTAATTAATCACTTATTCCAATATTTTCCTCAATAAACTAATTAAATTATTTAAAAGGGAAAATTCGGGGGATTACATTCCACCCTCCTACAAAATAATTTCGTCCTCAAAATTTACCTTGCATATCCTCAAATAAGAATGGATACTTGTTCCTCATCTCTTCTTCATGTTCCCAAGTAGCCTTTTTCAATGTATGGTATTGCCATAATATTTTCTCCAACAGAATGATCTTGTTACGCAGGACTTTCTCACTTCAATCTAAAATCTGAATAGGCTTTTCCTCAAATGACAAGTCCTCACGAACAACCAAAGGTTCATGTGAAATTACATGACTAGGATCTAGAACATATGTGCGTAGCATAGATACGTTGAAAACATCTGAAATTACATGACTGGCCATGAATGTAGCTAATGTGGCAATGGTATCATCCATTGCTCCTCCACGACTCAAAGCATCTGCCACATCATTAGCCTTGCCTAGATGGTATTGTATAGTGCATCTATAGTCCTTAAGCAAATCCATCCATCTCCTTTGCCTCATATTCAAGTCCTTCTGAGAAAACAGATATCTCAAACTCTTATGGTCAGAATAGATCTTGAACTGGGCTCCAAACAAATAATGTCTCCAGATTTTCAATGCAAATACAACTGCAGCCAACTCTAGGTCATGAGTGGGATAATTCTTCTCATGTAGTCTCAATAACCTAGATGCAAACGCTACAACCCTGCCTTGTTGCATAAGAACACAACCCAATACAACTTTAGAAGCATCATAGTAAATAGTAAACCCCTCATTTTCTAAAGATATGATCAAAACTGGGGCTGTAGTCAATCTCTTCTTCAATTCCTGGAAACTCTGTTCACACTTATCATCTCAAATAAATTTCACCATCTTCTTAGTCAAATTAGATAATGGGGCAGCAATCTTAGGAAAACCTTCTATAAATCTTCTATAATAACCTATCATACCAAGGAAATTGCGTACCTCTGACACTGTAGAGGGTCGAGGCCAATCTATAACTACCTGTACTTTCCCTAGATCCAGAAAAATACCAACTCCAGAAATAATATGCCCCAAGAAAGGAATCTCCTACAACCAAAACTGTCACTTCCTGAACTTAGCATAAAGCTTATGTTCACGTAATGTCTGCAATACAATTCTAAGGTGCTAGGCATGATCCTCCATACTCTTAGAATACACCAAAATGTCATCAATAAACACCACAACAAATTCATCCAAATAGGGGCAAAAGATACGATTCATTAAGCCCATGAAAACAGCTGGAGCATTGGTTAACCCAAAAGGCATAACCAAGAACTCATAGTGTCCATATCTTGTACGGAATGCTGTCTTCTCAATATCTTCAGAATCCACCCTCAATTGATGATATCCAGACCTCAAATCAATCTTAGAAAATCAATTTGCACCTTTAAGTTGATCAAACAAATCATCAATCCTAGGTAAATGATACTTATTCTTCACTGTGACTTGATTCAATTGCCTGTAGTCTATACACATCCTCATGGTGCCATCCTTCTTCTGAAAAAATAAAACAGGTGCATCCCAAGGTGACACACTGGGTCTAATGTACCCCTTCTCAAGTAATTCATAAATATGCTTCTTAAGCTCTTGTGTTTCAATTTGAGCCATTCTGTAATGTGGTTTGGATATAGGATTTGTGCCAAGTAAGAGTTGAATCTTAAATTCAACATCTCTTTGTGGTGGTAATCCCGGCAAATTGTCCGGAAATACATTTTCATGTTCACAGACAACTGGAGGGGAGTATGTATGACCCTGGATTTTTTATTAGCATAATATAAGGAATTTGCTAATATTATTAAAAATAAATAATGAGGGATTTCGGGTAGTTGTGTTGCAAGGGCAATTTGGGAATTTCACAAAAGTCGGATTATATGAATTAAAGGTAAGTGGAGTTATATTTTAATTATTAAATATTTATTATTTGTAAGTTTCATTATTTATAACTAAGTGTTGCTATTACATCTGATTGAGTGGCTAAATAGGGAATCGGTTGGTTATTAGGGTGAGGGTGTAGGTTTTCGGTGCAGTTGCTTCACGCCGGATTTTGAAGAGGAGTTGAAGAGTCTTGTTTAACGTAAGAGCGTATTGTCTTCGAGCATTTAGAACAAATTGATGGTTCACTGTTGGAGAAACTTAAACGGCAAAGGTTAGATCTGAGAAGGGTGTTTGGGTTCATTGGAGCTAAGTTCAGGCCATTCGATCTAAAAGGATTGGAGTAAAGAGAGATTTATGTTCGTCAGAAGATTTGTGTTCTGTTGGAGCACAAGTCGTCCAAACTCCAGATTTTAATCAAAAATTTCGGTTCATCAGTGGTTCATTAGACATTGAAAATTCTGATAAGCAGTGTTCTCTGTGGAGTTGGTTTTCAGCAAACAGGCAAGTTAGCACTTTCAAAATAGCATGATTTTTGTGTTTCAGGATCCTCTAAAGAAGTAGAATTGGTTAAACGAAATTACTTGTTCTGAATCTGATTTTTTGGGCGTTGGATCTCTAATATATGTTAAATCTATTTAGATTAAATTCGAAATTGTTTACTTGAGTTAATTAGATCCTAAATGTTGTGTTAGGAGGGTTCTAGAGGATTAGAATTGGTTCAGTCATGGATATATTGTGTTTGCCGCAAGTTGGAAGAAAAACTGAAAGAAAAAGTTGGATGCGCCTACCTTCCCAACTCAGCGCACACTCAATTTTGGATGCGCTGAGCTCGTGCTGACCTAGCGCCAACTTCCCTCACTCAACGCATACCCCAAAAATGTGTATATAGTGCTGCAGATTTGTTTTAAGGTCTTAGCTTGAGTTTGAGCTTGTTGTACCTACTCAACTAAGTTGATATAACTCCCATTAACATTCTAATAACATTAGAAACCTATGGAAATCAAGTGAAAGATATCAATTAGAGGATTAAAGTGATTTAAGTATTATCAAGATACGTGAAATTTCTGCAGCATGTGGTGGAGTCTCTTGTGACCATATTCTTGTGTTCACGATCATTATATTGCTTCATCTGAATCTTTCAAGAGTTGTTTGGGATTTAAGAACAGTAACACCATGGATTTCTAGAATAATTCGAAAGCATAACATCAATGTCATGGTATAATTTTTCTGCAGCACATAGTGAAGATCCTTTAAAGCTTGTAATTGTGTTAGGTTTATTTATAACTTTACCTGAGATACTCAGAAATTCAAACGGAGGATTTCAAATTTTTTAGAAACCTATGAGACAAAAATTCATCAATATAAATTAAGGAAATCATTAGTGGTAGCCTATATGAGAAGGAGGTTAACAAAAGTAAAGATAGTGATTCAAAGTGGAACTCCAGATGGACTTTTGGTCTGATTTCGAACTCTTTTTGAAATACTTGATTTCTCTATTTCCTTGTATTATCTGAAATGTTGTTATAAAAGGAAAACATCTGAATTTGTTTCTTACTATATTGCTGGCTATCACTTTGAGGAAATGGTATTGTTTCTTTTATTGGTTGTGCTGAATGATGAATATTTTACTGTTGGATGGCTTTAGTGTTTAGTTGAAACTGAATTTGGTATTCTTAACTTTAAATTGGTTTCACTTACTATAAGAATGATTTTATGCTAAACTTGCACAGTATATGATAAGTTTTGCCAAAGTATTAAGGGCGAGACTTAGTGTGGATCCACAGTCGAGTTGTAGTGAATTTTGTACATTTTGTTTGGGCTAAGTCTAGGGTTCCTTAGTGCATTTCTTCCATGATGGAAAGGCCTTCCATGAGGGAAGTGCTGCAGCAACTCCCTTTCCACCATGAGGGCGAGGTCACATGAGTATTTCTGCCATGAGGGCGATGAATTGGTTGTTTGAGCTATTGTAGTATTTCGACCGGATTGTTTGGAACACTAGTGCTTAGCCACACAAAATAGACAAACTTCACGAGTCCCAATACATAAGATTTCTGAATGTGATTGAAGATGTATTTCCGAGATTAGACGGATTACCCGTGGTTAATCGTCGTGTATTTTAATCGTGCATGTTTTAGTACTGTTATAACTATATTTTGTGCATGCATTGCTACTTGCTGAGATAGTCGTATCTCACTGTTTTGTTTTGTTTTCAGATCTCAGAGAGGACGATTCAAGCAGTTATATGCTTGGTTCAGGTGAGTTGGGGAAAATTTTAGTTGACTCTGATTATGTTATTGCCATTTAATGTTTTCCTTAATCTGATATAGCGATCCTGTATATAAAATTTAACTCCTCGGGAAAGAGTTACGGTTTTATTACGTAACCCAGTTCCGGGGCATTACAGCAACCAATGCTAACATGATACTTAGACAGCCAATCCATGCCCAAAATCACCAAAATCAAGGTTAATCAAATCACCAGGTAACTTCAAATAACTCAATCTAATCATGCAGTCATGATATACAGTTTGGACTCTAGTAGTCTCTTCAATGGTGTATGCACAAAAATAACAGAATCCAATAATCCAGGAATCAAACCAATACGGCGTGCGCAAGATGGTGTAATAAAAGAATGAGATGCTCCAGTATCAAATAAACATATATCAGATCTACCACAAATAAAAATAATACCTCCAACTAGCTCTGGAGTCTCAGTGGTCTCTAAAGTCTCTATATCCTCATCCTGGGCTGCTACTTATAAAACCCCAAATTTTTGGACAAATAAATTTGGAATTAGTTTAGTAATATTAATTATTATTATTGGTGGAAAATTTTAGGAAAAAGGAATTGGAGGATATTTATGTAATTTCATAAATTTAAAAGAGAAATTATTTTAGGGAGGTAAATAATTATTATAATTTCTTAATGATATTAAGTATTGTTTAATTAAGTGTTTGGTTATATTTTAGTTTTGGTTGTGTAGAGAAAATGCTAGAGTAGCATTTTAGTGAATCAATTAGTGTTTAAAAGTGGAATTGGCGGCAATAGTGGGTATAAAAGAAAGAGGAGAGTTAGTTAGAAGCTTTGTTTGGTTAATTGGAGCTAGGATTATCTGGAAGAATCGGGAATCAATGTCTGGAAGGAGAGAGGAAGGGATCTCATGACTAATTTGAAGAGGAATTGAAGAGTTGATCGAGCAGAAAGGAATTCAACGATCATGAATTGCTCGTTTTGGAGTGAGATCTGTAAATTCTGTGGAGGTCACTTCAATGTTCATCCAGATCTGGAAAATTCAGCGATTTAGAGTAGATCTGATTAGATCTGGATACAATTTCAATGGAACAGTGAAAATTCTATAGAGATCAATAGATTTGGAGATTCTGAGATCTTGAGGCTTTGAGATTAAATTGTTTCGGACTTCCTAGAGGTAATTAGTACCTTTCCAAACAATTTCGTGCTTATTTTCGAGATTTAATTGCTGTGCATTCAAAATTTAGTGTTAATACTCAGATTTGGGCATTTTGGGGTCAGTTGCAGAACACCTACAGATCTATCATGAATTAGATGTTAAATTGTTGTAGAAACCTTTAGAAAGTATTTGTTAATGATTCAGAAGTTATTCCCAAAGTTTTAGAATAATCCAATTAAGTTTGGTAGTTAAATTTCATGAAAAAATCTAGAATTCGCATGTTGTTCCTAAGCTGAGATCTACCCTGAAATTTGGCCTAGCGCCTGATAGGCAGCTCAAGCGCCCACTTGAGCGCCCAGCCAACTTAGAACTTGAAAATCCAACTCTCCAGATAAGCCTAGCACCCAACATGCGGCTCGAGCGGCCACTTGAGCGCCCAGCCTGTGTTTCCTTAACCGAGAGTTCAAATTTTAGACAAAATGAGCACCTGACAGGCGGCTCGAGTGCCCAAGGCAAAACACTATATTTTTCCCAATTTGAGTTGATTTCAACTATAGAATTGTTTTTAATCAAATCCAACATATGTACAAATAAGATTTAAGTAATTAGGAAGTGCTTGTACAGGAATTATATTAAAATTCAATAAGATGAAGAGTTTGTGCACATTCTACTAAACTAGATTCTTGAGAGTCTTTTGGTTCCAAATTATTATAAAATAAGTTTATTTTGATTCCACCACTTGTAACATCTCTCTCAGATCATTCTTAAGGTGTCTCTGAAGGCCAATTATAATAAAGAGTTCATATTAAATATTTGTCTACCTATTCCTCTAAATTAGTTCAATTTTAGGTTTTAAAAAGGATCTTATGTTCACAATTTAACTTGTAATGATTCCAAGGATTTCTATATATGTAACTCTCATATCTAAACTAGTTGAAAGTAAATAATTCTCTAAGAACACATTTTTGGTCAGATTTGAGAAATCAGTGTTTGAGTTCTATTTGAATTTGGTTTATATCGAATTTGATTGGAATTTGCATTGGATTTGTTTTACAGTGAGTTACTTCTACAGATTTGGATTATTAGTTTTGTCTCATGAATGATTTGATTTAAGAGTTGGTTTGGATATTGTTATTCGCCTTGGAAGGCCATGTACTTGTGATCCTCCATGATGGAGTGGATTCGGTCATGATTGACCCATAAGCCTTGAAAGGCATGAACTTATCATCCTCCATGATAAAGTGGATTTGGTCATGATTGACCCATGATTGTGAGATTGAACACATTGATTACAGACTGAATTGATTACAAGCTCTTTTGGTCTAACTTGCCTTGGATCCATGACTAAGCTTTGTAACGTGATGTGTTGACTTTATTGCTATAATTGCATGGCCATGAGTGTTTCCACCACCGGTGTAGAGCAACCCAAAACCCAGAGTAGGCCGGGTTGTCAATGCTGAAACCCGGAGTAGGCCGGCATTGGGTGAAGAAACCCTGAGTAGGCCATCATTTCAGAGTGTAGGGGCTCTGTATTAGACCAGACTATGTACATGGAGGTGTGGATGTCACTCTAGCATGCAGATTACCCAATTAAAGTGAACTACATGACATTGGCCTCTATGTTTTATTGTTGTTTGTATCTCCACCACCGGTGTAGAGCAGCACTGACACTATGAGTAGTCCAGTGTTGTCAATGCCGAAACTCGGAGTAGGCCGTCATTGGATGATGAAACCTGGAGTAGGCCGTCATTTCAGTATCCGAACCCTGAGTAGGCGGGATATACACATGGAGGCATGGACTTGATCATGACGTGGCTTTATCGATGTTGACACTTGTTTTGATTTGAGTTATATCTATTGTGTTGTTTTGGAAAATTGGTTTCATCGATACGTGGTTACATGGTTATATTGGGTTTCATGGTTGTTCATGTGATTTGATATTGATGCTACGGATTTGACTTATATGCTGGATTACATGAGTTATATTATATTTGATTGCTGGATTATTGTAGGATTATTCGGATTAATGGTGTTATTGCTACGGTTACATGCTTTATATCCGATCCATGTTTTGTAACTATGAAAAATGTATTTGATCATGCATGTGGTACTTACTAGGATATTCGTATCTCATTCCATTTTGTTTTGTTTTGTTTTCAGCTGCTCTTGGAGAGGACGATACAGAAGGGTAGATACTTGGATCATGTAAGTTTCAAATTAGAGATATGGTATCTTATATTGAGTTGGGTTTTAGTTGGTTCTGATTTTATGGTATATGTTTATTTCATGTTTTTCCTTCACTCTGATATATCGATCTTGTATGAAAAATTAACCCTTGGAAACAAGTTACGGTTTTATTACGTAACTCGGATCCGAGGTGTTACACTACTGCATAAACTCTACCACTAGGGGCTGGCGGTAATGGAGCTACATCCTGCTGCCTCTGTCCTGCTCTCTACCATTACCCCTCACAATACCATGAGCCCTTACATTTCCTCCAGTAGAAGGTCCTGCTTTGCCCTGTGGCCTCAATGGTGCCTGAACACCCTGCTGTGCTAGTTGTGATCTCATAAATCTGGGTGGAGGCATAGTGGTGGTGGTAGGTGCCTCTGGCTGTGGTGCCAACCTGGTCTGCAATGGCTAATAGGATGATGGGTATGGGCACTCAAAAATCCTGTGTCCAAACTGTCCACACCAGAAACACGATCCAAATGGTGCCACACAGGGTCCTGGTATATGGGATCGTCCACAACTAGAACATCCTCTAGGAATCATTCTAGAACCTTGGCCTCCTAGGCCTCTCTTCCCATCTAAAATATCAAGTCTATGCCTCTTGTCCCTGTGAGACATGGGAAAAAATCAATTCCTTGACTTCCTCAATCATCACGCGGGATTCATAAAAACAAAAAGTCGCCACCATTCTGTTTAGGTGTGAATGGACACCAAAATATCAAATAAGCTCAAAAAGGAAAATTTAGGGTAAAAATAACCCTCCTAAAAAAAATAACCAAAGATAGGTAAGGGGATTAGGTTATGAACAGGGGAAGGTGTTAGGCACCCCTATTCATCCACACAAGGTGGTTGCCAGGCATTGTTCATGTTTTTCAAAGGAAAAAAGGCTTGCTACAGAAATCATGAAAAATCATAAAAAAGACAAAATTGTATGGTTTTTTCATACGAATAGTCTGATTGATCCAGAACTTTCAAATATGATCATACCATTCCTAGGGTTTCATGATCAAAATAAAATTGAGATAAAATCAAATAAAACCAATCTAAAGTGAAATCTTCAAAAATCTGGCTTCAAGTTAAATTCTAGAAATTTAGAAAAATATGATTTTTATAAAATATTTCAAAATTGAACTTGAACAGTCCAGGACATAGACATAGCCCAAATTTCACATTAAATCAAGAAATCAAAACCAAAAATACCCACATTGATGAAGAACATCAAAAGGGGAGAACTTAGACCGTAGGGTCTTCTCTCAAAAATGAAAAAGGACTCAAAAACCACTTCATGAAACCCTAGAAGTTACTTTCAGGCTTCTAAATCCAGATCTACCATATTGATCATGACAGATCTAGGATCTTAGCCTAATATCACAAAAATCATGAAAACAGTGCTGTAGGTGCAAATATGTGGAAAATACAAATTTTAGCAAAAAGTGGGGATCTCATGCTATAGACATCATAATCATCATAGATTCATCATAAAAACAATTAAAACATGATCAGGATATTCAAAGCAGCCACATCTCACAGATTAGAGCACATGGGGGTCTACCCTACGGATCCACCTGTTCTCTTTTCCCCTAGCTCTCTCTTCACGTTTTACGGCTAGAGAGGATTCTTGAGGTACTTGGAGATAGGTTTGGGTATACAAACACAATCAAAGGCTTTATTCTAGAAAAAAGAAGAAAAACATATTATGGGGTTCTATTCTAGGGATCCACCTGTTCTCCTTTCCCCTAGCTCTCTCTTCACGTTTTACAGCTAGAGAGACTCTTGAGATACTTGGAGGCAAGTTTAGGAATACAAGATAAAAAGATGGCCTTATTCTACAGCAATAGAGAAGATCCTATTACTTCTAGAATTGAAGACAGAAAATAAAAGGGAAAAGGGACTTACCTGGATTGAGCAAGCAGAGCAGCAGGGATTCCTCTCTTCTCTTGGAGCTCCTTGGACTTAAAATTTTCGTGGCCCTTTGCTTGAGGAGAGGCCCTCTATTTATAGGCAAACCCAGGGGCATGGTTGGTCCAAGGTTTGGCAAGATAGAGTTTCAGATTGAGTTAAACACAAGGATAATGCCAATCCTTTGTCAAATAGGATAATAAGAGATTCGAATGGATAAATAAGAGGATTCGCATATCCCAAAGATATATTTGGATGCAGATAAGGCTCAGAAATTGAGAAAGGATAAATTCGCACAAAAACCCCCGTGCCCGTATATATATTACGGGCGCGCCCTGCCCATATTATTAATACGGGCACGCCGTGCCCGTATATCAACTGCGGGCATGACCAGATCGTAAACAAAATACGGGCATGACCAATTTGGCCAGATTTTATACTTTTTTGACCTGTTTCAAATCACAATTAATATTTTCAATTATTTGCTCATTTTTAGTGCAATTTGGGGTGTCTACAGTCCCCAGACGGGACTCCCTTCTGCTCAGTAGGCCTAGATGCAACTCTGCCCTTCATGAATTCAGCTCTCCTCAATGTAATAGTTCTCTCATAAGCCGAAGCTCTACGAACTGTCTCATAAAAGCTGGAACTCAGAAATATCATAACCCTTTCTTTAATATTAGTCCTGAGTCCTCTCTCAAAGTGCCTCGCTTTCTTGCTGTCAGTGTCCACTAGATGTGGAGCAAAACGAGACAACTCACTAAATCTAGCCTCATACTGGGCTACCGTCTAACCACCCTGAGCTATCACCAAGAACTCAGCCTCCTTCTGCATCCTTACTTCCTCTAGGAAGTACTACCTGTGCACGTGTCGATCCGTGGGCCACGAGATGAGGTGAACGCGAGTGCATGCCTCCTTTTGGGAAATGGGGAATGAGGAGTTGCCACTACTTGATGGGGTGCAGGTAGACACCTGGGTCCCTAGTGTTTTTCTATTAGGTGGTCTGCAGCTTGAGATTATGAGAAAGTGCCTGATTACGGTTCGGGGAAGTTCGTAGACACCCTGGTCCGTCCTGTCGGGTGACGGGCCCCATGGGTTATCCCTGGTTAATCTTGAATTGAGTCAACTCACTTTTATCTCACTTGTCCTATGCCAACGTGCTCATTTGATTAAGTGTTGGTGGGACCACATGTGTGGTGTTGGTCCCTTTATTTTAATTTTATCTTTTTAGCTCAAATGACCTGTGTCTAGAGTGTGGGCCTCGTTGGAAGGCCTACCGGTGTTCAATTTAGACCCATGTAGGGCCCAAGCCCCAAATTGGGTTAAGGGAGAGCCCAAAACCCTATTGGTTTTATTTGGTTAGATTAAAATGGGTTAAAGCCAAGGAAGTGGGGAGCAAGGCTTGGGGCCTTACTCCTCCACCTGGGGTGAAATCCCCACACTTGAAAGAGACCAAAAGTGTCTCTTTTCTGGTAAAAATGGCTGCTCCTTGTCTTCATATCAAGAGGAGTAGGAATGACTCGGAAGGTCATGCCAAGGTCTCCGGCCACACCATGTACATGTTCACTTAATCAACACAATACAAAAAAACAAGGTTAAAGACTTTAAAATCATGCTTAAAGTGGATGTGTGTGTGCACACATGATGTGTGTAGAAATAATAAGAAAACTAAAATTAAAAGAGGTCTAACATTCTCTCTAACCATGGTTGTCATACATGTGCATCATGTTTTCAAGGTATACAAGTAGATCTTGAGATGCAATTCAAATAGAGGAGAGCAAGGGCATACAGCTACTGATATGGTGTGTGTGGTATCTGATTAGTGTCCATGCAAACATACATGAATGCTATAAACTCCACATAATGATAAGTATCAAACAAAGGGTGCTAAGTACTTGTAAGGAAGCAAGTGAAGAAAGGAATATGGGGGATTAAAAAGGGGTACATTGGATGAAGAAGGGAAGAACAAGCTCTTCCTTTGCCAAATAAAAAGGAACATAGAAAAGGCATTAAAGTGAGGCCCTAAGTAAAACCACCTTGGTCTGTCCTCCTCTCCCTCTTGGTTCAACTACCTCCCCTTACCATGGGAGGTCTTTTGATGACATTAAACATGAAGAAAATAGAAGAAAGTGGAAGAGAAAAGTAATGAAACACTAACAATGAGCTTCCAACTCAAAACATGTTCATTATTGCATCGATTTCATGTATGTGTAGACACCCCAAATTGCACTGCATAAAAAGATGAATAATTGGTCAAAATCATTAAAAAATCAAATTTTCTTTTGTATCCGAAGTGAAAGTTCGGATAGGAGCTTTTTCCTGTGTATCCGACAATAATTGTCGGATACAAATTATTTTGTTATCTGTCGGATACAAAGGTTTTTGTTTGTATCCAACCTGAGTTGTCGAATACTAATGTTTTGCTGCAAACTTTGAAAATTCCAAGAGTTTTCACTTTTTTTACTGTTTTACCTCCATCTAAGAGGTAGGAAATCCCGAAAATAGCCTTAGGGTTTAAGTGGGAGGATTCTAGACATATGTTTGTGTCTACCATTAGGGCTCCCCTTGCCCTAGCCTTTGTCTATAAATAGGAGGCCTCTTCTCAATCAAATGACTAGAAGATTGGAGATTGAAGAGCTCCAAGTGAAGAAGGGAACCTCTGCCTCATTGCTCCCAGAATCCCAGGTAAGCCTAAAACCCTTTTATTTTTCTGTTCTTAAATTCTAGGGTTAGTTTCTTCTGCTTCCTTCCTTTAGAGTAAGGCCTGAGTGTGATTGGAACCCTATTCCTGTCTCAAAGTACCTCAAGACCCTCTCTAGCCGTAAAACGTGAAGAGAAAGCTAGGGGAAACGAGAATGAGAATGGAACCCTAGTTATAGAACCCCCCATTTGAATACTATATGTTGTGATTCATATGTGTTGATTAATCTTATGAGTTTGATTCCGTTTTCTGGAGAGAATACCAAGATCCATGCTCTTTATAGCATTGGATCTCCATTCCCTCCGAAAAAAGATGTTTTTTTACACATGCACACATCTCACCGGTTTTGATGAAATAGGCTCGTATTTTGGATCTATCATATTCATTGTGATAGATCTGAGATAAATGGCCTTAGATCAAATTTTTTATGATCCTCAAATGGATTTCAAGTAATCCTATCTTTGAGAGGAGGTTTTCATAGCCCAATCTCTCAAGTTAGGATTTTCGTGTCAATACGTGTACATCCGATTCATCTTCTTCAATCCATAAGATTCATGAATCGGATCTTTACCCTAGATGTTTCTTGATTATTTCTAACTGTTTTACAAGATTTTCAAGTAATCCTATCTTTAAGAGAAAGCTTTCCTAGTCTAATCTCTCAAGTTGGGATTTTTTGTCTCAATACGGGCATATTCGATTCATTTTCTTAATCAATGAGATGCATGAACCTATTCCTTACTCTGAATCTTTCTTGGACATTTCTTAATGGTTTTCAAAAGAATACAAGCAAGTTCATTTTTTAGTAGAGAAGACCTCATGGTCTAGTCTCTCTGTTTTGGGGATTTTTGCCCTATTTTGGGGGTTTTGATATTTTCTCTCCAATCAATGAGAGTTTTGAGCCAAATTCGTGCCCTACATTTTTCTGGGGTTTTCCAATTTTTTTCAAATGATTTTGGTGTAAGCACCTTATTTTTGCACCCCTGGAAGTGCTAAAAATGGAAACCCTGGCAGAAAGTCAAACCCCGAGGGGACAAAAAGTTGACTTTTTGATCAGGTGATAGTTGACCACCTTGCTTTATCTCATTAGATAGAGAATCCTGACACGGTTCCAACGCAACTGAGTTTGCAGGAATCAGAGTCCGGATGAAGGTTCTGCAAGCAGTCAAACTTGAGGGGGAACCGAAAGTTGACTTTCTGATAAACCCCGATCCGGGTGCTTACCCCCATGCCATTGGATAGAGGGCTCCGATACGATTCTAACGCAACTGAGTTTGCCCAAATTTGAGCCCGGATGAAGAAAATATGAACTGACAAAATTCCCGAGCAGCAAAACCGGCAAACTGCGCACGTAGCAAAAAGCTGCACACGTGGCGAGTTGTGCAGGAAAATATCTCGGGGATCAAATCCATAAATATCCAAACATTCAAAATATCCCAGGGACTAAATCTGTAAAAATCCAAGAATATCGGATTAAATTGAAAATAACCAGGGACTAAATTCGAAAAATTCGGATTTTCCGACCATCGAGCGGCTGCATTAATTGATTTTTAATCATTTGGTCGCTCGCACGAACATGGCAAGCGGTATGCGCTAAGCTTGCGCTCAGCGCAAGCTTAGCGGATACCCCTTTTTTTCTCTCCTATAAAAACTGCGCGACCATTCGTTGCAGGGTGTTCGGATTTTTAAGGTTGGGGGATTTTTGGGGTTCGGCATTTTGTTTTGGTTAGATTTTCTTTCTGGGTTGGCACGACTTTGCCGGCTTTCATCTCCTTCTTCCCCACTCTACCTGGTTCAAGACCCCGTTCCCTCTCTTCCTCTTCTTCCTCATCAAACCCGAAGGAGATCTTGCTGTGGGCGTGGAGAGGTACTGCTCTGACAGTCGCTCGAGCTCCAAGGTCCAACACATCCTACCGGGGGTGTTAAAACACCCAGGTAATGTTCCCGATAGCCTTAACCTTTTGTCCCACATAAATAAGCTAATTGCGATATTCTTTGTTCCGGTAATTTAATATGTTATGGTGTTTCGTTTAGTAATATTGCTTGTATGATTCAAAGGGGGAGCATGTTCCCCCATGAGATCTTCATCTGTTGTACCCCGATATAAAACCCCCCTGTTCCCTTCTTCGTTAGTTTTGGTTGCTGTTCGTGTCTTGGGATGTTACGGAGACCTTCGGATGAGATTTTGATTCGATATAGAGAAGTTTATATTAATTTCAAATTGTGTTTAGAGGTCTTCTGGGGTTCTAAGGATCCCCAGAGAGTGATTACAGAGCTTAAAAACCAGTTAAAAATGGAGTTCGGGCAAAAAAAACAGAGAGTCGCGTTTCGGCAAGGGTATGTGCTGAGCTCGCGCCCACTTTTTTTGGGTGTGCTGAGCTCGCACCTACCTTTTTTGGGTGCGTTGAGCTCGTGCCTACTTTTTTTGGGTGCGCTGAGCTCGCGCCCACCTCGCGCTAAGCTCGCGCCTACCTTTTTGGGTGCGCTCACCTCGCGCTAAGCTCGCGCCCACTTCCTTTTGGTGCGCTGAGCTTGTGCCTAGCTCGCGCTAAGCTCGCGCCCACTTCCTTTTGGGTGCACTGAGCTCGCCCCTAGTTCGTGCTGAGCTCGCGCCCACCTCTTTTTGGGTGCGCTGAGTTCGCGCCTACCTCGCGTTGAGCTCGCGCCCACCTTGCCCGCGGGTGCTTTTTCTGTTGTTTTGGTCCGCCCACTGCGCGCTGACCTCGCGCCTAGCACCCAGAGGTCAGCGCATACCTTTTCAAGGCCGAATTGCTCATATTTTTAAATTCCGAAAATACCCCTATACCGTAACGTGGGGGGCTTCGCCCCCCGCACCCCCAACCCCTTTGTTCGCTGTGCATCTAACTCGTTCCTTGGTGCGAGGAGGGACCTTGCCCCGTGGGCTTCGCTCCGCCCACAAGGGCCCCAGGTCCCTCCCCTTGGACCCAGTGTATGTGATTCTTGTATATCTTGTGCATTTTGTGATTTCTATATATTCCGTAATTTTTGCTGACTGTGGGGGACATTCTCAAACCAAATGAACCAATAGGGTTTCCGGGTCACCCGGAAACCCAACATGGGACTCAGACCACCCGGTCTAACTTGATTTCCAGTGGGCCTTCCAACGGGGCCCACCCAAGCCCTAGGTGGGGCATACATGCTTAAATCAGGTTATGGTTTGGCCGAGACCACGGGCAGGGCCTGTCGGGCCCACCAAGCCCATTGAACCAGACCAGGATAGGGTTTTAAAACCCTAAACCAGGAAGTCCTGGGTTTTCAAGCCCAAGCCCAGGTAAAGGGCCCCAAGCCCAGGCTTGGCCCATTTTGGAAACTTAAGCAAGATAAAACCAATAAATCACTTGGCTGCAACTGTGGGGCCCACCCAGGGGCCCGCAAAGCAATCCGACCCACTTTGCATGGAAATAACTTAATAACCCAACTTGAACTTCAAAATAAAATCAAGTCAAATTGAACCAAAGTCCAAAGGGCCACACTTGGCCCACCAAGGAACATGTGGGCCACACTTAGCCCACCAAGGGATACCGTGGGCCTTCCAACGGGGCCCACCCCACCAGACCCAGATCATGCTAACTAAAGAAGATAAAACCAAGTAAAGGGACCCACACCACTTTGGCGATCCCGCCAGACTTAATCAAATTGCATGCTGGAATAGGAATCGGGTGAGTGAGAGACCAAAGTTGACTCAAACCAGGGAAACCTATGGGACCCGTCATTCGATGGGGCGGACCGGGGTGTCTAAGGACTTCCCCGGACCGCAACCGAAAACTTTACGTAGAATCTCTAAGCCGTAGACCAGTCTAATAGAAAATCTAGGCACCAAGGTGTCCGCCTGCACCCCATCAGGTGGTGGCGACTCCAATTTCCCATTTTTACCTAGTGCACCGACCGAAGTCAGGCGTGCACATTTGGTTTAGATCGCACATACTTGCTCACTGTTTTAGGTTGATTTTTACCTAAAGTTTTCAAGACAGGACAGCACCTGTACCCTGTCTTAGAACACTCATAACTTCGTCATCCGGATGAATTTTTGAGTGATTCTAAAGACATGTGATAGGTGGGATTGTCTAGGTTTAGTCTGTAAAATTTCAGCAATTTCTATGAAGTGGATTTTTGATACCACTTGATCAAAATCGACAGGTCAGTTCAGGCCAGATTGCTGAACCTGTCACTTTGACTGAGCACCATTTGCTTGTTTTAAGTCCGATTTAAGTGGTTTTTATTTCTGTGTTTTCCTTTATGAGTGTAATTTCAAATCCAATTGGTTTCAAGACTTTTCAATTTCATTTGTGTCTTGTGTGTTTGATTGACTCAGAACTGCTCAATAGCAGAATTCTGGGTTAATCTGTGATCCTCTAACCATGTTCGGGAGGTCACATAAGTCACATTCAAATGAAGTTTTGTGTGGGGCCTATTTCATTTGAAAGATGGCACCTCAAACTTCATTCATACAAGTTTTCAGAGATTTATATGGAGCCAATCTTCACAAATAGGTTTTCAAAGTTGCCCACTTGTCACTTTTATCAACTTATAACAGCAGATTTCAAACAAGCATATCTCTTATGTTTTTAATCGGATTTACCTGGAAATTTTCCTGAGTCTTCTACTTTACATAATCTTTCAAATGGCTTTGGTTTGATTCATTATGCATTTGATTTGAATGATTTATGGTCGAATGAGATTTTCAAGCTCCAATGGCTTCATCTTCTACTGAATTTTCCGGATTTGTTTCAACTTGCTTGTATTCAAGTTTTACTTTGATTTTCATTAAATGGGAATGTCCTAGAAGTGATGCATCCATAGAGAGTGTCCATAATTTATTGGACTGCTCATGTGGAGGAATCATACATATGTTGAACTCTTTTTAAGCTTTTTTTTATTGTGTTAATTAGCAAGCATTTATTTAAACATGAACAATACTTGGCAAGCACCTTGTGTGAATGAATAGGGGTGCCTAACACCTTCCCCTATTCATAACCTAATCCCTTTACCCATCTCTGGTTTATTTTTATTTTTTTAAAGTAGAGCTATTTTACTTTAATTTTCCTCTTTGTATTTTATTTAATTATTTTTGGTTTCCATTCACACCTAAAACTGAATGGTGGCGACTCCATGATTTAATCGAGCCCGTGTGATGATTGAGGAAGTCATTTGGTTGATTGTCCATATCTCACAACTGGTGACTCCGATAGGGACTTGTGGATTTAAGCCATATTTTGTATATTTGTTCATGTTTTTTTTTGCTTGCTATTTTGTTTATTTTATTTGAGTATGTTTGATGTATTTTAAAGCTGATTTGTATGCTTAGAAGACTCATGAAGATATGGCATGTACAAGTTGCTTGATTGTGTCTAGAAATTTGTTTAGGGGGGAGCCTATCTTGTAACATGATTTTGATGCATTTTGTGATAACATGCTTTAATTTGGGGTTTTTAATGCCATGAGTTGAACATAAAGATTAAGAACATGAAATCTAGGAGTTTAGGATTTTTGGGGTTCAAGCATGTTTTCCATGAACAATCCTTTCTTGTACAATATGATTAATTACTGTATTTTTTTATAACATGCTACAATTTGGGGGTTTAAGGCTATGTTTTGAACATAAAGATCATGAGCATGAAATCTAGGAATTTAGTGGGTATTTTTGGGTTTTTAAGCATGTTTTGCATAATTAATTGTGTACAATGTGATAACATGCTTGGTTGATTTTTTGGTACATAATGGTCATGAGCATATTTGGGTAATTTTAATGTCTTGTTTGCTTGTGATTATTTACGGTCAATATGATGTCCTATTATGCCTTGGCTTGAAAATGTATACATGGCTACGAAAAAGAGTGGCAAGGGGCTGGGACGTTGTGAATGCACCTTAAATTTCAAATGCACTTGAGCACTTTAAACTTTTTGCATAGCCTACCCATTACCTATAGGAAGTTGAACCCGAATGTGTGTAGCTTGGCGCACCGAGGTAGTTACTTCGGAAAGCGAAAGTGAAAACATTCACCTTAGAACTTTGAGCTAATGATGTGATGACATTGTGGTCATCACTAGGCTTGAGATCTAAGTTTCGAATAAGCCAAAACCCAAAAACCATACGCTTGAAAGTCAAGAAACACTTTTTCAACTAAAGTAAACAATTATGTTTGGGGAATTGGGTGTAATTGAGGGAAGGCCGTTTGCATGTTTCACAGGCCAAGGTATAATATGAATACCATATTGAAGGTAACACAAGGTGACAAGGTAAATTCATTTTTTTTAATTACCTTCATATCATGTAAAGTAAGAGCCATGGTGTCCATATGCTTGGGATGAAATTGTTCCCAATAAAGTCTGTACCCTAAGAGTGGTGTATCCTATAGGAAGAGTCTTGTTTACTCTTTTCAAAAGTAATCCTACCCAAAATTCATGTAGGAGGCAACGAAAAGTACAAAATCCATGAATATGGTGTTTAACTTTGGAGGGAACATGTACCCTCATGAGGATTCATGCATTTTTGTAAATATAGTGTCAAAGTCCAATTTAGGACTGTATTTAGAGGCCAAATCAAGGTGAACATTAAGTGGGAATAAACATAACATAATGAGTACAAATCTGGGGAACAAATGAGTCAAAAAGGGCTATTTCGGCATTAACCGACAACTTAGGTCGGTAAAGCTATATAATATTTGTATCCGATATTTATTGTCGGCAAAAAGGTTTTATGAGTGTATCTGATTATTTATGTCGGATACAAAAAGCATACCTTTAGCTGACTTGATATGTCGGATACAATCCAGAAATGTGCAAATTGATTGCTATCCCAAACTTTTTGAATGTAAAATGCCAAAAACATTGTAAATAACCTATGGGCACCTCAATGGGAGTATGGAAAAGTAATTTAAGTGCTCAAATGATTCAACAAAGGATTTAACCTAATATTGGAACACAAATCTACCCTTTTCCTCAAGCTTAAAGAAGATACATTAAAGGGGAGCCAAGCTTTCATATTTCTTGATACCAATTCACCTCAAACATGTTTCAATAAAACTTTTGAACTTGAAAACAGAGGAAATTTTGCAAATAAATTCAAAATTTTGTGGGACACTTGGAAGCCCTAAAATATTCCAAAAAACCTTTGGTCGGTTTTTTTGTACCAATCAATTCAAATCTTTGTGGGACACTTGGAAGCCCTAAAATATTCCAAAAAACCTTTGGTTGGTCTTTTTCATACCAATCAATTCAAATTTTTGCGGGACACTTGGAAGCCCTAAAATATTCCAAAAAACCTTTGGTTGGTCTTTTTCGTACCAATCAATTCAAATCTTTGTGGGACACTTGGAAGCCCTAAAATATTCTAAAAAACCTTTGGTTGGTCTTTTTCGTACCAATCAATTCAAATTTTTGTGGGACATTTGGAAACCCTAAAATATTCCAAAAAACCTTTGGTTGGTCTTTTTCGTACCAATCAATTCAAATTTTTGTGGGACCTTTGGAAGCCCTAAAATATTCCGACAATTCTAAAAAAAATAATTAAAAAAACAAAAAAATGAAAACAAATAAATCTGAACTTGTGTTCACCTACCTCGCGTATCTACATTTATGGGTGTATGACTAGGATAAAAATTGGAGCTGACATATTTATTTGTTTTTCCTTCTTCAAGTATAAAATACTTGCAACCATTGCTCCCGTGACCAAATCAAAAGCTCGCACAATGAATCTTGATGAGAATCAATCCATCGTCCCGGCTCAGGACTTTGTTCAACTACAAGAGCAAGTGGCAGGATTGGCCAAAATGCTGGGAGACTTACTGGCGGCTCAGGCCCAACAAGCCCAAGCCCAAAACCAAGCCTCCACTCCCCACCAAGCACCACTACCTCAAACCAACATCCCACCTCCAGCTCAACCCATACCTAAACCCATTTCGGAACCTGTCCCTGAACCTATCCTAATCAGGGAAAATACTGTTGAATCTGAGAAAGAGATGGAAAAGGAAAAAGCAAGGGACAAGATGGAAAGGAAACTCCTACACAAGCTGGAGAGGATCCAAGAAGAACTCAAAGAAGTGAAGGGGGTGAGCAATTATGGGGGTATCACCTTCAAAGACCTGTGCATATACCTGAATGTTTGCCTAGCGACAAAATTTAAGTGCCCAGACTTTGATAAATATGATGGCACGGGCTGCCCAATGAGCCACCTGAAGTTATACTGTGAGGCTTTGTGCCAGTTTGGCCGGGACAATGGCATACTGATCCAACTCTTCCAAAGGAGTCTGATGGGAGCGGCTTTGAGGTGGTTTGCCACCATGGACCATGGAAGGATAAGAAGATGGAAGGACTTGGCCAACGTTTTTTTGGCCCAATACAAGTTTAACTTGGAGATCATGCCAGACCGGTACGACATGATGAGAATGAGCAAAGGAAAGGATAAATCTGTGAGTCAATATGCCAAGAGGTGGAGAGAGACTGCCTCCCAAGTCAGGCCACCTATGTTGGAGCCTAAGATGATCTCGATGTTCATAAGTACACTGGGGTAGCCTTTCTACAATCACTTGGTGGGTTAGACTACCACCAACTTTGCAGCCTTGGTACAAGTGGCTGACTGGATAGAGGAGGGGGTTAGGTCAGGAAAAATCATTGATTACTCTGCTATGGCTGAACAATCGGATTCCTCCACTTCCTTTGCACAGAATAAAGGGAATGGGTTTAAGAAGAATGGAGCAAGGAAAGAAGGAGAAGTAAACTTGGTACAAGCTCCTCCTCCCAAGAAAACACTCCACATCAATGTTTCTGCACTCCAGCAAGCCCAGCAGCCACAGACCAACTACCAAACTCCGCTCAACATCAATTTCTCTCCCTCCGTGCCTGCAAATCAGAAGAGGGCTTTCATTAAGGAAGAGAGGGATGCCTGGATGGCAACAAGGAGGAATAGAGTTTCACTCCTATTCCCGTGTCTCTTTCCCAACTGTTACCAACCTTGCTGAAGGCGGATACGTAACCCTGAAGGAGCCGAACCCAAATGCATCTAAGGGGAGGAATTTTGATCCTTCAGTCACTTGTGACTTTCACATGGGTATACCAGGGCACTCTACGGACAGTTGTTGGGTTCTGAAGCACGCTGTTCAAGATCTATTGGACCAGAAAATCTTGTCCTTCAATACTGCTACGCCTACCCCATCAGGAAATGACATTGGACAAAACCCCCTGCCTTATCACAATGGGGCAGGCCCGTCTAACTCAGTTGCAGCCATCTCCTCCATTCGAAGAACTTTTGACCCCTCTCAATTGATCACTCCCGTAGGGACTTTGGTTAAGGTTCATTTCTTCCAAGAGAAAGAGGAGGATGAAGTCAATGTCATCTCCAAGAAGAATGATTGTGCTGCTGAGGATATTAGCTCCTCTTTGGACTGGGTCTCCTCTTTCATGGCCCAGATAAACACTGCAAGGCCTCCCTTGGTCATTAATTGCAATTCACCCACTTTTTCTCCATCCCAGCTGTAAGCACTTTATTTTTGCACCCCTGGAAGTGCTGAAAATGAAAACCCTAGCAGAAAAGTCAAGCCCTGAGGGGATGAAATATGACTTTTTGATCAAGTGATAATTTTTCACCTTGCTTTATCTCAATGGATAGAGAATCCCGACACGGTTACAACGCAACTGAGTTTGCTGGAATCGGAGTCCAGATGAAAGCTCTGCAGGCCAATCAAACTTGAGGGGGAGCCGAAAGTTGACCTTTTGTCCAACCTCGGGCCAGGTGTTTAGCCCTATGTCATTGGATAGAGGGCTCCGATATGAGTCCAACGCAACTGAGTTTGCTCAAATCGGAGTCCAGATGAAGGAAATATGAGCTATTAAAGTTTCTGAACAGCAAAACCTAGAAAGCTGCACACGTGGCAAGTGGCGCAAGAAAATATCTCGAGGGGCAATCCGTAAATATCCAAACATGCAAAATATCCTAGGGTTTAAAGCAAAATTTTGCAGGGACCAAATCTGTGAATATTTGAGAGTATCGGATGAATCTGCGAATATCCAGGGGCAAATCCGTAATTTTTTGATTTGTATCCGATCGAATATGTCGGATACACGTACCCTTGTGTATATCCAACATTATTCATCGGATACAAAGAGATCCACCCGCGAGATTCGTGCCGATTCCCCGACAAATTCGCGGCGGCATTTAATTTTCGAAATTATTATGTCTTGTATCCGATATAATATGCCGGATACAAAGGAAGTGCAGTGTATCCGACATAATATGCCAGATACAAAGGAAGTGTAGTGTATCCGACATTAAATGCCGAATACAAAAATGTTTCTATAAAAAGGCAACAGCAGCCCCATTTCGGGGGTTGGCTTCCCATTTCTGTTTTTCCCCTTCCTTCCCCCTCTGAGCCAGCTCCAAAACCTCCAAGCTTTGCCCCTCCTTGCACCCCAAACCCAAAAACCTCCTTGCTTGACCATTTTACCCCTCCCTATTCCCTTCTTTCCCTCACTCAAGAACTTGAAGAAGGAGAAGAGGCTACTGTTGGTGGGAGGAGGTGCTGCTCCAGCTGCTGTCTGGCCTCCAAGAGGAGGCTCCACCTTGCACAAGGGCTCAATAACCCTCAGGTATTGTTTCTCACCAACTCTTGTTTCACATATGTAAAAATGAGGGCATTTCGCAATATTTAAAAAGCTTGGTTTCTCCTTTGTTTGGATCTGTTTTTCTACATAGCTTGCACACATGTTCTTCTCATTTTTTGTCATATAAAAGTCTCTAAAGGTGAGATGGAGTATACGCATGGTTTGAAGGGAGGATGAGAGGGTAGGTAAGGCACTTTTAAGGGATTGTTTAAGTGCTGTTTAGCAAGCTTTTATTCCTTCTAAAAGGGAGCTTGTTCCCTCATTCTAGCTTCTCATGTATCCCATATGTAAGCCCCCCTATTCCCTTCTTTAGACATTTTTTTTAGCTAGGTATGTGACTTGGTTTTGCATGGTTATGGCATGAGTAGTGTGGGATGCATTTGTTTTACTTATTTGCACATGATTATAGTTGTAGGCTTGCATGTGATTTTACCTTCACGACCATGTGTTCGAAGCATGTAGGTGGGCAAAGCTTGGTGGGTGTGTAAGGCAAGTGACAAGCATGTTTTTTTACTGTTTTAAGTGTCTTAGTTAGGATCCCAACTCATGTTGGGTTGCTGTTTTGACCATCATAAGAACTCAGCCCCACTTTTCTTGTCTTGTATTTCATGAGCATGATCATATTCTTAAAGATGTGAAGGGTAGGTTGGTTCACTTTCTTCAACTCACGAGTTGACCTTTACATGCATAGAAATGTTTTTCAGCTCCTAAGTATAGAAAGCACACACCACACTTTTTTTGGCAATAAATGTGCTCTTTGAGTCCATGAGATGATCTTTATGTTGACTTATTCATGCTTAGTGGTTGCTGAAGTTTTTTGGTGAGAAGAAACCAAAGCAGGGGCACTTAAGTCCCTACCTATTTGTTAGTTCTAGCCCAAATGAAGGGGTGGGTAGATCTTCATCCATCTCCCTTGGACTTGATTCAAAACCCTCAATAGGAGGCCCGTTTGACTCCATTTGAACCACTGTGGGCCCACACAGGGGCCCACACGATCACTGGAACATCCTAGATGACCCAGAAACCCAACCCCCTTTGAAAAATCTGAAAAAAGGCTTCTGTAAGTTGATCCGGCAACTCAACTCGGATCAACAGAGCCTTATTCGTAGCCGGCCAAAGATGCTAGATACACTGAACCTTGTATGTAACCGGCATCTCAGGCCGACTACACTGCCAGACTGCTTTTTTGCTATTTTTATGATATTGTGCCATTTTTTTGGTTTGATTGATCAATCCGGATAAACCAGAAGGGTTTCCGGGTCACCCGGAAACCTAAGATGGGCCTTGGACACCCGGTCCAAATTGATTTCCGGTAGGGCCTTCCAACGGGGCCCGCCAAGCCCAACAAACTTATTGTGCTTAAATAAGATAATTAAAAGAATTGAGTGGGCCAGACCCTTTGAGGCCCACCAAAGCCCAATTTGGGAATGCATGTTTAGATTTAGGCTTGGTTTGGCCGAGACCAAGGGCAAGGCCTGTCGGGCCCACTAAGCCCATTGAGCAAAACAAGGTTAGGGGTTTCCAAAACCCTAACTCAAGAAGCCTTGGGTTTTCAAACCCAAAACCCAAGGCCTGGCCCATTTTGGCACAGTTAATCAAGATAACCTCAAAATCACATGGCAACCAACTGTGTGGCTCACTCAAGGGCCCACAAAGCAATCCCGACCCACTTTGGCATGAAAATCCACTTAAACAATCAAACTTGAATTTCAAAATAAAATCAATTCATTGAACCAAAGCCCAAAGGGTCTCTCAGGCTAGATTGAGGCCCATCAGTTCATAGGAATCAGAAGGGTAGGCTGCTAGAGAGGTCTAAGTTTGGTAAAGAAGTAGCAATATCCGATTCACTCATCTATCAAGGGTCGGATCATTCACGCATCCTCCCTCGTGCGTGTCACCCCACGCAGTTTTATCATACCGACGCAGGAATTTAAAGTAAAACATCCGTCCACAGTGTGGTGGTGTGCTCGTGTGTGCAGTTGGGCTGCGTGCTGTGCCTATACGGGTGAGTTTTGTCTGGATTTAGGTGATAAAGGAATCCCTACTGCCTCGTATAGTAAGGTGCAGAATTGGCACGTATTACGATGTCCAGGGAGAATCCCCAGGTAAGTGGAGGGTCACAGGGGACCACTTAAATTCCACTTGCCTTAGGCAATTATCGCGTCCTTGTGGCAGGACTCCCCAGGACACGCAGTTACTTGTATTCTGTGCCTTGCTAATTGGGGTAGCAAGGGTTCCTAAGTATCCACTAAAATCCCTCTTATGCTGACTCGGTCTAAGCAGGGTCCTACTGGGCTGAGTGGTCCCCAGCAAAGTCGCCAGGCTATGCGCACGTGGGAAACGCGGCACGGGGTGATTCGGAGTCGCCACCGCCTGATGGGGTGCAGGCGGACAACTGGGTGCCTAATCTTGTCTATTTAGGGCTTTTTGGGTCTGCGGCTTGAGATTCTAAGTGCGGTTCTCGGTTGCGGTCTGGGGAAGTCCGTAGACACCCCAGTCCACCCCGTCGGATGACGGGTCCCGTGGGTTCCCTGGTTTGAGTCAGCATTCTATTTGGTCTTCACCCGATTCCTAATCCAGCATGCTTTTTGTTAGGTCTTGGCGGGACCACCTGAGTGGTGTGGGTCCCTTTAGTTGATTTTATCTTTGCTTAACTTAAGTTTCTTGAGTTTGAGTGGGTGGGCCCCGTTGGAAGGCCCACGGTGTCTTTGTTGGGCTTGGGTAAGCCCATGTGCCCATGTGGGGCCTCTATCTAAGCCTAGGAGGCCCTTCAGGCTTAGGTTAGTGAATTGGTTTTACCTCAACGTTTAGGTTTGGAGGTTAAGTATTTTATATGCAAAGGTGGGCCGGATGGGTTTGTGGGCCCTTTAGGCGGGCCCACATGGTGGCCAAGTAGTTTTATGTTATCTTTTTAATTTGCCAGAGTGGGCTGGACACTGGGCTTGGGGCCCATGATCCAGGTTTTGGGCTTGAAAGCCCAGTTCCTTGGAGTTTAGGGCTTGCGCCCTAACTGGGTTTGGTTAGCGGGCTTTGGCGGGCCCGACAGGCCCTAGCCCTTGGTCTCGGCCAAACCAGGCAATTCATGCACTCATTTCACATAGCAAGGTCCGGGTGGGCCGCATTGGGTTTGGCCCAACCGGTTCAATTAATTCATTTTTACTTTACTTGCTTAATTGCATGCTTTAGGGGTTTATTGGACTTGGTGGGCCCCGTTGGAAGGCCCAATAGTGAGCCAAGTTGGACCGGTTGGTCCAAGTCCCAAGTTGGGTTTCCGGGTGACCCGGAAACCCTATTGGTTCAGTGGTTTTAGTAAAAATCATCCCCAAAATTCAGTAAGGCATCACAATACACAAAAAAAACACTTCTGTGTGTGTATCCGGCAACTCAGGCCGGATACACTTGGTCTGCAGGTGATCCGGCTAGAGTGGCCGGATACACAGGGGCCATAGGTTATCCGGCCTTAGTTGCCGGATATACCTAGGCCACAAGTGATCCGGCCTGAGTTGCCGGATCACCCTGAAGTGGCCATTTCGGGTATTCTGCTCTTTGGGATGGATTCCAGGGGGCTCCTGGGGCATTTTAGAGGTCTTGTGGGCCCCTGTGAGGGCCCACGTTGGTTCAGATTTGGGAGAAGCCCCCCTTTGGCTTCTCCCCTTGGATCTTTCTAGCAATGGAAAAGGGGCAAAACAATGGGGAAGGGGGTCATGCTTGCACCATGGCAGGGACCAAGGTGTCCCTGCTTTGGGCTCCTGAAACTCCGCCATAGCATTCAATCAAGGGTTCATGGCTTGAGGCATACTCCCATGATTGACCAAGGCGTGTGTGCATGCAAGAAAATGACTTACCATGCATAAACAAATAGGTATAGCTAAAGGAATCTAGCATTCATCATCAATTTCTTAAAAGAAACACAGCATGCAAGACGTAAGGAAATCAGCAAGACAAAGGAAAACCAAAGTGAGCGAGGAAACCAACGGAATGACCCATGATCTAACATGCATTTTGTCCGTCTCCTAACGACCTCCGAACCCAAGACCTCATGCCTTAGCCCACGAAAATTTAAAGAAGGGAGAGAGAGGGGGGTTTACATAGGGGTACATTAGATGGGGGCCAAGGAACATGCTCCTCTCTATAGGCCTTCAAAGCAGCACATTAAAAAACTACTCAAAAAAAGTGAAAGGAGACTCCCATGCCTAAGGGAGAACCCCACGTGGACCTCTTAACCGGGTGGACCCTTAGGCCATAAAAAAAGGAAACAAATGCATGCCTAAACATGGTAGGAGCATGGCCCCATGCAAAAGAGGAAACCACCCAGCAATATTTTCAGAAAAACATGGATTTAATATATGTTGAATCTAACATGGGGAGGAGTCTTACCTTAGGTATTAAAACCCTTTTTGAGATGTGTTGACACCTCCTTGCAGCAAGGAACGGGGCTGGAGCTCTTCCTTTGGCCACCACAGCAGCTTCCTCTCTTTCTTGTTGGAGTGTAGAGGGAGATGAAGAGGAACAAGGGGGGTGAGAGTGGCTTGGATGATGTGGAGAGGTGGTGGAGGGCTAATAGGGTTGAAAGGAGCAAATTTCGGAGGGGGGCAGGTGGGAGGAGGGAGCTGAAGAACAACCAAAAATCACCAACCCCGGAAATGAGCTGCTGGTTTGCTATTTATAGACAACTTAATGTATCTGGCAACTCAGGCCGGATACACTAAGACCCCTTCTTATCCGGCCTTCAAGTCCGGATACACGGGCCTTCCTTTTTATCCGGTCTTCAACTCAGGATACAAAACATAATCATTTGAAAATTAAATGCCGCCGCGAATTTGTCGGGCGATCTGCGCGAATCTCGCGCAAAAATCTTGTTGCATCCGGTCTTCAAGTCCGGTTATGAAGGGGAGCTAGTGTATCCGATATTAAATACCGGGTACGAATCGAAAAATTACGGATTTGCCCTTCGACTTGACCGATTCGACCGATTTGACGCTTTTGGATATCTACGGATCGCCCGTACGAATTTTTGATATTTAAGATTTAGCCCCTGAGATATTTTGCTGCGTTGGCTGCCACGTGTGCAGTTCTTGCGCCACGTGTGCAGTTTCCGGCTTTTGCTACTTGGAAACTTCGACAGATCATATCTCCTTCATCCGAACTCCGATTTGAGCAAACTCAATTGCGTTAGACTCGTATCGAAGCCCTCTATTTAATGACATGGGGCTAAACACCTGGCACGGGGTTCAAGGAAAAGTCAACTTTTGGCCTTTCCTTAAGTTTGACCGCCCGCAGAACCTTTATCCAGACTCCGATTCCTGCAAACCCAGTTGCGTTGGGCTCGTGTCAAGATTCTCTATCCGTTGAGATAAAGCAAGGTGGCCAAATTTTATCTGATTAAAAGGTCAACTTTTCACCCCTCAGGGTTTGACTTTTTTTCCGGGCTTTGCATTTCTGGCTTTTCTGGAGCGCAAAAATGAGGTGCTTACAGCTACCCCTCTTTGCCGGAGTCACCTTGCGGATGAACGGCAAAGAGAAAAAGAATCTCGTTTTTGCGCTTGGCATTTCTGTCGACATGGTCGACGAGCTTAGTCCTTTGAAAATTTTGCTTTGAGAGGGGAGCGGCCAAATCGTGTGGCATCACTCCCTAGCTTCAGAGTTTCCTTACCCTTTGCTTTCGGGTTTTTGTAGGGCAACTCTTCAGCATTTGATTTAAGTTCGAAAGAGATTAGATTGGACTTGAGCTCGCCAACCTGTTTCGACGTTGATGCCAGACACTTGACAATATTCTTTTCTTCTTGTTTGTTCCATTAAAGCTTTTAGGTGTTTTCAGATTTCTGATCCATCTTGTGTCTTTTACTTGAAGCTTGTTGTTTTTTTTTTTTTTTTTAAGATTTGATGGCCAAGGGTTGAGTTAGGATGTGGACCAAATGCAGAGAGGAGGAAGGAAGAGTGGAGGAGGAGCTGCTGTTGGTGAGGAGGTGCTTCCAGTGCTGTCCAGTGCCTCAAGGGAGCTCACACACCTGCTCTACTCTATTTACGAAAGTGTGGAATCAAAAATTACAAAAAGGGGCCATCTTGCCCGATGATATCTTCCTTTATGTTTCCTTTGCTTTATGCCTTGCTGCTTCTTTCTTCTGCAGCGCACCTTCTGGTTAGCTTTACGAGGCCGAGGTCTCATACTGGGGATTAGTCAGGATCCCTTCCTCATTGCCCATTCCCTCTGGTTGGGCCTTTCTGACAAGCGTGGGAATTCCCTTGGAAATGGTGCTTTGCTGGGGATAAACGGGGTACCTCACGCCGCCATCTTCTTTTCTCGCTTGGGTGCGAACTCTTCATGTTCGTCTGCACCCTTGTTGAATGCGAGAGACTCCACCAGGGATTGATGCGAGCTTGTTTATCTTCTTTCCGCTTTTCTTTGCAAAGCTGGCCTCTTCAGACTGGGCGAGGCTTGAGAAGTCTACATCATCAGGTACTACTTTCTAATTTTTCGAGAGGACTGTACTGGGGATGTAAGGGTGTTGTCCCTTGCTTGTTGAAGGCCTTCTCCTGGGGATTTTGGAGGATATTATCCTCCGTTTACTGAAGGAACTCCACTGGGGATTTTGGAGAAGATGTCCTGTTATCCCATTCTTGCTGTACCTGTGAAGTCGGGGAAGGAACAAAAGGTCAGTCTTGTACTTGCTGGGGATAAACGCAAAGCATTCTTATTTTCTTCTTGCTCTGAGCGTTTTGCCCATTGCAGCTAGAGGCGGCCTCAGCCAAGGTTAAAAGATTTATCAACTCAGGTTAGTAGCCCAATGTGGAGCTCAAAACAGTTAAGCAGGACAATTATAGAGAAAACAGGTGTGTCAGTGTGTGCCTGTGCTTGCAATATCAAAGAATTTTTCCAAGGCCAGACGGGACTTGGAGTGTTTGGTATTTTCTATATCATTGTCATCACGGGCCACTGTGAAGTCTTTAACTCAGGCGTAGCCTGCCGGTCTGAACCTCTCAACTCTGTGCATTTTTCTCTGTTTACCGTCTGCCACTGTCACTGCTCTCTTCTGTGTCTTGCTCTGCTCAATCCCGATGTGACCAGTTCTCCGCTCTCTTTTTTTTTTTATTTTTTTTATTTTAGGACCAACCACACAACGCCATTTTTTCGGGTTTTCACTGTGTCTAGCCTTTCTAGGAAGCTCTGAATTCCGTCATCGCTGATGAACGCCGACTTAACTGTTTGCCCTGACCATTCTTTTCGGGATCCGAGAGGTCTTAGAGATAGGACGAAACGTAGGCTTGGTCTTGGTTATGAAAGAAAGGATAAGCGGCTCAAAAAGCTTTAATTTTTGGGTTTGCAAAGTGTGCTACTTTTATTGTTGGTGGGACTTACATCCTGGCTTATTTGTATCTCTGTATTTTTGTTGGGTAAACATTTCCCCATTTTTTGTGTTTCTTTCTTTTTTTCCTTTTTCTATTGCAATTTCTCTTCTTTTTGAGGTTTTTCTGGGCCAGAATGCCCGGTTTCTTTTTGCTTTGCCAAGAATGCCCCGTTTGACGTGTAGGACGCTTGCAATGGGTTGAAAGAATTTTAAGGCTCAAAATTGTTTAACTAGGGGAGAATTTTAAAGTATTTGGAGGATTCACAGTCTAAAGGAGAGTCAAGGATGGCCTCTCTTCATTTTCCAATCAGAATGATCTTAGGCGTAGTACAGTTTGACGGCGTCTGCATTTATCGGCTCCGAAAAAATTGCCCCGTCCATTTCCTGTAGGATGAGTGCTCCTCTGGATAGAACCTTATGGACTACGAATGGCCCTTCGTAGTTTGGCTTGAATTTCCCCCTGTTGTCTTCTTGATGAGGAAAAATTCTTTTCAGTACCAGGTCTCCCACCTTGAATTGCCGTGGCTTCACTTTCTTGTTGTAGGCTCGTGCCACTCTCTGTTGATAGAGCTGGCCATGGCACAAAGCCTTGATCCTCTTTCCATCTAATAATTGTAACTGGTCAAATCTGGATTCTTCCCATTCGACGTCGCTGATCTCTGCTTCCTTTAGGATTCTGAGCGACGGGATCTGTGCTTCCACTGGGAGGACTGCTTCCATTCCATATACCAGGGAGAACGGGGTTGCCCCGGTCGATGTCCTAATCGACGTCCGATAGGCGTGCAGTGCATAGGGCAGCTTCTCATGCCAGTCTCTGTAAGTGACTACCATTTTCTCAAGTATCTTCTTCAGATTCTTGTTGGCAGCCTCTACTGCTCCATTCATCTTGGGCCGGTATGCCGTGGAGTTTAGATGCCTGATCTTCAGATCTTCACACATCTTTTCCATGTCCTTATTATTCAGATTCTTTGCATTATCAGTGATGATCGCCTCTGGAACTCTGTAGCGACAGACTATATTGTTTCTGATAAACTTGAGCGCATGAGATTTCTTTACATCCGTGAAGGACATGGCCTCTACCCACTTGGTAAAATAGTCAATTGCCAACAAAGATGAACCGATGCCCGTTTGAAGCCATTGGATGAACCTGGCCTATCATGTCGATTCCCCAGATGGCGAACGGCCAACGTGATGTCATGGAGTACAACGTATTCGGCAGCGCATGGATGTTGTCGGCATAAATCTGGCATAACTAGCATTTTCTGACATGAGCGTAGCAGTCTGCCTCCATGGTCATCCAGTAATAGCCCATCCTTAGAATATTCCTTGCTAGCATATGCCCATTCATATGCGCGCCGCACAATCCTCCATGGACTTCCTCAATCAACTTCTGCATCTCGGCTTCTCTGACACATAGCAGTAGGGAATCGTTGTATGACTTCTTGTATAGTCTGCCCCCACTATAGAAGTAGTGCCCTGCCAACCTCTGTATAGTTCGCTTCTCTGCAGCTGAGGCACCTTCTGGCAGAATTCTGTTTCTTATGTATCTCTCAATGTCTGCGTACCAAGGCTTCTCCTCGGGTGTGCTTTTCTCAATACTGAAGCAGTAAACAGGGTGATGCCGAATTTCTATTTCCAGTGGTTGCACCCAAGCATCATTCGTGATGGTGGCCATTGATGCCAGTGTAGCTAGTGCATCTGAAAATCGGTTCCCGTCTCGTGGCATGTAGTCGAATGTCACGCTCTCAAATTCCTCTTCCAATTCCTTGACCAGCTCTTGGTATGGCACTAATTTCACATCCCTGGTCTTCCAGTCTCCCATCACTTGATAGATGATAAGACTTGAATCGCCAAATACTTTTAGCTCTTGTATATGCATCTCGATTACTGCTCGCAAGCCTAACACACATGCTTCATATTCGGCCATGTTGCTAGTGCAATCAAACAGAAGTTTTGCTGTTATCGGGTGATGGACACCGTCTGGGGAGATTAGCACTGCTCTGATCCCTTTTCCATTTACATTCACTACCCCGTCAAAGAACATTTGCCACTTGGTTTCTTCTGTATCATCTGCAGACTCTGTACACATCACATCTTCGTCCGGTAAGTGAGTCAGAAGTGGTTGGTAGTCAGGTAGTGGATGTTCTGCCAAGTGATCCGCCACAGCTTTGCCCTTTTATTGCCTTCCTAGTTGTGTAGACAATGTCATACTCAGATAAAAGGACTTGCCACCTGGCAACCCTACCAGTGGAGATCGGCTTCTCAAAGATGTACTTCAATGGATCCAGATTGGAGATTAGTAAGACTGTGTGACTAAGCAAATAGTGTCGGAGCTTCTGAGCTGCCCAGACCAGTGCGCAACACGTCTTTTCAAGCACTGTGTATCTGACTTCGATGTTGGTAAATTTCTTGCTCAAGTAATAGATTGCTTGTTCTTTCCTCCCTTTCTTATCGTGTTGCCCCAACACACATCCTACAGCCGTCTCGGAGACTGTCAGGTACATAATCAAGGGTCGTCCCGGGACAGGCGGGACCAATGTCGGCGGACTCATCAGATAGGCCTTGAGCTTATCGAATGCTACCTGAAAGTCATCATTCCAAACCACAGGGTTGTCTTTCTTTAGCAGCTTGAATATAGGCTCACACACAGGGGTCATCTGCGCGATGAACCTACTGATATACTGCAATCTGCCCAGGAATCCTCTCACTTCCTTTTCTGTCGACGGAGGAGGCATTTCCAGAATTGCCTTTGCTTTGACGGGATCGACCTCTATGCCCCGTTTGCCCACTATGAATCCGAGCAACTTTCCTGAAGTAACTCCAAATACGCACTTGTTTGGGTTGAGTCGGAGCTTGTGCTCTCTGAGTCTGTCGAACATCTTTCCAAGGTTTACCAAGTGGTCTTCTTCTTCCTTAGACTTTGCGATCATGTCGTCCACATATACTTCCATTTCCCTGTGTATCATGTCATGGAATAACAGAGTCATCGCACGCTGATATGTAGCACCCGCATTTTTTAGTCCAAACGGCATCACGCGGTAGCAGTAAGTGCCCCAGTGCGTGATGAAGGATGTCTTCTCCATATCCTCAGGTGCCATCCTTATCTGGTTGTAACCAGAGAAGCCGTCCATGAAAGAGAACATCGAATGCGTTGCTGTATTGTCTACCAGTACATCAATATGTGGCAATGGGAAGTTGTCCTTCGGACTTGCTCTATTCAGATCTCTGTAGTCAACACACATCCTAACTTTCCCGTCTTTCTTGGGAACTGGCACGATGTTGGCCAACCACTCTGGATAGTGAGTTACTTGCAGGAACCCGGTGTCCAACTGCTTGGTGACCTCTTCTTTGATCTTCAGGGCCCATTCCGGCTTTGTGCGCCTGAGCTTCTGTTTCACAGGTACGGCTTCAGACTTTGTAGGCAACCGATGCACAACCAAGTCCGTGTCTAACCCAGGCATATCCTCGTATGACCATGCAAACACGTCAGAATAAGATTTAAGAAAATCAAACATCTGTTTTCTCAATAATGGTGACAGCTTTTTACCAATTTGGAGAATCCTTGGTTGTGCCACTTCCCCTATGTCAATTGACTCTGTTTCCTCAATGTTAGCCTGGGGACCCTTTTCATGCCTTTCCAGTGCAAGTTGGAATTCAAGCGGGATCCCCCATGATTCATTGTCGTCCTCATGCTCGAAAGACTTACAGGGGACGATGTCTGAATCTTCTTGCTGCGATGGGCAAATGCCGCAATCTGACCTGTCGAGTTCTTGCTCGTTTTCAGGATTGGACACTGGCTCAAGCATTTCATTTGTCTTTGCCATCCGTACTGGCTTTTCAATTTCTTTTTGTTCTTTTTGTTTAATTATGGCAATCTCATTACCTATCCCGTGCCCCAGATCTTCCAGGTGTGCGTCGGGATTGATACTAAGATTGCGATGTTCAAGTTGCTTATTTTTGGTATCTTCATTTTTAAATAGATGCAAGTAGTAGGAAGCATTCAGTATTCATTAAAAACTTCAGCAGTAGCTACAATAGAAACTTCAGAGGTGATAGAAACCCCCTTTGGGATGGCAGCTTTGCTGATGGCACAAGGTGTGGCGCTCCAATTCCTGAGTGGTGCCTGGTCTTTCTTGCTGGTGATGACTGCCGTTTCTGGTTCTGCAGCCAGTACCACGTTGGCCCTGTCGTCAGAAGATATGCAGATCGGATCTTGTGCTGCGCCTCCCACTAGCTTGTTCTGGCTTCTCTCTGATTGGGGACCAGATTCTGATGATATCCCTATCCATGCTCCACTGATGGGGATGGCCCACGGTATCTCGTCCTCGGGTGGCGCATACGCGATGGTGACTTCATTGGCTGGGTCAGCTCTGGGGGGTGCAAACGTTATGGGTATCCCAGTTAGTATCCCAGGCATTGTAGAAGAGTAAGCTGGTGGTGCCCATTTGCCGTAAGCTGCATGGTACACTTCTTCCGGTACCGGCCCTAGCACCTGGGGCATGCTACGGAACATGCGGTTCAAACCATCGCGAGTTCCAGGGTGCGGAATATAGGGGCGTGGAGGAGGCGACCTTGGCCTGCGGGTTGGTGCTCTTGAGCTGTCCCGCCCTTCCATCATGCAGAAATACATGATTGGACCTTCTTCTTTGGATTCTTCAACGGGAGCAGGTGGTGGCACTTCCATCACACTTGTAGAGTTGATCGGGATCCCATCAGGGATGAACTGATCATTTGGTGGGGCGAAGGCCATGGTGACTTCGTCGACTGAGTCAAGGGCGACCAATGCTGGCAGGCCATCTGGCGACCCCTCAGGAGCCAACGGGTCTACCTCTACAGCATCTCCAATCATGTCCATAGATGGTGGCTCCTCCCAGAGCATTTGGGCCAATCCTTGCAGGTAGTCTTCTTCCATGGTAGGGGCATCCAGAAACTCATCTCCCCACCCTTGGGGGACTATGTTCTTGATAGCCTGGGCCGCTTCACGCTCCATGTTAGTGAAGCGGTGGTACAAGTTCTCGTGCACACAGATGGGCCAGTGGGGGTCTCTTCCTTCAGTTCTTGCCCTTTTCCTTTCGATACGGTTCCCAAGAAGTCGGGAGTAGTCTTCCGACTATGGCCTGAACCCCAGTCCAAACCCGGTAGTCTGCTCATAAGGTTGGATGGCTGCCTTAATTCCCTGCTTATACTTGCCCAATCCATCACCAGCTCTGAGACCCCAGTCTGCGCAGTCAGCAGCACTGAACATGTATTTTCTCCTCCTTTTCAAGAGTCGTTGCCCCCTTTCAGATTCTGGGATACGATTCACCTGCACCATCTCCACTACTTGGAAATTGAGTGCGGTGGGCAACTCATAATCCACATAGGGTACTCCGACCCTTTCGAACTCTCGATGATCCTCAGCATGTACTGTTATGAGTTCGTTGCCTGACACGAACCGGACCATTCTGTGCAGTGTGGAAGATACTGCTCCTGCCTGATGCAGCCACGGCCTCCCAATCAGCAAGTTAAATGAGGCGTTGATATCCATGAGTTCGAACTCCATGGTAAAGTGCCTATCTGCAATCATGATCACCAAAGTGACCTCCCCCAGTGAGTCCCTTCGGGCGTTGTCAAAGCCTCTGACATTGTGCCCACTTGGCTTGATCATGGTAGGGCTCAACTGTAAGCTATGGAATGTCCTCATCGGACATATGTTCAATGCTGACCCGCTGTCAATCATGGCACGTTTCACGATGAGATCGACGCACTTCACTGTGATGTAAAGCGGCTCAGTATGGTCGCAACCCTCAGGTGGCAGATCTGCTGCAGAGAAGGAGATGGCCTGGGGTGCCATGATCATTGACACCACTGCCCCCAGCTGCTCGGGATCAATGCTTGCTGGTATGTGTGTGTCTCCCAGGACCTTCATTAACACTGCCCTGTGCTTTTCTGAATCAATCAGAAGTCTCATTATGGAAATCTGGGCGGGTACTTTGTTCAACTGCTGGAGGAGATCGTATTCGGGAGTGTAGATGCTGTGGTGCAAATCTGTGACCTCCTCTTCTGTGGCCCTTCCCTTTCTCTTGAGGGTCGGTGGCAATTCTGTAACCACGTCCTTCCCTTTTTCTTTCCTTTTCGCTTCTGCTTCTGCTCCCTCCTCTGGTGCGGGTGGGGGTCAGTGTTTATGTATCGACCGGATCGGGTGATCCGATCGATTTCTGCTTCAATGGTGGTGGTGGTGGCTTGATGGTAGAAAGATGGGGTGGGGTAAGGTGGGGATACCATGTTGTACGAGGGTGGTTCCAGGTTGAGTTGTGAAAGGTTGAGGGTGGGTGGTTCCAATGAAAGGGAGACAGGGTCTTGTGGAGGCACGTCCATGATGTCATGGATGTTGAGGGCGGAGGGGTTGGCGAGAGGGGTGGGGTAGAAAAACTCTTGATCTGTGTGTGGGTGGAAATGCACCAGAGGGAGATCAGTAGGGAAGTCACTGCCATCTCCTTCGATAACGTTCACTGTCCTGCTTTCTTCTGCTGATGTGTCTTCTAAGTCCGTATCAGGGGACTCGTCCAAACTCTCATATGGATCAAGCAGGGTTGCGAGTTCAGGAGTGGATGGTGGTTTCTCTTCTTCCGTGGCATGAGGGGGGACGAACCATTCGGATGTGCCGTGGGAGGAAGAGTCAGAACTCGGTTCCGCTGATAGGGGATCGGTGAGGGATTGCAGGTCCGGCTCTGATGTCGCAGACACATACTCAGGTGGCCATCCGGTAGACATCTGCGGGGGTACCCTTGAACTGCCCACCGACGCGTCTGTGTCCTGTGGCCCATTTCGGAACCAGGGTCCTTCGGAACTGCCGATTCCTTCTCTACGTGGAGGGGATGGGGAGTCACTGATCCATCCGCACTATACGGGGTTCCATGGCCCCGTGACTTCCTCACTGCTCTGCGGTTCATCCTCTATAGCACAGACGTAGGCGTCTGTATCCTCCTCAACTATAATTGCTGTCGGGGGGGCTTCTGCTTGAAGCTGCACCTTCACTGTCTGCCCTGGTCGGCCAATGAGTACCGAAGGGTCGAGCCGCCCGGTGCCCTGATCACTGCTCACTTGATTCGCTGTCCTACTGGTGGAGGCCTTTGAGTGATCTGGGAGAGGATTGGTAGTCACACCGGCTGCAGGAGTCTGGGCGGGTGGTGCTGGTGGGTCTACAGTGATGCGCTTACTGTCGATCAGGTCTTGGATGTCGTGCCTCAAATCCCAACACCGGTTGGTATGGTGTCCTGGGGCTCCAGAGTGGTACTCACACCACTCTGCAGCGTTGTAGCTCCTGGCATTGACTAGTCGGGGATTCGGGGCTTTGGTTTGCAGGTACCCTTTCTTCAGCAGAGTGGGTAGCAATTCTGCTGGTGAATAGGGTAGGGGAGTGAAAACCCGCTTTAACCGAGCTTCAAATTCTTCTTTCGTCTTCCTTACCCCTTGGTAAGCTGTCTACCCGGTCCCTTGAGGTGCCACTGCCTCTGGTCCTTGGGAGAAGTGATAAGGTTGCGCGGGGTATACATAGTTCACCACTTGTTGTTCTAACCTTCTGGGCTCCTGCCCTTGGTTTTTGCTGGCTTGCCCTGTTACCGGCCTCCTTGGTGCAGCACTCTGCCCACTGCCATCTATCTTTCCAGCCCTCACTGCGTCTTCAATCCGATCCGCAGTCAAGATCAGGTCGTTGAAATTTGATGTAATTTGCCCCAGTAGCAAAGTGAAGAAAGGTTGACCTAATGAGGCGATAAACAGGGACGTCATCTCCTGTTCCAACAATGGCGGCTGTACCAGTGCTGCCAGTTCCTTCCAGCGCTTGGCGTATTCTCTCACTGACTCCTGGCTCTTCTTAGCCAGCCTCTGCAATTCTGCCCTTGTCTGCACAATCTGACTGTTCAGGCGGTACTGTTGGATAAAGACTGCTGCCAAATCATTCCATGTCTTGATCTTGGCCTTATCCAGACTCAGAAACCAGGAGTAAGCGGCCCCAGTTAATGACTTTTGGAAGAACTGCACCATGATCCGCTCTTCCTTGGCATACTGGCACATGTCGCCAGAATAGGACCTCAGATGGTTCAAGGGGCACCCGGTGCCGTCGAACTGGTGCAACTCAGGGCATTTGAACTTAGCTGGGAGTTGAATGTCTGAAAAGAAACAGAGGCTTTCCAGGGTAGCCTCACTTTGCACGGTGCTGGGTTGGAGCTGCTTGAGCTGCTCCTTCAGGGCGGCCATTTCCGTTCTGTTCTCCTCCCTTACTGCTACCAGCTTCTCCTCAAACTGCACCTCCTGGGTTCGGTACCAGTCCTCATCACCCTATCCCAGATGGATAGGTAAAAATTGATCCTGTGGTGCCACGTGGAATGGCGCTGCCGGTGGTGGTGGTGGTGGTGCTAGGGGAGGGGGGTTTACTAGACGTGGTGGTGGTGCCCCTTCTGCTTGGGGCGGGAACTGTGGTTGCGGCTGCTGGGCGACTGGTACCACTGGCGGGCCTTGCCTCAATTCTCTCAGCTCTGTCATCAGTTCCTGGATGATAGAGCTCATGCTATCCATTTTCTGCTGCATCTCATTGACCACTTGGGCATGACTGGACTCTGCCGGATGCTGCCCTGGTGGCGTCTGTTCTCCTTGCTGTTCCATATCGAGCCTTCTCCTCGATCTTAACAGGTACGGACTTCTGAAAGCAATTTTTGGTACCTGATGGGGCAATTTGCAGGTATTAGTGCAATTTTACACAAATTGATTACACGATTTTATCTGATTGAATTTATTCATTCATTTATTCGTTTTTTTTATGATATGATTTGACTAACTGATCTATTTTAGCTACCCTAAGGCAACAAGGAAAGAGAACCCGGTTTTGAATCAACTGATCTATTTTAGCTACCCATAGGTAACAAGGGAAGAGAACCTTAGTGAATTTGAAGACTGATCTATTTTGGCTGTCCTAAGACGACCGGGAAAGAGAACCCTATTGAACGAATCTATTTTAGTCACCCGCAAGCAACTGGGAGAGAGAACCCTATTTTTCTGAAATCTGATCTATTTTAGACGCTTGGAAGCGACTGGGAAAGAGAACCCTAGTGACGGAATCTATTTTAGTCACCCGCAGGCAACTGGGAGAGAGAACCCTGAGAATTAGCTGATCTATTTTGGCTGTCCTAGGACGACCGGGGAAGAGAACCCTATTGAACGAATCTATTTTAGTCACCCGCAGGCAACTGGGAGAGAGAACCCTGTTTTTCTGAAAGCTGATCTATTTTAGACACTTGGAAGCGACTGGGAAAGAGAACCCTAGTGACCGAATCTATTTTAGCTACCCGTAGGTAACTGGGAAAGAGAACCCTAAATGAATTTTGAAAACTGATCTGTTTTAGTTGCTCGTAAGCGACTGGGAAAGAGAACCCTAGTGACCAAATCTATTTTAGCTACCCGTAGGTAACTGGGAAGAGAGAACCCTATTTTTTGTAGAAACTGATATATTTTAGTCGCTCGCAGGCAACAAGGGAAGAGAACCTTGAATTTATAGGGGTTTTGTTTGAGCTCAGAATCACGGGGTTGGACCAATGCAGGGTCTCCGCAGGGGGTGGGCTGGAAAGCAGCACCCAGGCGTACCTCAACCAATCTCCAGTTCACTCACTGGTGGCGTCGATGCCAAGTTTCGGCTAGTAGTTCCCGGGCGTGCCTTAGCTAGTCGTTGGTTTAATCACCATTGACTTCGGCGCCTCACGAAGGGGAAGGCTATACCAGGACGCTCATCCACCAAACGGTTCAATCACCGACGGCTTTAGTGCCCCAAAGGTTTCGGCTAGTAGTTCCCAGGCGTGCCTTAGCTAGTCGTTGGTTTAATCACCATTGACTTCGGCGCCTCACGAAGGGGAAGGCTATACCAGGACGTTCATCCACCAAACGGTTCAATCACCGGCGGCTTCAGTGCCCCAAAGGTTTGACCGAATGATCTCGTAAAGATACAGACGGGTGTGATCTGAGCTCAAGGTCTTGGGTGTTTTTAAACACTTGCTGGGTTTTGCGATCTCAATGAGAGAGATGCAGTTAAAGGAAATTAGGTGGTCGCAGTGACCAGGAATATTGCAATTATCTGAGAAGAGGTGGTCTGTTGCCCTATTGGAGGGAATTAATTCTTTTATTTCTTGTTCTTGTTTGGTTAAGTCTGAACAACATAGCATAGTGAAGGTAAATTCATGCTTCAATCAAAAAGTACCACCGTGGCACCAAGTACATCATCATGTTTATCAAAATACAACAAAGCCAAAGTCTAGCTAGGTTGGTCATCATCATAGTGGGAGGACACGTCTTGCCTCCTCAAGGCTCGCAGAAGCTTGTTCCGCAGACGTCGATCCTCCTCTGCGTGCTTGCACACCAATTCCATTTCCTGTTGCAAGGCCGCATTGGCCTGCCTGCTCTCCCGTTCCGAATCCACATAAGCTAAATGGATACGGGAGTGGGTCTCCTGCAGTTCGGCCAACCTGTCCCTGTATTTGTTAGGAGGCGGAACTGGAATGTCGCCTGATGCGACAGGTTGAAGAGGTGGGGGGCCGTCGTGGCCAAATTCCCGAGCTATCCATTGCTTATAGTCTCGAAAGTGCGATTCGCTGAAGACGTCTTCCCGATATACGCAAACTGTTTTCCACTCCGTCAGCAGTTGGGTCCTTAGTCCCTTGGTGAGTGGACCAATCAAATTGCCCAAGTCGTCCTTGACCGGGATTCCCTACGGTTTCCCAAACTGTCTCAGAACCCGAATCGGATAGTATGGCACGGCATGGGTAAGGCCTATCAGGGCAAGTCCCTCTCTTTTCTTGAAGGCTATGATGGGGGTGTAGGGGATGTTGTATCTACCCCACCATCTAATGTCCGTTTCTCCCTTCAGGTGGAGAAAGTGGTTAAACCAATCCTCACGAGCGGGTAGGTCTGGTTTGATCTCTCTTTGAGCCAACCAATGGATGTTGTCGCCGGTTGCCTTGTAGTATGCACTGACTGGTGATGACACCATCAGGTGGTCTTGCAGCCAAAGGTGGAGAAGGGGGGCGCACCCTTGAAACCTCCGGGTTCCGTTTTTGGACAAGGTCAGGGAATGGAACAATTGAGCTAGGATCAGTGGCATGATTCGGTATCCTGCCCTGAGTTGATCCACAATTTCCATGAGGGCCAAATTAATGGTGTATCCCCCAGTTGGAAAGAAGATTTGCGACAGAACCACAAGGGTGAAGGTGTCAAACCAAGCCCGGGGTCTTTCCTGCTTTTTGTTTCTTATTTTCTCATCCAGGAATGTTTTGGAGACCCTAGTGAATGATTTGTCACCTCCTAAGGTCTGTAACTCTCCCCTGGAGAGGCCAAAGAAAACGCAAGCTTCATTCTTGTAGCTTTCTTTGAGGCTTGGCCTAGCAGGCTCTCCTAAGTCGCGAAATCGGAGGAACAGGTCAAGTTCCTCAATTGTGGGGGTCAACTCATTGATCCCGAATCGAAACACTGAAAGCTGGGGATCCCAGAAAAGCAATGCCGCTTGGATCATATCCCAGTTGATCGGCACGTTTAACAGGGACAAAGTCTGTCCCATGTGGTATTTGTGCTCCCATTCAATCTGCTCACTCCCTTGGAGCTGCCTTGTCCAAGAACGGATCCAGGGGGTATCCCAGGCGCACTTCTCTATCCTAGGGAAACGGGTTCTCTCAGATGAGGATGAGGATGCCATGCCAACTATCCGATCGAAATTCCGAATCAATTTAAGGTTCCATACCAAGACTCTAAGTCAGTCCTAAGACATGCATAATTTTAAGCAAAAGAGCTAACCACTAGTAGTTCTAACATGCTTCACAAGATAAAGCAAAAGATATGACAGTGCGGAATTTAACTCAGGCACACATGGTGTGTGGTCCTAAGGGTTGGCGCCAATGAAGGCGCTACTCCTAGACATACTTGTGTAGGGGGCACACTCAAGTCCCGATCAGTCTTCTGTCTTTCATCTGTTCTTTCATCTGCTTTCGATGTCGGATTACAGCAAAAATTACAACTTGCCATCAAGGGTGAATTTTTACAAGATATTTACAAAAGCAGCAAAGAATTCATCCTTAAGGCTGTTGGGGGCCAAAAGGAAGGATACAAATTGCTTCTAAAGCAGGTAGGCTAAAAAAATCCCTAGATCTAGGGTTTAGTGCCCTGGCATGCTTTCATCTGTCTGTCTGATCTGGCTGGCTTTCGTCTGCTCTAAGAAGACCAATCTGGAATTAAAGTGCTTCCGGCGGACTCTAATGGGTCAAGACCCATAGCATACAGGACTCTATGCATGGATCTGGGGTGGTTCCCCTGATCAAAATTAGGTGAGCTTCCTAAATTAGGGCTGAGGTTGCCCATGATCTAGGGTTTACTCAATTTGATGCAAAAAGCGGGGGTTGCTGCCCCTAATGGACTCTGAATTTTATCCCAATTTTACTCCTCTTGTATTCAACATTCACATCCTACTCACCCTCTTATGCTCAACGCAAGGTTCATTTAGAAACGTTAGGTGGGGGAGGATACCCAGCCCGAGACATAAGCCTACAAGGGTCTGGACCAGTACTGGATCCTTGCGTGCCACGGCAAGAAACCAGTGGTGCTAATGGACTCCAGAAAACTGGGGGGATGGTTTTACCCTGCTTTCCCCGGCAAGCCATGGGAGCGTAGGTGCTAATACCATCCCAAAGATCAGTTCATAGGAATCAGAAGGGTAGGCTGCTAGAGAGGTCTAAGTTTGGTAAAGAAGTAGCAATATCCGATTCACTCATCTATCAAGGGTCGGATCATTCACGCATCCTCCCTCGTGCGTGTCACCCCACGCAGTTTTATCATACCGACGCAGGAATTTAAAGTAAAACATCTGTCCACGGTGTGGTGGTGTGCCCGTGTGTGCAGTTGGGCTGCGTGCTGTGCCTATACGGGTGAGTTTTGTCTGGATTTAGGTGATAAAGGAATCCCTACTACCTCGTATAGTAAGGTGCAGAATTGGCACGTATTACGATGTCCTGGGAGAATCCCCAGGTAAGTGGAGGGTCACAGGGGACCACTTAAATTCCACTTGCCTTAGGCAATTATCGCGTCCTTGTGGCAGGACTCCCCAGGACACGCAGTTACGTGTATTCTGTGCCTTACTAATTGGGGTAGCAAGGGTTCCTAAGTATCCACTAAAATCCCTCTTATGCTGACTCGGTCTAAGCAGGGTCCTACTGGGCTGAGTGGTCCCCAGCAGAGTCGCCAGGCTGTGCGCGCGTGGGAAATGCGGCACGGGGTGATTCGGAGTCGCCACCGCCTGATGGGGTGCAGGCGGACACCTGGGTGCCTAATCTTGTCTATTTAGGGCTTTTTGGGTCTGCGGCTTGAGATTCTAAGTGCGGTTCTCGGTTGCGGTCTGGGGAAGTCCGTAGACACCCCAGTCCACCCCGTCGGATGACGGGTCCTGTGGGTTCCCTGGTTTGAGTCAACATTCTATTTGGTCTTCACCCGATTCCTAATCCAGCATGCTTTTTGTTAGGTCTTGGCGGGACCACCTGAGTGGTGTGGGTCCCTTTAGTTGATTTTATCTTTGCTTAACTTAAGTTTCCTGAGTTTGAGTGGGTGGGCCCCGTTGGAAGGCCCACGGTGTCTTTGTTGGGCTTGGGTAAGCCCATGTGCCCATGTGGGGCCTCTGTCTAAGCCTAGGAGGCCCTTCAGGCTTAGGTTAGTGAATTGGTTTTACCTCAACATTCAAGTTTGGATGTTAAGTATTTTATATGCAAAGGTGGGCCGGATGGGTTTGTGGGCCCTTTAGGCGGGCCCACATGGTGGCCAAGTAGTTTTATGTTATCTTTTTAATTTTCCAGAGTGGGCTGGACACTGGGCTTGGGGCCCATGATCTAGGTTTTGGGCTTGAAAGCCCAGTTCCTTGGAGTTTAGGGCTTGCGCCCTAACTGGGTTTGGTTAGCGGGCTTTGGCGGGCCCGATAGGCCCTGGCCCTTGGTCTCGGCCAAACCAGGCAATTCATGCGCTCATTTCACATAGCAAGGTCTGGGTGGGCCGCATTGGGTTTGGCCCAACCGGTTCAATTAATTCATTTTTACTTTACTTGCTTAATTGCATGCTTTAGGGGTTTATTGGACTTGGTGGGCCTGTTGGAAGGCCCACTAGTGAGCCAAGTTGGACCGGTTGGTCCAAGTCCCAAGTTGGGTTTCCGAGTGACCCGGAAACCTTATTGGTTCAGTGGTTTTAGTAAAAATCATCCCCAAAATTCAGTAAGGCATCACAATACACAAAAAAAACACTTCTGTGTGTGTATCCGGCAACTCAGGCCGGATACACTTGGTCTGCAGGTGATCCGGCTAGAGTGGCCGGATACACAGGGGCCATAGGTTATCCGGCCTTAGTTGCCGCATATACCTAGGCCACAAGTGATCCAGCCTGAGTTTCCGGATCACCCTGAAGTGGCCATTTCGGGTATTATGCTCTTTGGGATGGATTCCAGGGGGCTCCTGGGGCATTTTAGAGATCTTGTGGGCCCCTGTGAGGGCCCACGTTGGTTCAGATTTGGGAGAAGCCCCCCTTTGGCTTCTCCCCTTGGATCTTTCTAGCAATGGAAAAGGGGCAAAACAGTGGGGAAGGGGGTCATGCTTGCACCATGGCAGGGACCAAAGTGTCCCTGCTTTGGGCTCCTGAAACTCCGCCACAACATTCAATCAAGGGTTCATGGCTTGAGGCATACTCCCATGATTGACCAAGGCGTGTGTGCATGCAAGAAAATGACTTACCATGCATAAACAAATAGGTATAGCTAAAGGAATCTAGCATTCATCATCAATTTCTTAAAAGAAACAAAGCATGCAAGACGTAAGGAAATCAGCAAGACAAAGGAAAACCAAAGTGAGCGAGGAAACCAACGGAATGACCCATGATCTAACATGCATTTTGTCCGTCTCCTAACGACCTCCGAACCCAAGACCTCATGCCTTAGCCCACGAAAATTTAAAGAAGGGAGAGAGAGGGGGGTTTACATAGGGGTACATTAGATGGGGGCCAAGGAACATACTCCTGTCTATAGGCCCTCAAAGCAGCACATTAAAAAACTACTCAAAAAAAGTGAAAGGAGACTCCCATGCCTAAGGGAGAACCCCACGTGGACCTCTTAACCGAGTGGACCCTTAAGCCATAAAAAAAAGGAAACAAATGCATGCCTAAACATGGTAGGAGCATGGCCCCATGCAAAAGAGGAAACCACCCAGCAATATTTTCAGAAAAACATGGATTTAATATATGTTGAATCTAACATGGGGAGGAGTCTTACCTTACGTATTAAAACCCTTTTTGAGATGTGTTGACTGTTGTGAAAATTCGCAAGTGCACGAAATCGTAACAAGTAATATAGTGATGAAAAGAATGTCGAACCCACAAGGACTATTTACCTATTAGCTATCGAAATTGTTCTAATTCTAAATTATTTGAAAATCAACAAAAGTGGGATGTTTTGAATTTGAAAAATTAAAACAATAAAAGTTGAATCGAAAAATAAGGACTTGACCAAACACTTAAAAATAAGGATATTTCACCCAAGAAGAAAACACTAAGGCATCCGATTCGTCAAACCAATCCAATTCCAAATCCTAACCGAGCATTTAATCAATTATTATCCTATTTGACGGTGAAATATTTTAAATATATCTAAAACCCTCTCTCGAGTAGAATTAGAATTACCCAACATGCAATAACCCGCGATATGCTTATGCGAATTTAAAAGCAATTGAGTACATTAAGATTAATAATATCCAACAAAAACAAACCGCACGAATCACGTTGGCACATTTCTGTCTTTCGTTCAATTCATGGCATACATCAAACGAAGCTAAACTACATGCATCATCTCTCAAATTAACATGCACAACAAATCATTCAACTATTGGCCAGATAATTGAAAGCATTAAACTTAACGATGTATACTCAAAAAGAATAATAACATCATGAGTACATAGAAGTAGGATTCAGAATTGTCATGGAGAGATTACATCGGAGCCTTAGCAATAGAAATTAGCTCATAATTGAATCCAAACAAACTATAAAATCTCTGAAATTCATAATGAAAATTGGACAAAGAGAAGATGAGAAAGTTAAGAGGGAAACTGTATGTAGATAGAGAATTGTAGTTATCGACAAACTCCAATTCAGCCTCTGTTTTCTTCTTCTTCCTCCAAGCTTCCAATCCTCTCCAATGGTGAAAAACTCCTCTCTTCTAAGCTCTGGTCGTCCTCCTCTCTTGTGTCTCTCTTATATAAAATTTCCTTCCTTGCTTTAAAAGCCCCTTTTACTTCTTTTCCAAAACTGAATTCTGAAAATAGCTGTTTTCCGTTTCTGATGTTAATGCTCAATTTTCTCCATCAAGATGACTGTTTTTGAGAAACTCTTCAACATTAAATTTGTAGGGCCTTCTCTTAGCTTTCCATAGACACCAAGATTGCCCTTATTGGAGCTCTCTAGCTCAAGTTATGCTCAAAACACTGAAGGATGTTTCTGGAACTCGGGAAATTAAAGTTTCCTATTCTCTTGATGAAGAGAATTTTGGTTCATTCGAAAATTCTGAGAATATCTTGTAGATCCCCTCCTCAATCTCTTGACTCTTTCAATTTATTTATTCCTAAACAACAATAAACAAAAATACATAAAAACTCTAATAAATAGGGAAATTAAACACCAACTAGCATAAAATTAAGGGTAAACATATGACAAAACATGTATAAAATTTAGGCACATCAAATACCCCCAAACTTAGTATGTGCATTGTCCTCAATGTGCAACAATGAAAGCCAACATAGAGTAACAAGAAACTTCCCTAAACACTGGTGGAGACGGATCAAGCTTCCTCTCCCTTAGCATCGTAATCAACACGTTTAGGTTCTGGAGCAAGGAAGTGAGGAACAGTGTCATTGCCACACCTATGTAAAAGAACTAAAATTAGAACACAACCAAAACACTTGAGGAATAAAAATTAAAATTAAAAACAAAACAGAACAAGAGATATTGAAATTAACAAAATCAAATGTTTAGAATGCTTGGGTTGCCTCCCAAGAAGCGCTTAATTATAGTCTTTAGCTTGACTTTTCCTTCTTTGAATCACCGATTGAGCAAATCAATGGAGACTTTTTGCTTATTGAAATCTCCTTCGAAGTAGGGCTTTAGACGCTGACCATTGACTTTGAATGTTTCATTTGAGTCATTAGAAACTTCAATAGCACCATACGGGAGAACTCTTGTTACCATGAATGGTCCAGACCATCGGGATCTTAATTTTCCAGGGAAGAGGCGAAGTCTAGAATTATAAAGTAGAACTCTTTGGCCAACTTCAAAGTTTCTCTTGAGAATTTGTTTATCATGCCATCTCTTGGTTCTTTCCTTGTATATGCGAGCATTCTCATAGGCTGCATGCCGAAACTCATCCATCTCATTGAGTTGCAATATCCTCTTCTCTCCCGCTGCCTCCATGTCAAAATTAAGAGTCTTGATAGCCCAGTAAGCCTTGTGTTCCAACTCCACCGGTAAGTGACATGCTTTCCCATAAACTAGACGATAGGGGGACATACCAATTGGAGTTTTGAAGGCTGTACGGTATGCCCATAGTGCATCATCTAGTTTTTTTGACCAATCTTTCCTTGAAGTGCTCACGGTTTTCTCCAATATTCGTTTTAGCTCTCGGTTGGAAATTTCTGCTTGTCCACTAGTTTGAGGATGGTACGGAGTTGCAACCTTGTGTGTAACACCATATTTGCACAAGAGTGCGTCAAATTGCCGGTTGCAAAAATGTTTTCCCCCATCACTAATTATGGCTCTTGGAGTTCCAAACCTGGTGAATATCTGCTTTCTCAAAAAATTCAACACAACTTTAGAATCATTTGTAGGGAGGGCCACGGCCTCTACCCATTTGGAAACATAATCAACAGCAACTAAAATGTATTGATTAGAGAAAGAAGGAGGGAATGGCCCCATGAAATCTATGCCCCAAACATCAAATAGCTCAACAACAAGTATATTATTTAAGGGCATTTCATTTTTCCAGGAGATATTACCACTCTTTTGACATTGATCACAACAAGAAACAAAAGCATAAGTGTCTTTAAAAATGGAGGGCCAATAAAAACCTGATTGTAGCACTTTAGCTACTGTCTTGTTCACTCCATGGTGCCCGCCAACCTCTAGTGAATGGCAATGTCTTAGGATTGACTCTATCTCTTCCTCAGGCACACATCTCCTAATCACTTGATCACTACAATGCTTGTAGAGAAAAGGTTCCTCCCAATAGTAGTGCTTGACCTTCGAAAAGAATTTCTTCCTTTGTTGGTATGCAAACTCAGGATTGATCACATTGCTTACCAAGTAGTTTACATAATCTGCATACCAAGGAACTTGTGTTAGAGATAAAACAAATAGTTGTTCATCCGGGAATACCTCATTTATTGGAGAAGGTGGGGCTGTCTCTTTAGTTGTGTGCTCAAGTCTAGAGAGATGGTCAGCTACTTGATTCTCAGTTCCCTTCTTGTCTTTGATCTCCAAATCAAATTCTTGTAGGAGTAAAATCCACCGAAGTAACCTTGGTTTAGCTTCCTTTTTAGCTAACAAGTACTTAAGAGCAGAATGATCAGTGTATACAATTACTTTTGACCCAATTAAATATGATCTGAATTTATCAAAAGCAAATACCACCGCTAGCAATTCTTTTTCCGTAGTAGCATAATTTAATTGGGCACCTGTCAAGGTACGACTCGCATAGTAGATAACATGGAGAACCTTGTTCTTCCTTTGTCCAAGCACAGCTCCTATCGCGTAATCGCTTGCATCACACATCAATTCAAATGGAAGTGCCCAATCCGGTGCACATATTATTGGGGTTGAACTTAGCTTCTTCTTCAAAAGTTTAAATGCCTGCAAACAATCATTGGAAAAGTTAAATGGAGCATCTTTAACCAAAAGAGAACAAAGGGGTTTAATAATTTTAGAAAAATCTTGAATAAAGCGACGATAAAACCCCGCATGTCCCAAAAAACTTCTCACTCCCTTGACCGTGCTAGGTGGAGGTAATTTTTCGATGACCTCTACTTTGGCTTGGTCTACCTCAATGCCTTCTGAAGAAACTTTATGCCCAAGTACAATTCCTTCCTGCACCATAAAATGACATTTTTCCCAATTAAGAACAAGGTTAGATTCTTCACATCTTTGTAGAACTGAAGATAAATTATTTAAACAATTATCAAATGAAGAACCAAACACAGAAAAATCATCCATAAAGATCTCAATAAACTTTTCCACCATATCCGAAAAAATGGCCATCATGCATCGTTGAAATGTGGCTGGAGCATTGCACAAACCAAAGGGCATCCTCCTATAGGCAAATGTTCCATACGGGCAAGTGAAAGTAGTCTTTTCTTGATCTTCTGGTGAAATTTGGATTTGATTGTACCCTGAGTATCCATCAAGAAAACAGTAATAAGCATGACCAGCAAGCCGTTCCAACATTTGATCAATGAAAGGAAGTGGAAAGTGATCTTTTCGTGTGGCATCATTAAGCTTGCGGTAATCTATGCACACTCTCCAACCGGTGACTGTTCTTGTTGGGATGAGTTCATTATTTTCATTCTCTACTACTGTCACTCCTCCCTTCTTAGGCACTACTTGCACCGGACTTACCCATGAGCTATCAGAAATTGGATAAATAATTCCAGCATCCAACAATTTGAGAATTTCTTTTCTTACAACTTCTTGCAAGTTTGGATTAAGTCTCCTTTGTGGCTGTACTGTAGGTTTGAAATGCTCTTCCATTAGAATCTTGTGCATGCAAATTGAGGGGCTTATTCCCTTAATGTCGGCTATAGTCCATCCCAAAGCTTGCTTGTGAGCTCTCAAAACTCTAAGTAACTTCTCTTCTTCAAGACCTGTCAAAGATGAAGAAATTATTACAGGTAAAGAAGAATCATGTAAATAAGCATATTTAAGATGAGAAGGAAGAGGTTTGAGTTCTAAAGAGGGGGCCTCAATGACGGATGGCTGTTGTGGAGTAATGTTTTTGCTCAATGTTATGTTTTCCGGCTTCCCTTTAGGCAAGTAAGGTGGAGATGCTTCCAAGTAATGTGCACAAGTGCTTATCTTGGAATTCTCGGAATCGATAGTGCCAGATTGTACAAGACATGCCTCAAGTGGTTCCTTAGGATTACTCTCTTCAAAAATTTCTACCACAAATTCATCAATCACATCTATGTTGAAGCATGTATCAGTTGTTGACGGATATTTCATTGCTTCAAACACATTGAATGTAACTTGTTCATCTTGCACCCGTAGTATGAGTTTCCCTTGTTGCACATCTATGAGAGTTCTTCCCGTGGCTAAGAACGGTCGACCAAGAAGAAGTGGGATTTCTCGATCTTCCTCCATATCTAAAACAATAAAATCTGCAGGGAAAATGAACTTGTCAACTTTAACAAGAACATCCTCCACTATTCCTCTTGGTCGTTTAATTGACCGGTCCGCCAATTGAAGTGAAACTGTAGTGGCCTTGACCTCTCCTAGCCCCAATTGCCTGAAAATAGAAAAAGGCATCAGATTTATGCTAGCACCTAAATCACACAAAGCTTTTTCAAAATAAGAGTTCCCAATTGTGCAAGGAATAGTAAAACTCCCTGGATCCTTAAGCTTTGGTGGCAACTTATTTTGCAAAATGGCAGTGCACTCTTCAGTCAACATCACAGTCTCATACTCTCCTAACTTCCTCTTGTTTGATAGAATCTCCTTCATGAACTTCACATAACTAGGCATTTGTTCCAAGGCATCTGCAAAAGGAATGTTAATATGTAACTTTTTAAACACATCAAGGAATTTAGAAAATTGTTTATCTAGCTTATTTTTCTGAAGTCTTTGAGGAAAAGGTATAGGAGGAGTATGAGAAGAAACGGGAGGATTTCCCGAGTTTTTCACAGTTTGGCTCGGAATAAGGGTGGGCACCACAGCCTTGAATGTGGGTGCTGCGGCCTCGATGTCTTGGCCTTCAGAACTAGGAAGAGCACCCTGGCCTTGAGTTTCCTGCACCACAGCTCTCATAGTTTGCTTCTCTTTTCCCTGCTTTTTCTCTGGTACATTAAGCTCCCTTCCACTCCTTAAAGAAATGGCTTGCACTTGCTCTTTTGGGTTATTTTCCGTGGTGCTTGGAAATGACCCTTGAGGTCTTTCAGACAACAATTTTGCCAATTGACCAACCGTCCTTTCTATGCTCCGCATAGTGTTCTCATTGTTCTTTAGAGCAATGTCATGATCTTGAAATCTAGCATCCACCTTTGCCATAAATTGTACCATTACCTCCTCCATATTCAACTTCTTCTCTTGTTGCTGATTTTGAAAACCCGGTGGAGGCTTGGAAACATTTTGTGAGTTGCTCCATGAGAAATTTGGGTGGTTTCGCCATCTTGGATTGTAAGTGTTGGAGTAAGGGTTGTTTTGTCGTTGGTAATTCGATACAAAGTTTGCTTGCTCCGAACTATTGTTGGCGAATGGACTTCCCACTTGACAATCTATCCCCATATGATTCCCTGCACAAAATTCACAAATTGCATTAGCAGATTGAATGGCACTTACATTGATATTATCTAATTTCTTATATAAAGTTGCAACTTGAGCAGCTAAAGCAGAAAAAGAATCAATTTCATGAGCTCCCTGAGTTCTTTTTGGTGTCACTCTATCCGCTGGCCATTGGTAATTGTTAGTTGCCATCTCCTCCACCAAATCATATGCTTCTTCCGGTGATTTCTTCATCAAAGTCCCTCCAGCTGCCGCATCAATCATTGTACGTGTTGTGGGTTGCAAACCATTATAGAAGGTTTGCACTTGAATCCAAACAGGAAGTCCATGATGTGGGCACTTTCTAAGCAATTCTTTATACCTCTCCCAAGCTTCATAAAGAGACTCCATATCAAATTGGACAAAGGTGGTGATATCATTTCTCATCTTCACGGTTTTGGCTGGGGGAAAGAACTTTGCTAGAAACTTCTTAGCCAAATCGTCCCATGTAGTTATGGTTAATGGTGGAAGTGAATTCAACCATGCCTTTGCCTTCTCTCGGAGGGAGAATGGAAAGAGCCTCAATCTAATAGCATCATCAGAAACTCCATTATGTTTGAAAGTATCACATAACTCCAGAAAATTAGCTATGTGTGCATTTGGATCATCATGGGGCATGCCACCAAATTGCACCGTTGACGTCACCATTTGAAGAATAGCTGGCTTTATCTCAAAGTTATTGGCTTGAATGGCAGGTCGTCTAATGCTAGAAGTAGCTCCGGTGACCAAGGGAACAGCATAATCTCCCAAAGTTCTGTTTCCAAGTTGATTTTCCATTGCTTCGTTTTCAGTTGTGGAATTCTCCTTCTTCTCCTTGTTCACACGACGAAGGGTGCGTTCAATTTCAGGATCAAAAGGTACTAACTCCAAGCTTCGACTACGTCTCATGAACAACCCAGAACACCTGAAAAAGGAAAAATAAAACAAAATTAAGAATTAAGACTAAAATAAAGAAATATCAAATTAACTTAGAAGTTGATGATATCAAAAGTAATAGAAAATAAATAGTCCCCGGCAACGGCGCCAAAAACTTGTTGTGAAAATTCGCAAGTGCACGAAATCGTAACAAGTAATATAGTGATGAAAAGAATGTCGAACCCACAAGGACTATTTACCTATTAGCTATCGAAATTGTTCTAATTCTAAATTATTTGAAAATCAACAAAAGTGGGATGTTTTGAATTTGAAAAATTAAAACAATAAAAGTTGAATCGAAAAATAAGGACTTGACCAAACACTTAAAAATAAGGATATTTCACCCAAGAAGAAAACACTAAGGCATCCGATTCGTCAAACCAATCCAATTCCAAATCCTAACCGAGCATTCAATCAATTATTATCCTATTTGACGGTGAAATATTTTAAATATATCTAAAACCCTCTCTCGAGTAGAATTAGAATTACCCAACATGCAATAACCCGCGATATGCTTATGCGAATTTAAAAGCAATTGAGTACATTAAGATTAATAATATCCAACAAAAACAAACCGCACGAATCACGTTAGCACATTTCTGTCTTTCGTTCAATTCATGGCATACATCAAACGAAGCTAAACTACATGCATCATCTCTCAAATTAACATGCACAACAAATCATTCAACTATTGGCCAGATAATTGAAAGCATTAAACTTAACGATGTATACTCAAAAAGAATAATAACATCATGAGTACATAGAAGTAGGATTCAGAATTGTCATGGAGAGATTACATCGGAGCCTTAGCAATAGAAATTAGCTCATAATTGAATCCAAACAAACTATAAAATCTCTGAAATTCATAATGAAAATTGGACAAAGAGAAGATGAGAAAGTTAAGAGGGAAACTGTATGTAGATAGAGAATTGTAGTTATCGACAAACTCCAATTCAGCCTCTGTTTTCTTCTTCTTCCTCCAAGCTTCCAATCCTCTCCAATGGTGAAAAACTCCTCTCTTCTAAGCTCTGGTCGTCCTCCTCTCTTGTGTCTCTCTTATATAAAATTTCCTTCCTTGCTTTAAAAGCCCCTTTTACTTCTTTTCCAAAACTGAATTCTGAAAATAGCTGTTTTCCGTTTCTGATGTTAATGCTCAATTTTCTCCATCAAGATGACTGTTTTTGAGAAACTCTTCAACATTAAATTTGTAGGGCCTTCTCTTAGCTTTCCATAGACACCAAGATTGCCCTTATTGGAGCTCTCTAGCTCAAGTTATGCTCAAAACACTGAAGGATGTTTCTGGAACTCGGGAAATTAAAGTTTCCTATTCTCTTGATGAAGAGAATTTTGGTTCATTCGAAAATTCTGAGAATATCTTGTAGATCCCCTCCTCAATCTCTTGACTCTTTCAATTTATTTATTCCTAAACAACAATAAACAAAAATACATAAAAACTCTAATAAATAGGGAAATTAAACACCAACTAGCATAAAATTAAGGGTAAACATATGACAAAACATGTATAAAATTTAGGCACATCATGGACACCTCCTTGCAGCAAGGAACGGGGCTGGAGCTCTTCCTTTGGCCACCACAGCAGCTTCCTCTCTTTCTTGTTGGAGTGTAGAGGGAGATGAAGAGGAACAAGGGGGGTGAGAGTGGCTTGGATGATGTGGAGAGGTGGTGGAGGGCTAATAGGGTTGAAAGGAGAAAATTTCAGAGGGGGGCAGGTGGGAGGAGGGAGCTAAAGAACAACCAAAAATCACCAACCCCGGAAATGAGCTGCTGGTTTGCTATTTATAGACAACTTAATGTATCCGGCAACTCAGGCCGGATACACTAAGACCCCTTCTTATCCGGCCTTCAAGTCCGGATACACGGGCCTTCCTTTTTATCCGGTCTTCAAGTCCGGATACAAAACATAATCATTTGAAAATTAAATGCCGCCACGAATTTGTCGGGCGATCGGCGCGAATCTCGCGCGAAAATCTTGTTGCATCCGGTCTTCAAGTCCGGTTATGAAGGGGAGCTAGTGTATCCGATATTAAATACCGGGTACGAATCGAAAAATTACGGATTTGCCCTTCGACTTGACCGATTCGACCGATTTGACGCTTTTGGATATCTACGGATCGCCCGTACGAATTTTTGATATTTAAGATTTAGCCCCTGAGATATTTTGCTGCGTTGGCTGCCACATGTGCAGTTCTTGCGCCACGTGTGCAGTTTCCGGCTTTTGCTACTCGGAAACTTCGACAGATCATATCTCCTTCATCCGAACTCCGATTTGAGCAAACTCAATTGCGTTAGACTCGTATCGGAGCCCTCTATTTAATGACATGGGGCTAAACACCTGGCATGGGGTTCAAGGAAAAGTCAACTTTTGGCCTTTCCTTAAGTTTGACCGCCCGCAGAACCTTTATCCGGACTCCGATTCCTGCAAACCCAGTTGCGTTGGACTCATGTCGGGATTCTCTATCCGTTGAGATAAAAGCAAGGTGGCCAAATTTTATCTGATTAAAAGGCAACTTTTCACCCCTCAGGGTTTGACTTTTTAGCCGGGCTTTGCATTTCTAGCTTTTCTAGAGCGCAAAAATGAGGTGCTTACAACGAGGTCAAGGAGATGTGTAGGAGGAGAAGAAAATGAAAAAGAACCGGAAGTGGAGAAGGAAATAAAAGAAGTAGAAGAAAAGAAAAAAAATGAAAGGAAAGACAAAAATAGGGGAGGACACCCCCTAGGATGCAGAAATGAGGCATCAGACCTCATTAAAGTAATAAAAAAATTGAATTTAATATTGTCAATCAGTTGAATAAGGTCCCTGCCCATATTTCAATATTGGGGCTCTTGCTGAATTCTGAAAAGCACAGGGATGCATTATTAAGGGTGCTTCAGAGTGCACATGTGCCTAAGGCTATTGATCCAGACCAACTAGGCAAAATCGTTGGTCAAATCTTGTCACACAATGTGATAAGTTTTTCGGAAAGTGAGATAAGCCCCGGTGGGTGTTACCATGTTGGCCCTTTATATATCACTGTGTTTTGTAAGGGCAATATGGTGCCACGGGTTTTAATTGACAATGGGTCGGCTTTAAATGTCTGCCCATTAATCACTTTTTCCAAACTTGGTCTGGATCAATCCAAGATCAAACAAAATGGGAGTATTGTGATGGCTTTCGATAGCTCTAAGACACACTCCCTAGGGGAGATTGAACTGCCGGTAACCATTGGACCGAATATCTTTAACATCACATTTGAAGTGATGGATATCCCAGCAACTTTCAATCTGCTCCTAGGGAGGCCGTGGATACATTCGGCTAGGGCAATACCATCCACTCTTCACCAAAGGGTAAAGTATATAAGAGGACAAAGGGTGATAATTGTCCTAGTTGAGAATTTGATACCTCCCATAGTGTCACCTGACGTACCCTTCATCAATGTTGATTTAATTGTCGACAAAATTGTGTTTCACTCGTTTCAGTTCAAAACGGTCAATTTTATACCTGGGGGGTATAAGGAAAAAAAAAAGAAAATGACTACTACTGAGAAGAAGGTAAACAAAGTGATGAGAAAATATAACTTCCATCCAGGAAAGGTCTGGGGGTCAATTTGCAAGGGAGATTGGAACCAATAAGGGCCAAGAAGCTTACCCCTAGAGTAGGATTGGGGTTTAAACTAAGAGGATGGAGAAGGCAGAAGCAGGAAGAAGGGGAGAATATAGAGAAGAGATGTAGAGGAAAATTCCCTCATTTAAGGGAAAATTTTCCTAAACCCTCATATAAGATCCAACTGTCTCCTCCCATGGATCAATCCAAGCCTCCGTATCACAACATCAATCCCTTTCAAAAGCCATATGTTCCAACCCTGCAACTATACAACTCACCTTCTGCACCTGAAACAATGGGCGGGTCTAGGCCACAGCCAGAAAAGCAGCAGGATGTCACTAAGGACATTGGGGCTTTCTTCACCATGACTGAAGGCGAAAAGACTGAAGAAGATAAGGAGTTGCCTTTCATTGATTGGGCAGCAGTAAGGATTCCAGATGAGGTTCTATCTGGATTGGGCCTCGTGGCAGAAAAAGGGCAGTACAACTCATCCGATGATGATGGCATCAGATTCAAAGCTTGAGGAGGAGGCTTGCACCATTTCCCCTACTCCTGAAAATTTTGTTTTAAATAATTGGGAGGAAACTCCCCTTACCTTTGAAGCAGCGTTTGACTAGCAAACAGAAGCGGCTTCCAAAAAAAAACTCCATTAGTGGAATGCCATTTTCCTGAAGGTCTTAATGAGCCTTTGTCTTCAGGGAAAGTTTTTTAGAAGACTCACAAAAAAACCCAAAAAGATTTTTCTATTTTTTCTAGAAAATTTAATTTTTTCAAAAAGGTCCAAACCATTTATGAACCATACAAGCAAACAGAGTTAAATCAGGTTGAATATGACTTCGACCTTGAGCTCGACTTTGACCTAATAGGGATCGAAGAAGAGACCGAGGTCGAAGAAGAAGACCCTCCAAAGGAAATTGAATATCAATTGGAGCGTCATGAAAGGGATGTGCAACCTAATATTGAGGAGACCATATCAATAAATCTAGGGACCGAAGATGACCCAAAAATAGTGAAAATTGGGGCATGCTTGTCTGATGAGCAACGTAACGCAATGTCCCAATTCTTGGCTGATTATAAAGATGTATTCGCATGGTCGTATCGGGATATGTCGGGATTAGATACTAACATGGTTGTGCACAAGCTACCAATTCTGCCAAGGGTTAAGCCAATTCCAAGCGGGATTTTTGGTAGTCTCCACGTACCCCGAGTGGCTCGCAAATATAGTTCCAGTACCAAAAAAGGATGAGAAAGTCAGGATGTGCGTGGACTATAGAGATCTAAATAAGGCAAGCCCAAAGGATGATTTTCCACTTCCACACATCGACATTCTGGTCGATAATACTGCTATACATAGTATGTTCTCATTCATGGACAGTTTCTCAGGGTATAATCAGATCAAGATGGCAAAGGAATATTAGGAGCAAACGGCATTTATCACACCTTAGGGTACCTTCCACTACACGGTCATGTCGTTTGGGCTTAAGAACGCCGGGGCAACCTACTAGCGGGCCATGACAGCACTATTCCATGACATGATCCATAAGGAGATGGAGGTCTATGTGGATGATATGATCACCAAATAATGCAAAGAAAAGGACCACTTGATCAATTTGAAGAAAGTGTTTGATCAACTTAGGAAGTACAGTTTACGGCTTAACCCGGCAAAATGCGTCTTTGGGGCTACATCAGGGAAATTACTGGGGTTCATTGTAAGCAGAAAGGGAATTGAAATTGACTTGGCTAAAGCAAAGGCAATTATTGAAATGCCATCACCGAGAATGGAGAAGGAAGTTAGGGGTTTTCTTGGAAGGATTCAATACATAAGCTAGTTCATAGCACAGCTCGCTGCTATCTGTGAACCGATTTTCAAGCTGCTAAGAAAGAACAACCCAACGGTCTGGAATGATGATTGCCAACAAGCCTTTGATACAATACAGGAATATTTATTGAATCCATCTGTACTAGTGCCACCAACTCCAGGAAGACCACTAATTCTGTACTTGTCGGTTTTGGAGACGTCAATGGGGTGTGTCTTGGGGCAACATGATGAGACAGGCAGAAAGGAAAGAGCGATTTACTATCTAAGTAAAAAGTTCATGGAATATGAAGCAAAGTATTCCCCTTTGGAAAAGACTTGTTGTGCTTTAGTGTGGGCAACTCAAGGACTGAGGCATTACTTCCTCAGTCACTCCACATTATTGATATCCCGAATGGACCCTCTGAATTATCTATTTGAGAAACCGGCCCTAACTAGCAGAACGGCAAAGTGGCAGCTGTTGCTTTCCGAATTTGACCTCATGTACATCACACAGAAGGCGATTAAAGGTCAAGCCATTGCCGATCACCTAGCTGCACATCTTCTACCAGAATACCAACATTTGAAGACTAACATTCCTGATGAGGCAATTCTGTTTACTGAGGAAGAGGAAAGTGAAAGCTCTTGGCAGATGTTCTTCGATGGGGCCGCCAACATGAATGGAAATGGAATTTGGGCAGTTTTGGTCAAGCCGGACAGGTCACACATCCCAATCGCTGTGAAGTTGAGATTTCAATGCACAAATAATATTGCAGAGTATGAAGCATGCATAATTGGGTTGCAAACAGCCTTAGACCATGAAGTGGAGGAATTTGACATATACAGAGATTCGAGTCTTATCATCTTCCAAACAACTAGAGAATGGAAAACCAAGGATCATAAATTGATCCCCTATCACCAGTATTTTGAAGAAATAAGCACTAAATTTACTAGAATTTCCTTCAACTATATGCCAAGGGCCAAAAATCAGTTTGCGGATGCTCTAGCAACATTGGCTTCAATGGTCAGCATGCCAAAAGGGGTAGATATCAAACCACTAGAAATTGAAGTCAGAGATGAGCCTGCATATTGTCTTGTTCTAGAGGGAGCACCAGAAGAGGAAGTACCGTGATTTCAAGACATCAAAAATTTCTTGAACGATCGGAGTCTGCCAGAAAATGTCACTTCTACTGAGAAAAGGACAATACGGAGATTAGCCGGTCAGTTCCTACTAAGTGGTGGACAATTGTACAAGAGATCACATAATGATATTCTACTCAAATGTGTTGCCAAGGCTGAGTCAGAAAGGTTAATTGAGACTATACATGGAGGAATCTGTGGACCTCATATGAACGGGCACATGCTTGCAAAGAAGATTCTGCGATTGGGATACTATTGGTCGACTATGGAGCACGATTCCTGTATACATGTTAAGAGGTGTCATCTATGCCAGATATATGCGGATAACAAGCATGCACCACCAAGTGAGCTGCATAACATGACATCACCATGGCCCTTCTCTATGTGGGGCATAGATGTCATTGGCATGATTTCTCCTAAGGCATCGAACGGGCACAGATTTATCCTGGTAGCAATCGACTATTTCACCAAGTGGGTAGAAGCGGCTTCATATGCAAATATCACAAGTATCCATGTTCTTAAAATTTTTAAGCACAACATTATTTGTGGCTATGGTTTGCCAAATGCCATAGTATCAGACAACGCTTCGAATATTAAGAACAAGGATATGAAGAAGATGTGTGAGCAATTCCATATTACCCATCACAAGTCCACTCCATACAGACCAAAGATGAATGGGGTAGTAGAAGCAGCGAATAAAAATATAAAGAAAATCATTCAGAAGATGGTAGTGAGTTACAGAGATTGGCATGAAATGCTACCGCTTACTCTACATGCCTACAGGACCTCAATCCGGACTTCTACTAGGGCAACCCCGTATTCCCTAGTTTATGGGATGGAAGCAGTTTTGCCAGTGGAAGTTGAAATCCCATCACTAAGAGTGCTAATGGAAGCAGAATTGGAAGATGCTGAATGGATACAGTCAAGACATGATCAACTCAATCTGATAGAGGAGAAGCGTTTAAAGGCGCTATGTCATGGCCAGTTTTACCAGAAGAGAATGGCCAGGGCTTACAATAAGAGGGTGAAGCCCTGAACTTTCCAAGAAGGAAATTTGGTTTTAAAGAAAATCTTACCATTTTTTAATGACCCTCGTGGTATGTTCAAGCCAAATTGGGAAGGGCCTTATGTTGTCAAGAAGGTCCTGTCAGGGGGTGCACTCATCTTAATAGAAATGGATGGAAAAGATTTCCTGAGCCAATTAACTCTGATGCAGTAAAAAGGTATTTTCCTTGATTGAATATTACTAGGAAATGATCCAAGGCCATCTTTCTTTATTTCCCTCAAAACTTTAATCCCTAGCGGTTTGTTTTTTTTTTTTTTTTGATAAACCTAAACTAGACTTACAGTCTCAAACTGGGGCAAAAATAGAAAAAAAATAAAAGAAAAGAAAAGAAAAGCAAAAGCAAAGAATAGTGGCAAATGAAAGCCAAGTGCAAAAAGGAAAGAAAAGAATACACTTTGGGGAATGGGGTCAAATTCATCATGACTGTAAGTCCAGTTGACCTATTTTCACATTTGGAAAATTTTGAGCCTTTAATACCTTTTCTTTCATAAACCAAGCCTAGCCTTTGTTTCGTCCTATTCTTAAGCCCTCGGTGATTTTAGTATATTCATTCAAATTTCAAAGTAAGATTAGTGATGACGGAATACAGAAGCCGGCCCTAGTGAAAACCGTAACTGGCGCTAGGGGCAATATGGGCAAGAAAAAAAATAGAAATCAAAGGTTGAGTTGATCATGTAGTCCAAGCTTGAAGGGAAATCAGTATGAGCACCAGAGATGGAACAGATTGAGAATAATGGGGTTAATTCAGGAAGAAAAGGAATCTGGGGATGACTCTAAAGGTCTTAGGATAGACAGATCTGATCTTTCCTTATTGCTTGAATTACCCCTTTCATTATTCAACTTGATTTCAATTCTTTTAATTGTGTGTGATTAAGTGTTTTGGGCCAAAATTCAAAGAAATAATAAAATACAAAAAAGCAAAAAAAATTATATTCTGGCCAGTGATGAGAAATCAAATACTTTTCATTAAAACCTTTGTTTTTACAAGCATTTGAGAATTCTGAGGCCAAAAGTATAAAATATACTTTTGAATTAAATTCTTTATCTTTCCACTATTGGAGTTTGCTTTTGAACAAAGGCATGAAAAAAAAGAAAAAAAATGCAATAAAAGGAGCTAGTCCCTATCCCCTAGCCGTTCCTCAAGCTCTCGAATCCGAGCCGCCTGAGCCACAATAATCCCAGGAGCTCCCTCTATATCCGGATCGCTAAAAAAGGAGATGACCTCATCTGAAAGTGTCTGCCTGATCCTCATGCCTCTAAGGTTGGTTAAAGCATCCTAGTACTTCTGCCATATCACTCAGACTTCGAAGCAGCGAGCCTATCTCTGCTCCTCAAGTTTCCATAGCAATACGGCGGGATACCTGCTCTTCAAGTTGCCTCTCAAGATCAATACCCTGTATCCTAAGTTCTTGGGCCTCTCGTACCCAAATTTGTTGAAGCCGCTTGTGGGATGCTCTCTCAGAAACCAATATATCTCCATAAGTGGGTGCAAGAACAACAGGAAGATCCTCTGGTACTGGGGCACAACTTTAGACCTGCTCTCTGATCCAAAAAATATAGTCCTTCACATGGGCTTCAGAAAAGACTGGGCCCCGCAGAAAACGAGCATAGGACCATTCCTTCATCAACCGAGCATTCAGCCCCATGGTGGCTGGTGTAAGTGGCACAAGGAAGTCCTCATATCCATTTGGGATCATAATCCCCTGGGTCGCTCCAAATTGCCGAAGAACCCACAAAAGAAGGTAGAGGACAGTAGACCTTGAGCCTACTAGAATGATGAAGTTCCTGTCTCTGAAGCTGATCACTGTCTCTGCATTGGGCTGATAAGAGCCAGGCCACCTCACCTGATCATCCTGGAGAGTACCCAAGAAATTAAACTAACCCTGCTTGCCTCCTTGGATGTTAGGACACCCTCGGTTGCTCATCAAGACAAGAATTTTCATTCTTGGAGAGAAGCGTCAATCAATCATCTCAATTTAACTCAGGTGGTCAAGTAACCAACGCTGCAGAAAAGGGAAAATATTTCAATGTATTGTAGAAGAAAAGAAAAAAAAAGGGATTTTACCTGTAGAATAGGGGCACATGCCAGGAAGCGCTTCTTTTTCCTGTGGTAGCAGTCAATCAATGCTTGGTACATCCCCGCCAAGATCATAGGGGCCAATCTCTCGCGCTCCCTAACCTGGCATATGACCGAGATAAGAGCCAAATCAACCTCATCATCATCCCGTGGAAAAAGTAACTGGTTGACCATTATCAGGGTCAAGGCATTAAACCGGGCCTATTTATCTTCCCCCCTCAAGAGCTTTTCAGTCATAAAAGGTTTGGACAAGGTCAAAAGTGTATTGGAGCCCCCTAGATCCTTCTTCCCTATACTCAGAAAGGTGGAAACCTCCTTTTTGTAGCTAGGCTTTAGGGGTGGATTTACCACTTTCTCTGAAAACCTCAGGCTAAGAATAGTTTCAACCTCCTCAATGGTTGGGGTCATCTCTTTGTCACCAAATCGAAAGAGATATAGTTGAGGTTCCCAATGCCCAATCAAAGCCTCGATGATTTCCCATTTAAACGGGATGGCAGGGATGAGCAAAATATGACCTAGGTGGATGGAATCGCATTTGATCTCTTCAAGAGTCATAGAGTTGACCCACCTATTGTTGAATGAATCTACAAAGTTGTACCTAGTGAGATTAGGGGGTTTTGCTCTAAATGGTTGTTTTGTAGGGGAGGCTTCATTGGCAGACAATAACGGAGCAGAAGATGATCTGGAGCCCATTAGGGATGAATGGAGCTTGCTAGAATTAAGTTGAGGGAGGAAAAAAGAAGAAAGGGGGTTTTCTAAACTCAAAAGGTCGTCAAAATGACGCACATCCCGAGGCCTGTTGATTTTATAATACAATTAATTGTATCCGACATGTCAGATCAGATACAAAGTATTCCTTTTATATCTAACAAAATATATCGGATACAAAGAATACTATTTGTATCCAATATCTCTTGTCGGATACAAAAGAAGCTTGCCTTTGCTGACCTGATATGTCGGATACCAAAAAAAAAGAAGAAAAAAAAGGGAAAGGAAGAAAAAGTTCAAAAAATTTTCCCTGTATTACCTGTGCACATTTTATAATTGCAAAAAATGAAAAGAAAAGAGCAAGAAACAATGAATGAAAAGTTTCTCTTATATATGAATTTCATTTTTACAAGGATAATGTAAATATACAAGAGATCCTAATCTACTGTTCCTCTGCAGGACCATCCCCACGTCCTCTACCACGTGCTCCGTTGCAGCCTCTACCTCGAGATCGTCGGCTCCCGAAGACATGGGTCATGATACAATCAGCAGCGCAGCAAGGCATCTGGCCCAGAACGGACTGAATCTGGTATGTATAGTTGTAAGTCGAGTTGTCAGGGAATGGGCCCGTAGGAACAGAGTCTGATGTAGAAGCCTCAGGCTCAAAAGGAGCAAGCCCAGCCGGAGGAACAGACGCCTCTGGATACTCAGCCAAAGAAGTCTCAACTCCCACAGCTCCAGAGGTCTCGGCAACAGTAGGAAGAGGATTAGGGACAGGAACAACTGTTTTAATGGAAATGAAGTTAGAATTTGAAATGTCATAATCAACCAAAGAAGTGAAATTAAAGCAAGCTTACCAGGGATATCTGCAGCAAGAACTGTAGGATCAGGAACGATCACGGGAGGAGATGCACCAGCAGGATCTGCGGTAGAAGCAGGAGCAGGGGATGAGGTGGAAGCAGGACCAGTGACCGGGATGACATCGGAATCAGTAGCTGGAGATGAACCATGAACTGTAAGAACTGGCTTAGGAGGAGCATCATCGGTACCCAAAGCAACCCCCACAGAGGTAGAAGGGCCTGGATGGTCAAAATCTTGAAAATCATGAATGGACAAGAATCAGTATCAATTTGCAGAAATAAAAGATATCAAAATCCTAAAGGAAACATACCTAGTCATGGGCATGAGCTGGACTCTGTGAATAAGCCTGCAAAAATCAAGTAATTCATATCAGAGTGACGGAGAAATACAGAAAGGAGAAATAAAAATATAGAAAACTAGATACCTGTCTAGTCCTAAGCTCAACCTCCAATTCCGAGATCCGGCTGTCCCTCTCTACAACTAGAGCCTCCAGCTCTCTGATCCGAGCATCTCTCTGAGCCACGGTTGCATCGTGCTCAGCAATCAAGTCATCAACTGCGGCCCGCTGACTCTGAAACCAGTCTCGCAGAGCATTCAACTCCTCTACCTGCCAATAAGAACGGGATTAAAGTCATAAATGCTAAATTGAAGGAAATGAGATGGAAAAGGCAGATCGTAAACTTACAGTATCATCGAGGACCTGGATGAAGATCCCGCCGATCTCAATCACTCCCGCCCGAGTAGGCCGATCCATCAGGCATCCGATAGATACTCTGCGGAACCACTCATCGTACTCTCCAGCTGCTGTAAGCCCCTCTGCATCCTCCCACTGGTCAAACTAGCCAACATCAAACTCAGGCATAAGGGTAGTAGGACCCACAGGAGGAGGAGGAACCGGAATACGAGGCACGGCTGTGTGCTGATAGTACAATCGCTCGCCTAGATACATAACCCTACCAAGCCTCCCAAGGAAGCACTGGTAGGGCTGGCGTCGAACATCCCGATCAAAAGCGTCCTGTACTATGAGCTCACGAGCCACCCCGTCAACCACATCCTCAAAGTGGGCCAACAAGAGCTGCAAAGAAGAAGAGGAATGTCAAGAATTGACAAAGGCCTGAAAGAAAGATACAAGAAATAAAGGGTTAAGGAATTTTACATCGGATCGTCGGGTACGGTCCAGGTGAACCCGAGTTGAACAGGGCTGGCTCCTATCTACATCCCTATCAAGCACAGACCACCGTATGGCTACGGGGAACTCATCAACATCAGGCACAGGAGATGGACAGAAATAAGTCATGTAAGTATACATGAATATCTGGAAAGAGAAAAACCAGTTAGGGGTGGAAGGATAAAGTTTTGGAATAAAACAAAGGCAGTCAATACCTGTAATATCTACTAGAAGAATCGGCAACTAACACCATCTCCTCTCGGACCGGCCATACCACGGATGGCTTGGCATAGTCCAGCCAAGATGGTCCCATATATGAGCCGACCCCATGCCAATCGCCTAGTCTGACGGAGGTCACTCAGGGCATCTTAGAAAACAAGACTAACCGCAGTCATGTCCTCCTGGAAGAAGCAGCACCCGAGCATCAGCAAGAAAATGTGCCGGAAAATAGGTGCAAAGTCCTCAGCCTCCGCAGTGATGGTCGCATGCCTCCCCTCAAAGTGATCAACAAGGCTACTACGCAGCCAGCTGGTAGAGAGTCTGCCACTCCTCCCGTCCCAAGCGTCATTGAGTAAGACTGCATATCCCAGAAGAAAGCTGATGTCTGCAGCAGAAGGCCGATCCATCACAATAGTCTACCCCACCAGTGGGATACCAGTGATCATAACGAAATCAGATGGACGGATCCCAATCTCAACGTCTGGAAAATGAAAGGCTGATTAGCTGGATCAACCTCCTCTCACACACGGGAACAACTCCTAGCCATCTATAGGAAACAGGGAAGTGTTTTATATTTAATTGTTTATCATAAATTTTGACTTCCAATATTGTTCTAATCCTAAAAATGTCTATAAAGCTTAATCTTTCCTAATTTGTTTTCAGGATTACCAGATGAAGAAAGAAAAAACTACAAGGTGTACTTAGTAAAGCAGAACAAATGTGCAAAGTGAAGGGATAAATATTGCATAAAGAAGTCCCAGCAAGAATTGCATGCAATTAATCTCATAGAATCTCAGGACACAAGTCAAGAATTGTAAGCATACTTCAAGGACTACCAGGACACCAAATTCGGGGTGGTCATGCAAAGTGTGGAATTAATCATGGAATCCATAAAGCAAGGATTTTTCAAGAACAAATCATAGAAAAATCCGGGCAGTTGAAGCACCGCCCTGATCAAAAGCATACTAAAGTCGAATTGGGGTGTCAAGGCAGATTGTGAAAAAAGAAAAGAAGAAGAAGAAGAAGAACAGATAACAGCATGGTATATGGATAAGATTGGATCAAAGAAAAATCATGTTCAGTTTGATCATACTCTGCTTCAAAATGGGAATGCAAAGGCAGAGTCTCGAAGGGATTTATGCCCAATGGAATCATGGGTAGTAGCCAGTGGAGGTGGTTACAGTTGGAAATCACCACCGGAAAACAAGCCAATGTTCTCGGTCATTGTCAATTGGATGGCACGAGGTTGCACACATATTTCAGAGATTACCAAAACAGCATGCAGATCAGGAAAACAAGCCACACCACAATACAAGTTTTATCTGATCAATATTTACAAGGGAGAACCATGAAAATACAATCAATCGAATGTGGAGAAATTCAGCACAGTAAATCATTTTCAGAAAAGAAATCCGAATCAACCAGTAGAAGGCATCAGCACCCATACGATCACAGCAGGATATTCAAATGAATCAAGCATGTCATTCAATAAGAAACCATGTATGAGTCAAATCTTCATAAGCATGTAATCAATAATAAAAATAAAAATAAAAAAAGAGATAGCTGAAAGGGTGGATCGGGCATACCTGATTTGTGAACAAAATTCCAATTTGAACAAACCAGGAGCTAACAGAGGTTGGAATCACAAATCAACTGCAGAGGGTTATTGCCAGAAATTAGAAGACACCAAGCAAGGGATTTCACTTGGAGTTAAGGAAAACAAGGGTTTAAAATCGAAACCGAGCTAGGGCTCGACAATACCATTCGCTGGAGTCACGGTGGATTTTCTGAGTTGAGGGGTGTCGCCGGAGTTGATGGAGCTCGCCGGAAATCTCAGAAACTAGCCGGAAGCAAGTGTTCGTCATCGGGGAAGGAGAAGTCTGTATCCGATCTAAGCGTTCGGAGAAGAAAGAAACAGAATGCAAGTCGCGATCGCACGCGCAGGTATATAACCCTTTGTATCCGACAACTCATGTTGGATACAAAGGGAAGCTTTTATATCCGAACACAAATTTTGGATACAAACAGAAAAAAAGAAAAAAAGGAAAAAAAAAAAGAAAAAAGGAAAAAAATTAAAAAAAAAGGAAAAAAGGGAAAAAGAGAAAAAGAAAAAGAAAGAAAAAAAAAGAAAAAATAAAAAAATCAAAGGGAATATTCAGTCAATTTTTCTGATATGGTTTGCTACAAAATCAGTTTTCAAAAATCTTATTTTGGTATTAAAATCCACTTCATAGCCACGAGAGCTCAGTGGAACTTAAGACGGCTTGGAGAAATGCCCCCCCCCCTAAAGTTAGGGCTTTTTGGCAAATCTTCACCCAAAATTATTTTGCAAAATTGAACAGAGCAAATCATGGTTAAGGAAGTGCAATTTGGGTTTGTCTAATCTTTGTTGTTCATTGCTTTGCAATTCCCACAAAGAGGGGTAGTTGTAGACACCCCAAATTGCACTGCATAAAAAGATGAATAATTGGCCAAAATCATTAAAAAATAAAATTTTCTTTTGTATTCGAAGTGAAAGTTCGAATAGGAGCTTTTTCCTGTGTATCGGACAATAATTGTCGGATACAAATTATTTTGTTATCTGTCGGATACAAAGGTTTTTGTTTGTATCCAACCTGAGTTGTCGGATACTAATGTTTTGCTGCAAACTTTGAAAATTCCGAGATTTTTAACTTTTTCTACTGTTTTACCTCTATCTAAGAGGTAGGAATTCCCGAAAATAGCCTTAGGGTTTAAGTGGGTGGATTCTAGACATATGTTTGCGTCTACCATTAGGGTTCCCCTTGCCCTAGCCTTTGCCTATAAATAGAAGGCCTCTCCACAAGCAAATGGCCAGAAATTTGAGATTGAAGAGCTCCAAGTGAAAAAGGGAACCTCTGCCTCATTGCTCCCAGAATCCCAGGTAAGCCTAAAACCCTTTTATTTTTCTGTTCTTAAATTCTAGGGTTAGTTTCTTCTTCTTCCTTTCTTTAGAGTAAGGCCTGAGTGTGATTGGAACCCTATTCCTATCTCAAAGTACCTCAAGACCCTCTCTAGTCGTAAAACGTGAAGAGAGAGCTAGGGGAAACGAGAATGGGAATGGAACCCTAGTTATAGAACCCCCCATTTGAATGCTATATGTTGTGATTCATATGTGTTGATTAATATTATGAGTTTGATTCCATTTTCTGGAGAGAATACCAAGATCCATGCTGTTTATAGCATTGGATCTCCATTCCCTTCGAAAAAAGATGTTTTTTTACACATGCACACATCTCACCGGTTTTGATGAAATAGGCTCATATTTTGGATCTATCGTATTCATTATGACAGATCTGAGATAAATGGCCTTCGATCAACTTTTTTATGATCCTTAAATGGATTTCAAGTAATCCTATCTTTGAGAGGAGGTTTTCATAGCCTAATCTCTCAAGTTGGGATTTTCGTTTCAATACAAGTACGTCCGATTCATCTTCTTCAATCCATAAGATTCATGAATCGGATCTTTACCCTAGATGTTTCTTGATTATTTCTAACTGTTTTAGAAGATTTTCAAGTAATCCTATCTTTAAGAGAAAGCTTTCATAGTCTAATCTCTCAAGTTGGGATTTTTTGTCTCAATACGGGCATATTCGGTTCATTTTCTTAATCAATGAGATGCATGAACCGATTCCTTACGCTAAATCTTTCTTGGACATTTCTTAATGGTTTTCAAAAGAATACGAGTAAGTTCATTTTGAGTAGAGAAGACCTCATGGTCTAGTCTCTCTGTTTTGGGCATTTTTGCCCTATTTTGGGGGTTTTGGTATTTTCTGTCCAATCAATGAGAGTTTTGAGCCAAATTCGTGCCCTACATTTTTCTGGGGTTTTCAAATTTTTTTCAAATGATTTTGGTTTAGATCGCACGTACTTGCTCACTGTTTTAGGTTGATTTTGACCTAAAGTTTTCAACACAAGACAGCACCTGTACCCTGTCTTAGAACACTCATAACTTCGTCATCCGGATGAATTTTCGAGTGATTTCAAAGACATGTGATAGGTGGGATTGTCTAGTTTTAGTATGTAAATTTTCAGCAATTGCTATGCAGTGTATTTTTGATACCACTTGATCAAAGTCGACAAGTCAATTCAGGCCAGATTGCTGAACCTATCACTTTGACTGAGCACCATTTGCTCGTTTTAAGTCCAATTTAAGTGGTTTTGTTTCTGTGTTTTCCTTTGTGAGTGTACTTTCAAATCCAATTGGTCTCACGACTTTTCGATTTCATTTGTGTCTTGTGTGTTTGATTTACTCAAAACTGCTCAATAGCAGAATTCTGGGTTAATTTGTGATCCTCTAATCATGTTCGGGGAGGTCACATAAGTCACATTCGAATGAAGTTTTTTGTGGGGTCTATTTCATTTGAAATATGGCACCTCAAACTTCATTCATACAAGTTTTCAGAGATTTATATAGAGCCAATCTCCACGAATAAGTTTTCAAAGTTGCCCACTTATCATTTTTATCAACTTATAACATCAGATTTCAAACAAGCATATCTCTTATGTTTTTAATCGGATTTACTTGGAAATTTTCTTGAGTCTTATACTTTACATAATCTTTCAAATGGCTTTGGTTTGATTCAATTTTCATTTGATTTGAATGATTTATGGTCGAATAAGATTTTCAAGCTCCAATGGTTTCATCTTCTACTGAATTTTCCGGATTTGTTTCAACTTGCTTGTATTCAAGTTTTACTTTGATTGTCATTAATTGGGAATGTCCTAGAAGTGATGCATCTATAGAGAGTGTCCAGAATTTATTGGACTGCTCATGTGGAGGAATCATGCATATGTTGAACTATTTTTAAGCTTTTTTTTATTGTGTTAATTAGCAAGCATTTATTTAAACATGAACAATACTTGGCAACCACCTTGTGTGGATGAATAGGGGTGCCTAACACCTTACCCTATTCATAACCTAATCCCCTTACCCATCTCTAATTTATTTTTATTTTTTTAAAGTAGAGCTATTTTACTTTAATTTTCCTCTTTGTATTTTATTTAATTATTTTTGGTGTCCATTCACACCTAAAACTGAATGGTGGTGACTCCATGATTTAATCGAGCCCATGTGATGATTGAGGAAGTCATTTGGTTGTTTTTCCATGTCTCACAATATGTACTGTAAACATTGGAGAGGAGGCTCACCTTGGGGATAAAAGCATTATTGGGGGTGTATTGATGCTTCCTTGAAGTATGGACAGCCATTGAGCTCCTCCCCTTCAAACTCCTAATGCTCTCTAGGTTCCCCTCTGAATTAAGATGGAAGAAACAAGATGATTGGTGGAGATTGGGAGGGGTTTGGAAGAGGTTAAGAGGCTTAGGGAGTGTGGTGGTGGGTGGAGCCTTGGAGAGTGTCTTGAGAGAGTTGGGGGGAGATGGGACATAGAGAAGGGGGCCTATGTATGTCTTGGGTGGTGGAGAGGAGGGTCCTATTTATAAGTGAAGTTAGGGGAGCTCTCATTAATGAGAGAAATCTCAATCATGATCTCTCATTGATATTTGTGCTTTGTCCTTTAATTTGCCACTTGGCAAACGTGGTTCATACATTTGCCACGTGGCTAGTTTTTTCTCATGATCTCTCATTAATGAGAGAAATCTCATGATCTCTCATTAATGAGCGAAATCTCCTCCATGTTCTCTCATTAATTAGAGAAATCTCATTTATGTTCTCTCATTAATGAGAGAAATCTCATTGGTATTTATGTTTTGTCCGTTAATTTACCACTTGGTAAACGTGGTTTGCACATTTGCCACGTGGCCAGTTTTCTCTCATGATCTCTCATTAATGAGAGATATCTCATCTATGTTTTATCATTAATGAAAGAAATCTCATTTATGGTCTCTCATTAATGAGAGATCTCTCATGATGGTCTCTCACTAATGAAAGATCTCTCATTAATGAGAGAAATCCCATTCATGATTTCTCATTAATGAGAGAAATCAAGATATTTTCTTGTGTTTTGTCCTTTTCCTATTTTGTCTTTTCGCACTTTAATTTTCCACTTGGCAAGCGTAGTTTGCACATTTGCCATGTGGCTAGTTTTCTGCATTTAATTACAGTTTTGCCCTCGAGAGTGTTTTGACCATAACTTCTTTATCCGAGCTCTAATTCATGCAAACCCAGTTGCGTTGGAACCGTATCAAGATTTCCAACCCATTTGAATAGGGTATGGTGATCAATTCAAGCTCAGACCAAAAAAGACATTTCTTGCTCCTTAGGGTTCAGACCTGTTTCGGGGTTTTGCGGTTATTAGCACGTTTTTTGGTTTGATCAAAATTTGGGTGCTTACACTACTTATAGAACCTCTCAATGAATAGGTCCCATGTAATATCCAGTCCTGCATCAATGATCTCCCTGTGAGTAGATTTCCACCAAAAATCTACCTCTCCCACCAGAACATAAGTAGCAAGTCTCACCTTGCTGTCCTCTGGGAAATCAATTGCCTCAAAGATCTTCTCTAGCCTCAGTAGCCATCTCTCAACCTCCATGGGATCACGACGTCCTCGGAATGGTGGTGGAAACATCTTCCTAAACTATTCCATAGCATCCCTAAGATGATACCCATGATTCCACCTATTATTTCCATTTGATTGCTCATTGTAAGCACCTCATTTTTTAGCTCCCAGAAGCGCCAGAAGTGTGAACCCTAGTTGAAAAGTCAAACCCTAAGGGGGCAAAAGTTGACTTTTTGATCAAGTGAAAATTGGCCACCTCGTTTTATCTCAATGGATAGAGAATCCCGACACGGTTCCAACGCAAGTGAGTTTGCAGGAATCGGGGCCCGGATGAAGGATTTACAGGCCGGTCAAACTTGAGGGGAAGCCGAAAGTTGACTTTTTGTTAAACCCTAAACTAGATGCTTACCCCTATACCATTGGATGGTGGGCTCCGATACGGTTCTAACGCAACTGAGTTTGCTCGAATCGGAGTCCAGATGAGGGAGATATGAGCTGTTGAAGTTTCCGGGCAGCAATGCCGAAAACTGCACACGTGGCAAGAAACGCAGAAAAATATCTCAAGGGGCAATCCGTAAATATCCAAAATCTGCCAAATATCTCAGAGATTAAAAACCAAAATTGCGCAGGGGGGCAATCTGCAAATATCTCAGTATCAAATCGGTCAAATATGTCAAATCCAGGGGGTAATCTGCAAATATCAAAAATATTGGTAGAATGACCGAAATATATTTTCCGTTCATAAAGTGAAATCGAAAATCGCCCGACAGATTCTCTAATTCCGTACCTGACAGAAATTAACTGCCAATCGAGTGCAAAAGCAACTGAAATCAAATTTCGGTTACAAACAAATCCTGTATAACCGAAATGAATTTTTGGTTATACTGAAAAATTAGTATAACCGAAAATTAATTTCGATTGTCCTTTTCTGGCTATAAATAGGGACTCCAACCATTTCGCTAGGGGTTGGCTGTTCTCCGAATTTCTCCCCCTCCCCACCCTACTCGTCCCTCTCCTCCCTATCTTCTCCACCCCTCCAAAACCCCCAAACCCTAACCCAACCCCTCCCAAGCCCCTTCTCTACCCTTTTTCTTCACTTCCATCACTTGGAAAGGAGCTTGGAGATCATTTCAAGAGGAGGAGGTACTGTCCAGGAGCTGTGGTGCCCTAAGGAGCCTCAAGCACACCTCCAAAGAGGATTTCATCCTCAAGGTATGTCTTCCCACCAAGTTTTATTCAACATATATAAATTTTAGCTCATTTTGAGCACTTTAGTCTTCCAGCATGTTGTAAGGTCATGTGGATCCTCATGTGAGTGTTTTCTCATCTTTGTGTCATCTCCCTACGCCATTCGATGGATCCTCACCCTCCTATGGTAAGAGGAGAGGTTATGGGCCGTATAAAAGAGAGTAGGGAGAGTATTTTGGTTGGCTTAAAGTGGTCATGCAATCCTTATTTCGGCCACTGTTTTGTGGTCATGGTTGTTGCTGGTTCCATGTCAATATAAGGAGCATGTTCCTCTCACTTGAATCCAAATGTAACCGTGGCATAAGCCCCCTCCACTTCCCTTCTTTAAGTGTTATTTGGTTAGGTTTTGGAGACGCGATCTTGATATGATTAAATGTGTGAGATGCATGTTTAGTTGCTGTCATTTGAATGCATGAGATCCCTTTGTTAGTCATTATGATTTAAAGCATGCATGCCATGATTTTAGCCCTATATGATTGCATGCTTTTCCCACTGTTTTTCATGCACTTTAGTGAGGTTTTCATTACATTTTTAACCACTGTTTGTGACCATATGAAGCAGTCCCTTTCGCACATATGTACCCATATGCATGCATGTTATTTCCACTCATTAGAAATGTATGCTAGGAAAGGCTGTGTTCATTAAGTTATGAGTGCCAAAAGGGTGTTTTCCCAGCATTAGTAGTGTCTAATCATGCATCCTCTAGTTCAGTCCCGTTCCAACTTGAAACCAGCCTAGGTTAGTCATTTTTCTTTGATCTTTGTCCATATGCAAGCATGCTAATTTGTCTTGGAGAAAAAGAAACCAAACCAAGGATACCTAGATCCCTGGTTAGTCTTTATGTGGATTGGAAGGAGGGAGGGGAGCCCCCACCCATTCCCTCACTATTTGGCTTTTAAAACCCCAAAGAGGAGAGTCTAATTGCCCCATTCAAACCACTATGGGCCCACAGAGACCCCATGCATGCTCACAAACCCTAAGAACCAGTTCTTTGCTAAAAAAGTGAAAAAATGCATTTCTGCTGTTTACCCGAAATCTCAGGTCGGTTTTGGGCAACCCCTAGGTTAACCGAAATTCAATTTCGGTTAAACCTAAAATCCTGGTATAACCGAAATCCAATTTCGGTTATACCACATTTTAGGTTTAACCAAAATTAAAATTCAGTTAACTTCAAATTTTAATAAAAACCTGATTTTGTGATGTTTGCTGATTTGCTATGCCATGTAAACTGAACCGGTTGAACCGATGGGGTTCCCGGGTCACCCAGAAACCCAGAATGGTGTAAGGGCCTTCAAGCCCAACTTGATTCCTTTGTGGGCCTTCCAATGGGGCCCACCCAGCCTAAGTTCCCTTATAAAAATAAATAATAAAGCAAGATAATTAAGATAAACTAAGTGGGCAGAACCCTAACGAGGCCCACCAAAGTCCAAAAAGAAAGCATGTTGGCTATTGTAAGAATGGTTTGGCCGTGTCTGCGGGCACGGGCCTATCGGGCCCACTAAGCCCATCAACCCAATAGGGCAGGGTCCAATACCTTGACCCATTGAACCATGGACCATTTGGTCCAAGTCTAGATCAACGGGCCCCAAGCCCATGGTCTAGCCCACCTTGAGAACTTAAAGAAGATAAAATCCAAATAAATCTCTTGGCATCCAGGTGTGGCCCACCCAATGGGCCCGCCAATCAACCCGGCCCACCTTTGCATGAAAACCACTTAAATTCCAACTTGAAACTTAAAAGTAAAATCAATTGAATTCACCAAAGCCCAAAGGGCCTCTCGAAGTTAGACCGAGGCCCACCAGGGGCATACGGGCTTAACTAAGCCCACCAAGGACACCGTGGACCCTCCAACGAGGCCCACCCAATTAGACTCAGAACATTTAATTAAGAAAGATAAAAGCAATTAAAGGGGCCCACACCACCCAGGTGGTCCCCCCAAACTTAACCAAATGGCATGCCGGATTAGGAATCGGGTGAGAACCAAATTGAGTTGACTCAAATCAGGGAACCCACAGGACCCGTCATCCGACGGGGTGGTCCGGGGTGTCTACGGACTTCCCCAAACCACAACCGAGACCCTACTTAGAATCTCAAGCAGCAGACCAAGCCCAATAGACAAGATTAGGCACCCAGATGTCCGCCTGCACCCCATTAGGCGGTGGCGACTCCGAATTTTTCCCGTACCGCGATTTTACTGTGCACACAGCCTGGTGACTCCACTGGGGACATCTCAGCCCAGTAGGACCCTGGTTAGATGAGTCAACACAAGAGGGACTAGTTGGCTTAGGATTCTTACTGTCTCGCTCAGTAAAGTACAGAATACGCGTAAATACGCATTCTAGGGAGTCCTGTCAAAAGGACGAGATAATTGCCTAAGGCAAGTGAGATTTAAGCGGTCCCCTGTGACCCTCCACTTACCTGGGGACTCTCCCAGAACCTCGTATTGCGTGCCAATTCGGCACCTTACTATATGAGATAGTAACAATCCCTTTATCAACAAAATCCAGACAAAACTCACCTGTGTAGACACAACACGCAGCCCAACTGCACACACGGGCACGCCACCACACCGTGGATGGATTTAATTTCCAGATTTTGTGTGATGAACTACGTGGGGTGACACGCACGAGGAAGGCTGTGTGGATGATCCGACCCCAAATGAATGAGTGAAAAATACGGATATTGCATCTTCTTTACCAAAACTTAGACCTTTCTAGCAGCCTATCCTTCTGATTCCTATGAACTGATCTTTGGGATGGTATTAGCACCTACGCTCCCGTGGCTTGCCGGGGAAAGCAGGGTAAACCCATCCCCCCAGTTTTCTGGAGTCCATTAGCACCATCGATTTCTTGTAGGCTTATGTCTCGAGCTGGGTATCCTTCCCCACCTAACGTTTCTGAATAAACCACGCGTTGTGAATGAGAGGGTGATGTGAATGATGAATACAAGAGAAGTAAAATCGTAATAAAATCCAAAGTCCATTAGGGGCAGCAACCCCCGCTTTTTGCATCGAAATTGAGTAAACCCTAGATTCTAGGCTACCTCAGCTCTAATTTAGGAAGCTAACCTAAATTTGATCAAGGGAACCACCCCAGATCCATGCATTGAGTCCTGTAAGCTATGGGTTTTGACTCATTAGAGTCTGCTGGGAGCACTTTAATTCCAAATTGGTCTGTTAGAGCAGAAGAAAGCCGGCCAGATCAGACAAACAGATGAAAGCATACCAGATTAGAATAAGGGCACTAAACCCTAGATCTAGGAATTTTTAGCCTACCCGCATTAGAAGCAAGTTGTATCCTTCCTTTTGGCTCCCACCAACCTTAAGGATGAATTCTTTGCAGTTCTTGTAAATATTGTAAACCTTCGCCCTCGATGGCAAGTTGTAATTTTTTCTGTGGTCCGACACCGAAAGCAGATGAAAGACAGAAGACTGATTGGGACTTAGATGTGCTCCTCTACACCAGTATGTCTAGGAGTCACACATTCCTTGGTGCCAACCCTTAGGACCACACACCATGTGTGCCTGAGTTAAATTCCGCACTGTTTATTTTCTGCTTTATTCTGTGAAGCATGTTAAAATTGGTAGTAGTCCATCTCTTTTGCTTGAAATTATGCATGTCTTAGAACTGATTGAGAGCTTGGTGTGGAACCTTAAATTGATTTGGAATTTCGATCGGATAAGTTGGCATGGCATCCTCATCCTCATCTGAGAGAACCCACTTCCCTAGGATAGAGAAGTGTGCCTGGGATACCCCCTGGATTCGTTCTTGGACAAGGCAGCTCCAAGGGAGTGAGCAGATTGAATGGGAGCACAAATACCGCATGGGACAAACTTTGCCCTTGTTAAATGTGCCGATTAACTGGGATATAATCCAAGTAGCCTTGCTTTTCTGGGATCCCCAGCTTTCAGTGTTTCGATTTGGGGTCAATGAGTTGACTCCCAAAATTGGTGTCATCACCCGTCAGCGCACATTATAGGGTAGCCTGTGATAATATCATATGGCTGGCCCGAAGAGAGATCAAATCAGACCTACCTGCTCGTGAGGACTGGTTCAACCACTTTCTCCACCTGAAGGGAGAAACAGACATCCGATGGTAGGGCACATACAACATCCCCTACACCCCCATTATAGCTTTCAAGAAAAGAGAGGGCCTTGCCCTGATAGGCCTTACCCATGCTGTGCCATACTATCTGATTCGGGTTCTGAGACAGTTTAGGAAACCGTAGGGAATCCCGGTCAAGGACAACATGGGCAATTTGATTGGCCCACTCACTAAGGGACTAAGGACGCAACTGCAGATGGAGTGGAAGACGGTGTGCGTATATCGGGAAGATGTCTTCATCGAATCACACTTTCAAGATTACAAGTAGTGGATAGCTTGGGAGTTCGGCCACGACGGCCCCCCGCCTCTTCAGCCCGTCGCTTCAATTGACATTCCAGTTCCGCCTCCTAACACATATAGGGACAAGGTGGCTGAACTGCAAGAGACCCACTCCCATATCCATTCAGCTTATGTGGATTCGGAACGGGAGAATAGGAAGGCCAATATGGCCTTGCAACAAGAAATGGAATTAGTGCGCAAGCATGCAGAGGAGGACTGACGTCTGCGGAACAAGCTTCTGCGAGCCTTGAGGAGGCAAGACGTGTCCTCCCACTATGATGATGACCAACCTAGCTAGACTTTGTTTTTGTTGTATCGTGTTATGAATGATGATGTACTTTATGCCATGGCGGCTCTTTTTGATCAAAGCATGAATTTATTTTCACTTTGATATATATGGTTCGAACTTAACAAGACAAGAATTGGAAATAAAAGAATTAATTCCCTCCAAAATAGGGGCAACTCGGTGTCCGACAAACCACCTCTCTTCATTAATTGCAATACTCCTGGTCACGACGACCACCTAATTCCCTTTGATTGCGTCTCTCTCATTGAGATCGCAAAACCCAGCAAGTGTTTAAAACACCCAAGAATTTGAGCTCAAATCACACCCGTCTATATCTTTCCAAGATCATTCGGTCAATCCTGTAGGGCATCGAAGCCGCTGACGGATGAGTCGGATATTGGTGGAGGACCGTCCTGGCATAGCCTACCCCATTTAGTGACACCAAAGCCGCCGGTGGTTGAATTGGATATTGGCTGCGGAGCGTCCGGGTACTACTAGCCGAAATCTTAGGGCACCGAAGCCACCGACGGATGAGTCGGATATCGGTAGAGGAGCGTCCTGGCATAGTCTACCCCTTTTAGTTACACCAAAGCCGCCGGTGGTTGAACCGGATATTGGCTGCGGAGCGTCTGGGTACTACTAGCCGAAATATTAGGGCACCGAGACCGCCGACGGATGAGTTGGATATTGGCAGAGGAGCGTCCTGGCATAGCCTACCCCATTTAGTGACACCAAAGCTGCCGGTGGTTGAACCGGATTTTGGCTGCGGAGCATCCGGGTACTACTAGCCAAATCTTCGTATCGCCGAGAGCACCGACGAATGAGTCAAGATTGGTTAAGGCAACCCTAAGTGCTGTCTTTCAGCCCCCTTTGCGACCATGCGTGGTCCAACCCTGTGATACTAAGCTCAAAAAAATTCCCCTGAATTGAAGGTTCTCTTCCCTTGCCAAAAGCGGCTAAAATAGATCAATTTAAACCTAGGTTCTCTTCCCTTGCCAGGACGGCTAAAATAGATTAGTGATTTGGGGTTCTCTTTCCCAGTTGATTGAAAGTGACTAAAATAGACCAGTTAAACCCGGTTCTCTTTCCCAGTTGCTCCTAAGCGACTAAAATAGATCAGCTTCCAAAAATTAGTTTTCAGAAGAAAAAAAAGGGTTCTCTCTCCCAGTTACCTGCGGGTAGCTAAAATAGATTCGGTCATTAGGGTTCTCTTCCCCGGTCATCTTAAGATAGCCAAAATAGATCAGTCTTCAAAATTCATTAGGGTTCTCTTCCCCAGTTACCTGCGGGTAGCCAAAATAGATCAATCGATTCAAAATCAGGTTCTCTTCCCTCGTTGCCTTAGGGTAGCTAAAATAGATCAGTTAGTCAAATCATATCAGAAAACAAAAATAAACAAATGAATGAATGCAGTCAGATAAAATTGTGAAACCAATTTGTGTAAAAATTGCACTAATGCCTGTCAATTGTCCACCAGGTACCAAAATTGCTTCCAGAAGTCCGTACTTGCTAAGATCGAGGAAAAAACTCGATATGGATCAGCCAGGAGAGCAGACACCGCTGGGGCAACATCCGACAGAATCTAACCATCCACAAGTGGTGAATGAAATGCAATAGAGAATCAACAGTATGGGTTCCGTCATCCAGGAACTAATGGCAAAGCCAAGAGAATTGAAGCAAGTCCCCCCAGTAGTGCCAGCCGCCCACCAACCACAACTGCAATTCCTGCCACCAGCAAAGATGGCACCACCACCGCATCCTGTACACCCCCCTCCCATGGCACCACCATCGCCACCCCCAGTAGCTCCATTCCACATACCACAGCAGGATCAGTTTTTACCTGTCCATCTGGGGCAGGATAACGAAGACTGGTACAGAACCCAGGAAGGGTAGTTTGAGGGAAAATTGGCCGCAGAGAGAGAAGAAAACAAAGCAAAACTGGCCACCATGAGAGAGCTTCTCAAACAGCTCCAACCCAGTACAGTGCAGAGCGAGTGTCCAATCCTGAAAACGGGCAAGAACTTGACAAGTCAGATTGGGGCACTTGCCCATCGCAGCGAGAAGATTCAGACATCGTCCCCTGTGAGTCTTTCTAGCATGAGGACGAAGATGAATCATGGGAGACCCCGCTTGAAATCCAACTTGCATTGGAGAAGCATGAAAAGGGTCCCCAGGCTAACATTGAGGAAACAGAGCCAATTGACATAGGTGAAATAGCACAACCAAGGATCCTCCAAATTGGTAAAAAGCTGTCACCATTATTGAGAAAACAGATGATTGATTTTCTTAAATCTTATTCTGACGTGTTTGCATGGTCATACGAGGATATGCCCGGGTTAGACACAGACTTGGTTGTGCATCGATGTGAGACATGGAAAAATCAAATCCAATGACTTCCTCAATCATCACACGGGATTAGTTAAAACAAAGAGTCACCACCATTCAATTTAGGTGTGAATGGACACCAAAATAACAAATAAGCACAAAAGGCAATTTTAGGGTAAAAATAACCCTCCTAAAAAAACAACCAGAGATGGGTAAGGGGATTAGGTTATGAACAGGGGAAGGTGTTAGGCACCCCTATTCATCCACACAAGGTGGTTGCCAGGTGTTGTTCATGTTTTTCAAAGAAAAAAAAAAGCTTACTATAAAATTCACGAAAAATCACAAAAAAGACAAAAATATATGGTTTTCTCATATGAATAGCCTGATTGATCCAGAACTTTCCAATATGATCATACCATTCCTAGGGTTTCATGATCAAAATAAAATTGAGATAAAATCAAATAAAATCAATTTAAAGTGAAAAATCCAAAAATCTGGCTTCAAGTTAAATTCTAGAAATCTAGAAAAATATGATTTTTATAAAATATTTCAAAATTGAACTTGAACAGTCCAGGACATAGGTATAGCCCAAATTTCACATTAAATCAAAAAATCAAAACCAAAAATACCCACGTTGATGAAGAACATCAAAAGGGGAGAACTTAGACCGTAGGGTCTTCTCTCAATAATGAAAAACAACTCAAAAACCATATCATGAAACCCTAGAAGTTATTTTTAGACTTCTGGATCCAGATCTATCATATTGATCATGATAAATCCAATATCTTAGCCTAAAATCACAAAAATCACGAAAACAGTGTTGTAGGTGCAAATATGTGGAAAATCCAAATTTTATAAAAAAAAGTGGGGATCTCATGCTATAAACATCATAGACATCATGGATTCATTCAGATTCATCATAAAAACAATTAAAACATGATCAGGATATTCAAAGCAGCCACATCTCACAGATTAGAGCACCTAGGGGTCTACCCTACGGATCCACCTGTTCTCTTTTCCCCTAGCTCTCTCTTCACGTTTTACGGCTAGAGAGGATTCTTGAGGTACTTGGAGATAGGTTTGGTTACACAAACACAATCAGAGGCTTTATTCTATAAAAAAACAGATATGGGGTTCTATTCTAGGGATCCACCTGTTCTTTTTCCCCTAGCTCTCTCTTCACGTTTTACGGCTAGAGAGACTCTTGAGGTACTTAGAGGCAAGTTTAGGAATACAAGTACAAAATATGGCCTTATTCTACAAAAAAAGAGAAAATCCTATTACTTCTAGAATTGAAGACAGAAAATAAAAGGGAAAAGGGACTTACCTGGATTGAGCAAGCAAGGCAGCAGGGATTCCTCTCTTCTCTTGGAGCTTCTTAGACTTCAAATTTTCGTGGCCTTTTGCTTGAGGAAAGGCCCTCTATTTATAGGCAAACACAGGGGCATGGTTGGTCCAAGGTTTGGCAAGATAGAGTTTTAGTTTGAGTTAAACACAAGATCATGCCCATCCTTTATCCACAAAGATATTTTGCACGAATAAAATACATAATTCGCTCATTTAAAGGGATATTGGACTAAAGATAAGGCTCAGAAATCGAGAGAAGAATAAAACTCGCACGAATCTAATGTGCCCGTAAATGATTTACGGTCCAATGGTGTCCGTATATGTATTACGGGCGCTGAGTGCCCGTATATAAAATTCCGGAGCGCTTAGCCCGTAGATACAATACGGTCTAGGCTTAAATTATCCATTTTCATGCATTTTTGGCCTGTTTTAAATTCCAATTAATGTTTTCATTATTTTCTCATTTTGTAGTACAATTTGGGGTGTCTACAACTACCCCCTCTTTGCTGGTAATTGGAACCAATTACAAGCAGAGAGCAAAAAGACCCACCAATTGCACCTTTTGAGATCTTTGTCTATCTAATTGCATTTTTCAAGGATTAGATGGATGATTTTGGAAAAAAGAATTCATTGCGGAAGATTTGCTAAAAGTCCCTCAGCTTAAGGGCCAAATCCTCCTCTCTCCTCTCACTGAGCTCTCGTGGCTATGAAGTGAGATTTGAGACAAAATTTTTAAACAAAAGTGGGTAAGGTGGCAATCCTTGCAACTTACAACTAATATAAACATTAATCTCCTAAAAAGTGTGGAGAAAATAATAAAATATGCAAATTTTTGCTTCGCCCGTATTTTCATTACGGACAGATGCTGCCCGTAATTTGAACACGGGCAAAGTGGACCGTATTACCTTTACGGGTTCCTGTAGCCCGTACTGTTTTTACTGATTTTACCTTTGTTCTTAATCGTGGCCGCGAACTGTTCTTCATTTCTGTCCGCACTTTGCCCTAACTTCTTGCGCCCGCATTCTTCTCTCCAGTCCTTGCTTCTTCTTCTCCAACAGTGCACGACTATCTTCTCCGGCGACTACTGTTCTTCTCCGGCCATTCTCATTTTCCGGTGACAACTTTATCTTCTCCGACGACAACAAGCTCCTCCGGTGATTTATCAAATCTCAAGACCGGCTATGGGCGCCTGCTGTATTCGTTGCTCCCTTCGAACGTCCTCTTCCATTCGGCATTTACCTTTTCTGACAATCTCATCTTCGGTAAGCCTTACTTCCCTTGGTAATTTTTCCTCATCTCTCCCTTGGTTAGAACAGTGCTCATGCTTGTGTGTTTTGATTCACAGCCGACCAGCTTGAGTGAGATAACTTCTCTTCGGAGGATCAAAGGTTCAATTTTTTGCTTGCTAGTATTTCTCATTTCGACTGTAACAGGTAAGTGGCTGATCACCCTCTGAACTTTTCTTATACATGCAATAGTAAAATCCTTGACTGAATGAAATTTTTACTCTTGATGGAACCACATGCTTGCTTTGTCTGATTTTTGTGTTCTTGAAAACAAGTCCTCAAATTTTGTCTAATTCTTGACTGATTCCCTGCAATTTTATTCTTGAGCTGATAGAATGCTTGCTTGCTGATCTAAAGATATGTTACTTGCATTGATGCTTTTGTACCAATCGGCGCTTTTATATAAATCCCTCAATTTCTATGTTTTGATTTGGCAATTTTTCTTGATTTATTTGATCTCACTTAATCTTCTGCTGCTTTGGCTTGATAATCAGCATAAGCCGCTTGACTTTGAATGATGCTTTTAAAAACCAGATACTTGAATGTTATTCTACTGATCTTGAACATTTAGCTTGAAACGGCCACTCTTGAACTGACTTATGGCTTCTCCATGGATCTTTGAATTTTCACTTGAATAAGCTTAGATTTGTAAGCTTTAAACTCTGGTTCAAGCCATTTTAACATGCTCTGAAGGCTTGAAATCAATCAAGATCAAAAAATTAGGGATTATGAAATTTCAATCCTTAATACACCCTTTTCTTTTCTCTCTCTCTTTTTTCAGTTATTTATATACAAGAACTCCTAACTCCCTGTATATAATTTTTATATATTTTCTTAATTGAAACAATGACAATAAAAAGATGCAATAATTTTCTCAAGATATTTTTGAAGAAAGAAACTCCTTTAGTTGGCTTCTGATTTGATTGGGAGTTTTTTTCCCCATTCTCCATCTTCCTTTTTTCCTGCAAATCAATTAATCTTGGTTAATATGAAAATCAAGCAATAAAAATTTTAACAAGAATAATTAACCATCTCCCTGATTTGAACCGTAGATGGCCCGCCTTCGATCAGCTTCCAGGGATCCTGCAAATGAGCCTTCCTCCTCGAGGGTTAGGCGGGATCATGCTGATGTGGCCTCTTCTTCGAGGGCCGAGAGGGATTCTGATTCGGATGTCCCAGATCTCCCTTCTGGGGATTCGTGTGATGCAACCCCAGAGGTATACTCTAACCTTTCTGAAATTTCATATCCTTTCACAAAATACATCACCCTGATTCCTTCTTCCTTCTAATTGTTTCTTTAGCTGGCAGTTGAGGCTTCGGGCAGAGATAGGAGCTGTAGCAGGCACCGAGGTGGAGGCAGAGATGTAGGCCATAATGAGGGCCGTAGAGGAGGCCGCAGAGGAGATGGACCTGCGTAGTCAGTAGATTAGGATTTTTCATGTACATGTATTTTGACAAACTAATGTATCCCTTTTATATATATATAAAAGAAATTTGATTCATTTTATTCATTTGTGCTCTTTTTTCCTTTATTTTTAGCTTTTCTTGCATGATATGTGTTAAAGCAGGGACAGGTGAAACTTAGGAAACCAATGAAATCAAAATTTCCAACTTTTTGGCATTTTTCCGAAGGGACCGTAATTAAGCTACGAGCAAGCCATGCCCGTAATATTAATACGGGCGCACTCTGCCCGTGGATTTTTCACGGTCACAGTGTGTCCGTATTCTTTATACAAGCACGCCATGCTCATATTCTAATTACGGATTTTACCACCTTTTCGAATTTTCTATATAAACTCAAGGGGGACATCATTGTGACACTTTTAAAAGTTTGAAAACTCCCTGAGCCTTCTGTTTTCTGCTTTACTTGGCTTCTTTAGTGCTTCCATGGCTTCCCTCGCCCCTTTCACTTCTATCGATGAATCTCCTCCTGCAAGACAACCTATTAGATCAAAAACTCCTAATCTCACCAGGTACAATATTGTGGACTCCTTCTATGATAGGTGGGTTAACTCCATGACCCTTGATGAGGAAATTCGCTAGGATTCTATCCACTTAGGGCATATCCTACACATCCCTAAAATTCCCTTTAAGTGGGAAATCATTGAAGCTTTGATTGGACACTGGGTTCCTAAACTGAATCTCTTCCATTTTGATGACAAAGAGATGACTCCTACCATAGAATAAATTGAAACCATCCTTAGCCTAAGATTTTCTGAAAAAGTTGTGAACCCGCCCCTAAAGCCTAGCTACAAAAAGGAGGCCTCTACATTCTTGGGTATAGGGAAGAAAGACTTAGGAAATTCTGATACCCTATTGACCTTGTCCAAGACCTTTTTGACTGAAAAACTTCTAAGGAGTGGGGACAAGGATGCCATGTTTAATGCTTTGACTCTGATAGTGGTCAACCAGTTGCTCTTTCCACGGGGTGATGACTAGGTTGACTTGGCTCTCATCTCAGTTATCTGCCAGGTTAGGGAACGTGAGAGATTGGCTCCTATGATCTTGGCAGAGATATACAAGGCTTTAACTGACTGCTATTTCAGAAAGAAGAAACGCTTCCTTGCTTGCGCCCCTATCCTACAGGTAAAAAAGAAATAATAATAATTTTTTTTCTTTCTTTTTTTTCTTCTTCTTCTTCTCTTTTTCTTTTCCTTCTTTTTTTTTCTTTTCTCTCTTTTTTTTTTCTTTCTTTTTTCTTTGTTTTTTCTTTCTTTCTTTTTTTTTCTTTTGAAATAAATTGAAATTCTCCCCTTTTTTTGCAGCTTTGGTTGCTTGACCACCTGAGTCAAGTTGAAGAGATAACTCGCCGCTTCTTTCCAAGGTTGAAAGTTCTTGTTCTGATGAGCCACAGGGGTTGTCCTAATATCCAAGGTGTCAAGCAGGGATGGTTCACTTTTTTGGGTACTCTCCAGGATGATCAAGTGAGATGGCCTGGCACTTATCAGCCCAATCCAGAGACAGTGATCAGCTTCAGAGATAGGAACTTTTTGGTCCTGGCAGGCTTGAAATCTGCTGTTCTCTATCTTCCTTTGAGGGTTCTTCGGCAGTTTGGAGCGACCCAGGGAATTATGATCCCAACTGGCTATGAGAGCCTTGTAGGGCCACTTACATCAGCCACCATGGGGCTAAATGCTCAATTAATGAATGAGTGGTCCTACGTTCGCTTTCTGCAGGGTCCTGTCTTTTCTGAGTCCCAATGAGTGGTCCTACGTTCGCTTTCTGCGGGGTCCTGTCTTTTCTGAGTCCCATGTGAAGGACTATCACTTCTGGATCAAATAGCAGGTACAGAGTCATGCCCTCGTACCAGAGGATCCTCATGCAGTTCTTCCCCCTACTTATGAGGAAATTCTAGAGTTTGAAAGGGCAACCCACAAGCGGCTTCAACAAATTTGGGTACAAGAAGCACAAGAGCTCAGGATAAAGGGTATTGATCTGGAGAGGCAACTTGAAGAGCAGAAGTCTTGCCGCATTGCCATGGAGAAGAAACTTGAAGAACAAAGGCAGGCTCGTCGCTTTGAAGTCCGAGCGATGCGGAAGAAATATCAGGATTCCTTGGCTACCCTTAGGGCGTTGAAGATCAAGCATTCTCTTTCAGATAAGATCATCTCCTTTTTGAGCGATCCTGATGCAGAGGGAGCTTCTGGAATCATTGCAACTCAGGCAGCTAGGATTAGGGAGCTTGAGAAGCAGTTGGGTAGTAGGGATTAGATTCTTTTATCTCTTTTTTTTCATACTTTTATACAAAAGCAAACTCCATTAGTGGAAAGACAATAGATTTAATTCAAAAATAGGTTTTATATTATTGGCCTCAGAATTCTCAGATGCTTGTAAAAACAAAAGTTTTATGAAAAAGTATTTGATTTCTCATCACTGGCCAAAGTATAGTTTTTTTTTTTGAAAGCTGATCCAAAACACTTAATCACATATAATCAAAGGAATTAATATCAGGTTGAATAATGAAAAGGGTAATCCAAGCAATAGGGAGAGACCAACTCTGTCTACCCCGTGGCCTTTAGAATCATCCCCTAATGGCTTTTTCTTCATGACTGACCCTGTTAATCTGCTCAGTTTCCAGTACTCATGCTGACTTGGAACATATGATCAACTCAAACTTTGATTTTTTTTTCTATTCTTTTTTTTCTATTTTTCTCTTTTTTTTATTATTATTTTTTTCTTTTGCCCCTATTGCCCCTAGTGCCAATTACGGTTTTCACTAGGGCCGGCTTCTGCATTCCGTCATCACCAATCTTACTCTGAAAGTTGAATAAATATACTAAAATCACCCAGGGCTTAAGAATAGGACGAAACAAAGGCTAAGCTCGGTTTATGAAAGAAAAGGTATTGAAGGCTCAAAATTTTCTAAGTGTGAAAATGGGTCAACCGGACTTATAGTCATGATGAATTCAATCCCATTTCCCTTCTTTTGTATTTGGCTTTCATTTGCCCCTACTTTTTCTCTTTTTTTTTTCTTTTTTCCTCTTCTTGCCCCTATTGGCTTTGCCCCTATTGTCCTTGCCCCAGTATAAGACTGTAAGTCCAGTTTAGGTTTAACCAAGAAGACGAACAGGCTCAAATTGGCTTGACTAGGGATGAACATTTTGGGAAATATAGAAATATGGCCCCGGATCATTTCCTAGTAATATTCATTCAAGGAAAATATCTCTTTACTGCATCAGAGTTAATTGGCTCAGGAAAATCCTTCCCATCCATTTCTGTTAAGATAAGAGCACCCCCTGACAGGACCTTTTTGACAACATAAGGCCCTTCCCAATTTGGTTTGAACTTTCCACGAGGGTTTTCCAAAAAGGGTAGGATTTTCTTCAATATTAAATTTCCTTCTTGGAAAGTTTTGGGCTTTACCTTCTTATTGTAAGCCCTGGCCATTCTCTTCTGATACAATTGGCCATGACAAAGCGCTTTCAAACGCTTTTCCTCTATTAAATTGAGTTGATCATGTCTTGACCGTATCCATTCAGCTTCTTCTAGTTTAGCTTCCACTAGCACTCTTAATGAAGGTATTTCCAATTCCACTGGTAAAACCGCTTCCATTCCATATACTAAAGAATACGGGGTTGCCCCTATAGAAGTCCGAATCGAGGTTCTGTAAGCATGTAGAGCAAGTGGCAGCATTTCATGCCAATCTTTGAAACTCACAACCATCTTTTGAATGATCTTCTTTATGTTCTTATTTGCTGCTTCCACTGCCCCATTCATCTTTGGTCTGTAAGGAGCTGACTTGTGGTGGGTGATCTGAAATTGTTCACACAACTTCCTCATGTCTTTGTTCTTAAGGTTTGAAGCACTGTCTGATACTATGGCATTTGGCAAACCGTAGCGACAAATGATGTTGTGCTTCAAAAATTTCAGAACGTGGCTACTTGTGATGTTTGCATATGAAGCTGCTTCTACCCATTTAGTGAAATAATCAATTACTACAAGTATAAACCTGTTTCCATTTGATGCCTTTGGAGAGATCATTCCAATGACTTCTATACCCCACATGGAGAAGGGCCATGGAGATGTCATGTTGTGCAATTCACTTGGGGGTGCATTCTTGTTATCAGCATACACTTGGCATAAATGACACCTTTTGACATGTAGATAGCAATCGTGCTCCATTGTCAACCAGTAATATCCCAATCACAGAATCTTCTTGGCAAGCATATGCCCATTCATATGGGGTCCGCACACTCCTCCTTGTACAGTTTCAACTAACCTTTCTGACTCGGTCTTGGCAACACATCTAAGTAGTATATCATTGTGTGATCTTTTGTACAACTACCCACCACTTAGTAAGAACTGTCCTGCCAACCTCTGTATTGTTCTTTTCTCTGTAGAAGTGGCATTTTCTGGCAGACTCCGATCATTTAGGAAGTTCTTAATATCTTGAAACCATGGTACTTCTTCTTCTGGGGTTTCTTCTAGAACAAGGCAATAAGCTGGTTCATCTTTGACTTCAATTTCCAGTGGTCTAATATCAACACCTTCTGGCATACTGACCATTGAAGCCAATGTTGCTAGAGCATCCGCAAACTGATTTTTGGCCCTTGGCATATAATTGAAGGAAATTCGAGTGAATTTGGTGCTTATTTCTTCCAAATACTGGTGATAGGGGATCAATTTGTGATCCTTTGTTTTCCATTCTCTAGTTGTTTGGAAGATGATAAGACTCGAATCTCCATATACGTCAAGTTCCTCTACTTCATGGTCTAAGGCAGCTTGCAACCCAATTATGCATGCTTCGTACTCTGCTATATTATTTGTGCATTGGAACCTTAACTTCACTGCGATCGGGATGTGTGCCCATCTGGTTTGATCAAAACAGCCCCTATTCCATTTGCATTCATATTGGCGGCCCCATCAAAGAACATTTGCCATGAGCTTTCCCCTTCTTCTTCTTCAGTAAAGAGGATTACCTCATCAGGGAAATTAGTCTTCAAAGGTTGATATTCTGGTAAAGGGTGTGCAGCTAAGTGATCAGCAATGGCTTGACCCTTAATGGCTTTCTGTGTGATATAGGTGAGGTCAAATTCAGAGAGTAACAACTGCCACTTTGCTGTTCTGCCAGTTAAAGTTGGTTTCTCAAATAGATACTTCAAAGGGTCCATTCGGGATATCAATAAGGTGGAATGACTACGGAAATAATGTCTCAGTCTCTGAGTTGCCCACACTAAAGCACAACAAGTCTTTTCTAAAGGAGAGTACTTTGCTTCATATTCTGTAAATTTCTTGCTTAAGTAGTAAATCGCCCTTTCCTTTCTGCCTGTATCGTCATGCTGTCCCAAGACACACCCCATTGACGTCTTCAAAATTGACAAGTATAAGATCAATGGTCTTCCTGAAGTAGGTGGTACTAGCACAGGTGGGTTCAATAAATACTCCTTTATTGTGTCAAAGGCTTCTTGGCAATCGTCATTCCAGACTGTCGGGTTATTCTTTCTTAGAAGCTTGAAAATTGGTTCACAAATAGCGGTGAGCTGTGCTATGAACCGGCTTATGTATTAAATCCTTCCAAGAAAACCATGAACTTCCTTCTCCGTTCTAGGTGATGGCATTTCAATGAATTCTTTAGCTTTAGCTGGGTCAATCTCAATTCCCTTCCTGCTTACTATAAAGCCCAATAATTTTCCTGATGTAGCCCCGAAGACACATTTTGCAGGGTTAAGCCTTAGACTGTATTTCCTAAGCCGGTCAAACACCTTCTTCAAGTTGATCAAGTGTTCTTCTTCACATGATTTGGCTATCATATCATCCACATAGACCTCCATCTCCTTATGGATCATATCATGGAATAAGGCTGTCATGGCCCTCTGGTAGATTGTCCCGGCGTTTTTAAGCCCAAATAGCATGACAGCGTAGTGGAAGGTACCCCAAGGTGTAATGAAGGCTGTTTTTTCTTGATCCTCCTTAGCCATCTTAATTTGATTGTACCCAGAAAACCCATCCATGAATGAGAACAGGCTATGTACAGCAGTGTTGTCCACCAAGATGTCGATGTGTGGAAGTGGAAAATAATCCTTTGGGCTTGCCTTATTCAAGTCTCTGTAGTCTACGCACATTCGGACCTTTCCATCCTTTTTTGGTACTGGCATTATATTTGCAAGCCATTCAGGGTAAGTGGAGACCGCTAAGAATCCCGCTTGAAATTGCTTAACCACTTCGTCTTTGACCTTCAATGTCCATTCAGGTTTCAACCTTCTCAGTTTCTGTTTAACTGGCTTAACATCTGGTAGAATTGGTAGCCTGTGCACAACCATGTCCGTGTCTAATCCTGGCATATCCCGATACGACCATGCAAATACATCTTCATAATCAGCCAAAAATCGTATCATTTCATCACGTTGTACCTCAGATAAGCATACCCCAATCTTTACTATTTTTGGGTCATCTTCGGTCCCTAGGTTTATTGATATGGTCTCTTCAATATTGGGTTGGACCCCCTTTTCATGACGCTCCAATTGATATGTGATTTCTTTTGGAGGGTAGTCTTCTTCGTCCTCGGTCTCTTCTTCAACCCCCATTAGGTCAAAGTCGAGCTCGAGGTCGAAGTCATACTCAACCCAATCCAATTCCGTTTGCTTATAGGGTTCATAAGTGGTTTGGACCTTTTTGAAAATTTTATCTTTTCTATAAAAAAATGAAAAATCTTTTTGTGTTTTTTGAGAGCCTTCTACAAAATCTTTCCCTGAAGACGAAGGCTCATTAAAACCTTCAGGAAAAGGGCATTCCACTAATGGAGTTTTTTTTGGAAGCCATGTCTTTTTGCCAAACAAACGCGGCTTCAAAAGTAAGGGGAGTTTCCTCCCAATTGTTCAGAATAAAAGAATCTGGGGCAAGGATACAAGCCTGCTCTTCAAGCTCAGGGTCCGCATCCAAAATCACCAGTACTGGGTGAGTTGCATCGCCTGTTTCTTCTGTAGGGCTAGTCCCAGATGGAACTTCTACTGCAACCCAATCAATGAAAGGTAGCTCCTCTGCTACTTCTTCTTGGTTGCTTTCTGTCATGGCAAAAAAGGCTCCCACGTCCTCAGAGAAATCCTGCTCCTGTTCTGCCTGTGGCCCAGGCCCACCCAATGCTTGTGGCGGTGAAGGTGTGAAAGAGTAGAGGACTACTCTATAGGTCCACGATCTACAACAATTCAGAATTTAACAATGCGGAAACAATACACAGAGAATTATACGAGGAAACCTGGACCCAGATCCAGGAAAAACCTCGAGTCTATATGAGGCGACTAACCCTTCGAAAATCCACTATTGAATGAAAAGACAATTACAAAGGAGTACACACTTAACCTTTACAATTGAACTCACTCAACAGCAATCCACAGTTCGAATCCACGAACTGCAACACAGCTTGAATCCACAAGCTGCAGAACACGATCAGTCCAGATCGCAGACAATCACTCACCAGTGATCCACAGTTCGAATCCACGAACTGCAACACAGCTTGAATCCACAAGCTGCAGAACACGATCAATCCAGATCGCAACAATCACCTCAGAATCCACTGAGATGATCCAATGCAGTAGGAATCCACCTACGCATCAATCAAAGCCGATCACCAGTCCAGGCGTTCACACGATCAGATGAAGTTCCGAATTGAAGAAGAATCCTCTGCCTTCAATTCCAGGTGATCTATCTCAGATCTCCCCCTCACTCGATCGCCGACTCTCTAAAGAAGATTTGATAGAATCTCAAACACCTCAAGATCCGAAATCAAAATGATCCAAAGGAAAAAGTCACAATTAAAAATTACAACACGTCTATTTAAAGAATAAAACTCAGATCGCGTCGAGCGCTGGTGGCGTCGTGAAGCGATCGGTGTAGACGGCTGGAAGCGAACTCAAGTCCCGCTCAGAACAAGTTGAATCAGTTAAAAGCGCGCTGCCAGCGAGCTGCTAGCGGGAGAGTACGCCGCATGTGCACGGACCTTTCTTTCAAAGCACTAATTCACTTATGCGCTGCCAGCGGGGTGGCAGCGGCGTTAATCTTCGCAAGTGCCTTTACAATAAAATGCTCTGTGTAGAAAATCTTTCATTTCATTGGGCTACCAGTGGCGTGGTAGCTGTGTGGTAGCATCGTCTTCTTCTTCTTTACTAAATTCACTGAATTTTCATTATTTAATCTGCACATCTTGAAGATTTATTAGAAGACATAATTTGTCAAATATTTGTCATAAAAGGAGTGTGAGTTTTCACACTTACAATCTCCCCCTTGACAAATGCCTGACAACAACCTTAAAACAGTGTTTAATATCAAACCCAATTAATATTGATTTTCATTTAAGAGTTTTAAAACTACACTGATAAGGAGAGACACAATGATTTTGAAGAATCCAGAATTTCATTCATTCACAAAAGATATACAGAGATCAGAAACATATACAGTGTTCAAAAATTACAATTTCTCCCCCTTAATCATCACTCCCCTTTAAACCTTCTTTCAGGAGAACCAAATAGAACAGAACACAACAAAAATTATCATATCCACAGCACAGCAAAAAAAATTTACAAGCAGCAGCAACAACCCAGCAAAACCATCAACAGAAACATCAACCCCAGCATCATCATCCAAGCATCATCCAAAAAACTCCCCCTTTCTGGAAGGTGGTTTGGGTTCCCAAGTCCTTGAGTAGTGCTTGTATGCATCTTGGGATCTGGAGTGCAGCCAACAGAGTTTGTGATCCATCTCCAGCTGAGTCTTCCGAATGCATTCCAGAAAATGATCCGCTTCATTTTGCATTCGTTGCTGAGCAGCAACGTCCCTTTGTACCTCACCACATGTAAAATCAACATCCTTTGCCAATTTCTCCAGCCTCTCTTGGGTCTCTGATTTGAACATGCTCATCATGAGCATGTGAGACCTAACCTAAGAATTGAAAGCCTCTTGGGAGGCTTGCATGGAATTCAGTTTTTCCATAATTGCCACAGCATCAGAGCTGGACAAAGAGGACTGAGAAGAAGAGGGTTCAGAAGACACCAAACAAAAAGGATTTGCTCGTTTACTTCTGGTCAGAGTGGAGGAATCAATGGGAGGTCTGGGATGAATGATCAATTCAGCAGGATCAGGTAAGATTCCCTGGTGAATGCACATGAAAGAATTGAAAATCCCAAATGGAAGAGCAGCAGTCTTGGATTTTAGATTCCGAGACTGAAGGATTTGATTGAATATGATGGAGGGAATACAAACACTGTCTCTGTTCTAGATGGCATGAAGAAGTCTTGCCCTAGAGTGAGAGATCTCTGAGTGATGATCAGATGGAACAAGAGAAGCACACACAAACAGATTCAAGATCCGGAGAAGATCTTGAAGAGAGCCATGAGGCATATAGTTGGGCTTATTCTTTATGGAAGTGGGAGCACCCTGAACTATTAGAGAAGGAATGATGGACTCCATAGGAGGATCAGTATGAGACTCAAGAAAGTTAAAGGAGGGAGACTCAACAAGAGGCAGTTCAAGAAGAGAGGAAATAAGCTCTTTCGAGAAGTCGAAAGAGATTCCCCTGACATAGGCTTTGACATAGCCTTGATTGGCAAGATGGAGATGATGAAGATTAGAATAAAATTCTCGAACCAGGTCCGGATATGCAAAACCACTGATCAATGCAAATTTTTTCCAACCATTGTCCGAAAACAATGAGTAGAGAGGAGATTCAGAAAATGACTCAAGCTTGATGGCCCTTTCTAGAAGAAGTGGCCTGTGCTTGAAGAACTCATTAAAATCAAATAAACCATTCCCCACAAATGGTTCAGAAGAATGAGAAGGGGACGGGGGTCTCACTGGAGGAGAAGAGATAACAGGAGAAGACCTCACAGGAGGAGACGATGTTGAAGGAGAATCAGTTCGCGACTTTCTCTTGAGAGGCATGGTGAAGAGAAAATTGAAAGAGAAAGAGCAAACAGACAGAAACAAACAACAAACGAAAAAGCCCTAATGGCAGAACAATCTACCAAACCCTAGCTTAGAATAAGGAGAGAAGACTACTGAACTAGGAAGCAGAAAATGAAAAAGCTGGATGAAGATAGTAAAAAATATTTTACCTGAACAGTAGACAGGAAGAAGGAAGGTGAAAATGGCAGCAGCACAGGGACACGACGCGAGAAGCGAGAGGAACCGAAGACAGGTAAAAAAGAAACAGGGGTAAAAATTGAACGAGATTTTACCTTTATATAGGCAAAAAGAATACGCTGCCAGCGAGCAGCTGGCGACGTAGAAGTGGGCATGTGCCAAAGCAAGCTATACCAGAGAAGGCTACATGCACGCTTCTAGCGACGTAGAAGGTGCACATGCACACACAATGAAAAACACAGATTCAAGGCAAAAATTTATAAAAGATGTTTGAACTATTATTCATGACAAATTCATACATCAAAACACAAAGCTAAGATTTTACCTAAACAAAAAATCATCTAGATAATCAACTTGTTCAATCCAAGAAGTACTTATCACAAAACTGATCTTGAAGCACCTATCAAAGTTAATTCAGATGTGGCACATTTCATATCAAAGAGCAAAATTTCCTTCATGGTTTCTCATACTATAAATTTTCTTCAAGATATTGAGTATATATGCATATTAATGAATCAATGCTTGAGAGAAGAGAGCAACATTTTTTACTTTTACACTTCATACATATGGAAGGTTATTTCGGTGTAAACATTCTTGGAAAGTATAGACATACCCCAACTTCATTTTGGTGGCTTTCGCACATCAGAGATAGGTAGCCTTTTCTGATCTCTTTTTCTTTTCTTTTTAAAGAAGGCATTGACCCTTAAAAAACCTGAGTTTACAGTTCATTCCAAGAATATACCTTCTTTCTCTTTTTCTTTTTGAGATTTACAGTGGCTTTCACTCTAATCTCTATGGCAGCCATTTCCAAAACTTTTCTTTTCATAAAGGTGATAGCCTATAGATCCCAAGCTTTACCACACAATAAGCTTCAATACGTAAAGGTGTTTCAGACAAAGTTGCTGGTTAGAAATAAGACATTTCTGTCAATATGCATAGACTCAATCTTCCTGAATACAGATGTTAGTAACAAGAACACACAAATTCATTTTGAACAGACATGTAAGACATTTTTCATCGAAATTAACTCAAAATAGAACCTGAATTTCAGTTTTGAGAGCATACTCCTAGGGATTTCCTAAGAGTTTCAAATCTGTTCTGATCTAAAGGTTTAGTAAAAATGTCAGCCAACTGTTTTTCAGTAGATATATATTCAATCATAACAGTTTTGTCTTCAATCAACTCTCTTATAAAGTGATGCCTGATATCTATATGTTTGGTCCTTGAGTGTTGAACAGGATTCTTGGAGATATTTATGGCACTTTGATTGTCACAGAAGAGAATCATTTGATCTTGATTTAACCCATAATCAGATAACATTTGTTTCATCCATATAAGTTGAGTACAGTTGCTTCCTGCAGCAATATACTCAGCTTCAGCAGTACTCAGAGAAACACAGTTTTGCTTCTTGCTTAACCAGGCAATGAGATTATTACCCATGTAAAAACAACCACCAGAGGTGCTTTTTCTGTCATCCATCCATACACCCAGCCCAATCAGCATCAGTGTATCCAGTAAGATGTGGGTTTGTCTCTTTGGAAAACCAGATTCCCAGATCAACAGTTCCATTAACATATTTTATAATCCTTTTCACAGCATTCAGATGAGATTCTTTAGGATTAGCCTGATATCTAGCACAAACTCCCACACTAAAGCTTATATCAGGTCTACTTGCTGTTAAGTACAGTAGACTCCCAATCATTCCTCTGTACAGGGTAGGGTCTACAACTTTTCCAGATTCATCTTTTCCAAGTTTTAAACTAGTACTCATAGGAGTCCTAGCATGTTTAGCATGAGTTAAGCTGAATCTCTTAACAAGATTTCTTGAATATTTTGCTTGAGAGAAAAAAATTCCTTGTTGAGATTGATAAATCAGAAGACCTAAGAAAAAGTTCAGCTCACCCATCATACTCATCTCAAATTCATTTTTCATTAAGTCAGCAAAGGAGTGAGCATGATTTTCAGAAGTAGATCCAAACACTATGTCATCAACATAGATTTGAGCAATCAAAATATGTTTGGACTCTCTTTGAATAAAGAGAGTTTTATCCACATTTCCTCTCATAAAACCAGATTCAAGTAAAAAAGAGGTGAGTCTCTCATACCAAGCTCTAGGAGCTTGTTTGAGTCCATACAAGGCTTTGTTCAGTTTATAGACATATTTAGGATGATTTGTGTCCTCAAATCCTTTAGGTTGCTCTACATAGACTTCTTCATTCAGATATCCATTCAAGAATGCACTCTTAACATCCATTTGAAACAGTTTAAACTTCAAGTAACATGCAATAGACAACAGTAATCTGATTGATTCTAACCTAGCTACAGGAGCAAAGGTTTCATCAAAATCTATTCCTTCTACTTGAGTATACCCCTGAGCAACAAGCCTAGCCTTATTTCTGGTTACTATTCCATTCTCATCAGATTTGTTCTTAAAAATCCACTTGGTTCCTATCACATTCAGATCAGAGGGTCTTTCAACCAATTCCCAATTATTATTTCTAGTAAATTGATTCAGTTCTTCATGCATAGCATTTAACCAAGAATCATCCAACAAAGCATCTTTATAAGATTTGGGCTCAAATTGAGATAAGTAGGAAGAAAATCTTACCTCATTCTGCAGTTGATGTCTTGTTTTTACTCCATCTGAAATTTTTCCAACAATTTGCTCAGTTGGGTGGTCTTTGAGAGTTCTAGTCAGAGGAATAACTTCATTGCTTGGGGATGCATCTCTGAGTTCATCCTCTTCATCTACAGCCTGCAAAAATTCACTGTCAGTACCTTCATCATCTATTAGCACATTTATAGATTCCATTACAACAGATTTCTGCAAATTAAAAACTCTGTATGCTCTACTAGAAGAAGAATATCCTAGAAAAATTCCTTCATCACTTCTAGAATCAAATTTTCCTAGATTTTCTCTGTCCCTTAAGATATAACATTTACTTCCAAAGACTTTGAAATATTTCAAGTTTGGCTGTTTTCCTTTCCAAAGTTCATAGGGAGTTTGTTTCCACCCAGATCTGATATAAACTCTGTTACTAATGTAACAGGCAGTGTTTATAGCTTCAGCCCAGAATTTTGTTGAAATTTTCTTGGTTATCATCATGGTTCTAGCCATTTCTTGTAAAACTCTGTTCTTCCTTTCCACAACTCCATTTTGTTGTGGGGTCTTAGGAGCAGAAAATTCATGTTTGATTCCTTGTTCTTCACAGAAATTGGAAAACATTTGATTTTCAAATTCTGTCCCATGATCAGATAATTCTGATTCAACATCAGAATTATCTGATTCTTCAGTATTTACAGATTTTACAGATTTTAGAGCTATTCCTTTACTTCTTTTAGGAATATTCAGATCTAGCTCATAAGTCTGTAAAGATCCTACCAGATCTTCAATTCTCATGTTATCTACATCTTTTGCCTCTTGAATTGCAGTTACTTTAGGTCTGAATTTTTCAGGCAAAGATCTTAAGATTTTTCTAATAACCTTTGATGTAGAGATTTTTTCTCCAAGATTAAAACTAGAATTAACAATATCTGAGAGTTTAGCATAAAACTCATAAAAAGACTCATCATCTTTCATATATAGAGTTTTGAAAGATGTAGTAAGTCTTTGAAGTCTGGAAATCTTGACAGCTGAGGTTCCTTCATGAGTGACCTCAAGAATGTCCCAAGCTTCCTTAGCAACTTCACATGAGGAAATTCTCCTGAATTCCTCAACACTAACAGCACAAAATAAGGCATTCATTGCCTTGTTGTTCCATCCACATTGATCAGATTCAGTTTTAGTCCACTGATCATGAGGTTTAGGGATCACAACACCTCCTTCTGTTGTGATCTCAGGTGGATGATAGCCATTACAAACCGAGAGCCAGACACGCTCATCGATTGATTTCAGGTAAGCTCTCATTCTTGCTTTCCAGTAAGAATAATTGTTACCTTCAAATAATGGAGGTCTAGAGGCAGATCCTCCTTCTTTTCCAAAATCCATGCTATAGATCTAGATCACACTTTGTATAGCAATTCAAAGTGAATAGGCTCTGATACCACTTGTAAGAGTAGAGGACTACTCTACAGGTCCACGATCTACAACAATTCAGAATTTAACAATGCGGAAACAATACACAGAGAATTATACGAGGAAACCTGGACCCAGATCCAGGAAAAACCTCGAGTCTATATGAGGCGACTAACCCTTCGAAAATCCACTATTGAATGAAAAGACAATTACAAAGGAGTACACACTTAACCTTTACAATTGAACTCACTCAACAGCAATCCACAGTTCGAATCCACGAACTGCAACACAGCTTGAATCCACAAGCTGCAGAACACGATCAATCCAAATCGCAACAATCACCTCAGAATCCACTGAGATGATCCAATGCAGTAGGAATCCACCTACGCATCAATCAAAGCCGATCACCAGTCCAGGCGTTCACACGATCAGATGAAGTTCCGAATTGAAGAAGAATCCTCTGCCTTCAATTCCAGGTGATCTATCTCAGATCTCCCCCTCACTCGATCGCCGACTCTCTAAAGAAGATTTGATAGAATCTCAAACACCTCAAGATCCGAAATCAAAATGATCCAAAGGAAAAAGTCACAATTAAAAATTACAACACGTCTATTTAAAGAATAAAACTCAGATCGCGTCGAGCGCTGGTGGCGTCGTGAAGCGATCCGTGTAGACGGCTGGAAGCGAACTCAAGTCCCGCTCAGAACAAGTTGAATCAGTTAAAAGCGCGCTGCCAGCGAGCTGCTAGCGGGGGAGTACGCCGAATGTGCACGGACCTTTCTTTCAAAGCACTAATTCACTTATGCGCTGCCAGCGGGGTGGCAGCGGCATTAATCTTCGCAAGTGCCTTTACAATAAAATGCTCTGTGTAGAAAATCTTTCATTTCATTGGGCTACCAGCGGCGTGGTAGCTGTGTGGTAGCATCGTCTTCTTCTTCTTTACTAAATTCACTGAATTTTCATTATTTAATCTGCACATCTTGAAGATTTATTAGAAGACATAATTTGTCAAATATTTGTCATAAAAGGAGTGTGAGTTTTCACACTTACAAGGTGGAACATATGGTTGCACGGTTGAGGTCTTGGGTTTTTGGAATGGATTGATGTTATAGTATGTGAGTTTGGACTGATCCTGGGGAGGAGACAGCTGAATCATGTGAGAAAGCTTAGGAAAAGTTTCCCTGATGTGAGGGAATTTCATGTCTTCTATCTCCTTCTGTCTTTTCCAATTCCTTGGCTTGGACCCCAATCCTGCTCTGTGGACCATCTTCTTAACCTTTACTGGTTCTATCCTTCCTTGCAGGTTAACCCTCAGACCTTTTCCAGGGTGAAAATTGTACTTTTCCAGCACATTCTTGACCATCTTCTCAGCACAGGTCAACTTTCCTTCTTTTTCCTGATACCCCCCAGGTATGAAATTAACAGTTTCAAATTGGAAAGAGTGAAATGCCATCTTGTCAGCAGTCATTTCCATGTTTATGTAGGGTACATCAGGGGACCACATGGGAGGAACCAAATTTTCGGCAAGGACTGTAATCACCTTTTGCCCTCTAATATATTTAACTCTTTGGTGGAGGGTAGATGGTATAGCCCTAGCTGTATGAATCCATGGCCTTCCTAGGAGTAAGTTGAAGGCTGCGGGTATATCCATCACTTCAAATGTAATGTTAAAAATATACGGTCCAATTGTGATCGGCAGTTCAACCTCCCCTAGGGAGTGTGTTTTAGAGCTGTCAAATGCTCTTATGATTCTTCCATTTTGTTTTATTTTGTTTTGCTCCAGACCGAGCTTAACAAATGTTATTAACGGGCAGATATTCAGAGCCGACCCATTATCAATTAAAACCCAAGCTATCATGCAACCCTTACTGAGTACAGCTATGTGCAATGGGTCAACATGATGGTACCCTGCTGGGCTGATTTCAGTCTCAAAAAAAGTTATAACATTGTGGGATAAAATCTGTCCAATCATCCGGCCTAGTTGGTCTGGTTCAATTTTTTTAAGCACATGGGCCCCCTGAAGTATCCTTAACAAGGAGTCCCTATGTTTTTCAGAATTTAACAATAGGCCCAGTATTGAGATCTGGGCAGGGACTTTGTTCAACTGCTCGACAATGTTGAACTCACTCTTTTTTATGATTTTAATGAGGTCAACAGCCTCACTACTAGTTACCCGAGGGGCATCTTCCCCTACCTTGGTCTTTCCTTTATTTTTCTCTTCTTCCTTTTCTTTTTCTGTCTCCTTTTGCTTTTCTTCCACCCCTATACATTTTCCTGACCTCATCATGAGGTTCACTTCTTTCTTGCTTTCTGCCTCAGCTACAGGGAATGTAGTGGTGTAGCCTTCACTGTAGTTCCATGGTACAGCCGATTCAGAGTAGGTAGGCTTAGGGACATTTATCACCAAGGGAGGAAGTTTGGACTTGGATGATGAAATTTGAGTGAGAGGGATATCAACAACCAATGGTGAAAGTTGTTTTGGTTGAGGGGTTGCAGAAGTGACTGATGCATTAAAGTGGTCACAATTTATGACCAATGGTGGTTTTGACTGAGCGGGTGAAAAATGGGTGGATGGACTGCAATTGATGACCAAAGGCGGCTGTGTGCACCTCGGGCGTGCGGAAAAAGCGTGTTACATGTCTTTTATGGAGTCGCCACTACCTGAAATGGTGCAGGTAGACACCTTGCTGTCTTTTGGTCTAAACCAGTGATTCCGAATAAATGACCCGATTACAACCCAGGGAAGTCCTTGAACACCCTGCGTTGCCCCACCGAAATGGGTTCCCTTAAATCAGTTGGATCGTATTTGGGTGGATTTATTATTATTTAATTTTTTTCATCTTTTATCTTTTATATATATTTTTTATTTATTTATTTTTTATGATCACATGTGCACAAATATTGGAGGAATGAAGGTTGCTATACTACATCCTATACAAAATATAATACATATAAAAAAAATCCAAAATAAAGGAATTCAAATCATGGAGCAATGTACTTGGTTACTTAAAAAATATATATATATATTTATTATTTTTTTATCTTTTGTTATTATTTTTTATTTTATCTTTCTCATATATACAAGGGATTAGAGGAATTAAAATTTTACATTATATATGAAGCAAAATAAGAAGGTTTATTAAGATATTCTAATGAAGAAAAAAAAATTTCCAAATGAGTAAACCTACGGCAAAAAAAAAAAAAATACAATCCCACATCATTTAATCTTTTCTTTTTCTTTTCATTGTTTTCTTATATTTTTATGATAATTTATTTAAATAAAGCATGTGTTAAAAAACAAAACTCAATCATATTTTTTTTATTGCTTTCCTTATGCCTTTTTCTTATTCTTTCTTTTTTTTTTATTTATGATAATTTCTTATGCCTTCATATATATATATATATATACATATATTTTTTGTTCTTATCTCTAAGGATTTGGAGAAAAAGAGAGTTGTTATGAAAGTGACAAAAAATAATTAAGGAAAATAAATATGTTAGTTAGGCATATTATCTAAAATAATTAAGAAAAGAATTAAAAATTTGATTATTATAATTAAATATTTTAATTAAGTGAGTAAATGCCAAATGAAATCAACCATGGCCGAACACCTCATCTGTTTTAAAAATTTTAACATGCTTCAGCCATGCATCATATGATCATGTTTTACGAACAAAAAAAAAAAATCAATAAGCATGGTTATCATTTCATTAACAATTCAACACACAAAAAAAAAAAAAACTCAGAGATTCTAACCAAGAATCACTGTTATGTCTTGGCCATAACAGTGATTCAAATTTAAAACTTTGGACATAAGCATGCTTTGGCTATAAAAGAAAAAAAAAATTATCATATCATTTTTTATCTATTGGATAATTAAACAACACTAAAAAAATCTGGCCATAACATAACAATGACATGTCTTATACTATTAGATAATCCAACAACATACAAATACTTGAATAAAAATAAACATACAAAAATAGAAAAAAAAAACCTGGTATAGGATTGATTTCCCGGAAGCTAATGAGCTCAACTCTAGATGTTCCCTCCTTCTTCTTGCACAACTTTCTTCCTCCTTTTTCTCATTTCACTCTTTGCTTCTTTTCTTAGAACTCTCTTCTTTTCCTTCTCCTCCCCTTTTGCTCTCAACTTCAAGCCCTTTTATAGAGGATTCCCACCCCTTCAAATTCTTAACCTCAAACCTTTCCTCTTCCTCTCTTAAACCCTTAACTCTTCCTCTTCCTCTTCCTCTTCTTAAAAACCTAACCCTTCTTCTTCCTTTCTTAAACAACTAACCCTTCCTCTTCCTCTTCTTAAACAACTAACCCCTCCTCTTCCTCTCTTAAACAACTAACCCTTCTTTTTCCTCTCTTAAACAATTAACCCTTCCTTTTCCTCTCCTTAAACAACTAACCCTTCTTCTTCCTCTCTTAAACAACTAACCCTTCCTCTTCCTCTCTTAAACACCCTCATTCAATTAGGTTTGGTCAAAGTCCATTTTGTCCCACATTTTTATTAGGCTTATGTATTTTTTAAGTTTTGTTTCAATATCTCAAGAGAATATGAGTTGGACCAATTCGTCCAACTCATTTCTCTTTGTTTATTTTTATTATTATTATTTTTTTAATCTTAAACTTTTATTAACTTTGTTATTTATTTGCATAAGAAACCCCATTAGGAAACTTACTTATTTACTAAAACAACCCCACAAAATTTTAATTTGTCATTGGTTACATGGCAGCCACCATGGCGTACACGTGGCTGCCATGTGGCATCCAATTTCGGTTTTGTAAAAATCCCCAAACTACCCTTTATTTATTTTATTCATAACTTAGCTGTTTGACATCTGATTTGAGCACGTTTTGGTGCATCGGAATCGGCTCAGAATTCTCTTTATTATGGGCTTGTTATTTCAAAAAGACGGGTCCATTATAAAAACCTCGATTTACGTGCCCACATATATGCCGGTTTAAGATATGCTTTTTGGGCAATTTTATAGTGCAAAAATGGGGTGCTGACAGCGGCTTTGCAATGTTTAATTGGGCCATGAGGGAGGAGGCCCGGTCCAAAGCAAAGCTAATGCTCTCAGCAGCACGATCATTTCCTTTTGAAACCATATTTATTTCTGTTTCCTTATTTATTCTGTCAAGATAAACCTTGACCGTTGTCCCTATAGGAGCAATTAACTGAGACGGGTCAAAGGTTATTTTATCCAGAGGAAATTACCCCTATGACATTAGAGGGGCCTGCCCCATGATGCTGAGGCAACGGGTTTTGGCCAATGTCTGTTCTGGGAGGATTGGGAGCCCTGTATTGAAAGACAGGGTATTCTGGTCCAGTAAATCCTGAATTGCATGTTTCAAAGGCCAGCACTTGTCAGTAGGGTGCCCAGGTGCACCCATGTGGTAATCACAAGTGGTGGAGGGGTCAAAATTTGTCCCCTTGGATGCATTCGGATTGGGTTCTCTTAAAGTGATATACCCTGCTTTCAATAAAGTGGGCAGCAACTGAGAAGGAGTCATTGGAATAGGGGTGAAAACCCTATTTCTCCTTGCTGCGAAATAGGCATCCTTTTTCTCCTTAGTAAAAACCCTTTTTTGGTCTGAGGGTGCTGCTGGAACATTAACCCTCATGGGGGCATGGGTGGATGAAGTAGATGGAGTAGGAAAGTGAGCAGGTATATTGATTTGTATGGGCTTGTTGGGGCCTGATGGTGGCTGCACCATGTTCACCTCCCCTTCTTTTTTGTTCCCATTTTTTTTCAACCCACTTCCTTTCTTTAGGTTGGGGTCTTGCTGACTGACCATAGCAGAGTGGTCAATTATTTTACCCAACCTTATCCCATCTTCAATTCGGTCGGCCACTTGTACCAAAGCCGCAAAATTAGTGGTGGTCTGACCCACCAAGTGGCTGTAGAATGGTTGACCCAGCGTACTAATGAAAGTGGAAATCATTTCTTGCTCTAGCATGGGTGGCCTGACCTGGGAGGCCGTCTCCCTCCATCTCTTGGCATACTGCCTCACGGATTCATCCCTTCCTTTGCTCATTCTCATTACATCGTACCTGTCTGGCACGAGTTCTGAATTAAACCGGTACTGAGCTAGGATGGCATCTGCCAGGTCCTTCCATCTTTTGATCTTTCCGTGGTCTAAAGTGGCGAACCATCTCAATGCAGTTCCAGTTAGGCTCCTTTGAAAGAGCTGAATCAAGACGCCCTCATCTTGCCCGAACTGGCATAGGGCACCGTAGTACAACTTTAGATGACTCATGGGGCAGCCAGTGCCATCATATTTGTCTAGGTCTGGGCATTTGAACTTAGCCGGCAGGTTAACATTAGGGTACAGGCATAAGTCCTCAAAATTGGTGCCCCCGAAGTTGTTCACGCCTTTTACTTCCCTCAGTTCGTCTTGGATCATTTCAAGTCTGTGCATGAATTTCCTTTCAACTTCTTCCCTCATCCTTTCGTTTTCCTTGGCTTTGTCTGATTCCACTGTCTCATCCCTGATCAATATAGGTTCAGGGGTGGGTTCATAGATGGGTTTAGGAATAGGTTGAACCGGAGGTGGAATGTTGATTTGTGGTGGTGGTGCTGGGTTGGAAGTGGATGCTTGGTTCTGGGCTTGCACTTGTTGAGCCTGCACCGACAAGATGTTTTCTAGCATTCGGGCCAGTCCTGCCACTTGCTCCTGTAGCAAGACAATATCTGGATGAGGAGCATTAGCTTCAATCTCAATGGGATTCATGGCGCGAGCTCTTGATCTGGTTACAGGAGCTATGATTGCTAGTGTATTGATACCTGGCAAAAAGATAAAGGAAAAATATCAGTGCCCAATTAATCTCATTCACATGCCCAGGAATGCCTATGTGCAAGCTGGGTGAACACGAGTTTGGATTTTGTTTCTTTATTTGCTTCTTTTCTTTTTTTTCTTTTTTTAATTGAATTGTTGGAATATTCTAGGGCTTCCAACAGGTCCCACAAAAAGAGAGAAAGGATCTGAAATTCAAAGGCTTTCAGAGGCCCAAGGATTTTTTGGAAAAAGTCTGAAATTCAAAGGCTTTCAAAGGCCCAGGGGTATTTTGGAAAAGGTCTGAAATTCAAAGGCTTTCAGAGGCCCCGGGATATTTTTGAAAAGGTCTAAAATTCAAAGGCTTTCAAAGGCCCAGGGATATTTTTGATAAAGGTCTGAAATTCAAAGGCTTCCAAAGGCCCGAGGAAAAAGATCTGAAATTCAAAGGCTTTCAGAGGCCCAAAAGATCTGAAATTCAAAGGCTTTCAGAGGCCCAGGGGGATTTTTGAGAAAAAGTCTGAAATTCAAAGGCTTTCAGAGGCCCAGGGGGATTTTTGAGAAAAAGTCTGAAATTCAAAGGCTTTCAGAGGCCCAAAGAGATTTGAAAAAGTCTGAAATTCAAAGGCTTTCAAAGGCCCAAAGAGTTTTGAAAAAGTCTGAAATTCAAAGGCTTTTCAGAGGCCCAAAGGATTTTCTCTCACATTTTTATTTATTTATTTATTTTTTTCTTGAAGCATTTTATTCAAACTCATTTCCCTTTATCATTATTTAAAGGTTAAAGGAATAAGATTTAGTGGGAACAACTGATTAAAATTGAATTTTCCAAGAAAACCGTATACACAGTACGATCCAGCTCTGCCTGTGTTAAAATTACGAGCAAGCCGTGACCGTATAGAAAACACGGGCGAGCCCAGCCCGTATAATTAATACGGGCGAGCCCAGCCCGTATACTAAATGCGGTTTTACGGAACTCTTTTATGTTTTCCCAGTTTTAACATGGTTTGATCACTTTGATTGCTCATCCAAACATACGGTTCACCCATTGCAAGGCTTCTAAACTGTCCCAAAGTGGACCTTGGCCTTTTTGCTAAAACATATGTTTAGGAGGGCACATGTACCCTCCGAATTGACACCATATTCTAGAATCTGGTACCCTTTTGTTGCCTCTTGTATGAACATTGGGTAGGATTGATTCTAAACAGAGTTAGAAACTCTTCCTATGGGCTGCACCAATTTTAGAAAACATGCATATTTTGGGATCAATTTTATCCCGAACCAATGGGCACCATGACACCCCTATGACATGAAAACAATGTAGAACAATAGGATTACCTTGTTTACCTTCAATATGGCATCCGCATTATGCCCTGGTTTGTAAGCCATGCAAACGGCCTTCCCACAATTACAAGCCCATATCCCTACGTAATTGTGTACTTTAGCCAAAAACGTGTAACTCCACCTTCAAGCGTAGATGTTTTGGGTTTTGGCTTAATGGCAACTTATCACTCAAGCCTAGTGATGACCAGAATCACAGATCCACGTTATCATCACATCATTAGCCCAAAGTTCTAAGGTGAATGTTTTCACTTTCGCTTTCTATAGTATCGACCTCGTTACGCCAAGCTACACACATTCGGGTTCAACTTCCTATAGGTTAAGGGTAGGCTGTGTAAAAAAATAAAATGTGCACAGTGCATTATAAAAATAGGGTGCATTCACAACGTCCCAAACCCTTGCCACTCTTTTCGTAGCCATGCATACACAAACTAAGGCATAATAGGGAAGCATATATAAAGTAAACAAACACACAAAGCAGTCCTTATAACATGCTCATAAAAATCATCTAATCATGCAAACATCTGATCATGTTATACACCCAAAAACACGTCATAGAGATCATGCTGAAAATTAAAACATGCTATCATACAAATATAGCAAGAAATAAACATGGTTCAGCAAAACGAACCTCCCCTACGCATGTTTCTAGAAACAATCCTATAAATCAAAATTAAGCATGTTTCTACCCCCATGAATTCTCAAGCAATAATTCAGATTTAAAACATACCAAGCATGCTTAAGAACACCAAATAGCAAGCAAATCCAAAATATCAAAAACATGAACTAACACCAAAAGGCTGAAATCCTCAAGTCCCCAGCAGAGTCGCCAGTTGTGAAACATGGGAAAAATCAAATCCAATGACTTCCTCAATCATTACACGGGATTAGTTAAAACAAAGAGTCGCCACCATTCAATTTAGGTGTGAATGGACACCAAAATATCAAATAAGCACAAAAGGCAATTTTAGGGTAAAAATAACCCTCCTAAAAAAACAACCAGAGATGGGTAAGGGGATTAGGTTATGAACAGGGGAAGGTGTTAGGCACCCCTATTCATCCACACAAGGTGGTTGCCAAGTATTGTTCATGTTTTTCAAAGAAAAAAAAAAAGCTTACTATAAAATTCACGAAAAATCACAAAAAAGACAAAAATATATGGTTTTTTCATATGAATAGCCTGATTGATCCAGAACTTTCAAATATGATCATACCATTCCTAGGGTTTCATGATCAAAATAAAATTGAGATAAAATCAAATAAAATCAATTTAAAGTGAAAAATCCAAAAATCTGGCTTCAAGTTAAATTCTAGAAATCTAGAAAAATATGATTTTTATAAAATATTTTAAAATTGAACTTGAACAGTCCAGGACATAGGTATAGCCCAAATTTCACATTAAATCAAAAAATCAAAACCAAAAATACCCACGTTGTGCTGTAGGTGCAAATATGTGGAAAATCCAAATTTTATAAAAAAAGTGGGGATCTCATGCTATAAACATCATAGACATCATGGATTCATTCAGATTCATCATAAAAACAATTAAAACATGATCAGGATATTCAAAGCAGCCACATCTCATAGATTAGAGCACATGAGGGTCTACCCTACGGATCCACCTGTTCTCTTTTCCCCTAGCTCTCTCTTCACGTTTTACGGCTAGAGAGGATTCTTGAGGTACTTGGAGATAGGTTTGGTTACACAAACACAATCAGAGGCTTTATTCTATAAAAAAACAGATATGGGGTTCTATTCTAGGGATCCACCTGTTCTCTTTTCCCCTAGCTCTCTCTTCATGTTTTACGGCTAGAGAGACTCTTGAGGTACTTAGAGGCAAGTTTAGGAATACTGAAAGAGTAGGAGACTACTCTACAGGTCCTCGATCTACAACAATTTTGATCTTAACAATACGGAAACGTACACAGAATTTATACGAGGAAACCTGAATCCAGATCCAGGAAAAACCTCGAGTCTATATGAGGCGACTAACCCTTAGAATCTCCACTATTAAATGAAAAGCAATTACAAAGGAAAACACACTTAACATTTACAATTGAACTCACTCAAAATTCACGATCAATCCAGATCGTAACAATCACCTCAGAGCCCACTGAGATGATCCAATGCAATAGGAATCCACCTATGCATCCATCAAGCTCGATCACCAATCCAGGAGATCATACGATCATGTGAAGTTCCAAAATGAAGAAGAATCCTCAAACTTCAATTCCAGGAGATCTCTCTCAGATCTCCCCCTCACTCGATAACCGACTCTCTAAAGATGAATTGATTGAATCTCGAACACCTCAAGATCCAAATCGAATTGATCAAAAGAAAAAGTCCTTTCTAAAAAATACAGCTCGTCTATTTAAAGAAGAAAAAAACTCAGATCGCATCAAGCGCTGGTGCGTCGCCTTGCGATCGGGGTAGACGGCTGGAAGCGAACTCAAGTCCCGCTCAAATCCAAATTGACCCAGTTAAGGGCGCGCTGCCAGCGCGCTGCTAGCAGGAGGGAACGCGGCATGTGCACAACCGATTTTTAGATTCTTCAATCTTGCTCTGTGCTACCAGCGGCGTGTCGGCGTTGCCTTACGATGCAGGTGCGCGTTCTTTACTTTCAAAGCACTGCATGACTCATGCGCTGTCAGCGGCGTATCAGCGTTGCCTTACGACGCAGTTGCACGCTCTTTATTTTCAATGCGCTATTTCACTTATGCGCTGCCAGCGGAGTGGTAGCGGCGTTGTTCCTTGCAATTGCCTTTACGAAATATTCTTTATTTAGAAAACCTTACATTTCCTTGAGCTACCAGCGAAGTGGTAGCTGTGTGGCAGCATCACCTTCCTCTTTACTAAATTCACAGAACTTACATTTTGATTCTGCACATCTTGAAGATTATTAGAAGATATAATTTGTCAAACATTTGCCATATAAGGAGTGTGAGTTTTCATACTTACATTCTCCCCCTTGGCAAATGCCTGACAACAAACTTAAAACAGTGCTTAATATCAAATTCAGATAATATTGATTTCCATTTAAAAATTCAAAACACAATGATAAGGGAGAACTCAGAATTTCATTCATTTCCAAAAAAAAAATATACATTGTTCAGAAGATATATATACATTCAACCAAAAAATCTCCCCCTTAAACCAACTTCCAGAAACAACAAAAACAACAAAACAAACAACACTTGTGATCATCAACCAGAAAACTCCCCCTTTCTGGGAGGTGGTTTTGGTTCCCAAGTTCTTGAATAATGCCTGTACGCATCTTGGGACCGGGAGTGCAGCCAACACAACTTGTTATCCATCTCCAACTGGGTTCTTCGAATGCTACCCAGAAAATGATCAGCTTCATTTTGCATGCGTTGCTGCGCAGCAACATCCCTTTGTACCTCTCCACATACAAAATCTACATCCTTTTCAAGCTTAGCCAGCTTCTCTTGGGTCTCGGATTTAAACATGCTCATCATGAGCATGTGAGCCCTTACTTCAGAATTGAAAGCCTCCTGGGAGGCTTGCATGGAATTCAACTTGTCCATGATTGCCATAGCTTCAGAATTGGACAAGGAGGATTGAGAAGAAGAAGGCGCTGAAAAAGCCAACCGAAAGGGATTCGCTCTTTTGCTTCTGGTAAGGGTGGAGGCATCAATGGGAGGTTTGGGGTGAAGGATCAATGCAACAGGATCAGGTAGGATCCCTTGGTGAATGCACAAGTAAGTGATAAAAATCCCAAATGGAAGAGCAGAAGTCTTGGATTTCAAATTCCTAGACTGGATGATCTGATTGAAGATGATGGAAGGGAGACAGACGCTCTCTCTGTTCCATAGAGCATGAAGGAGTCTTGCTCAAGAGTGAGAAATCTCAGAATGATGATCTGAGGGAACAAGAGAAGCACAAATGAACAGATTCAAGATCCTGAGAAGATCTTGGAGAGAGCCATGAGGAAGATAGTTTGGCTTATTTTTTATGGAGGTGGGAGCACCCTGAACAATAAGAGAAGAAATTATTGACTCCATGGGAGGATCAGAGTGAGAGGCTAGAAAGTCAAAGGAAGGAGATTCAACAATGGGCAATTCCAGAAGAGAGGAGATAAGTTCTTTCGAGAAGTCGAAAGAGATGCCCCAGACATAGGCTTTGACGAAGCCTTGATTTGCAAGATGAAGATGGTGGAGGTTCGAATAGAACTCTCGAACCAGGTCTTGATAAGCAAAACAATTTATCAGAGCAAATTTCTTCCATCCATTGTCCGAAAACAAGGAGAAGAGCGGAGTGTCCGAGAATGAGTCAAGCTTAATGGCCCTTTCCAAGAGGAGTGGCCTGTGCTTGAAGAAATCATTATAATCAGACAAACCATTTCCAATGAATGGTTCAGATGAAGGTGATGGGGATGGGGGTCTCACCGGTGGAGAAGAGACAACCGGAGAGGTTCTCACTGGTGGAGAAGAGGTGGAAGGAGAATCAGTCCTAGGCTTTTTCTTGGGAGGCATGATAAAGATACAGGAGTAAAAAAAATAGAAGAACAAACAAACAGAAACAAGCAACGCACGACAAAGCCCTAATGGCAGAACAATTTATCAAACCCTAACTTAAAAGAACGAGAGAAGAACACTGCAACTGGAAGAAGAAAATGAAGAAGCAAGACGAAGACAGAAAATTTTTTTTTTACCTGAACAGTTGACAAAGCACCACGACACGAGGAGCGAGGTGAATCGCAGACAAAGAAAAAAAACAGAGGTAAAAAGTGAAACAGATTTCCCCCTTTTTATAGGCAAATAGATTTCGCTGCCAGCGTGCATCCAGCGACGCTTAACATGGCAGGTGCCAAAGCACGAAAGAAAGGAGAGTGCTACCAGCACGCTTCTAGCGACGTAGAAGGTGCACATGCACAATCAAGAAAAAATACAATCACAAGGCAAAAATTTATAAAATGAGTTTGAACTATTTCATGAAAAATTCATACATCTAAACACAAAGCTAAGATTTTAACTGAACTAAAAATCATCCAGATAATCAACTTTTATTCAATCCAAGAAGTAATCATCACAAAACTGATTTTGAAGAACCTATCAAGGTTAATTCAGATGTGATACATTTCATATCTATGGCAAAAATTTCCTTCATGGTTTCTCATACTATAAATTTTCTTCAAGATATTGAGCGCAGATGCATATCAATGAATCAATGCTTGTGTAGTGTGTGAAATACATTTTTGACTTTTACACTTTATACATATGGAAGGCTATTTTAGTGTAATCATACTTGGAAAGTATAGACATACCCCAAACTTCATTTTGGTGGCTTTCGCACATCAAAGATAGGTAGCCTTTTCTGATCTCTTTTTCTTTTCTTTTTGTAGAAGGCGTTGACCCTTAAAAAACCTGAGTTTACAATTCATTCCAAGAATATACCTTCTTTCTCTTTTTCTTTTTGAGAATTACAGTGGCTTTCACTCTAATCTCTATGGCAGCCATTTCCAAAACTTTTCTTTTCATAAAGGTGATAACCTATAGATCCCAAGCTTCAACACATAATAAACTTCAATACACAAAGGTGTTTAAGACAAAATTGATAGTTGATTACAAGACATTTCTATCAATATGCATAGACTCAAGCTTCCTGAATTAAGATTTTAGTATCAAGAACACATAAGTTCATTTTGAACAGACATGTAAATCATTTTACATCTAAATTAACTCAAAACAGAACCTGATTTTCAGTTTTGAGAGCATACTCCTAGGGATTTCCTAAGAGTTTCAAATCAGTTCTGATCTAAAGGTTTAGTAAAAATGTCAGCCAACTGTTTTTCAGTAGATATATATTCAATCATAACAGTTTTGTCTTCAATCAACTCTCTTATAAAGTGATGCCTGATATCTCTATGTTTGGTCCTTGAGTGTTGAACAGGATTCTTGGAGATATTTATGGCACTTTGATTGTCACAGAAGAGAATCATTTGATCCTGATCTAAACCATAATCAGATAGCATTTGTTTCATCCAAATTAGTTGAGTACAGCTGCTACCTGCAGCAATGTACTCTGCTTCAGCTGTACTCAGTGAAACTGAGTTGTGCTTTTTGCTTAACCAAGCAATGAGGTTATTACCCATATAAAAGCAACCACCAGAGGTGTTTTTTCTATCATCCATACACCCAGCCCAATCAGCATCAGTATATCCAGTAAGATATGGGTTTGTTTCTTTGGAGAACCAAATTTCCAGATCAACAGTTCCATTTACATACTTTATAATCCTTTTCACAGCATTTAGATGAGATTCTTTAGGATTAGCCTGATATCTTGCACAAACTCCAACACTAAAACTTATATCAGGTTTACTTGCTGTTAAGTACAGAAGACTTCCAATCATCCCTCTGTACAAGGTAGGATCTATATCCTTCCCAGATTCATCTTTTCCAAGCTTTAAGCTAGTACTCATAGGAGTCCTAGCATGTTTTGCATGAATTAAACTGAATCTCTTGACTAGATTTCTTGTATATTTTGCTTGAGAGTTAAAAATCCCTTGTTTAGATTGATAAATCTGAAGTCCTAAGAAAAAATTCAGTTCACCCATCATACTCATCTCAAATTCACTCTTCATTAAGTCTCCAAAGGAATGAGCATGAGTTTTAGAAGTAGATCCAAACACTATATCATCAACATAGATTTGAGCAATCAAAATATGCTTGGACTCTCTTTGAATAAAGAGAGTTTTATCCACATTTCCTCTCATAAATCCAGATTCAAGTAAGAAGGAGGTGAGTCTCTCATACCAAGCTCTATGAGCTTGTTTGAGTCCATACAAGGCCTTGTTCAGCTTATAAACATGTTTAGGATAATTTGAGTCCTCAAATCCTTTAGGTTACTCTACATAAACCTCTTCATTCAGATATCCATTCAAGAATGCACTCTTAACATCCATTTGAAACAGTTTAAACTTCAAATAGCATGCAATAGACAAAAGCAATCTGATTGACTCTAACCTAGCTACAGGAGCAAAGGTTTGATCAAAATCTATTCCTTCTACTTGGGTGTATCCCTGAGCAACAAGCCTAGCTTTATTTCTGGTTACAACCCCATTCTCATCAGATTTGTTCTTAAAAATCCATTTGGTTCCTATCACATTCAGATTAAAGGGTCTTTCAACCAATTCCCATACATTATTTCTAGTAAATTGGTTTAGTTCTTCATGCATAGCATTTAACCAAGAGTCATCCAACAAGGCATCTTTATAAGATTTTGACTCAAATTGAGATAAATAAGAAGAAAATCTTACCTCATTATGTAATTGATGTCTTGTTCTTACTCCATCTGAAATATTTCCAACAACTTGCTCAGTTGGGTGGTCTTTGAGAGTTTTTGTCAGAGGAACAACTTCATTGCTTGAGAAAGCATCTCTGATTTCATCCTCTTCATCTACAACCTGAAAAAATTCACAGTCAATTCCTTCATCATCCATTAACACATTAATAGACTCCATTACAATAGATTTTTGCAAGTTAAAAACTCTGTATGCTCTACTTGAAGAGGAATATCCTAGAAAAATTCCTTCATCACTTCTAAAATCAAATTTTCCTAGATTTTCTCTGTCCCTTAGGATATAACATTTACTTCCAAAAACTATAAAATATTTCAAGTTTGGCTGTTTTCCTTTCCAAATTTCATAAGGAGTTTGTTTCCACCCAGATCTGACATATACTCTGTTACTTATATAACAGGCAGTATTTATTGCTTTAGCCCAGAATTTTGTTGACACTTTCTTGGCTATCATCATGGTTCTAGCCATTTCTTGCAAAACTCTATTCTTCCTTTCCACAACTCCATTTTGTTGTGGGGTCTTAGGAGCAGAAAATTCATGTTTAATTCCTTGTTCTTCACAAAACTTGGAAAACATCTGATTTTCAAATTCTGTCCCATGATCAGATCTTATTCTAACAATCCTCCCTATTTGCAAGTTCTTTTCAACTTGAATTTGACAGCACAATTGTTTAAAGCAATCAAAACATTCAGATTTTTCTCTTAGAAAATTTACCCAGGTGTATCTACTGTAGTCATCTACAGCAACAAAGATATACCTCTTTCCTCCAAGACTTTCAGTCTTTGTAGGTCCCATCAAGTCCATATGAATCAGTTCTAATGGCCTAGAGGTTCCTACAATGTTGGTTTTCTTGTGTGTGGCTTTGATTTGCTTTCCTTGATTGCAAGGACCACACATTCCTTTCTTTTTATTGTTCCCAAACTTGGGAATTCCTCTAACCAATTCAGACTTAGAGATTTTTGACAAATCTCTATAGTTAATGTGACCAAGTCTTCTATGCCACAAATCAATTTCATTGCATATAGAGGATTTTAAAGAGCTTTCATATTTTCCAATGATTCCATAACAATTGTCACTTGTTCTTACACCTATAAGAACTGTTCTACCAGAATTATCCAAAATTATACATTCTTTTCTGGTAAAGTTGACAAACAATCTTGAATCACATAACTGGCTAATACTAATTAAGTTTGCCTTCAAACCAGATACAAATAACACATTCTTTAGACAAACTCCATTAGGACCAGTTACTGTTCCTTTACCTTTGACTTGAGAAGTGCTTCCATCACCAAATGTTACACTTCCACCAAAATATTCTTCAAAGGTACTAAACATAGACTTATGTCCACACATATGTCTTGAACAACCACTATCCAAGTACCACATGTTGACATCATGAACTTTCAAAGCTATATGAACCACATTTGCAACTAAGAAGTCTTTTCTAACCCAAATCTGTTTTTCATGTGTTTTCTGAGAAGTACCTTCATCCACAACTTGAGATTTTGAAGGAAGTTTCTTTGACAGATTTGTAACTTCCTTATTTAATGATTCAGTCAATTTTAACAAGGAATCAAATCTGTTATGTAAATCCAAGGACTGACTTTGATTTACTTTCCTCTTACTGTCAAAATATCCCTTGGGAAAACCATGCAAAACATGACACTTTGGTCTTATATGACCTCTTTTATTACAATGATGGCACACAGGTATGAACCTATATACAGAAGAATCAAAATTTCCAGATTTGACAGTATTTCTAAACTATACAGATTTAGATTTTTTAGATTTTGAAGATTTACCTGTTGAGCTTACTTCTCCAGCAGAAATTTTTTGTGAAAATTCCTTATTTTGATTACTTACATCAAGCTTTTCAATCATTCTCGTTTCAGCAGAATTTGAGCTTTCAGTAACTTCCTTTGTAGTTGATTCCTCATCAACTTTTTCTTTTCCTTTTTGTCTATTTGCTAGAACAAAGATAATCTCTCTCATTTCTGAATTTTTCTGAACTCAGTTTCTTGTAAATCCAATTCCATGCTTATTTCCAGCTCTTCTTTGATTTTTCCAAATCTCTTCAATTCGATGATTTCCTGCAGAAAAATTTGAAGCATTAGATTTAATTGAATTTGACAATTTCTCAAGTTCAATAACTTTACCTTGAAGTGCAAAAATCTGAACTTCCTTTTCTTTTAATTTTTCAGTTTTTTCAGTCAAAGAAGTTACCAGAAAATTTTCTTTGACATGTCTTTCAGGTATCTTCTTGTTTATTGAATCTATTTCTGCAAAAGCTTTATTTTTCTCTGTTTCTGACTCCTTCAATTTTTTACTCAGTTTCTTGACTTTCTTCTGAGCTCTATTGAATTCCTTATATAGCTGATTGTAGGCTTCTTGTAATTCTTCTTCATCATCTGATAAACTTTCTTTATTATCTCCTACAATGTCAGAGATTGAACTACCAGAAGAAGATGAGTAAAAGGAATTGAAAGCAGTAAAATTAGCAGAAATATCCTCATCTGATTGTGAAGAATTATCAGTATTACTGTCATCCCAAGTAACCTGATAATTTGTCTTTTTCTTTTTATCCTTTGAGGGACATTCAGAAGCAACATGTCCAAATCCTCTACATTTATAGCATTGAACTTCATTGTTCTGAGAAAATTTCTTCTCCTTTCTTAGATCAGAAATTTTCTTATCAGATCTTCTATTAGATCTGTCCATGGATAATAAAGGATTAGATTGTCTCTTTTTAAACATTTTCTTGAACTTTTTAGCTAAGAGAACTAATTCATCCAGATCTACTTCAGAATCATCTGATTCTTCATTATTTACAGATTTTAGAGCTATTCCTTTACTCCTTTTAGGAATATTCAGATCTAGCTCATAAGTCTGTAAAGATCCTACAAGATCTTCAATTCTCATGGTATCCACATCTTTTGCCTCTTGAATGGCAGTAACTTTTGGTCTGAATTTTTCAGGCAAAGATCTCAAGAACTTTCTAACAACCTTGGATGTAGAGATCTTTTCTCCAAGGTTAAAGCTCGAATTAACAATATCCGAAAGTCTAGCATAAAATCCATCAAAGGACTCATCATCTTTCATGTATAGAGTTTCGAAAGATGTTGTAAGTCTTTGAAGTCTAGACAGCTTGACAGCTGAGGTTCCTTCATGAGTGACCTCAAGAATGTCCCAAGCTTCCTTACCTACTTCACATGAGGAAATTCTCCTAAATTCCTCAACACTTACAGCACAAAATAAGGCATTCATTGCCTTGTTGTTCCATCCACATAGATTAGATTCAGCTTTACTCCACTGATCATGAGGTTTAGGGATCACAACACCTCCTTCTGTTGTGATTTTTGGTGGATGATAACCATTACATACCGAGAGCCAGACACGCTCATCGATAGATTTCAGGTAATCTCTCATCCTTGTTTTCCAGTAAGGATAATTGTTACCTTCGAATAATGGAGATCTAGAGGCAGATCCTCCTTCTTTTCCAAAGTCCATGCTATAGATCTAGATCTCACTTTGTATAACAATTCGAAGTGAATAGGCTTTGATACCAATTGAAAGAGTAGGAGACTACTCTACAGGTCCTCGATCTACAACAATTTTGATCTTAACAATACGGAAACATACACACAGAATTTATATGAGGAAACCTGAATCCAGATCCAGGAAAAACCTCGAGTCTATATGAGGCGACTAACCCTTAGAATCTCCACTATTAAATGAAAAGCAATTACAAAGGAAAACACACTTAACCTTTACAATTGAACTCACTCAACAGCAATCCACAGCTCGAATCCACGAACTGTAACACAACTTGAATCCACAAGTCAACAGTAATCCACAGCTCGAATCCACGAACTGTAACACAACTTGAATCCACAATTCAACAGCAATCCACAGCTCGAATCCACGAACTGTAACACAACTTGAATCCACAAGTCAACAGCAATCCACAGCTCGAATCCACGAACTGTAACACAACTTGAATCCACAATTCAACAGCAATCCACAGCTCGAATCCACGAACTGTAACACAACTTGAATCCACAAGTCAACAGCAATCCACAGCTCGAATCCATGAACTGTAACACAACTTGAATCCACAAGTCAACAGCAATCCACAGCTCGAATCCACGAACTGTAACACAACTTGAATCCACAAGCTGAAATTCACGATCAATCCAGATCGTAACAATCACCTCAGAGCCCACTGAGATGATCCAATGCAATAGGAATCCACCTATGCATCCATCAAGCTCGATCACCAATCCAGAAGATCATACGATCATGTGAAGTTCCGAAATGAAGAAGAATCCTCAAACTTCAATTCCAGGAGATCTCTCTCAGATCTCCCCCTCACTCGATCACCCACTCTCTAAAGATGAATTGATTGAATCTCGAACACCTTAAGATCCAAATCGAATTGATCAAAAGAAAAAGTCCTTTCTAAAAAATACAGCTCATCTATTTAAAGAAGAAAAAAACTCAGATCGCATCGAGCGCTGGTGGCGTCGCCTTGCGATCGGGGTAGATGGCTGGAAGCGAACTCAAGTCCCGCTCAAATCCAAATTGACCCAGTTAAGGGCGCGCTGCCAGCGCGCTGCTAGCGGGAGGGAACGCGGCATGTGCACAACCGATTTTTAGATTCTTCAATCTTGCTCTGCGCTACCAGCGGCGTGTCAGCGTCGCCTTACAACGCAGGTGCGCGTTCTTTACTTTCAAAGCACTGCATGACTCATGTGCTGTCAGCGGCGTATCAGCGTCGCCTTACGACGCAGTTGCGCGCTCTTTATTTTCAATGCGCTATTTCACTTATGCGCTACCAGCGGAGTGGTAGCGGCGTTGTTCCTTGCAAGTGCCTTTACAAAATATTCTTTATTTAGAAAACCTTACATTTCCTTGAGCTACCAGCGAAGTGGTAGCTGTGTGGCAGCATCACCTTCCTCTTTACTAAATTCATAGAACTTACATTTTGATTCTGCATATCTTGAAGATTATTAGAAGATATAATTTGTCAAACATTTGCCATATAAGGAGTGTGAGTTTTCACACTTACAAATACAAGTACAAAAGATGGCCTTATTCTACAAAAAAGGAGAAAATCCTATTACTTCTAGAATTGAAGACAGAAAATAAAAGGGAAAAGGGACTTACCTGGATTGAGCAAGCAAGGCAGCAGGGATTCCTCTCTTCTCTTGGAGCTTCTTAGACTTCAAATTTTCATGGCCTTTTGCTTGAGGAAAGGCCCTCTATTTATAGGCAAACACAGGGGCATGGTTGGTCCAAGGTTTGGCAAGATAGAGTTTCAGTTTGAGTTAAACACAAGATCATGCCCATCCTTTATCCACAAAGATATTTCGCACGAATAAAATACATAATTCGCTCATTTAAAGGGATATTGGACTAAAGATAAGGCTCATAAATCGAGAGAAGAATAAAACTCGCACGAATCTAATGTGCCCGTAAATGATTTACGGTCCAATGGTGTCCGTATATGTATTACGGGCGCTGCGTGCCGGTATATAAAATTCGGGTGCGCTTAGCCCGTAGATACAATACGGTCCAGGCTTAAATTATCCATTTTCATGCATTTTTGGCCTGTTTTAAATTCCAATTAATGTTTTCATTATTTTCTCATTTTGTAGTGCAATTTGGGGTGTCTACAATCGGTTACCAACAAAGTCTGAGGCCGTACCTGTGAAACAGAGGCTCAGGCGCATGAAGCCAGAATGGGCCCTAAAGATCAAGGAAGAGGTCACCAAGTAGTTAAAAGCTGGGTTCTTGAAAGTTACAGATTACCCAGAGTGGCCGGCGAACATCGTGCCAATTCCCAAGAAAGACGGGAGGGTCAGGATGTGTGTCGACTACAGAGATCTAAATAAAGCAAGTACGAAGGACGACTTCCCGCTGCCACACATTGATCTACTATTTAACAATACAACAACGCATTCGATCTTCTCTTTCATGGATGACTTCTCTGGTTACAACCAGATAAGGATGGCACCTGAGGATATGGAGAAAACATCTTTTATCACGCACTGGGGCACTTACTGCTACCGCGTGATGCCGTTCGGACTGAAAAATGAGAGTGCTACGTATCAGCGTGCGATGACCTCGATATTCCACGACATGATGCACAAGGAGATGGAAGTGTACATGGATGACATGATAGCAAAATCTAAGGAAGAAGAATACCATTTGGTGAATCTTGGAAAGATGTTTGACAGGCTCAGACAGTATAAGCTCTGGCTTAACCCAAACAAGTGCGTGTTAGGAGTTACTTCGGGGAAGTTGCTCGGATTCATAGTGGGCAAGCGAGGCATTGAAGTAGACCCCGTCAAAGCAAAGGCAGTTTTGGAGATGCCTCCTCCGTCAACAGAGAAAGAAGTAAGAGGGTTCCTAGGCAGGCTACAGTACATTAGCCGATTCATCGCACAGATGACTCCTGTGTGTGAGCCCATATTCAAGCTGCTAAAGAAAGATAACCCTGTGGTTTGGAATGAAGACTGTCAAGTAGCGTTTGATAAGATCAAGGCCTATCTGATGAGTCCACCAACATTGGTCCCACCTGTCCCGGGACGACCCTTGATTATGTATCTGACAGTCTCTGAAACGGCTGTATGATGCATGTTAGGACAACACGATAAGAAAGGAAGGAAAGAACAAGCAATCTATTACTTGAGCAAGAAATTTACCAATTTTGAAGTCAGGTACACAATGCTTGAAAAGACATGTTGTGCCTTGGTCTAGGCAGCTCAGAAGCTCCGGCACTATTTGCCCAGTCACACGGTCTTGCTGATTTTGAACCTTGATCCCCTAAAGTATATCTTTGAGAAGCCGATCTCCACTGGCAGGGTTGCCAGATGGCAAGTCCTTTTATCCAAGTACGACATCGTGTATACGACTAGGAAGGCGATAAAAGGACAAGCTGTGGCAGACCACTTGGCAGAGCATCCCCTACCGGACTACCAACCACTCTTAACGCATTTCGCAGACGAAGATGTGATGTGTACAGGGTCCACAGAAGAGGTAGAAGAAACCAAGTGGCAAATGCTCTTTGATGGGGTGGTCAATGTAAATGGAAAGGGGATCGGAGCAGTACTAATCTCCCCAGATGGTGTTCATCACCCGATAGCAGTGAAACTCCTATTTGAGTGCACTAGCAACATGGCCGAGTATGAAGCGTGTGTGTTAGGCCTGCGGGAAGCAATTGAGATGCATATACAGGAGTTAAAGGTGTTTGGTGATTCAAGTCTTATCATCTACCAAGTGTTGGGAGACTGGAGAACCAGAGATGCGAAGCTGGTACCATACCAAGAACTGGTCAAGGAATTGGAAGAGCAATTCGAGAGCGTAACATTTGATTACATGCCACGAGACGGGAATCGATTTGCAGATGCACTAGCTACACTGGCATCAATGGCCACCATCACGGATAACACTTGGGTACAACCCCTGAAGATAGAAATTCGGCACTACCCTGTTTATTGCTTTAGTATCAAGAAATTCACGCCCGAAGAAAAGCCTTGGTACACAGACATTGAGAGATAAGGGATAGAATTCTGCTAGAAGGTGCCTCGGCTGCAGAGAAGCGAACCATTCAGAGGTTGGCAGGGCAATACTTTTACAGTGGAGGTAGATTGTACAAAAAGTCATACAATGACTCTTTACTGCTATGTGTCAGAGAGGATGAGGCACAGAGGCTGATTGAGGAAGTCCATGGAGGGTTGTGCAGCGCACACATGAATGGGCATATGCTAGCAAGGAAAATTCTAAGAATGGGTTATTACTGGATGACCATGGAGGCGGACTGCTACGCTCACATCAGGAAGTGCCAGTTGTGCCAGATTTATGCTGACAACATCCATGCGCCACCGAACACATTGTATTCCATGACGTCTCCTTGGCCATTCACCATTTGGGGTATCGACATGATAGGCCAAGTCCATCCGAAGGCTTCGAACGGGCACCGGTTCATCTTAGTGGCAATCGATTACTTTACCAAGTGGGTAGAGGCCGTGTCCTTTGTGGAGGTGAAGAAATCTCACGTGCTCAGGTTTATCAGAACTAATATAGTCTGTCGCTACGGAGTGCCAAAAGCTATCATCACAGACAATTCAAAGAACCTGAACAACAAGGACATGGAAAAGATATGCGAAGATCTAAAGATCAGACATTTGAACTCCACAGCGTATAGGCCCAAGATGAATGGGGCAGTAGAGGCCACCAACAAGAATCTGAAGAAGATACTCGAGAAGATGGTGGTTACCTACAGAGACTGGCACAAGAAGCTGCCGTATGCACTGCATGCCTACCGGACATCGATCAGAACATCGACTGGGGCAACCCCTTTCTCCTTGGTATATGGAATGGAAGCAGTCCTTGTAAAACCCCGAATTTTCCTTAAATAATAAAATAAATTAATAAATAATATCCTTGAGAGTTATAACTGATGGAAATATTTTATTAATGTAGGGGATGATATAAATAGTGGAGATCCAGAATTGGACGCAGATCCGACCGTCCGACCATAAGTCATCAAGGTAAGATTAATAATTAAAGTAAGCTGTATTTTGATTGGGCTATGCGTGGAGTCTAATGCATGTGAGTTATGTGGAATCGTAGGTATATAATGCATTAAAATAACCTAATTGTATACGTTTTGAAATACTCGTTTGTATTCTACAGCCGCAAGAGACAAAGCCGTGAGCGACCAAGAACGACCGGAAGAGAAGAAGAAGAAGAAAGAAAAGGGAGAGGGAGTTGCTCGTTTTCCACTCTTCTAGGCAGTACACTCATCTTGATCCAGTCGTTGTTTAGAGAAGAGAAGGAGAAAAAACCGTAAACAAAGGTAGGTTACACCGTTTTTCTGTTTGTTTTTGGATTTACGTGTGTTTAATCTCCAAAGCATGTTTTTGTATGATATATTCATGTATTTAGTTTGATAACAATATTACATGTATGTTAGAATGATCTTGGACGTGAAAAATCACATTTTTACACTGTTTCTGAACGATTTCGAGTGACCGCCGAACTCGACTATGCTCGGCGATCCTCAACGCTATTAGGCGCTAGTATAAATTTTTAGACCGCCTGAGATTGCGAGACGACTTATCGTCGGCAATCAAAAATCAACTACCGCTTACCTTACACCGCCGAGGCGATCCTAGGCGCTTTGTGCAGAAAATGCAGAATTTCGTAATTTCAAACCCTGATTCAATTCCAAACTATTTTTAGACAATTTTAATCATTAATTAAGATGTTTTAAGACCAAAATAAATTATTTAATTTCCTGTTTTACAGAAAAATAAATTAGGGAGATATTTAGAACATTAGTTGCCAAACTTTGAACGTAATTGAGAAATCTAGTCTTTGGAAAATTTGACTATTATTTGATTACAGAACACCTCTAAATTACACTATAAACCAGATAATTACATAAAGAGAATTCAGATCATAAGTTCAACTCAGTTAACCCGAATATTGAAGTAAATGTCAGATTTAACCTTTATATGCCGCTAGGCACCAACCCTTATAGAAATATTATATTTTAGGGAATTTTTGGAGTCTAGTGGGCATAGCTGGTTATGGATCCATAGTTGTGGCTAGATAGCTGAGGGATATATCATTTGGATTGAGTTTCTCCCTTGTGCGAGCGCGCTTCCTTTGCAAGTTGGTTTGTTTGGGAAGGTCCTATGTCTGGAGGGACACCCTGGTGAGCCGTTGGTGATTCCCTGTACATGTGGATAAGCGACCATCTCCATGTATTGATTCTGGTGCTGCATGCTGGTGGTACATGCCAACTCTGATGGGTACGTGTGCAATAAGTTGGTGACTACGGCTCTTGTCTAAGCTGCGCTGCATGGGACTTGAGTATCATTAGTAGCATTGCTCCTAAGCCGCACGGTGGTATAGCGATTGGTCGAGAGTCATCTCAAAAGGTTTATCTATCTTTGTGAGTCCTACAATGACACTAAAATCATAAACACTTGTTAATACTGTTGCATACATGCTGGAGGCATGTAATTGGTATATTGGTTGGATGTGACTGTTTAGTGCATCCTAGTAACTTATGGATTATGCTATTGATTTCTGATAATGGATTCCTATAATATAACATGCTGAAATTCATATTTAGAACTGTTTATTATACTGCTTTGTATTTGATACGAATGATTATACGAGCCTGATTAGTCGAGATTGCTTAATCGTGCATGAACTGTTATTTTACTTATATTAATTGTTTAAACATGCATGTGTTACCTACTGGGATATTCGTATCTCACCCTATCCTTATTTCATTTTTCAGCTGATATGCGAGAGTGGGATCATAGTATTGATTTCCAGGGAGAGATAGCCGATTATTCACCGGAGGATTACTATTACCTGGATTTTGTCTGAGGTTGTGGATTGTCATGGATTTAGTTACTTTATCAGATTATTCTACTTTATTTGGGTTTGATGTATTAGAGAGATGAGAGATTAGTGACATTTTATTGTACCAGACTTAAATATTGATTTTGATGGTTAACTATATTAGCTTCTTGAGGATTTTAGACTATACTTCCGCACATACATGTTCCACACTCTGATAGTTACTTAATTGAATGGATTACTTATTTCTTTAGTCTGGTATATTCTTGATGATTATTTCATATGGGCCAGTAACACCTCAGATTTGGTTGTTGAACTGAATTCGGGTTGTTACAGTAGCGAACCGGGTTTAGGTCGGGTGCCGGTTTGCACTGACCCCGGTTCGGGGCGTTACAGTCCTCCCCATGGAAGTGCAAATTCCGTCACTGAGAATTCTGAAGGAAGCTGAAATCAGTGAGGTCGAATGGAAAGAATCCAGATTTGACCAGTTACAGCTATTGGACGAGAAAAGGATCAAGGCTTTGTGTCATGGCCAACTCTATCAACAGAGAGCGGCGCGAGCCTACAACAAGAAAGTGAAGCCACGACATTTCAAGGTGGGAGATCTGGTACTGAAGAGAATCTTCCCCCATCAGGAGGACAGCAGAGGGAAATTCAAGCCAAACTACGAAGGGCCATTCGTAGTCCCCAAGGTTCTGTCCCGAGGAGCACTTATCCTGCAAGAAATAGACAGGGCAATTTTTCCTGAGCCGATAAATGCAGACGCGGTCAAACTGTACTATGCCTAAGATCATTCTGATTGGGAAATGAAGAGAAGCCATCCTTGATTCTCCCTGAGACCATAAGTCCTCCAAAGTACTTTAAAATTCTCCCCTAGTTAGACAATTTTGAGCCTTAAAGTTCTTTCAACCCATTGCAAGTGTTCTACACATCAAACGGGGCATTCCTGGCAAAGAAAAAAAGAAACAGGGCATTCTTGCCCAGAAAAACCTCAAAAAGAGAAGAAAATGCAAAAGAAAAAAAAGAAAAGAAAAGAAAAAAATGGGGAAGTGTTCACCCCACCAAAAATACAAAGATGCCAATAAGCCAGGATATAAGTCCCAACAATAATAAAAGTAGCACACTTGGCAAACCCAAATAAATAAGCTTTTTTGAGCCACTTATCCTTTCTTTCATAACCCAAAACCAAGCCTATGTTTCGTCCTATCTTTAAGACCTCTCGGATCCCAAAAGGAATGATCAAGGCAAAACGGTTAAGTCTACGTTCATTAGCAATGACAGAAATCAGAGTTTCCCAGAAAGGTTGGACACAGCGAAAATTCGAAAAAAGGGTGTTGTGAGGTTAGCAGCAAGAAAAAAAAACCAAGGCCTAGAACAAGAACAGAGAGAACTGGTCACATCTGGAAATGAGCAGAGCAAGGTACAGAAAGAACAGTGGCAGTGGCAGATAGTAAACTGAGAAAGATGCACAGGTCTGAGGGGTCTAGACCGGCAGGTTGTGCCCAAGTCAAAGACTTCACAGTGGCCTGTGATGACAATGCTACTGAAAATACCAAGCACTCCAAGTCTCGTCCGACCTTGGAAATTTCTCCGATATTGCAGACAAAAGCACACACTAACACACCTGTTTTCTCTGTAATTATTCTGCTTAACCATTTGTATGCTCCACAATGCGCTACTAACCTTAGTTGACAATCTCTCAACCTTGGCAAAGGCCACTTCTAGCTGCAATGGGCAAAAGGCTTAGAGCAAAAAGAGAATAAGAGGAATGTTTTGCATTCCCCAGCTAGTCCAAGACTAACATTTTGTTCCTTTCCCACTTTCACAGGTGCAGCAAAGGTGGGATAACAGACATCCTCCCCCAAATCCCCAATGGAGTCCCTTCAACACACAGAGGACAAGATCCTCTAATCCCTAGTGGGTTTCTTGCCAACAATAAGATAGAGTGATACCTGATGGTATAGGCTTCCCAAGCCCCACCTAGTCTGAAGAGGTCGGCTCTGCAAAGAAGAGCAAAAAGAAGACAAAGCAAGCTTCTACCAATCCACGGTGGAGTTTTCTCATATTCAACGGAAGTTCGGACAAACATGAGGAACTCGCGCCCAAACAGGAAGGGAAAGGCCTTGCAAAGAAAAAAGGATAGTGTGGGGAACCTCATTTATCCCCAGCGGCACACCCTTCCCAAGGGAACTCCCGCGATTGTCAAAAACAAGGCCCGACCCAAGAGAAAGGGCAAAGAAGAAGAGATCCTGACTCATCCCCAGTGGTAGTTGCTCCAAACAAAGGAGGCCTCTACCTAACCCAGAAAAGGAAAAGCCAACCAGAAGGCACGTGGCAGAAGAAAGAAGTGGCAAGGCATGAAGAAGAACGAGCGTAGATGAAGAGATCATCGGGCAAGATGGCCCTTTTTGTAATTTTGATTTCACACTTTTGTAAATAGATTAAGGCAGGTGTATGAGCTCCCTTGAGGCACCGGACGGCACTGGAAGCACCTCCTCACCAACAGCACCTCCTCCTCCTCCTCTTTTCCTTCTTCCGTTCCTCATTCATCCCACCTTCTAAACCAACCCTAAAAAAAAAATTTGTTAAAAGCCTCGAGTAAAAGACACAAGAAGAGTCAGAATTCTAAAGTCGCCTAAAAGCCTTAATGGAACAAACAAGAAGAAAAGAGTATGGTCTAGTGTTTGGCATCAACGTCGAAACAGGTTGATGAGCTCAAGGCCAATCTAATCTCTTTCAAACTTAAATCTAATCGCTGACGAGTCACCCTACAAAAAACCCGAAAAGCAAAGGTTAAGGAAACTCCGAAGCTAGGAAGTGACACCACATCATTTGGCATCTTCCCTTTCTTTAATGAAAATTTCAAAGGACTAAGCTCGTCAACCATGTCAACAGAAATGCCAAGCGCAAAAATAAGATTCTTTTTTCTCTTTGCCGTTCATCCGCAAAGTGAATCCGGCAAAGAGGGGCAGCTGTAAGCACCTCATTTTTGCACTCCCAGAAGCGCCAGAAATTAACTGCCAATCAAGTGCAAAAGCAACCGAAATCAAATTCCGGTTACAAACAAATCCTGTATAACCGAAATGAATTTTCGGTTATACTGAAAAATTAGTATAACCGAAAATTAATTTCGGTTGTCCTTTTTCTGGCTATAAATAGGGACTCCAGCCATTTCGCTGGGGGTTGGCTGTTCTCCGAATTTCTCCCCCTCCCCACCCTGCTCGTCCCTCTCCTCCCTATCTTCTCCACCCCTCCAAAACCCCCAAACCCTAACCCAACCCCTCCCAAGCCCCTTCTCTACCCTTTTTCTTCACTTCCATCACTTGGAGAGGAGCTTGGAGATCATTTCAAGAGGAGGAGGTGCTGTCCAGGAGCTGTGGTGCCCTAAGGAGCCTCAAGCACACCTCCAAAGAGGATTTCATCCTCAAGGTATGTCTTCCCACCAAGTTTTATTCAACATATATAAATTTTAGCTCATTTTGAGCACTTTAGTCTTCCAGCATGTTGTAAGGTCATGTGGATCCTCATGTGAGTGTTTTCTCATCTTTGTGTCATCTCCCTAAGCCGTTCGATGGATCCTCACCCTCCTATGGTAAGAAGAGAGGTTATGGGCCGTATAAAAGAGAGTAGGGAGAGTATTTTGGTTGGCTTAAAGTGGTCATGCAATCTTTATTTCGGCCACTGTTTTGTGGTCATGGTTGTTGCTGGTTCCATGTCAATATAAGGAGCATGTTCCTCTCACTTGAATCCAAAGGTAACCGTGGCATAAGCCCCCTCCCCTTCCCTTCTTTAAGTGTTATTTGGTTAGGTTTTGGAGACGATCTTGATATGATTAAATGTGTGAGATGCATGTTTAGTTGCTGTCATTTGAATGCATGAGATCCCTTTGTTAGTCATTAGGATTTAAAGCATGCATGCCATGATTTTAGCCCTGTATGATTGCATGCTTTTCCCACTGTTTTTCATGCACTTAGTGAGGTTTTCATTACCTTTTTAACCACTGTTCGTGACCATATGAAGCAGTCCCTTTTGCACATATGTACCCATATGCATGCATGTGATTTCCACTCATTAGAAATGTATGCTAGGAAAGGCTGTGTTCATTAAGTTATGAGTGCCAAAAGGGTGTTTTCCCAGCATTAGTAGTGTCTAATCATGCATCCTCTAGTTCAGTCCCGTTCCAACTTGAAACCAGCCTAGGTTAGTCATTTTTCTTTGATCTTTGTCCATATGCAAGCATGCTAATTTGTCTTGGAGAAAAAGAAACCAAACCAAGGATACCTAGATCCCTGGTTAGTCTTTATGTGGATTGGAAGGAGGGAGGGGAGCCCCCACCCATTCCCTCACTATTTGGCTTTGAAAACCCCAAAGAGGAGAGTCTAATTGCCCCATTCGAACCATTTTGGGCCCACACAGTGGCCCACAGAGACCCCATGCATGCTCACAAACCCTAAGAACCAGTTCTTTGCTAAAAAGAGTGAAAAAATGCATTTCTGCTGTTTACCCAAAATCTCAAGTCGATTCTAGGCAACCCCTAGGTTAATCGAAATTCAATTTCGTTTAAACCTAAAATCCTGGTATAACCGAAATCCAATTTCTGTTATACCACATTTCAGGTTTAACCAAAATTAAATTTCGGTTAACTTCAAATTTTAATAAAAACCTGATTTTGTGATGTTCGCTGATTTGCTATGCCATGTGAACTGAACCGGTTGAACCGACAGGGTTCCCAGGTCACCCGGAAACCCAGAATGGTGTACGGGCCTTCAAGCCCAACTTGATTCCTTTTTGGGCCTTCCAATGGGGCCCACCCAGCCTAAGTTCCCTTATGAAAATAAATAATAAAGCAAGATAATTAAGATAAACTAAGTGGGCCGAACCCTAACGAGGCCCACCAAAGTCCAAAAAGAAAGCATGTTGGCTAGTGTAAGAATGGTTTGGCCGTGACTGTGGGCATGGGCCTATCGGGCCCACTAAGCCCATCAACCCAATAGGGCAGGGTCCAATACCCTGACCCATTGAACCATGGACCATCCGGTCCAAGTCTAGATCAACGGGCCCCAAGCCCATGGTCTAGCCCACCTTGAGAACTTAAAGAAGATAAAATCCAAATAAATCGCTTGGCATCCAGGTGTGGCCCACCCAATGGGCCTGCCAATCAACCCGGCCCACCTTTACATGAAAACCTCTTAAATTCCAACTTGAACCTTAAAAGTAAAATCAATTGAATTTACCAAAGCCCAAAGGGCCTCTCGGAGTTAGACCAAGGCCCACCAGGGGCATACGGGCTTAACTAAGCCCATTAAGGACACCGTGGACCCTCCAACGGGGCCCACCCAATCAGACTCAGAACATTTAATTAAGAAAGATAAAAGCAATTAAAGGGGCCCACACCACCCAGGTGGTCCCGCCAGAATTAACCAAATGGCATGCCGGATTAGGAATCGCGTGAGAACCAAAGTGAATTGACTCAAACCAAGGAACCCACGCGACCCGTCATCTGACGGGGTGGTCCAGGGTGTCTACAAACTTCCCCAGACCACAACCTGTAGACACCCCAAATTTCACTACAGAATGAGAAAGTAATAAAAACATGTAATTAAAGCTTAAAACAGGTCAAAAATGCATAAAAATTGACTAAGCAGGCTTTGCCTGTATTTCATTCACGGGCCGGTCGCGCCCGCGATCGCTCTACGGTCAGGCGCGCTCGTAGTAAAAATACGGTCACCATTGGACCGTAATGCATTTACGGTCACTAAAGACTCGTGCGAGTTTTATTCTTCTCTCGATTTCCGAGCTTTATCTTTAGTCCAATATATCTTTAAATGAGCGAATTACGTCTTTTATTCGCTGAAGCCACCTTGGTTGGCTATGGATGGGCATTATCTCTGTCTTTCACTCTATCTTAAGGATCAGGATATATCCTCTTGGACCAGCCTTGCCCCTGTGCTTGCCTATAAATAGAGGGCCATTCCTCAAGCAAAAGGCCACGAAAATTTGAAGTCTAAGAAGCTCCAAGAGAAGAAGAGGAACCCCTGCTACTCTGCTTGCTCAATCCAGGTAAGTCCCTTTTTCCCTTTTATTTTCTGTCTTCAATTCTAGAAGTAATAGGATCATCTCTATTGCTGTAGAATAAGGCCATCTTTTGTATCTAGTATTCCTAAACTTGTCTCCAAGTACCTCAAGAGTCTCTCTAGCCGTAAAACGTGAAGAGAGAGCTAGGGGAAAAGAGAACAGGTGGATCCCTAGAATAGAACCCCATATATGTTTTTCTCTTTTTTCTAGAATAAAGCCTGTGATTGTGTTTGTGTAACCAAACCTATCTCCAAGTACCTCAAGAATACTCTCTAGCCGTAAAACGTGAAGAGAGAGCTAGGGGAAAAGAGAACAAGTGGATCCGTAGGGTAGACCCCCATATGCTCTAATTTGTGAGATGTGGCTGCTTTAAATATCCTGATCATGTTTTAATGGTTTTTATGATGAATCTGAATGAATCCATGATGTCTATGATGTTTATAGCATGAGATCCCCACTTTTTGATAAAATTTGGATTTTTGCCACCTTTGCACCTACAACACTGTTTTCGTGATTTTAGGCCAAGATCTTGGATTTATCATGATCAATATGGTAGATCTGGATCCAGAAGCCTGAAAATAAATTCTAGGGTTTCATGAAGTTGTTTTTAAATCGTTTTTCATTATTGAGAGAAGACCCTACGGTCTAAATTCTCCCCTTTTGATGTTCTTCATCAACGTGGGTATTTTTGGTTTTGATTTTCAGATTTAATGTGAAATTTGGGCTTTATCTATGTCCTGGACTATTCAAGTTCAATTTTGAAATATTTTATAAAAATCATATTTTTCTAGATTTCTAGAATTTGACTTGAAGCCAAATTTTTGGATTTTTCACTTTAAATTGATTTTATTTGATTTTATCTTAATTTTATTTTAATCATGAAACCCTAGGAATGGTATGATCATATTTGAAAGTTCTGGATCAATCAGACTATTCGTATGAAAAAACCATACAATTTTGTCTTTTTTGTGATTTTTATAGCAAGCTTTTTTCCTTTAATTTAACATGAACAATACCTGGCAACCACCTTGTGTGGATGAATAGGGGTGCCTAACACCTTCCCCTGTTCATAACTTAATCCCCTTACCCATCTCTGTTTGTTTTTTTAGGAGGGTTATTTTTACCCTAAAATTGCCTTTTGTGCTTATTTAATATTTTGGTGTCCATTTACGCCTAAATTGAATGGTGGCGACTCTTTGTTTAATTTAATCCCGTGTGATGATTGAGGAAGTCATTGGATTTTGTTTTTTTCCCATGTCTCACAACTGGCGACTCTACTGGGGACTTGAGGATTTGAGCCTTTTGGTGTTTTAGTTCATGTTTTTAATATTTTTGGATTTGCTTGCTATTTTGTTCTTAAGCATGTTGGGTATGTTTTAAATCTGAATTATTGCTTAAGAATTCATGGGGGTAGAAACATGCTAAATTTTGATTTATAGGATTGTTTCTACAAACATGCGTAGGGGAGGTTCATTTTGCTGAACCATGTTTATTTCTTGCTATATTTGTTATGATAGCATGTTTTAATTTTCAGCATGATCTCCATGATGATTTGTTGGTGTATAACATGATCATATGTTTGCATGATTAGATGATTTTTATGAGCATGTTTTAGGTGCTATAGGATTGCTCTATTTACTTGTTTATTTTAAATATGCTTTCATATTATGCCTTGGTTTGTTTATGCATGGCTGCGAAAAGAGTGGCAAGGGTTTGGGACGTTGTGAATGCACCCTATTTTTACAATGCACTGTGCACCTTTTATTTTTTTTACACAGCCTACCCTTAACCTATAGGAAGTTGAACCCGAATGTGTGTAGCTTGGCGCAACGAGGTCGATACTTCGGAAAGCGAAAGTGAAAACATTCACCTTAGAACTTTGAGCTAATGATGTGATGATAACGTGGATCTGGGATTCTGGTCACCACTAGGCTTGAGTGCTAAGTTGCCATTAAGCCAAAACCCAAAACCCCTACGCTTGAAGGTGGAGTTACACGTTTTTGGCTAAAGTACACAATTACGTGGGGATATGGGTTTGTATGATTGTGGAAGGCCGTGTGCATGGCTTACAAACCAGGGCATAATGCGGATGCCATATTGAAGGTAAACAAGGTAACAAGGTAATCCTATTGTTTTGCATTATTTTCATGTCATAGGGGTGTCATGGTGCCCATCGGTTCGGGAGAAAATTGGTCCCAAAATATGCATGTTTTTTAAATTGGTGCAGCCCAGAGGAAGAGTTTCTAACTCTGTTTACAATCAATCCCACCCTATGTTCACACAAGTGGCAACAAAAGGGGTGCCAAATTCTTGAGTATGGTGTCAATTCGAAGGGTACATGTGCCCTCTTAAACAGGTGTTTTAGTAAAAAGGTCAAAGTCCACTTTGGGACAGTTTAGAAGCCCTGTACTGGGTGAACCGTGTGTTTGGATGAGCAATTAAAGTGATCAAACCGTGAAAAAACTGAGAAAACATAAAAGAGCCCCGTAAAACCGTATTTGATACACGGGCTGTGTTCGTCCGTATTAGTTATACGGGCGGGGTTCGCCCGTGAATTTAATACGGTCACGGCTAGCTCGTAATTTGAATACGGGCAGGGCTGGACCGTACTGTGTATACGGTTTTCGCGGAAAATTCAATTTTAATCAGCTTTTTCCCACTAAATCTTATTCCTTTAACCTTTAAATAATGATAAAGGGAAATAGGTTTGAATAAAATGCTTCAAAAAAAATAATAATGATAATAAATAAATTCAAAAAAAAAGTGTGAAGAGAAAATCCTTTGGGCCTCTGAAAGCCTTTGAATTTCAGACTTTTTCTCAAAAACTCCTTGGGCCTCTGAAAGCCTTTGAATTTCAGACTTTTTCTCAAAAAGCCCCGGGCCTCTGAAAGCCTTTGAATTTCAAACCTTTTTCTCAAAAACATTTTGGGCCTCTGAAAGCCTTTGAATTTCAGATCTTTCGGGCCTCTGAAAGCCTTTGAATTTCAGATCTTTTGGGCCTCTAAAAGCCTTTGAATTTCAGACCTTTTTCTTTTGGGCCTCTGAAAGCCTTTGAATTTCAGATCTTTTGGGCCTCTGAAAGCCTTTGAATTTCAGACATTTATCTTTTGGGCCTCTGAAAGCCTTTGAATTTCAGACCTTTTTCTTTTGGGCCTCTGAAAGCCTTTGAATTTCAGATCTTTTGGGCCTCTGAAAGCCTTTGAATTTCAGACCTTTTTCTTTTGGGCCTCTGAAAGCCTTTGAATTTCAGATCTTTGGGCCTCTGAAAGCCTTTGAATTTCAGATCTTTGGGCCTCTGAAAGCCTTTGAATTTCAGATTTTTTTCTCAAAAAATCTTTGGGCCTCTGAAAGCCTTTGAATTTCAGACCTTTTCCAAAAATATCCCTAGGCCTCTGAAAGCCTTTGAATTTCAGACCTTTTCCAAAAATATCCCTGGGCCTCTGAAAGCCTTTGAATTTCAGATCATTTTCTCTTTATTGTGGGACCTGTTGGAAGCCCTAGAATATTCCAACAATTCTAAAAAAAAAAAAAGAAGCAAATAAAGAAAAAATCCAAACTCGTGTTCTCCCAGCTTGCACATAGACATTCCTAGGCATGTGAATGAGATTTATTGGGCACTAATATTTTTTCCTTTATTTTGTGACCAGGTACTAATACACTTGCAATCATAGCTCCTGTAACCAGATCAAGAGCTCGCACCATGAATCCCATTGAAGACGAAGTTGATGCTCCTCACCCAGATGTTGTCCTACTCCAAGAACAAGTAGCAGGACTAGCCCGAATGCTAGAGAACGTATTGTCCATACATGCCCAACAAGTGCAGGCCCAACAAATGCAGGCCCAGAACCAAGCATCCACTTCCAACCCTGCACCTCCACCCCAAATCAATATTCCACCTCCAGTGCAACCAACTCCTGAACCCGTCTATGAACCCACCCCTGAACCTATACTGACCAGGGATGAGACAGCTGAGTCAAACAAGGCTAAGGAAAAGGAAAGCATAAGGGAAGAGGTTGAAAGAAAGTTCCTGCACAAACTAGAAATGGTCCAAGATGAACTTAGAGAAGTAAAAGGGGTGAGCAACTTCGGGGGCACCAACTTTGAGGACTTATGCCTATACCCCAATGTTAACCTGCCGGCTAAGTTCAAGTGCCCAGACCTAGACAAATATGATGGCACTGGCTGCCCCATGAGCCATTTGAAGTTGTACTGTGGTGCCTTATGCCAGTTTGGTCGAGATGAGGGTGTTCTGATTCAGCTCTTCCAAAGGAGCCTGACTGGAACCGCATTAAGGTGGTTCGCTACTCTAGACCATGGAAAGATTAGAAGATGGAAGGACCTAGCAGATGCCTTCCTAGCTCGGTACCAGTTCAATTCAGAGATCGTACCAGACAGGTACGACGTAATGAGAATGAGCAAGGGAAGGGACGAACCTGTAAGACAGTATGCCAAGAGATGGAGGGAGACAGCCTCTCAAGTTAGGCCACCCATGCTAGAGCAGGAGATGATTTCCACCTTCATCAGTACATTGGGTCAACCATTCTACAGCCACATGGTGGGTCAGACCACCACTAATTTTGCTGCCTTAGTCCAAGTGGCTGACCGAATTGAAGACGGGATAAGATCAGGTAAGATAGTTGACCACTCTGCTATGGTCAGTCAGCAAGACCCCAATGTGAAGAAAGGAAGCAGGATGAAGAAGAATGGGAACAAGAAAGAAGGGGAGGTAAACATGGTACAGCCACTATCTAGCCCTAACAAGCCCATAAAAATCAACATACCTGCTCATTTTCCCACTCCATCTCCATCTACCCAGGCCCCCATGAGGGTTAGTGTTCCAGCAGCACCTTCAGACCAAAAAAGGGTTTTTACTAAGGAGGAAAAGGATGCTTATTTTGCAGCAAGGAGAAATAGGGTTTTTACTCCTATTCCAATGACTCCTTCTCAGTTGCTGCCCACCTTATTGCAAGCAGGGTATATCACTTTAAGAGAACCCAATCCGAATGCACCAAAGGGGAGAAATTTTGACCCCTCCACCACTTGTGATTACCACATGGGTGCACCTGGGCACCCTACTGACAAGTGCTGGCCTTTGAAACATGTCATTCAGGATTTACTGGACCAGAATACCCTGTCTTTCAATACAGAGGCTCCCAATCCTCCCAGAACTGATATTGGCCAAAACCTGTTGCTTCAACATCATGGGGCAGGCCCCTCTAATGTCATAGGGGTAATTTCCTCTGATAAAATAACCTTTGACCCATCCCAGTTAATTGCTCCAATAGGGACAACGGTCAAAGTATATTTTGACAGAAGAAATAAGGACAAAGAAATAAATGTAATTGCAAAAGGGAATGATAGTGCTGCAAAGAACATTAGCTCTTCTTTGGACCGGGTCTTGTCCCTCATGGCCCAAATAAACATTGCAAAACCACCGTTGGTCATCAATTGCGGTCCTTCCACCTTTACTTCACCCATTCAGTCTAAACCACCATTGGTCATAAACTGTGACCCTCTTAATGCATCAGTCACTTCTGTGACCCCTCAACCAAAACAACTCCCACCATTGGTCGTTGATATCCCTCTCACTCAAATTTCATCATCCAAGTCTAAGCTTCCTCCCTTGGTGATAAATGTCCCCAAGCCTTCCTACTCTGAATCGGCTGTACCATGGAACTACAGTGAAGCTTTTACCACTACATGCCCTGCAGCTGAAAGCAAGGAAGAAGTGAACCTCATGATGAGGTCAGGAAAATGTGTAGCGGTAGAAGAAAAACAAAAGGAAACAGAGAAGGAGAAGGAGGAAGAAAAAAATAAAGGAAAGGCCAAGATAGGGGATGATGCCCCTCAGGTAACTAACAGTGAGGCTGCTAAACTCATCAAGATCATAAAAAAGAGTGAATTCAATGTTGTTGAGCAGTTAAATAAAGTCCCTGCCCAGATCTCAATTCTGGGACTACTGTTGAATTCTGAAAAACATAGGGAATCTCTATTAAAGGTACTTCAGGGGGCCCATGTGCCTAAAAATATTGAACCAGACCAACTAGGCCGGATGGTTGGTCAAATTTTATCCCACAATGTGATAACTTTTTCTGAGACTGAAATCAGCCCAGCGGGGTACCATCATGTAGACCCATTGCACATAGCTGTACTCAACGGCTCTCAATGTCTGCCCACTAATAACCTTTGTTAAGCTCGGTCTGGAGCAAAACAAAATAAAGCAAAATGGAAGAATCATAAGAGCATTTGACAGCTCTAAAACACACTCCCTAGGGGAAGTTGAACTACCAGTCACAATTGGACCGTATATTTTCAACATCACATTTGAAGTGATGGATATACCTGCAGCCTTCAATCTACTCCTAGGAAGGCCGTGGATTCATACGGCTAGGGCTATACCATCTACCCTCCACCAAAGAGTCAAATATATCAGAGGGCAAAAGGTGATTACTGTCCTAGCCGAAAATTTGGTTCCCCCCATGTGGTCCCCTGATGTACCCTACATAAATATGGAAATGGCTGCTGATAAGATGGCATTTCACTCTTTCCAATTTGAAACTGTTAATTTCATACCTGGGGGGTATCAGGAAAAAGAAGGAAAGTTGACCTGTGCTGAGAAGATGGTCAAGAATGTGCTGGAAAAGTACAACTTTCACCCTGGAAAAGGTCTGGGGGTTAACCTGCAAGGAAGGATAGAACCGATAAAGGTTAAGAAGATGGTCCATAGAGCAGGATTGGGGTCCAAGCCAAGGAAATGGAGAAGTCAGAAAGAAATAGAAGACATAAAATTCCCGCACATCAGGGAAACTTTTCATAAGCTTTCTCACATAATTCAGCTGTCTCCTCCTGAGGATCAGTCCAAACCTCCATACTATAACATAAACCCATTCCAAAAACCCAAGTCCTCAACCGTGCAACCATATGTTCCACCTCCACCTCCACAAGCATTGGGTGGGCCTGGGCCACAGGCAGAACAGGAGCAGGATTTCTCTGAGGACGTGGGAGCCTTTTTTGCCATGACAGAAGGCAACCAAGAAGAAGTAGCAGATGAGCTACCTTTTATTGATTAGGCTGCAGTAGAAGTTCCATCTGGAACTGGCCCTACAGAAGAAGCAGGCGATGCAACTCACCCAGTATTGGTGATTTCAGATGCAGACCCTGAACTTGAGGAGCAGGCTTGTATCCCTGCCCCAGATTCTTTTATTCTGAATAATTGGGAGGAAACTCCCCTTACTTTTGAAGCTGCATTTGTTTGGCAAACAGACATGGCTTCCAAAAAAAAACTCCATTAGTGGAATGCCCTTTCCCTGAAGGTTTTAATGAGCCTTCGTCTTCAGGGAAAGATTTTGTAGAAGGCTCTCAAAAAACACAAAAAGATTTTCCAATTTTTTATAGAAAAGATAAAATTTTCAAAAAGGTCCAAACCACTTATGAACCATATAAGCAAACGGAATTGGATCAGGTTGAGTATGACTTCGACCTCGAGCTCGACTTTGACCTAATGGGGGTTGAGGAAGAGACCGAGGACGAAGAAGACGACCCCCCAAAAGAAATCACATATCAATTGGAGTGTCATGAAAAGGGGGTCCAACCCAATATTGAAGAGACCATATCAATAAACCTAGGGACCGAAGATGACCCAAAAATAGTGAAGATTGGGATGTGTCTATCTGAGGTACAGTGGGATGAAATGATATGATTCTTAGCCGACTATGAAGATGTATTTGCATGGTCATATCGGGATATGCCAGGGTTAGACACGGACATGGTTGTGCACAGGCTACCAATTCTACCAGATGCCAAGCCAGTTAAGCAGAAACTGAGAAGGTTAAACCTGAATGGACATTGAAGGTTAAAGATGAAGTGGTTAAGCAATTCCAAGCTGGGTTCTTAGCGGTCTCCACTTACCCTAAATGGCTTGCAAATATAGTGCCAGTACCAAAAAAAGGATGGAAAGGTCAGAATGTGTGTAGACTACAGAGATTTGAATAAGGCAAGTCCAAAGGATGATTTTCCACTTCCACACATAGACATCTTAGTGGACAACACTGCTATACATAGTCTATTCTTATTCATGGACGGGTTTTCTGGGTACAATCAAATTAAGATGGCTAAGGAGGACCAGGAAAAAACGGCCTTCATCACACCATGGGGAACATTCCATTACACTGTCTTGCCATTTGGGATTAAGAACGCTGGGGCAACCTACCAGAGGGCCATGACAGCCTTATTCCATGATATAATCCATAAGGAGATGGAGGTTTATGTGGATGACATGATAGCCAAATCATGTGAAGAAGAAGACCACTTGATCAATTTGAAGAAGGTGTTTGACCGACTTAGGAAATACAGTCTAAGGCTTAACCCTGCAAAATGTGTCTTTGGGGCTACATCAGGAAAATTATTGGGCTTTATAGTAAGCAGGAAAGGAATTGAGATTGACCCAACCAAAGCCAAGGCAATAATTGAAATGCCATCACCTAGAACGGAGAAGGAAGTTCGTGGTTTTCTTGGAAGAATTCAGTACATAAGCAGGTTCATAGCACAGCTCACCGCTATCTGTGAACCAATTTTCAAGCTTCTAAGAAAGAATAACCCGATAGTCTGGAATGACGATTGCCAAGAAGCCTTTGACACAATAAAGGAGTATTTATTGAATCCACCTGTGCTAGTACCACCGACTCCAGGAAGACCATTGATCTTATACTTGTCAGTTTTGGAGACGTCAATGGGGTGTGTCTTGGGACAGCATGACGATACAGGCAGAAAGGAAAGGGCGATTTACTACCTAAGCAAGAAATTTACAGAATATGAAGCAAAGTACTCTCCTTTAGAAAAGATTTGTTGTGCCTATGTGTGGGCAACTCAGAGACTGAGGCATTATTTCCTTAGTCATTCCACCTTATTGATATCCCGAATTGACCCTTTGAAGTATCTATTCGAGAAACCAGCTTTAACTGGCAGAACAGCAAAATGGCAGTTGTTACTCTCTGAATTTGATCTCACCTATATCACACAGAAAGCCATTAAGGGTCAAGCCATTAAGGGTCAAGCCATTGCTGATCACTTAGCTGCACACCCTTTACCAGAATACCAACCCTTAAAGACCAACTTCCCTGATGAGGCAATCCTGTTTGCTGAAGAAGAAGAAGGTGAAAGCTCATGGCAAATGTTTTTTGATGGGGCCGCCAATATGAATGGAAATGGAATAGGGGTTGTTTTGATCAAGCCAGATGGGGCACACATCCCAATCGCAGTGAAGTTAAGGTTCCAATGCACAAACAATATAGCAGAGTATGAAGCATGCATAATTGGGTTGCAGGCTGCCTTAGACCATGAAGTAGAGGAACTTGACGTATATGGGGATTCGAGTCTTATCATCTTCCAAACAACTGGTGAATGGAAAACCAAGGATCACAAATTGATCCCCTATCACCAGTATTTGGAAGAAATAAGCACCAAATTTACTCGAATTTCCTTCAATTATATGCTAAGGGCCAAAAATCAGTCTGCAGATGCTCTAGTAACATTGGCTTCAATGGTCAGTATGCCAGAAGGTGTTGATATTAGACCATTGGAAATTGAAGTCAGAGATGAACCAGCTTATTGTCTTGTTCTAGAAGAAACCCCAGAAGAAGAAGTACCATGGTTTCAAGATATTAAGAACTTCTTAAATAATCGGAGTTTGCCAAAAAATGTCACCTCTATAGAGAAAAGAACAATACAGAGGTTGGCAGGACAGTTCTTATTAAGTGGTGGTCAGTTGTACAAAAGATCACACAATGATATACTACTTAGATGTGTTGCAAAGACCGAGTCAGAAAGGTTAGTTGAAACGGTACATGGAGGAGTGTGTGGACTCCATATGAACGGGCATATGCTTGCCAAGAAGATTCTGCGATTGGGATATTACTGGTCAACAATGGAGCATGATTGCTATATACATGTCAAAAGGTGTCATTTATGCCAAGTGTATGCTGATAACAAGAATGCACCCCCAAGTGAATTGCACAACATGACATCTCCATGGCCCTTCTCCATGTGGGGTATAGACGTCATTGGGATGATCTCTCCAAAGGCATCAAATGGACACAGGTTTATACTTGTAGCAATCGATTACTTCACCAAGTGGGTAGAGGCAGCTTCATATGCAAACATTACAAGTAGCCACGTTTTGAAATTCTTGAAGCACAATATCATTTGTCGCTACGGTTTGCCAAATGCCATAGTATCAGACAATGCTTCAAACCTTAAGAACAAGGACATGAGAAAGATGTGTGAACAGTTTCAGATTACCCACCACAAGTCAACTCCGTATAGACCAAAGATGAATGGGGCAGTGGAAGCAGCAAATAAGAATATAAAGAAGATCATCCAAAAGATGGTAGTGAGTTTTAAAGATTGGCATGAAATGCTGCCACTTGCTCTACATGCTTACAGAACCTCAATTCGGACTTCTACAGGGGCAACCCCGTATTCCTTAGTATATGGAATGCAAGCAGTTTTACCAGTGGAAGTGGAAATACCTTCACTAAGAGTGCTAATGGAAGCTGAATTAGAAGAAGCTGAATGGATACAATCAAGACATGATCAACTCAATCTAATAGAGGAAAAGTGATTAAAAGCGCTTTGTCATGACCAATTGTATCAGAAGATAATGGCCAGGGCTTACAATAAGAAGGTGAAGCCCAGAACTTTCCAAGAAGGAAATTTAGTATTGAAGAAAATCTTACCCTTTTTGGAAGACCCTTGTTGAAAGTTTAAACCAAATTGGGAAGGGCCTTATGTGGTCAAGAAGGTCCTATCAGGGGGTGCTCTCATCTTAATAGAAATGGATGAGAAGGATTTTCCTGAGCCAATTAACTCTGATGCAGTAAAGAGATATTTTCCATGAATGAATATTACTAGGAAATGATCTGAGGCCATTTTTCCTTATATCCAAAAATTTGCATCCCTAGTCAAACCAATTTGAGCCTGTTCGTCCTTTTTGTTAAACCTAAACTGGACTTACAGTCTTATACTGGGGCAAGGCCAATAAGGGCAAAGCCAATAGGGGCAAAAAGAAAAAAAATGAGAGAAAAAAATAGAGGCAAATGAAAGCCAAATACAAAAAAAGGGGAATGGGATTGAATTCATCATGACTGTAAGTCCGGTTGACCCATTTTTACACTTAGAAAATTTTGAGCCTTTAATACCTTTTCTTTCATAAACCGAGCTTAGCCTTTGTTTCGTCCTATTATTAAGCCCTCGGTGATTTTAGTATATTCATTCAATTTTCAGAGTAAGATTGGTGATGACGGAATGCAGAAGCCGACCCTAGTGAAAATCGTAATTGGCACTAGGGGAAATAAGGGCAAAAAGAAAAAAATAGAAAAAGAAAAAAAAAGAAAAATGAAAGAGTAGGGGACTACTCTAAAGGTCCATGATCTACAATAATTATGATCTTAACAATGCCGAAACATACACAGAATTATATGAGGAAACCTGAATCCAGATCCTGGAAAAACCTCGAGTCTATATGAGGCGACTAACCCTTAGAATCTCCACTATTGAATGAAAAGCAATTACAAAGGAAAACACACTTAACCTTTACAATTGAACTCACCCAACAGCAATCTACAGCTCGAATCCACGAACCGTAGCACAACTTGAATCCACAAGCTGCAATTCACGATCTATCCAGATCCATAGCTCGAATCCACGAACTGCAACACAACTTGAATCCACAAGTTACAAATCACGATCAATCCAGATCCACAGCTCGAATCCACGAACTGCAACACAGCTTGAGTCCACAAGCTGCAATTCACGATCAGTCCAGATCGTAACAATCACCTCAGAGTCCACTGAGATGATCCAATGCAATAGGAATCCACCTATGCATCCAACAAACTCGATCACCAATCCAGGAGATCAACCGATCAAATGAAGTTCCGAACTGAAGAAGAATCCTCAAACTTCAATTCCAGGTGATCTCTCTCAGATCTCCCCCTCACTCGATCACCGACTCTCTAAAGACGAATTGATTGAATCTCGAATACCTCAAGATCCAAATCCAATTAATCAAAAGAAAAAAGTCGCTTCAAAAAGAATACAGCTCGTCTATTTAAAGAAGAAATCTCAGATCGCGTCGAGCGCTGGTGGCGTCGTGGTGCGATCGGGGTAGACGGCTGGAAGCGAACTCAAATCCTGCTCAAATCCAAAAGACTCAGTTAAGGGCGCGCTGCCAGCGCGCTTCTAGCTGGAGGGAACGCGGCATGTGCACAGCTGATTTGTAGACTCTTCAATCTTGCTCTGCGCTACCAGCGGCGTGTCGGCATCGCCTTACGAAGCTGGTACGCGTGCTTTACTTTCAAAGTGCTATTTCACTTATGCGCTGCCAGCGGATTTTAGCGGTGTTGATCCTTGCAAGTGCCTTTACGAAATGTTCTTTATTTAGAAATCTTTACATTTCCTTGAGCTACCAGCGGCGTGGTAGCTGTGTGGCAGCCTCACCTTCCTCTTTACTAAATTCACAGAATTTCTATTTTGATTCTGCACATCTTGAAATTTGTTAGAGGATATAATTTGTCAAACATTTGCCATATAAGGAATGTGAGTTTTCACACTTACAAAAAAAGAAAAAAAAAATCAAAGGTTGAGTTGATCATGTGGTCTAAATTTAATCAGCATGAGCACTGGAAACTGAGCAGATTAGCAGGGTCAATCATGAAGGTAAAACCATTAGGGGATGATTCTAAAGGTCACGGGGTAGACAGATTGGGTCTCTCCCTATTGCTTGGACTACCCTTTTCATTATTCAACCTGTTTTTAATTCCTTTAATTATATGTGATTAAGTGTTTTGGATCAGCTTTCAAAAAAAAAAACTATACTTTGGCCAGTGATGAGAAATCAAATACTTTTTCATAAAACTTCTGTTTTTACAAGCATCTGAGAATTCTGAGGCCAATAATATAAAACCTATTTTTGAATTAAATCTATTGTCTTTCCACTAATGGAGTTTGCTTTTGTATAAAAGTATAATAAAAAAAAAGAGATAAAAGAATCTAATCCCTATTCCCTAACTGCTCCTCAAGTTCCCTAATCCTAGCTGCCTGAGTTGCAATGATTCCAGAAGCTCCCTTTGCATCAGGATCACTTAAAAAGGAGATGACCTCATCTGAAAAAGAATGCTTGATCTTCAACGCTCGAAGGTCGGCCAAGGAATCCTGATATTTCTTCCGCATCACTCGGACTTCAAAGCGACGAGCTTGCCTTTGTTCTTCAAGTTTCTTCTCCATGGCAATACGGCCAGACTTCTGCTCTTCAAGTTTTCTCTCCAGATCAATGACTTTTATCCTAAGCTCTTGTGCTTCTCGTACCCATATTTGTTGAAGCCGCTTATGGGTTGCCCTTTCAAACTTCAGAATGTCCTCATAGGTAGGAGGAAGAACTGCAGGACGATCCTCTGGTACTGGGGCATGACTCTGCACCTGCTCCTTGATCCAAAAGTGATAGTCCTTCACATGGGACTCAGAAAAGACAGGACCCCGCAGAAAGCGAACATAGGACCACTCATTCATTAATTGAGCATTTAGCCCCATGGTGGCTGATGTAAGTGGCCCTACAAGGCTCTCATAGCCAGTTGGGATCATAATTCCCTGGGTCGCTCCAAACTGCCGAAGAACCCTTAAAGGGAGATAGAGAACAGCAGATTTCAAGCCTGCCAGGACCAGAAAGTTCCTATATCTGAAGCTGATCACTGTCTCTGGATTGGGCTGATAAGTGCCAGGCCATCTCACCTAATCATCCTGAAGAGTACCCAAGAAAGTAAACCATCCCTGCTTGCCGCCTTGGATATTAGGACAACCCCTGTGGCTCATCAGAACAGGAACTTTCAACCTTGGAAAGAAGCGGCGAGTTATCTCTTCAACTTGGCTCAGGTGGTCAAGCAACCAAAGCTGCAGAAAAGGGGAGAATTTCAATTTATGTCAGAAAAAAAAAAGAAAAGAGAAAAAAAAAGAAAAAAAAGGGAAGAAAAAAAAAGAAGAAAAAAGAAAAAAAAAAGAAGAAAAAAAAAGAAGAAGGAAAAGAAAAAGAGAAGAAGAAGAAAAAAAAAGAAAAGGAAAATATATATATATATATATATGTATATTTTTTACCTGTAGGATAGGGGCGCAAGCAAGGAAGCGTTTCTTCTTTCTGAAATAACAGTCAGTAAGGGCCTGGTATATCTCTGCTAAGATTATAGGGGCCAACCTCTCATGTTCCCTAACCTGGCAGATAACTGAGATAAGAGCCAAGTCAACCTGGTCATCACCCTGTGGAAAGAGCAGCTGGTTGACCACTATCAAAGTCAAAGCATTAAACCTGGCATCCTTGTCCCCACTCCTTAGAAGTTTTTCGGTCAAAAAGGTCTTGGACAAGGTCAATAGGGTATCAGAACTCCCTAAGTCTTTCTTCCCTATACCCAGGAATGTAGAGGCCTCCTTTTGTAACTAGGCTTTAGGGGCGGGTTCACAACTTTTTCAGAAAATTTTAAGCCAAGGATGGTTTCAATTTCTTCTATGGTAGGAGTCATCTCTTTATCATCAAAGCGGAAGAGATTCAGTTCAGGTACCCAGTGTCCAATCAAAGCTTCAATGATTTCCCACTTAAAGGGAATTTTAGGGAGGTGTAGGATATGCCCTAAGTGGATGGAATCCCAACGAATCTCCTCATCAAGGGTCATGGAGTTAACCCATCTATCGTAGAAGGAGTCCACAATATTGTACCTGGTAAGATTAGGAGGTTTTGATCTAACAAGGTGTCTTGCAGGAGGAGATTCAACGGCAGGAGAAAGTGGCGTAGGGGAAGCCATGGAAGAGCCAAAGAAGACAAGGAAAGCAGAAAACGGAAGGCTCAGGGAGTTTTCAAACTTTTAAAAGTGTCACAATGACGCTCCCCATGAGTTTATATAGAAAAAATCGTTAAGGCAGTAAAATCCGTAAATAGAATACGAGCATATCACGCCCGTATAAAGAATACGGACAGATTATGACCGTGAAAACTTTACGGGCACAATGCGCCCGTGTTCATATTACGGGCACAACTTGCTCGTAGTATAATTACGGTTCCTTCGAAAAAATGCAAAAAAATGAGAATTTTTGATTTCCTTGTTTCCCTAGGATTCACCTGTCCCTGCTTTAACATTCATCATGCCATAAAAGCTGAAAACAAAGAAGGAAAGAGCAGAAATGAATAAAAATCAAGATTCTTTTATATATATGAATGTGTACATCTGTTTGTCAAAATACATATACATCAAAAATCCTAATCTACTGTGCTTACGTAGGTCCACCCCTACGGCCACGGCCACGGCCACGTCCTCTGCCTCGACCACGGCCTGAAGATCGCCGGGGCTCAAAAACATATCGCATTATGTTACGAGCTGTACTACGGGTCATCCTGCTCAAAACAGACTGAATATCATGCCACATATATAAAGGCACAAGGCCAGCAGTGGGATGATCAGGAGGAACGTACCCCGAAGTATCTACATATCCCGTAGACTCGATATCAGAATCCGTATAAACCGACATAGAATCATCCATAGCAGGACCAGTAGGAGTAGATGTCCCAGGTATATCAGCATCCACCACGGGCACAGGATCAACTGTAGCCTCCTCCGTCATCCCGGCCTCCACGGTAGGCTCTACCACAGCGGCGTCCCTAGCCGACTCCATATCTACATCCGCAGATGCCACAGGAGCAGTCTCAGCTACTGGGGCAGACTCTAGCACATCCTCAGCAGCAGGTGCAATATCAGCCTCGATCTCAGGCTCTGCTGCAGGTACCTCTACCGGACTGGGAGAAGTCACGAACTCCACCCGTGCCACAGAAAATACCTCACCCCGAAGATGCATGGGCACAGGTGAAGCAGGTGAAGAAGGGCCGGCTGTGTCCTCCTGAAACTAAGAGAAGAAATTTCAGTCAGAACAAGACAAACTAATACAAGAGCAGGAATGGAAATAAAAGAAGAAATTAACCTGAGTATGAGATGGACCCTCCTGGCCCTGTGCTCTGGCTAGCTGCGCCCGAAGGTCTGAGATCGTGATATAGAGGGAGTCCCGCTCAGCAATCGTAGCATCTCACTGGCGCTCTAGATCAGCATATCGAGACCGGATCTCTGCCAACTGAGCCTCCTGAAATAGAAAAGAAAGAAGTCAGAAAATGTCAAGATCAAATGAAAATAGAAGGTGAAAAGGAAGAAGGCATACCGTAGTGTCATAAGCCCTAATCACTACCCCTCCAATCTCAGTGACTCCACCACGGACAGGCATGGGTGGCATGAGGCACCCAACAGAAGCTCGCCTGAACCAGGCATCATAGTCACCCTACTCCAATAATGTCTCTGCCTCAGTCCAATCTAGGAACTGGGCAGGATCAACAGGCATAGGAGGGTAGGAAGGAGTAGTATCTGGTGGGATGGCAGGAATCCGCAGCTCTCCCACATGCTGAAAGAAGAAGCGCTCGCCGCAGTACCAGATGCTGCCCATCTGACCAATAAAGAACTGGTATCTCTGTCGTCTCTGGTCAGGGACGAAAGCATCATCTCTGGCTGCATGCAGGGCCAGCACCTCATGAATGTCCTCCATCCTGGGGACAAATAGCTGAAAAACAGAGTGGGATATTAGACATGTGATTCAGGAAGAAAAGGAAAGAAGAAAGAAGAGGAATTAAAAGAGATTACCTCAGACCAGTATAGCCTGTCCAAGTGGGCCCGGGCGGACCTGGGACGACTCTTTTCAGAGTCATGCTCTACATGACACCATCTACGTGCCATGGGATACGTCTCCTCAGACATCGTAGAGGTAGGACGGAAATATGGTATATAAACCCTAACAAAAAACTGCAGAAAGAAGAAAAGAGTCAGAGGAATAGAAAAGGAGAGATAGAAAAAAAAAAGGGAGAGAAAGAGAAAAAGAAGGGAAATAAGATTCACCTGCAAAAAGGGCCAGAAGAACCTGCACCCAACTCCAGCTCCTCTGGAAGTAGAGAGGCCGCTCACTGATCGGCGAAGGCCGGCCAAAATAGTACCAAAAATGAGCGGGCCCCAGGCGTACCTCCTCGCTCGATGCAGATCCCCCAGTAAGCTCAGAAAATAAGGACTAACCGAAGTCGTGTCCTCTGGGAAGAAGCAAGATCCCATCATATACAGAAAAAGGAATCCAAAGGCATACAGGAAAACATGATCACCGGAGGCAAGCTGGCCAAATTGCCTCGCCCTGAATGTCTCTCTCAACCATGTCAGAGACAATCTCGCTCTCCTTCTATCCCATGCCTCAGGAGGCAGCACAATATATCCAAGATAAGCAGCGACCTCATCAGTCTCTGGCATCACCATCTCAGGAATGATATCACCAATCATCCTAATCCCGGTGATAAGGGTGAAGTCAGAAGGCCGGATCCCAATCTCAATATCCGGAAAATGAAAGCTCAGGGTCTCGGGAAAGAATCTCTCCAGCAGCGCCGCAATAAGGGCCCGATCCAGGCGAACGTCTGGAATGGTGATAAATAGGCCAAAGCCATATAAACCTAACTTCCGACGGTAGGCCGAACTGCAAGCTCCAACAAACTTAATAAAGTTGGCCTAGCTCCCTCTGTAATGGGACATCGGATACTCCAAAGGGATATCTGCCCTAATACACTCTACGGCCTCCTCTACGGCCCTCATCATGGCCTACATCGCTGCCTCCACCTCGGCGCCTGCTACGGCTCCTATCTCTGCCCGAAGCCTCAACAACCGGCTAAAGAAAATAATTGAAAGAAGGAAAGAATCAGGAGGATGTATTTTGTGAAAGAATATTGAAATTCAGAAAGGTTAGAGTATACCTCTGGGGTCGCCTCACGCGAATCCCCAGAAGGAAGATCTGGGATATCTGAATCCGAATCCCTCTCGGCCCTCGAAGACGAGGCCACATCAGCAGGATCACGCCTAACCCTCGAAGAGGAAGGCTCATCTGTAGGATCCCTGGAACATGATCTAAGGCGGGCCATCTACGGTTCAAATCAGGGAGATGTTAATTATTTCTTGTTAAAATTCTTAATTATTTGATTTTCATTTTAACCAAGTTTACAGGAAAAAGGAAAATGGGAAAAATGATTTAGAAATTCCTGACTAAACCAGGAATTGATCAAAGAAAATTATCCTTTTGATTTCAAGAAATTTTTAGAAAGTTCAATCATCTTATAGTGGTTTATTTAGTTGCTTATGTTTAACCATATCTTTTGTTTGGTTTCAGGACAGTCAAGTCAGGAACGAGAGTCCAAGCCTATTGTGGTAATAAGGAAAACACCTAACAAATCTGGGTTTGTTCAAAGGATCAGTTCATTCCAGGCTATACAATTGTTCAACTTAAGCTAAGGTGCGGACAGCATGCTAAGTGAAATTTAGTCACTCAAGAATAAATCAAAATAGGCAAAGCATGGTTCATGCACATTTTCGGATTAAAACTGGCAGAAGCAAGAGTCAAAATAATGCAAGCAATGAGCAAGTGTGCAAAACAAGCAGAAGAAGTGCAAGCATGATTTAGTAACTCAATGAAGGCAGAAAATTTCCTAAATAGTAGTATGGTTCGGATTACTACTTGAGTATGGAAATAGAAGTCCAAATAAGAAACAAGCAAAACAACAAGGAGGATTTCGGCCACTCAAAAAGTAAGTTCGTAAAGTCACAGAAATGACAAGCAAAACAGGAAACATGGAATATCCTATGCATTGAGCAATTTAGTTCTTAAAAATCAGAATTGGTGGCTCAATGAAATTGCAATGCAGCTAGGGATTTCTACCATTCAAGAATTAACCATAAACAGACCAATTATCATGCACTTAGGAAGCATTCAATCATGAAAAATGAAAGCTACTGTTCGGCATACCTGTGTGGGACGAATGAGAAGTCTGAAAAATGGAAATGGAATCTTCGAACTCACTCACAGGAGATGTTTGAGTAAGGCTTGGAGCGAAAGGAAGCAGTCTCAGCAAGGCCACTGTCGGAAGATCAAGCCAATGGTCGTCAAACACACCACTGTTCCAACAAGAGCATCCAAGGCCGAATGAGCAATTCATTGTCGCTGGAAATTTGAGTCGCCGAAGATGGTCACCGGAGATGATAGGAGTTGCCCGAGAAATAACAGTAGTCGCCGAAACAAGGAGGCGAACTTGGGCACTGTTGGAGAAGAAGAAGAATGACCGGAGAATAGAGTGCGGTCGAGGAGAAATTAGGGCTTGAATGCGAGCAGAAGAGAAAAAGTTCGTGGTCACGGTCTTAAGAAGAGAGTAAAATCCGTAAAATCAGTACGGGCATCAGACGCCCGTGAAAATAACACGGTCCCAACCGCCCGTAGAAACATTACGGGCATAACCTGTCCGCAATAAAAATACAGGCGAAGCAAAAAATTGCATATTTTATTATTTTCTCCACACTTATCAAAAGATCAATGATTATATTAGTTGTAAGTTGCAAGGATTACCACCTTACCCACTTTCGTTTAAAAATTTTGTCTCAAATCTCACTTCATAGTCACGAGAGCTCAGTAAGAGGAGAGAGGAGGATTTGGCCCTTAAGCTGAGGGACTTCTAGCAAATCTTCCACAATCAATTCTTTTTTCCAAAAATCATCCATTTAATCCTTGCAAAGTGCAATTGATTAGACAAAAATCTTAGAAAGTGCAATTGGTGGGTCTTTTTGCTCTCTGCTTATAATTGGTTTCAATTACCAGCAAAGATGGGGCAGCTGTAGACACCCCAAATTGTACTACAGAATGAGAAAGTAATAAAAACATATAATTAAAGCTTAAAACAGGTCAAAAATGCATAAAAATTGACTAAGCAGGCTTTCCCCGTATTTCATTCACGGGCCGGTCGCGCCCGCGATCGCTCTACGGTCAGGCGCGCCCGTAGTAAAAATACGGTCACCATTGGACCGTAATGCATTTACAGTCACTAAAGACTCGTGCGAGTTTTATTCTTCTCTCGATTTCCGAGCTTTATCTTTAGTCCAATATATCTTTAAATGAGCGAATTACGTCTTTTATTCGCTGAAGCCACCTTGGTTGGCTATGGATGGGCATTATCTCTGTCTTTCACTCTATCTTAAGGATCAGGATATATCCTCTTGGACCAGCCTTGCCCCTGTGCTTGCCTATAAATAGAGAGCCATTCCTCAAGCAAAAGGCCACGAAAATTTGAAGTCTAAGAAGCTCCAAGAGAAGAAGAGGAACCCCTGCTGCTCTGCTTGCTCAATCCAGGTAAGTCCCTTTTTCCCTTTTATTTTCTGTCTTCAATTCTAGAAGTAATAGGATCATCTCTATTGCTGTAGAATAAGGCCATCTTTTGTATCTAGTATTCCTAAATTTGTCTCCAAGTACCTCAAGAGTCTCTCTAGCCGTAAAACGTGAAGAGAGGGCTAGGGGAAAAGAGAACAGGTGGATCCCTAGAATAGAACCCCATATATGTTTTTCTCTTTTTTCTAGAATAAAGCCTGTGATTGTGTTTGTGTAACCAAACCTATCTCCAAGTACCTCAAGAATACTCTCTAGCCGTAAAACGTGAAGAGAGAGCTAGGGGAAAAGAGAACAGGTGGATCCGTAGGGTAGACCCCCATATGCTCTAATTTGTGAGATGTGGCTGCTTTAAATATCCTGATCATGTTTTAATGGTTTTTATGATGAATCTGAATGAATCCATGATGTCTATGATGTTTATAGCATGAGATCCCCACTTTTTGATAAAATTTGGATTTTTGCCACCTTTGCACCTACAGTACTGTTTTCGTGATTTTTGTGATTTTAGGCCAAGATCTTGGATTTATCATGATCAATATGGTAGATCTGGATCCAGAAGCCTGAAAATAAATTCTAGGGTTTCATGAAGTTGTTTTTAAATCGTTTTTCATTATTGAGAGAAGACCCTACGGTCTAAATTCTCCCCTTTTGATGTTCTTCATCAACATGGGTATTTTTGGTTTTGATTTTCAGATTTAATGTGAAATTTGGGCTTTATCTATGTCCTGGACTATTCAAGTTCAATTTTGAAATATTTTATAAAAATCATATTTTTCTAGATTTCTAGAATTTGACTTGAAGCCAGATTTTTGGATTTTTCACTTTAAATTGATTTTATTTGATTTTATCTTAATTTTATTTTAATCATGAAACCCTAGGAATGGTGTGATCATATTTGAAAGTTCTGGATCAATCAGACTATTCGTATGAAAAAACCATACAATTTTGTCTTTTTTGTGATTTTTATAGCAAGCTTTTTTCCTTTAATTTAACATGAACAATACCTGGTAACCACCTTGTGTGGATGAATAGGGGTGCCTAACACCTTCCCCTGTTCATAACTTAATCCCCTTACCCATCTCTGGTTGTTTTTTTAGGAGGGTTATTTTTACCCTAAAATTGCCTTTTGTGCTTATTTAATATTTTGGTGTCCATTTACGCCTAAATTGAATGGTGGCGACTCTTTGTTTAATTTAATCCCGTGTGATAATTGAGGAAGTCATTGGATTTTGATTTTTTCCCATGTCTCACACAACCAAGACCCTACTTAGAATCTCAAGTCGCAAACCAAGCCCAATATACAAGATTAGGCACCCAGATGTCCGCCTGCACCCCATCAGGGGGTGGCGACTCCGAATTTTTCCCATGCCGCGATTTTACCGCGCGCACACTCATCACCGTTCCTATTTCCATTTCCATTATCATGGTTGTTCAGTGCTGCCTGCTACTGCAAACAAGTGGAAACAGTGCCCAAAGCTCTCCAAATCACACCAAGCTACTCTACAGTAACTGGACCTAGTGCTGGAACATCATTCGTCTGTGCCGGAATCTCGTCGGCCTGTACTTGCTCAAACTTCCCCATAGGAGCCTGCTCAGCCTCCTTTACATGTGCCTACTCAACCTCCTCTACATGTGCCTACTCAACCTCCACTACCATGAGTAGAAATCAGCTGCTCGGGATCTCACTCGAGCGTTCTCCCGGGCACTCAGTTTACCAAAAATTGTCAACTTTCGGGTTTTGAAAAATTAAAAAAAAAACACAAGCGGGGCGCCTTCAGTGGAGCTCAAGTGTTGTTGTGCACCCGGCATACACCTCAGCACCTGGCATGGCGCTCGAGCGTGATTGCAGGCGTCCATGCAAACTCGTAAAAATCTGAGTTTTTCAAAACTTTGCGAATTTTCATACTAAAATCATATAACACGAAACCAACACTTCAAATCACTTTGAAAACATTCATAAACATCCTCTCGACATGTTAGATCAATTTAAACCAAATAAAACTTCATTTATAAATCAAATAAAAACCAATCATATAAACACACTGTGAGACATGGGAAAAATCAAATCCAATGACTTCCTCAATCATCACACGGGATTAAATAAAACAAAGAGTCGCCACCATTCAATTTAGGTGTGAATGGACACCAAAATATTAAATAAGCTCAAAAGGAAATTTTAGGGTAAAAATAACCCTCCTAAAAAAACAACCAGAGATGGGTAAGGGGAAGGTGTTAGGCACCCCTATTCATCCACACAAAGTGGTTACCAGGTATTGTTCATGTTTTTCAAAGAAAAAAGGGCTTGCTATAAAATTCATGAAAAATCACATAAAGACAAAAATTGTATGGTTTTTTCATACAAATATTCTGATTGATCCAGAGCTTTCAAATATGATCATACTATTCCTAGGGTTTCATGATCAAAATAAAATTGAGATAAAATCAAATAAAATCAATTTAAAGTGAAAAATCCAAAAATCTGGCTTCAAGTTAACTTCTAGAAATCTAGAAAAATATGATTTTTATAAAATATTTCAAAATTGAACTTGAATATTCCAGGATATAGATATAGCCCAAATTTCACATTAAATCAGAAAATCAAAACCAAAAATACCCACGTTGATGAAGAACATCAAAAGGGGAGAACTTAGACCGTAGGGTCTTCTCTCAATAATGAAAAACGATTTAAAAACAACTTCATGAAACCCTAGAATTTACTTTCAGGCTTCTGGATCCAAATCTATCATATTGATCATGATAAATCCAAAATCTTAACCTAAAATCACAAAAATCACGAAAACAGTGCTGTAGGTGCAAAAGTGATGAAAAATCCAAATTGTATCAAAAAAGTGGGGATCTCATGCTATAAACATCATAGATTCATGGATTCATTCAGATTTATCATAAAAACAATTAAAACATGATCATGATATTCAAAACAGCCACATCTCACAGATTAGAGCACATGGGGGTCTACCCTATGGATCCACTTGTTCTCTTTTTCCCTAGCTCTCTCTTCACGTTTTACGGCTAGAGAGGATTCTTGAGGTACTTGAAGATAGGTTTGGGTACACAAACACAATCAAAGGCTTTATTCTAGAAGAAAAGAAAAAAAACAGATTATGGGATTCTATTCTAGGGATCCACCTGTTCTTTTTTTCCCTAGCTCTCTCTTCACGTTTTATAGCTAGAGAGACTCTTGAGGTACTTAGAGACAAGTTTAGGAATACAAGTACAAAAGATGGCCTTATTCTACAACAATAGAGAAGATCCTATTACTTCTAGAATTGAAAACAGAAAATAAAAGGGAAAAGGGACTTACCTGGATTGAGCAAGCAAGGCAGCAGGGATTCCTCTCTTCTCTTGGAGCTTCTTAGACTTCAAATTTTCGTAGCCTTTTGCTTGAGGAAAGGCCCTCTATTTATAGGCAAACCCAGGGGTATGGTTGGTTCAAGGTTTGGCAAGATAGAGTTTCAGTTTGAGTTAAACACAAGATCATGCCCATCATTTATCCACAAAGATATTTCGCACAAATAAAATATATAATTCGCTCATTTAAAGGGATATTGGACTAAAGATAAGGCTCAGAAATCGAGAAAAGAATAGAACTCGCACGAGTCTGATGTGCCCGTAAATGCTTTACGGTCCAATGGTGTCCGTATATGTATTACAGGCGCTGCGTGCCCGTGTATAAAATTCGGGCGCGCTTAGCCCGTAGATACAATACGGTCAAGGCTTAAATTATTCATTTTCATGCATTTTTGGCCTGTTTTAAATTCCAATTAATGTTTTCACTATTTTCTCATTTTGTAGTACAATTTGGGGTGTCTACAACTGCCCCCTCTTTGCTGGTAGTTGGAACCAATTACAAGCAAAGAGCAAAAAGACCCACCAATTGCACTTTTTGAGATCTTTGTCTAACCAATTGCATTTTGCAAGGATTAAATGGGTGAAAAAGGATTTATTGTGGAAGATTTGCTAAAAGTCCCTCAGCTTAAGGGTCAAATCCTCATCTCTCCTCTCACTTAGCACTCGTGGCTATGAAGTGAGACTTGAGACAAAATTTTTAAACAAAAGTGGATAAGATGGCAATCCTTGCAACTTACAACTAATATAAACATTAATCTCCTGAAAAGTGTGGAGAAAATAATAAAATATGCAATTTTCTGCTTCGCCCGTACTTGCATTACGGACAGATGCTGCCCGTAATTTAAACACGGGCGAAGTAGACCGTATTACCTTTACGGGTGCCTGTAGCCCGTACATTTTTTACGGATTTTGGCCTCCTTCTTAACTACGGCCGCGAACTTCTTTCTCTTCTACTCGCATTTTGCCATATTTTTCCTTGCGCCAGCACTCTTCTCTCCGGTCCTTGCTTCTTCTTCTCCAACAGTGCACGACCATCTTCTCCGGCGACTTCTTCTTCTCCGGCTATTCTCACATTCTCCGGCGTGTCCTTGTTTCTCCGGCGACAACCTACTTTCTTCCTTGGGCGACTATTCCCTTCTTCTACAACCATCCGAACAGTGTTCGGAGGCTCTCCATTGACTGGCTCAAGTTCGTTGGCTTCTTTTTTTCTAGGAGCTTGGTGGATCAAAGGTTCGACTGCTGCTTACTTGCATTTTTTTCTTGATCATTCCTGGTAAGTGGCCGAAACACTCATTCCTGTTGCAAACAGTATATTGCAAGTGACCATATGACTGAACTAGCTTGGCTCATGCATGAATTTGTGAATTTGATCTGATTTTCTTGCCATCCGAAATTTGTTATGCCATGATCTGGATGCCCAATATATGCCAAATCTGTTATTGTTTTGATGATTGATTTATGAACAAATAAGCTCCATCATTGTAACGCCCCGGATCCGTGTTGTTCAACAAAGATATAACACGTCTCACGGAGGTTAGGCAAGGATCGATAATCAAATATGATCGCTGGATAATCATCTAACTATAACCTGTCAGAGTGCACAATTTGATTCATCCAAGAAATGTAACATTTAGAACTTAACTAGAAACATATGGTTCAACCCCTAAATAGACTTTAATACACCTCAAACATTCAAAGTACTCAAATTCAGAACAAGATAACCTACAAGTCTAAGGAAGGTAATAGTAATCTTCCTCCCTATAAGCCTCAGCAGGATCTACCCCAGTAGTCGCCTCACCACGAGTATCTGAAAATCACAACAAAACAACAGAGTGAGATACGAATATCTCAGCGAGTAGCACATGCATGCAGAAATAGTTAATCACAGTTCAAAGCTATGCATCGATAAACATTTCGTACGATTAAACAACTCATATCAATTTCAAGTTCAAACCAACACCCATTTCATCAGTCAAATCACATCTCAGTTGAGTACGACAACACATCGATTGGTCAATGTCATGACTATCGTTTAGTTGATAAATTAAACATGCCAAGTAGACACTCCACACCTCCATGTACACAGTTCCGGCCTACTCAGGGTTTCGGAAACTCTGAAATGACGGCCTACTCAGGGTTTCGTCATCCAATGCAGGCCTACTCCCCGGGTTTCTGCATTGACAACCAGGCCTACTCAGGGTTTCTGGCTGCTCTACACCGGTCGTGGCAACACACAAGGCCATGCAATTCCAACAACCAACAAATAACATTACATTACTAAGCTTAGACTCTGGATCCAGGACAAGCTAGACCAAAACAGTAAAACATCGTATAATCTCAATTCCAACATTTAAAGTAAAACCATTCATTCCACATCATGTATATCTCATCACAGTTCATCACCTGTCCCTCTGAACCAAACAGTATCTCAATACCTTCAGTATTTCTCATTTCCACAAAACCATGCCATTTGAATACATAACACAGTTATTTATAACAAGACAATACATTTCAGCATTTTCCAAAACAAATGAAACCAGAAGTCAATAATTTCTCAATCAGAACAGTGTATAAATTCGAGGAGAAAACGACTAAGAACTCCTAGAGTTTTGGTATCCAGCACAACATGTATAAAATAACCTACAGTCATCCTTAGAAACCTTTAAGAATTTGCCACTAGAATTCTCCTAGGAATTAAATAAGAAATGCAGGTTCCAAGGTTACCAACAAGTGATTGGTGAAGTGATATAAACCCCAAGACATCAAAATCCCCCTTGGTTCAGTTGGAAATCAAATTCGGCAAGTATAATTGGGTATGCGCTCACTTCCTAAAGTGAGCGCCAGTCGGCGGATAGAAAACAGGCGAAAATGGACTATGCGCTCACTCGACGCTAAGTGAGCGCGAGCTGAGCGGGAGAAAGGCGCGAGAAGAGCGCGGGATAGGCACATCGATTTTAAGTGGGCGCGAGCTGAGCAACAAGTAGGCGCGAGCTCGGCGCCAGATCAATATTCCTATGCGCCTACTTCCCGAAGTGGGCGCAAGTGGGCGCCAAGTGGGCGGATACCCACTGCGATTTTCAAGTCTCTGTTATTTCGAGATCTCCAATTCTGGCTGGTTTGTTTAGGTCTCTTATTGCTCCATTACACTCCTAATGCTCCCAGAAGACTTCCCAACCCATTTTGGATTTAATCTAAACATTTTTAGTTTCAAATAAATTTTCAATCTGCCGTTCGGACTTACGGTATTCCAGAAAAACCCAAAACTCACAATATGACCATGCAATTCAAAATACATCACGAATAAACTAAAACCTCGGTTTTAAATCAGTGCTACTCACCAGTATGCGCTTAAACCCAGAACAACAGCCTCTTCCACAATCGGCCGAGCACGACTCCGGCTGCGCGCGAAGATGAAATGGTAGCCGAACGAATCCTCTACTCGCGAGAGAGATAACCCGCAGAAATCCGACTCCAATAACCTCCTAGTAGTCCTTCCGATTCTTGTTCTTCACGGGAATAACCCTAATCGCCAATTCAGCCGCAATCGCCAAATCGCCCAGCTCTCCAGATAACGAGACTAACGAAAATTATTTCCGTAAGTATGATACGAGTATTCCTACAAACCCAAAACCCTACTTTCCCTTTTTGGTATCTTTACCTCGCGAGACATACGCCGCTTGATAACTTTTTCAATTCCTTGATCCTATGCGCGCTCGCCCACTGTAAACCCTACATGTTCCGGCCACTTAGGTTAACAAGCTCCCAAGCTATATTTTAATAATAATAATAATAATAAAACGAAAAAAATAAAACTCACCAAAAAAATCAGGGTCTTACAATCATACTATGATTTCTGTTGTAAATCCTGGCTCATTTTGATTTGTCTGAAATTTGCTCCTGTGCTAGCAATCTTTGAGTTTAGGTTCCTGATGGGATGAGGACTTAATTCCTATATGTGATTCGCTGATTTCTCCTCCAAGTGACACATGCTTGTAACTTTTCTTATTCAGACTTGATTTCTGCTTTGAATTTCTGCTTTGATCTTGTATGCTTCCAATTGAAATTCTAATTCCCTGTTATCATTGGCAAATTGGACTAAATTCCTTGCCAACTGATTATTCTGACTTTGCATGATATTTCTGATTCTATCTTTATGCATAAGATGTTGCTATATCTTACTTTAACGCATTCCTCACTGACTATCCCATCTCGCTGTTTAGAGTATCATTCTGCCTTTTCCTTGTTATCATCTACTTGGCCTGTCCTGAAACCAAACAAAAAGAGATGATTAAGCATAAGCAATTAAAACAAGCTACTATAAGATAATTGGACTTCCTAAAAATTTCTTGAAATCAGAAGGATAATCTTCTTTGATCAATTCCTGATTTAGTCAGGAATTTCTAAATCATTTTTTCCATTTTCCTTTTTCCTGTAAACTTGGTAAACATGAAAATCAAGCAATGAAATTTTAACAAGAATAATGAACATCTCCCTGATTTGAACCATAGATGGCCCGCCTTAGATCAGCTTCCAGGGATCCTGCAGATGAGCCTTCCTCCTCGCGGGTTAGGCGGGATCATGCGGATGTGGCCTCATCTTCGAGGGCCGAGAGGGATTCCGATTCTGATATCCCTGATCTTCCTTCTGGGGATTCGCGTGAGGCGATCCCAGAGGTATATTCTAACCTTTCTGAAATTTCTCATTCCTTCATAAAATTCACCCTGATCCTTTCTTCTTTCCAATTGCTTCTTTAGCCGGCAGTTGAGGCTTCGGGCAGAAACAGGAGCTGTAGAGGGCGCCACAGCGGAGGTAGAGATGTAAGCCATGATGAGGGCCGTAGGGGAGGCCGCAGAGGAGGCTGTTTCAGAGATGAGGTCCGGACCAGAGTTGAGGTCCCTGAGGCGATTGCTGCCCAGATCAGGGATACTGATCTTTTGCATGGCTTGAGGACTCATCCCTCAGCGTGTATTAGAGCAGATATCCCTTTGGAGTATCCCATGTCTCATTATCGTGGGAGCTGGGCCAGCTTTATTAAGTTTATTGGAGCTTGCAGTTCGGCCTACCGTCGGGAGCTAGGCTTGTATGGCTTTGGCCTATTCATCACCATCCCAGATGTTCGCCTGGATCGAGCCCTTATTGCGGCGCTGCTGGAGAGGTTCTTCCCTGAGACATTGAGCTTCCATTTTCCAGATGTCGAGATAGGGATCCGGCCGTCTGACTTTACACTTATCACCGGGATCAGGATGATTGATGATATTATTCCTGAGATGATGATGCCAGATGCTGATGAGATCATCGGTTATCTTGGCTACATTGTGCTACCTCCTGAGGCATGGGATAGAGGGAGAGCGAGATTGTCTCTGACTTGGTTAAGAGAGACTTTCAGGGTGAGGTAGTTTGGCCAGCTTGCCGCCGGTGATCCAGTTTTCCCGTATGCCTTTCGATTTCTTTTTCTGTACATGATGGGCTCCTGCTTCTTCCCAGAGGACATGACTTCAGTTAGTCCTCACTTTTTGAGTTTATTGGGAGACTTGCAGCAAGCGAGGAGGTATGCCTGGGGCCCGCTCATTTTTGGTACTATTCTGGCCGGCCTACGCCGATCAGTGAGCGGCCTCTCCACTTCTCGAGGAGCTGGGGTTGGGTGCAGATTCTTCTGGCCCTTCCTGCAGGTGAAACAATTATTTCTCCTCTCTTTCTTTCTCTTTCTTTCTTTTCTATTCTTTTTGACCCTTTTTCTTCTTTTTGCAGTTCTTTGCTAGGGTGTATATCCCCTATTTCCGCCCTACCTCTACGATGCCAGAGGAGACATATCCCATGGCTCGTAGATGGTGTCATGTGGAGCACGACTCTGAAAAGAGTCATCCTAGGTCTACCCGGGCCCACCTGGACAGGCTCTACCGATCTGAGGTAATCTTCTTTAATTCCTCTTCTTTTCCTCTCTTTTTTTCTCTTTTCTTCTAGATCACTTGTCTAATATCTCTTCTGTTTTTTCAGCTGTTCGTCCCCAGGATGGAGGACATTCATGAGGTGCGGGCCCTGCATGCGGCCAAAGATGATGCTTTTGCCCCTGACCAGAGACGTCAGAGATATCAGTTCTTCATTGGTCAGTTGGGGAGCATCTGGTATTGCGGCCAGCGCTTCTTCTATCAGCACGTTGGAGAGCCCCGGATTCCTGCCATCCCTCCAGATACTACCCCCTCCTTTCCTCCTTTGCCTGTTGATCCTGCCCAGTTCCTAGATTGGACTGAGGCAGAGACATTATGAGAGGAGGGTGATTATGATGCCTGGTTCAGGCGAGCTTCAGTTGGGTGCCTCATGCCACCTATGCCTATCCGTGGCAGAGTCACAGAGATAGGAGGGGTGGTGATTAGGGCATATGATACGACGGTATGTCCTCTTCCTTTTTGATCTTCAACTCATATATTCTATTTGAACTTGGCTTTTTCTGACACCTTCTTTTTTATTTCAGGAGGCTCAGTTGGCAGAGATCCGATCTCGGTATGCTGATATAGAGCGCCAGCGAGACGTTGCTATCGCCTAGCGGGATGCCCTCTACATTACCATTTCTGATCTCCGGGGACAGCTTGCCAGAGCACAGGGCCAAGCGGGCCCTTCTGGTGTACAGGACCAGGCGAGTCCATCTCATACCCAGGTTAATTCTTTCACCTCTTTCCATATCTGCTTTTATCTCTGTTTATCCTGTTCTGATTAAAATTTCCTTTCTTACTTTCAGGATGACACAGTCGGCCCTTCTTCACCTGCTTCACCTGTGCCTATGCATCTTCGTGGGGAGGTATTCTTTGTCACACGGGTGGAGTTCGTGACTTCTCCCAGATCGGTAGAGGCTCCTGAGGTCGAGGCTGAGGTTGCTCCTGCAGTTGTAGATGTGCCAGAGTCTGCTCTAGCACCTGAGACTGCTCCTGATGCTTCTATGGATATGGACATGGAGCCGGCCAGGGATGCCGCTGTAGTGGAGCCTACCGTGGAGGCTGTGGTGATGTAGGAGGCTGCTGTTGATGCTACTGGGCCGTCCATTCTTGCTGATCCTGCTTCTGATGATTCTATGTCTGTTTATATGGATTCTGATATCGAGTCCACGGGATATGTATGTAAAACCCCGAATTTTCACCTAATAAATAAATAAATAATAAATAAAATAAAATATGAGCTAAGTCCTGGTTAAAATAAAAAGTGAAGATTTAGAGGATAATTAATTCAAATAAGTCCTAAGTTGAAAATAAAGAAAGAATTTTTAATGAAATTAGCCTAAAAGAATAAAAAGGGTATTTTGGTAATTTCCAGAAAGGGGTAATTAGTAAATAGATCATCAAATAATAATTAGAATTAAAAAATAGAAGAAAACAAATTATTTTGACAAGTTAGAAATTAAAAGAAATTAATAAAAGCCTAAAAGTGGGAAAAAGGGTAATTAGGAGATTTCACGTCTTAATTTGGAGAAAATAAGGTTTTAAGTGATAGAAATGTTTAATTAAATATTTTGCATGAAAATAGGTTATTTTCATGAGTTTAGATAATAAGAAACTTAATTAGGATTGTTTAAGTAGAAAAATAGAAGGTGGAGAAAAAGTAGGAATTAAATTAGAAGGATTAAACAATAACTAGACCATGGTTGGGTTAGCCCAAATTAAATTAGCCAATTAGGGTTGGTTTAGGATTTCTAAAGCCTAGTATAAATAGGAGACTATGGTTAGAAGAGAGGGGATTTTCGTGGGTTTCTTATGGAGAGAAAAGAGGGAGAGAAAGGAAGGAGGTCTCTAATGGAGGTATCTGACCAGCCACCATCAAAGCGCGATCGGGGAAAATCCGTGCGGTGGATCGCCTTCAAATTTGGAGGTTTTGTTCGTGACTGATAAAACTACATTGTGAACGGTGGAGATTTGAATTGGACGAGTTTAGCTTGGTACGGTTGGGAGCAACATTCTGGTCCAGAATTAGAAGGTGCAATGGAAGAAGGATTTAGCGTATAAGGCAAGTAGTAACCCTTGGAAAACGTGAGGAATTGCATGATTTTGATTTCTGTGATTTCATATGGTTAGCCTGGATTAGACGGAACTGTATTTACATGGAATCAAGTTGCTTATATTTTCATGGTTAGTGTTCTTGATGGAATTATCAAATTAGTGAAGAAAGTTTAGTTGGATTATGTAAATAAGGGTAGGAGGGTATTTAATTCATAAAAATTTCTCTAGAAGGCTCTAGGTAAGTTTCAGAAAGTTTGTAGATTAATTTAGACCGAGAAAACATAAAGCAAAAGCATAAGAATCCGAAATTGGAAAATCTGGAAAATTCTGTCAAAAATTGCACTAGCGCCTAGGATCGCCCAGCCCTGTAGAGGTAGGCGCTCTATGCAGAATTTGTAGATTTTGGGGATTTTGTAATTCGAATAAATACCCAATAATTCCTATGAGTAGTTAAGCATGTTAGCATCTTGATAAGGACCTAATTAAGCTATAAAAATTATAAAATTAATTGGGAAAGATTAAGCAATAAATAGAAGGTTATAATGAAAGGATTGTTTATAAAAGAGTCAAAGGGTATGGATATTGCTAGAAATAATACTACTGAAATTTATAGCTTACAAACATCTTTTAAACTTCATTCTAGGTCTGTAGAACATGCTAGAAAAATAAAATACAGAAAATTCAAATAGAAACTAGCTTAGGTGCTAAGGTAGGAAATTGGATTCTAATAAAAGGGATTAATAAAGAAAACTCTAAGTAAGATTGGATTTACTTTATTTTGAGCTTTAAATAGGAGTATTGGCTACTGGAATTGCATAAACTCAGATTTTACCGGATTTATGATACTTGAGTTTTATTTTGATTATAATTGGAAGAATTGCATAGGTTTTTCTGAAAATGTCTATAATTGGATTTGTTATGATTGAATCATGGATTTCACATGGAATGGGATATTTTGATATGGATTGGTATGTGGTATGATATTGTTCTCTTTAATTTTACGGTTGGGTGATACGGCTTCTGTGGTAGAGTTGATACTATCTTTTACGGCAGAGATGGGTAATCCTCTGTGTAGAGATGTGTAATCCTTTACGGGTAAAAGTGTGTATGCCTCCTACATTAGCGTGTCCTCCCGTATGTGGTTTTATCGTGGTTTGTGTTAGTGGGCTTAGCTGTATATGGATCCATAGTTTTGGCTGGTTAGCTAAGTGGTATTTAGTTTGGGTTGACTTACTCCTATATTGCGAGCGTGCTTCCCTTTGCAAGTTAGTTTGCTCTGGGAGGGTCCTATGTCTGGAGGGACACCCCGGTGAGCCGCTGGTGATTCCCTGTACATGTGGATAAGCGACCACACTCCATGTATTGATTCTGGTGCTGCATGCTGGTGGTATGTCCAACTCTGCGGGGTTCGTGCGCAATAAGTCGGTGACTACGGCTCTTGCCTAAGCTGCGCTGCATGGGGCTTGAGTATCATCAAGTAGCACTGCCCCTAAGCCGTACGGTGGAACAGCATTTAGTCAAGTGTCATCTCAAATACTTATCATCTTTGTGAGTCCTGCAATGGCACGTGTTTTATCGCTTTTATCGGTTTTACCTCGTTAACATCAAGCTACTGGTATTTATACATGATCATCTGTTTTATCGCTTTATTTGGAATTGCCATGAATAACTTGGATTTCTCGTCTTATCGTTGATTAATCGAATACCTCATGACTATTTGCTTATATTGGACTGTTTCAAATTGCATGCACCTGCTACTTGCTGAGATGTAAATCTCACTCCGTTTTCCCCTATTTTTTTAGGTTGCTTGGAGAGATCGCGAAGATGGGGTTTTAATTTGATGGGTAGAAATATAATTGGTATTAATGCCACATGTTGATTAGATAAACTTTATTGTAAACAGAATTGATATTATTGAATAAAGAATTGTTGTTATTGGCCACCATAACTCTGATGTAATTGATTTATAAATTTTAAAATTATTGTGAATCTTGGTATGTATCTGACCCCAGCTTCGTGGTAACAGCTCGAGTTTGATTGTTGAATCGGACTTGGGTTGTTACAGTAGCGAACCGGGTTCGGGTTGGGTGCCAGTTTGCACTGACCCGGGTTCGGGGCGTTACAATGTAGATACTTCAGGGTACGTTCCTCCTGATCATCCCACTGCTGGCCTTGTGCCTTTATATATGTGGCATGATATTCAGTCTGTTTTGAGCAGGATGACTCGTAGTACAGCCCGTAACATAGTACGATATGTTTTTGAGCCCCGGCGATCTTCAGGCCGTGGTCGAGGCAGAGAACGTGGCCGTGGCCGTAGGGGTGGACCTGCATAGACAGTAGATTAGGATTTTTCATGTATATGTATTTTGACAAACTGATGTATCCCTTTTTATATATAAAAGAAATTTGATTTTTATTCATTTGTGCTCTTTTTTCTTTTATTTTTAGCTTTTCTTGCATGATATCTGTTAAAGCAGGGACAGGTGAAACCTAGGAAACTACTGAAATCAAAATTCCCCATTTTTTGGCATTTTTCCGAAGGGACCGTAATTAAGTTACGAGCAAGCTGTGCCCGTAATATTTATACGAGCGCACTTTGCCCGTAAATTATTCACGGTCACAGTGTGTCTGTATTATTTATACGGGCATGCCATGCTCGTATTGCAATTACGGACTTTACTGCCTTTTCGAATCTTCTATATAAACTCAAGGGGACGTCATTGTGACACTTTTAAAAGTTTGAAAACTCCCTGAGCCTTCCGTTTTCTGCTTTACTTAGCTTCTTTGGTGCTTCCATGGCTTCCCTCGCCCCTTTCACTTCTGTCGATGAATCTCCTCCTGCAAGACAACCTATTAGATCAAAAACTCCTAATCTCACCAGGTACAATGTTGTGGATTCCTTCTATGATAGGTGGGTAAACTCCATGACCCTTGATGAGGAAATTCGCTGGGATTCTATCCACTTAGGGCATATCCTACACATCCCTAGAATTCCCTTTAAGTGGGAAATCATTGAAGCTTTGATTGGACACTGGGTTCCTGAACTGAATCTCTTCCGTTTTGATGACAAAGAGATGACTCCTACCATAGAAGAAATTGAAACCATCCTTGGCCTAAGATTTTCTGAAAAAGTTGTGAACCCGCCCCTAAAGCCTAGCTACAAAAAGGAGGCCTCTACATTCTTGGGTATAGGGAAGAAAGACTTAGGAACTTCTGATACCCTATTGACCTTGTCCAAGACCTTTTTGATGAAAAACTTCTAAGGAGTGGGGACAAGGATGCTAGGTTTAATGCTTTGACTCTGATAGTGGTCAACCAGTTGCTCTTTCCACGAGGTGATGACCAGGTTGACTTGGCTCTCATCTCAGTTATCTGCCAGGTTAGGGAACGTGAGAGATTGGCTCCTATGATCTTGGCAGAGATATACCAGGCTTTAACTGACTGCTATTTCAGAAAGAAGAAACGCTTCCTTGTCTGCGCCCCTATCCTACAGGTAAAAAAGAAATAATAATAATTTTTTTTTCTTTCTTTTTTTTCTTCTTCTTCTCTTTTTCTTTTCCTTCTTTTTTTTTTCTTTTCTCTCTTTTTTTTTTCTTTTTTTCTTTCTTTTTTCTTTCTTTCTTTTTTTTCTTCTTTTTTTTTCTTTTGAAATAAATTGAAATTCTCCCCTTTTTTGCAGCTTTGTTTGCTTGACCACCTGAGTCAAGTTGAAGAGATAACTCGCCGCTTCTTTCCAAGGTTGAAAGTTCCTGTTCTGATGAGCCACAGGGGTTGTCCTAATATCCAAGGCGGCAAGCAGGGATGGTTCACTTTTTTGGGTACTCTCCAGGATGATCAAGTGAGATGGCTTGCCACTTATCAGCCCAATCCAGAGACAGTGATCAGCTTCAGAGATAGGAACTTTTTGGTCCTGGCAGGCTTGAAATCTGCTGTTCTCTATCTTCCTTTGAGGGTTCTTCGGCAGTTTGGAGCGACCCAGGGAATTATGATCCCAACTGGCTATGAGAGCCTTGTAGGGCCACTTACATCAGCCACCATGGGGCTAAATGCTCAATTAATGAATGAGTGATCCTACATTCGCTTTCTGCAGGGTCCTGTCTTTTCTGAGTCCCATGTGAAGGACTATCACTTCTGGATCAAAGAGCAGGTACAGAGTCATGCCCCCGTACCAGAGGATCCTCCTGCAGTTCTTCCCCCTACTTATGAGGACATTCTGGAGTCTGAAAGGGCAACCCACAAGCGGCTTCAAAAATTTGGGTACGAGAAGCACAAGAGCTCAGGATAAAGGGTATTGATCTAGAGAGGCAACTTGAAGAGCAGAGGTCTTGCCGCATTGCCATGGAGAAGAAACTTGAAGAACAAAGGCAGGCTCGTCGCTTTGAAGTCCAAGCGATGCGGAAGAAATATCAGGATTCCTTGGCTACCCTTAGGGCGTTGAAGATCAAGCATTCTCTTTCAGATGAGATCATCTCATTTTTGAGCGATCCTGATGCAGAGGGAGCTTCTGGAATCATTGCAACTCAGGCAGCTAGGATTAGGGAGCTTGAGGAACAGTTGGGGAGTAGGGATTAGATTCTTTTATCTCTTTTTTTCTTTTTTTTCATACTTTTATACAAAAGCAAACTCCATTAGTGGAAAGATAATAGATTTAATTCAAAAATAGGTTTTATATTATTGGCCTCAGAATTCTCAGATGCTTGTAAAAACAGAAGTTTTATGAAAAGTATTTGATTTCTCATCACTGGCTGATAAGTCATGAAAATACCACATTATAGCACATTAATTCCATGACTTATCTGGTTTTATTTCATATTTAATTCCCAATTTTACTTAGAAATTGTCAAAATCTTTCATCTCTACATTTTATTTTCATTGTCTAAATTATGCCTAATTTGTTGATGTAGAGATACTCTTGGTGATTATAGAAGTCACGGTTCAAACGGCGTAACAATCGGAGTCAAATTGTAGAAGATATCACCAGCGTTCACTGGCCGTTCGCCTGTCGTTCGAACGTTGGTGATCTACAGAGAAACCCGAGAGCAGCGTTCGCTGGCCGTTCGCCTGTCGTTCGAACGTTGGTGAAAAATAGAGAAATTATGAGCAGCGTTCGCTGACCGTTCGATGAACGTTCGAACAAGAGCCAAGGAAACAACTTTATGACCTGAACGTTCGACCCGCGTTCGATGACCGTTCGAACGATCAAGAAGAAAAACTTGTTATAAAATTCCGAACTTTGAGGATTTGTTTCCTTTTTCTTGGGGATCTTCTTTTAGTCTTTAGGAGGATTTTTAGGGGTTTCTATTAAAGAAGATTAGGTCGTTTTTGGACTTGAAAATCGTGGATATACAAGGAAAGGAAGTTCTCTCTTCCTTAGGAGTCTTGGAAGGCAAGTTTCTATTTTCTCTTCAAGGGATTTCTGGGCAACTCTGGAGATATAAAAATGAGGAGCTTGAACGTGAATGGAGGAGGATTGATGCTGGGAACGTGAGGAAGAACTAGGAACGTGGGAGATCAAAGCTTGGACTCCATTAGTTTACTTCTTCTCTTTTCTTCTCTTTTTAAATATACTCTGTTTTTAATGGCTATTCCTAGTTCAGTCATGAACTAATTTCTTTTTCTAAGGCTTTGATGTAGTCTAAACATGATGTTTTATTTCTGAATATTATTGCTAATGGATTTGTGATTCACTATTTGAGTATTTTATTATTGTGCTTAACCCAATTGAGTATTTGATCACCATTCAATTGTATTTGATAATTGTATTGAGACCGAGAGGAGATATACAATTTTAGTTCCTATGATAAAATACCATACTCTACATGTTGATAGAGATATTGGCATGGTTTATGTAGCTTTGTGTTTTTGACATGAAAATCTACAGATCTTAATGTGCCTTGTTGCTTTTAAATTCACATAGAGATATAGTGAGTTATCGTGGGAAGGTAAGTTCGTTGGTGCTCGAGAGAGACCATTGGATAGAATAGGGATTTTCGCTTTCAAATTGGATTATAAAATTCAGTAGCATGTGTATTCAAGAATTAATTCAGATTTGTTTATGATGAAATCAAATGCCTTAGTATTTTAAATCTCTTGTTAAATCTAAATCTTATATTTTCTTAGGTGATAATTTTAATTGTTAGTTAAATACTCATCTCAATCTTTGATTATTCAAATAGAATTTAGGATAGTAATTTCAGTATTTAGTAGCTACCATTCCCTGTGGGTTCGACACTCTATTTCATCACTTTATTACTTGTTACGAATTCGTGCACTTGCGAAAAAGTACATCAAGTTTTTGGCGCCGTTGCCAAGGAATTGATTTGTTTACTAATATTGATACTATCTATTCTCAGTTTTAATTTGGATTTTAATTTTTATTTCAGGTCTTGTGTATGCGACACTCTAGAAGTGCTGAAATCTTTCCTTGTGATCCCGAAATTGATCGTACTTTTAGGCGGTTGAACAAGGAGAAAAGGCAAGTTTTGAATAACTCTCCAGTTGGAATGGCAAATCAAATTGAAGAAGAGGAGAACAATAGGGCCTTGAGAGACTATGCCATGCCATTATTCACCGGGGCTCACACAAGCATTAGAAGGCCAGCAATACAAGCCAACAATTTTGAGATAAAGCCAGCCATCATTCAAATGATCCAATCAACCGTGCAATTCAGTGGCATGCCGAATGATGATCCCAATGCTCATATTGCAAATTTTCTGGAAATTTGTGATACCTTCAAGCACAATGGAGTTTCTGATGATGCAATAAGGTTGAGGCTCTTTCCTTTCTCTTTAAGAGATAAGGCAAAAGGTTGGTTGAATTCACTTCCACCAATGACAATCACTACGTGGGATGGTTTGGCTCAGAAATTTTTGGCAAAATTCTTTCCTCCATCAAAAACTGCTAAGATGAGGAATGATATCACTACCTTTGCTCAATTTGACATGGAGTCACTATATGAAGCATGGGAAAGATATAAGGACTTGCTCAGAAGATGTCCTCACCATGGTTTACCCAATTGGTTGCAAGTCCAAACTTTCTATAATGGATTGAGTCCAAATACACGGACAATTGTGGATGCCGCAGTGGGTGGAGCATTGATGGGGAAGCCTTATGAAGAAGCATACAATTTACTTGAGGAAATGGCCTCAAATAACTACCAATGGCCATCAGATCGTTTGGGACCAAGAAGAATTCAGGGAGTTCATGAAATTGATGCATTAAATTCTTTAACTTCTCAAGTTGCTTTGTTGACAAAGAAAGCAGATAATATTAATGTGAATGCTATTCAATCTACTCACTTTGTTTGTGAAATTTGTGCAGGGAATCATTCAAGTGTTGAATGTCAAGTTGGAAACTCTTTTGCCATGGGTGCATCCGACCAAGCCAATTATGTCTCAAATTTTCAACGTCCAAATAATCCCTATTCAAATACTTACAACCCCGGATGGCGAAATCATCCAAATTTTTCTTGGAGTGGTCCTCAGAATTTCAATAAGCAACCTCCCGGGTTCCAACAGCAAGAAAAGAAGCCAAATATGGAGGAATTGCTTACCAAGTTCATGCAAGACACTTCAGGATTCATGCAAGAAGCAAGGACTACTTTCCGGAACCAAGATGCTAGCATCCGGAACCTTGAGCACCAGATGGGGCAATTTTCAAAGCAATTGGCAGAAAGATCTCAAGGGTCCCTCCCAAGTGATACCATTACCAATCCAAGAGAACATGCTAAAGCCATCACCCCAAGGAGTGGGAAAAATCTGGAAACTCAGCAAGAAGCTAGAAAAGAAGATGAAGAAGAGGAAAAAGAGAAGCACAAAGAAAATACAAAAACAGATTTGCTTTCTAAAACTCCTCCTCCTTATGTTCCTCCTATTCCTTTTCCACAAAGATTGAGGAAAAATAAGTTGGACAAGCAATTTTCTAAGTTTCTAGATATTTTTAAGAAATTGCATATTAACATCCCTTTTGCAGATGCATTGGAGCAAATGCCTACTTATGCCAAGTTCATGAAGGAGATGTTGTCTAATAAGAGAAAATGGGAGGAGCATGAAACGGTGATGCTAACCAAGGAATGTACAGCAATCTTGCAAAATAAACTTCCACAAAAGCTAAAAGATCCAGGGAGTTTCACTATTCCTTGCACAATAGGAAATTCTCATTTCAATAAAGCTTTATGTGATTTAGGAGCAAGTATAAATCTAATGCCTTATTCTGTTTTCCAGAAATTGGGGATTGGTGAAGCTAAGGCAACAACCGTATCTCTCCAACTGGCGGATCGATCAATCAAATACCCAAGAGGTATCATAGAAGATGTTCTTGTTAAAGTTGACAAGTTTATTTTTCCTGCAGATTTCATTGTATTGCACATGGAGGAGGACAGAGAAATTCCACTCATCCTAGGCCGACCATTCTTAGCTACGGGAAGAACTCTTATTGATGTCCAACAAGGGAAGCTCATACTTAGAGTGCAAGAGGAACAGATTGTGTTTGATGTGTTCGAAGCTATGAAGCATCCCTCCACAAGTGATTCATGTTTTCAGATTGATACCATCAGCAAGTTGGTATCAGATACCTTCAATGACAATAATCCAACGGAACCACTAGAAGCATGCATTACAAAATCAGGGAGTATTTCTTCTAAAGACATAAACATTAGAGAGTGTGCACTCTATTTAGAGGCTTCACCACATTACACTCACAAGAAGAAGCCAAATTTTGAAGATCTTCATAAGAAAGAAGATCCCCCAAAGAATTTGCTGATTTCTGACCCTCCCAAGCTTGAGCTTAAAACTCTACCTTCTCATTTAAAATATGTTTATTTAGGAGTTGAAAATTCTTTTCCAGTAATTATCTCTTCCTCCTTGACAGGTCTTGAAGAAGAGAAACTCCTTCGGGTGTTAAGAGCTCACAAATCAGCATTGGGTTGGTCAATAGCCGATATAAAGGGGATTAGTGCTTCAATTTGCATGCACAAAATCCTTATGGAGGAGAGCCACAAGACCACGGTACAACCACAAAGAAGGCTCAATCCAAACATGCAAGAAGTGGTAAGGTCTGAGGTTCTCAAGTTGCTGGACGCAGGTATCATCTATCCAATTTCTGATAGTTCATGGGTGAGTCCAGTTCAAGTAGTACCAAAGAAAGGTGGTATTACAGTTGTTAGGAATGAAACCAATGAGCTAATTCCAACAAGAACAGTAACAGGTTGGAGGGTGTGCGTAGATTATAGGAAACTCAATGATGCCACTCGAAAAGACCACTTTCCTCTCCCTTTTATTGATCAAATGTTGGAAAGGCTTGCTGGTCATGCTTATTACTGTTTTCTTGATGGATACTCAGGGTACAACCAAATCCAAATTGCACCAGAAGATCAAGAGAAGACTACTTTCACCTGCCCTTATGGAACATTTGCCTATAGGAGGATGCCTTTTGGTTTGTGCAATGCTCCAGCAACTTTTCAGCGATGCATGATGGCAATATTTTCTGACATGGTGGAAAAATTTCTGGAAATTTTCATGGATGATTTCTCTGTTTTTGGTTTCTCTTTTGATGCTTGTTTGAATCATTTATCTATGGTATTGACAAGATGTGAAGAAACTAACCTTGTTTTAAATTGGGAAAAATGCCACTTCATGGTGCAGGAAGGAATAGTGCTTGGTCATAGGATCTCATCCAAAGGGATCGAAGTGGATAAAGCCAAGGTGGAGGTTATTGAAAAATTACCTCCACCCACAACAGTCAAGGGTGTACGGAGTTTTCTAGGGCATGCGGGGTTTTACCGTCGTTTTATTAAAGATTTTTCTAAGATCACTAAACCCCTTTGTAGCTTGTTGGTCAAGGATACACCCTTTATTTTTTCAAAAGACTGTTTGCATGCTTTTGAGCTTTTGAAGGAAAAACTGATTTCATCCCCAATAATTTGTGCTCCGGATTGGGAGCTGCCTTTTGAGTTGTTGTGTGATGCTAGTGACTATGCTTTAGGAGCTGTTTTAGGACAGCGGAAAAATAAATTATTGCATGTTATTTACTATGCTAGTAGGACCTTGAATGATGCTCAACTCAATTATGCTACAACTGAAAAAGAATTATTGGCTGTAGTTTTTGCCTTTGATAAATTTAGATCTTATTTGATTGGCTCCAAGGTTATTGTATATACTGACCATTCAGCTCTCAAATACTTGCTAGCCAAAAAGGAAGCAAAACCAAGGCTATGTCGGTGGATTCTACTTTTGCAAGAGTTCGACTTGGAAATCAAAGACAAGAAGGGAACCGAGAACCAAGTAGCTGATCATCTCTCTCGACTTGAGCTTGAAGATGAAAAAGCCACCACATCCATCCCAATCAATGAGGTATTTCCAGATGAACAACTTCTTGCCTTTTCATTAATAGAAGCTCCCTGGTATGCAGATTTTGTGAATTATTTGGCTAGCAATGTGGTAAATCCGGAGTTCTCATATCAACAAAAGAAGAAATTCTTTTCGGATGTAAAGCACTACTTTTGGGAAGATCCTTTCCTCTACAAGCATTGCAAAGATCAAATCATTAGGAGATGTGTACCTGAAGAAGAGATGGAGAATATCTTAAAGCATTGTCATTCACTTGAAGTTGGAGGCCATTTTGGACCAAACAAAACGGTTGCAAAGGTGCTACAGTCAGGTTTTTATTGGCCCTCCCTCTTTAAAGATGCTTTTGCTTTTGTTTCATCATGTGATCAATGTCAAAGAAGTGGAAATATTTCTAGAAAAAATGAAATGCCTCTAAACAATAATCTTGTTGTTGAATTATTTGATGTTTGGGGCATTGATTTTATGGGACCCTTCCCTTCATCTTTCTCAAATCAATACATTTTAGTTGCTGTTGATTATGTTTCCAAATGGGTAGAGGCCGTAGCCCTCCCTACAAATGATTCTAAAGTTGTGTTGAATTTTTTGAGAAAACAGATTTTTACCAGGTTTGGCACTCCAAGAGCAATCATTAGTGATGGGGGAAAACACTTTTGCAATCAACACTTTGAGGCACTCTTACGGAAATATGGTGTTACACATAGAGTTGCCACTCCTTATCATCCCCAAACAAGTGGTCAAGTTGAGGTTTCCAACAGGGAACTGAAGCGCATATTGGAAAAGACAGTTAACTCATCCCGAAAGGATTGGTCAAAGAAGCTTGATGATGCATTGTGGGCATACCAGACTGCTTTCAAAACACCAATTGGAATGTCTCCATACCGACTTGTCTATGGAAAATCTTGTCATCTCCCGGTGGAATTAGAGCACAAGGCCTACTGGGCAATGAAGACTTTAAATTTTGATCTTGGGACTGCTGGAGAGAAGAGGCTTCTTCAGCTAAATGAGATGGATGAATTTCGGCTTGATGCTTATGAGAATGCTCGAATTTACAAGGACAGAACAAAAATCTGGCATGATAAGCATATTCAACCAAAGGAGTTTCTAGTGGGCCAAAAAGTCTTACTCTACAACTCTAGGCTGAGATTATTTCCGGGAAAGCTTCGTTCTCGTTGGTCTGGCCCTTTTACTGTGGTAAAAGTTTACCCCCATGGAGCTGTAGAGATTCATCATGACACAAAAGGCACTTTCAAGGTCAATGGTCAGAGATTAAAGCCTTATGTTGATGAGGACTTCAAGAACTACAAGTCTTCCTATTTGCTCCACCCATCCACATAAAAGATGGTTTTCAGTCAAGCTAATGACTATAACCAAGCGCTTCTTGGGAGGCAACCCAAGTGTTTTTCATTTTAGTTTTTCTTTCATTTTTACTCATAAATTTTTTTAATTTTTCAGGTTCTTGAAGGTTATTCACTGTCATACAAGTCCATCCTACTGTACATCTCAACATCAGAAAATCTGGGGAGTATTTTGCCCTTTTCTCTTTATTTTTCATTCTACTCTTTGACATTGAGGGCAATGTTAGCTTTAAGTTGGGGGGTGTTGTGCTGAAATCTCATGTTTGTTGACCCCTGTTTTGGTGATCTAAAACCCAGATTTTGATTTATTGTGCTGAATAACCTGCTGGTAGGAGAGTTTTATTTGATGTGAATTTCTAGCTCATGCCTTGCAATCTTGATATTCTTGGTTAAGCTTAAATAGTTGAACACATAATCACATGACTAGGAGATCTAAATTTTGGCCTTTATTACTTATCTTTGGATAGTGTGATTTCATTTGTCTCACTTTGAACTTAGCACGAGCACACTAATGCATTATGTGTGGGGCATGAGAACTGAAACCATTAATGGAAGTTTTGATAACTTGAGTTCTGATTGATTGACTTATAGATGGACAACTTTGGCATGATAATTGTGGTATGAGAAAAGAAAAAAAAAATTTTCAGAGTAACAAGCAGTGCTAAGAGATTTTGAGCTTCTTTTTACTGAGTAACCGGGCCTCTTGCCTCACTAAGCAATGAGTGTTCGCGTCAAAAGGTAAAGAGCCTTATATGGTTGATAATGTGGCTAGTTTAGCTTCGTAGCCTTTTTGACTCGAGTTAATAAAACCTGTAGGGGTGTCTTCACACCTAATGCCCTTTGAGCCATCTGGTTCGGGAGTCATTGGTCCAACACTCGATAAAAGGGTCAATTAGAAAGCTTAAGGAAGCTAGACATTGCACAGTCCACATGTTGTGAAGAAAAAAAAAATAGTCAAAATGTCATGCTTTGGTTGTTTCATCAAAATAAGGAATCCTCTGAATTTGGGTTAGTTGGAACTTTTATAATGGAATTATTTTGAAGCCTCATAATGATGTGTTAGATCACTTTACACCAAAGGCACTTGTGATGTTTCACTATCTAAGTATAAGTGTTTAGGCTCATTGATGATTTCTTAAGAGAGTGAGCATGGAGTTTCAAATATTAAGTTATCCTTGAATATTAACAGTTGTTTTGGGTGTTGCTTTTGTTGTTTTTGATAGCATGTGTTTTATTTGTTTTAGTCAGTTTTGCTAGGGACCAGCAAAAACTAAGTTGGGGGGTGTGATAAGTCATGAAAATACCACATTATAGCACATTAATTCCATGACTTATCTGGTTTTATTTCATATTTAATTCCCAATTTTACTTAGAAATTGTCAAAATCTTTCATCTCTACATTTTATTTTCATTGTCTAAATTATGCCTAATTTGTTGATGTAGAGATACTCTTGGTGATTATAGAAGTCACGGTTCAAACGGCGTAACAATCGGAGTCAAATTGTAGAAGATATCACCAGCGTTCGCTGGCCGTTCGCCTGTCGTTCGAACGTTGGTGATCTACAGAGAAACCCGAGAGCAGCGTTCGCTGGCCGTTCGCCTGTCGTTCGAACGTTGGTGAAAAGTAGAGAAATTATGAGCAGCGTTCGCTGACCGTTCGATGAACGTTCGAACAAGAGCCAAGGAAACAACTTTATGACCTGAACGTTCGACCCGCGTTCGATGACCGTTCGAACGATCAAGAAGAAAAACTTGTTATAAAATTCCGAACTTTGAGGATTTGTTTCCTTTTTCTTGGGGATCTTCTTTTAGTCTTTAGGAGGATTTTTAGGGGTTTCTATTAAAGAAGATTAGGTCGTTTTTGGACTTGAAAATCGTGGATATACAAGGAAAGGAAGTTCTCTCTTCCTTAGGAGTCTTGGAAGGCAAGTTTCTATTTTCTCTTCAAGGGATTTCTGGGCAACTCTGGAGATATAAAAAGGAGGAGCTTGAACGTGAATGGAGGAGGATTGATGCTGGGAACGTGAGGAAGAACTAGGAACGTGGGAGATCAAAGCTTGGACTCCATTAGTTTACTTCTTCTCTTTTCTTCTCTTTTTAAATATACTCTGTTTTTAATGGCTATTCCTAGTTCAGTCATGAACTAATTTCTTTTTCTAAGGCTTTGATGTAGTCTAAACATGATGTTTTATTTCTGAATATTATTGCTAATGGATTTGTGATTCACTATTTGAGTATTTTATTATTGTGCTTAACCCAATTGAGTATTTGATCACCATTCAATTGTATTTGATAATTGTATTGAGACCGAGAGGAGATATACAATTTTAGTTCCTATGATAAAATACCATACTCTACATGTTGATAGAGATATTGGCATGGTTTATGTAGCTTTGTGTTTTTGACATGAAAATCTACAGATCTTAATGTGCCTTGTTGCTTTTAAATTCACATAGAGATATAGTGAGTTATCGTGGGAAGGTAAGTTCGTTGGTGCTTGAGAGAGACCATTGGATAGAATAGGGATTTTCGCTTTCAAATTGGATTATAAAATTCAGTAGCATGTGTATTCAAGAATTAATTCAGATTTGTTTATGATGAAATCAAATGCCTTAGTATTTTAAATCTCTTGTTAAATCTAAATCTTATATTTTCTTAGGTGATAATTTTAATTGTTAGTTAAATACTCATCTCAATCTTTGATTATTCAAATAGAATTTAGGATAGTAATTTCAGTATTTAGTAGCTACCATTCCCTGTGGGTTCGACACTCTATTTCATCACTTTATTACTTGTTACGAATTCGTGCACTTGCGAAAAAGTACATCACTGGCCAAAGTATAGTTTTTTTTTTGAAAGCTGATCCAAAACACTTAATCACATATAATCAAAGGAATTAATATTAGGTTGAATAATGAAAAGGGTAATCCAAGCAATAGGGAGAGACCAAATCTGTCTACCCCGTGGCCTTTAGAATCATCTCCTAATGGCTTTTTCTTCATGACTGACCCTGTTAATCTGCTCAGTTTCCAGTACTCATACTGACTTGGAACATATGATCAACTCAAACTTTGATTTTTTTTTTTATTCTTTTTTTTTCTATTTTTCTCTTTTTTTTATTATTTTTTTTTCTTTTGCCCCTATTGCCCCTAGTGCCAATTACGGTTTTCACTAATGCCGGCTTCTGCATTCCGTCATCACCAATCTTACTCTGAAAGTTGAATGAATATACTAAAATCACCGAGGGCTTAAGAATAGGACAAAACAAAGGCTAAGCTCTGTTTATGAAAGAAAAAGTACTAAAGGCTCAAAATTTTCTAAGTGTGAAAATGGGTCAACCGGACTTACAATCATGATGAATTCAATCCCATTCCCCTTCTTTTGTATTCGGCTTTCATTTGCCCCTATTTTTTTTTCTTTTTTTTCTTTCTGCCCCTATTGGCTTTGCCCCTATTGGCCTTACCCCAGTATAAGATTGTAAGTCCAGTTTAGGTTTAACAAAGAAGACGAACAGGCTCAAATTGGCTTGACTAGGGATGATCATTTTGGGAAATATAGAAAAATGGTCTCAGATCATTTCCTAGTAATATTCGTTCAAGGAAAATATCTCTTTACCGCATCAGAGTTAATTGGCTCAGGAAAATCCTTCCCATCCATTTCTGTTAAGATGAGAGCACCCCCTGACAGGACCTTTTTGACAACATAAGGCCCTTCCCAATTTGGTGTGAATTTTCCACGAGGGTCTTCCAAAAAGGGTAAAATTTTCTTCAATATTAAATTTCCTTTTTGGAAAGTTCTGGGCTTTACCTTTTGATTGTAAGCCCTGGCCATTCTCTTCTGATATAATTGGCCATGACAAAGCGCTTTCAAACGCTTTTCCTCTATTAAATTGAGTTGATCATGTCTTGACTGTATCCATTCAGCTTCTTCTAGTTTAGCTTCCATTAGCACTCTCAATGAAGGTATTTCCACTTCCACTGGTAAAACCGCTTCCATCCCATATACTAAAGAATACGGGGTTGCCCCTGTAGAAGTCCGAATCGAGGTTCTGTAAGCATGTAGAGCAAGTGGCAGCATTTCATACCAATCTTTGAAACTCACAACCATCTTTTGAATGATCTTCTTTATGTTCTTATTTGCTGCTTCCACTGCCCCATTCATCTTTGGTCTGTAAGGAGCTGACTTGTGGTGGGTGATCTGAAATTGTTCACACATCTTCCTCATGTCTTTGTTCTTAAGGTTTGAAGCATTGTCTGATACTATGACATTTGGCAAACCGTAGCAACAAATGATGTTGTGCTTCAAAAATTTCAGAACGTGGCTACTTGTGATGTTTGCATATGAAGCTGCTTCTACCCATTTAGTGAAATAATCAATTGCTACAAGTATAAACCTGTGTCCATTTGATGCCTTTGGAGAGATCATTCCAATGACGTCTATACCCCACATGGAGAAGGGCCATGGAGATGTCATGTTGTGCAATTCACTTGGGGGTGCATTCTTGTTATTAGCATACACTTGGCATAAATGACACCTTTTGACATGTATATAGCAATCGTGCTCCATTGTCGACCAGTATTATCCCAATCGCAGAATCTTCTTGGCAAGCATATGCCCGTTCATATGGCGTCCGCACACTCCTCCATGTACAGTTTCAACTAACCTTTCTGACTCGGTCTTGGCAACACATCTAAGTAGTATATCATTGTGTGATCTTTTGTACAACTACCCACCACTTAGTAAGAACTGTCCTGCCAACCTCTGTATTGTTCTTTTCTCTGTAGAAGTGACATTTTCTGGCAGACTCCGATCATTTAGGAAGTTCTTAATATCTTGAAACCATGGTACTTCTTCTTCTGGGGTTTCTTCTAGAACAAGGCAATAAGTTGGTTCATCTCTGACTTCAATTTCCAGTGGTCTAATATCAACACCTTCTGGCATACTAACCATTGAAGTCAATGTTGCTAGAGCATTCGCAAACTGATTTTTGGCCCTTGGCATATAATTGAAGGAAATTCGAGTGAATTTGGTGCTTATTTCTTCCAAATACTGGTGATAGGGGATCAATTTGTGATCCTTTGTTTTCCATTCTCCAGTTGTTTGGAAGATGATAAGACTCGAATCTCCATATACGTCAAGTTCCTCTACTTCATGGTCTAAGGCAGCTTGCAACCCAATTATGCATGCTTCGTACTCTGCTATATTATTTGTGCATTGGAACCTTAACTTCACTGCGATCGAGATGTGTGCCCCATCTGGTTTGATCAAAACAGCCCCTATTCCATTTCCATTCATATTGGCAGCCCCAACAAAGAACATTTGCCATGAGCTTTCCCCTTCTTCTTCTTCAATAAACAGGATTGCCTCATCAGGGAAATTAGTCTTCAAAGGTTGGTATTCTGGTAAAGGGTGTGCAGCTAAGTGATCAACAATGGCTTGACCCTTAATGGCTTTCTGTGCGATATAGGTGAGGTCAAATTCAGAGAGTAACAACTGCCACTTTGCTGTCATACCAGTTAAAGCTGGTTTCTCAAATAGATACTTCAAAGGATCCATTCGGGATATCAATAAGGTGGAATGACTAAGGAAATAATGTCTCAGTCTCTGAGTTGCCTACACTAAAGCACAACAAGTCTTTTCTAAAGGAGAGTACTTTGCTTCATATTCTGTAAATTTCTTGCTTAAGTAGTAAATCGCCCTTTCCTTTCTGCCTGTATCGTCATGCTATCCCAAGACACACCCCATTGACGTCTCCAAAACTGACAAGTATAAGATCAATGGTCTTCCTGGAGTAAGTGGTACTAGCACAGGTGGGTTCAATAAATACTCCTTTATTGTGTCAAAGGCTTCTTGGCAATCGTCATTCCAGACTGTCGGGTTATTCTTTCTTAGAAGCTTGAAAATTGGTTCACAAATAGTGGTGAGCTGTGCTATGAACCGGCTTATGTACTGAATCCTTCCAAGAAAACCACGAACTTCCTTCTCCATTCTAGGTGATGGCATTTCGATGATTGCTTTAGCTTTAGCTGGGTCAATCTCAATTCCCTTCCTGCTTACTATAAAGCCCAATAATTTTCCTGATGTAGCCCCGAAGACGCATTTTGCAGGGTTAAGCCTTAGACTGTATTTCCTGAGCCGGTCAAACACCTTCTTCAAGTTGATCAAGTGGTCTTCTTCTTCACATGATTTGGCTATCATATCATCCACATAGACCTCCATCTCCTTATGGATCATATCATGGAATAAGGCTGTCATGGCCCTCTGGTAGGTTGCCCCGGCGTTCTTAAGCCCAAATGCCATGACAGTGTAGTGGAAGGTACCCCAAGGTGTAATGAAGGCTGTTTTTCCTTAGTCCTCCGTAGCCATCTTAATTTCATTGTACCCAGAGAAACCATCCATGAATGAGAACAGGCTATGTACAGCAGTGTTGTCTACCAAGATGTCGATGTGTGGAAGTGGAAAATCGTCCTTTGGGCTTGCCTTATTCAAGTCTCTGTAGTTTACGCACATTCGGACCTTTCCATCCTTTTTTGGCACTGGTACTATATTTGAAAGCCATTCAGGGTACGTGGAGACTGCCAAGAATCCAGCTTGGAATTGCTTAACCACTTCATCTTTGACCTTCAATGTCCATTCAGGTTTCAACCTTCTCAGTTTCTGTTTAATTGGCTTAACATCTGGTAGAATGGGTAGCCTGTGCACAACCATGTCCGTGTCTAACCCCGGCATATCCCGATACGACCATGCAAATACATCTTCATAATCAGCCAAGAATCGTATCATTTCCTCCCGCTATACCTCAGATAGGCATACCCCAATCTTTACTATTTTTGGGTCATCTTTGGTCCCTAGGTTTATTGATATGGTCTTTTCAATATTGGGTTGGACCCCCTTTTCTTGATGCTCCAATTGATATGTGATTTCTTTTGGAGGGTCGTCTTCTTCGTCCTCGGTCTCTTCTTCAACCCCCATTAGGTCAAAGTCGAGCTCGAGGTCGAAGTCATACTCAACCCGATCCAATTCCGTTTGCTTATTGGGTTCATAAGTGGTTTGGACCTTTTTGAAAAATTTATCTTTTCTATAAAAAAAATTGAAAAATATTTTTGTGTTTTTTGAGAGCCTTCTACCAAATCTTTCCCTGAAGACGAAGGCTCATTAAAACCTTCAGGAAAAGGACATTCCACTAATGGAGTTTTTTTTTGGAAGCCATGTCTGTTTGCCAAACAAACGCGGCTTCAAAAGTAAGGGGAGTTTCCTCCCAATTGTTCAAAATAAAAGAATCTGGGGCAGGGATACAAGCCTGCTCCTCAAGCTCAGGGTCCGCATCCAAAATCACCAGTACTGGGTGAGTTGCATCGCCTGTTTCTTCTGTAGGGCTGGTCCCAGATGGAACTTCTACTGTAGCCCAATCAATAAAAGGTAGCTCCTCTGCTACTTCTTGGTTGCCTTCTGTCATGGCAAAAAAGGCTCCCACGTCCTCAGAGAAATCCTGCTCCTGTTCTGCCTGTGGCCCAGGCCCACCCAATGCTTGTGGAGGTGAAGGTGGAAAATATGGTTGCACGGTTGAGGATTTGGGTTTCTGGAATGGGTTGATGTTACAGTATGGGGGTTTGGATTGATCCTGGGGAGGAGACAGCTAAATCATGTGAGAAAGCTTTGGAAAAGTTTTCCTGATTTGAGGGAATTTCATGTCTTCTATCTTCTTCTGTCTTTTCCAGTTCCTTGGCTTGGACCCCAATCCTGCTCTGTGGACCATCTTCTTAACCTTTACTGGTTCTATCATTTCTTACAGGTTAACCCCCAGACCTTTTCCAGGGTGAAAGTTGTACTTTTCCAGCACATTCTTGACCATTTTCTCACCACAGGTCAACTTTCCTTCTTTTTCTTGATACCCCCCAGGTATGAAATTAACAGTTTCAAACTGGAAAGAGTGAAATGCCATCTTGTCAGCAGTCATTTCCATGTTTATGTAGGGTACATCAGGGGACCACATGGGAGGAACCAAATTTTCAGCTAGGACAGTAATCACCTTTTGCTCTCTAATATATTTGACTCTTTGGTGGAGGGTAGATGGTATAGCCCTAGCTGTATGAATCCACGGCCTTCCTAAGAGTAAATTGGAGGCTGCAGGTATATCCATCACTTCAAATGTGATGTTAAAAATATACGGTCCAATTGTGACCGGCAGTTCAACCTCCCCTAGGGAGTGTGTTTTGGAGCTGTCAAATGCTCTTATGATTCTTCCATTTTTTTTAATTTTGTTTTGCTCCAAACCGAGCTTAACAAAGGTTATTAACGGGCAGACATTCAGAGCCGACCAATTATCAATCAAGACCCAGGCTATCATGCAACCCTTACTGAGCACAGCTATGTGCAATGGGTCAACATGATGGTACCATGCTAGGCTAATTTCAGTCTCAGAAAAAGTTATGACATTATGAGATAAAATCTGACCAACCATCTTGCCTAGTTGGTCTGGTTCAATGTTTTTAGGCACATGGGCCCCCTGAAGTATCCTTAACAAGGAGTCCCTATGTTTTTCAGAATTTAACAATAAGCCCAGTATTGAGATCTGGGCAGGGACTTTGTTCAACTACTCGGCAATGTTGAACTCACTCTTTTTAATGATTTTAATGAGGTCAGCAGCCTCATTACTAGTTACCTGAGGGGCATCTTCCCCTACCTTTGCATTTCCTTTATTTTTCTCTTCTTCCTTTTCTTTTTCTGCCTCCTTTTGCTTTTCTTCCACCCCTACACACTTTCCTAACCTCATCATGAGGTTCACTTCTTTCTTGCTTTCTGCCTCAGCTGCAGGGAATGTAGTGGTATAGCATTCACTGTAGTTCCATGGTACAGCCGATTCTGAGTAGGAAGGCTTAGGGACATTTATCACCAAGGGAGGAAGTTTGGACTTGGGTGATGAAATTTGAGTGAGAGGGATATCAACAACCAATGGTGGACCCTGTTTTGGTTGAGGGGTCGCAGAAGTGAATGATGCATTAAGGTGGTCACAATTTATGACCAATGGTGGTTTTGACTGAATGGGTGAAGTGAAGGTGGATGGACTACAATTGATAACCAAAGGTAGCTTTGCAATGTTTAATTGGGCCATGAGGGATGAGACCCGGTCCAGAGCCAAGCTAATGCTCTCAACAGCACGATCATTTCCTTTTGAAATTACATTTATTTCTTTAACCTTATTTATTCTGTCAAAATAAACCTTGACCGTTGTCCCTATAGGAGCAATTAACTGAGATGGGTCAAAAGTTATTTTATCAGAGGAAATTACCCCTATGACATTAGAGGGGCCTGCCTCATGATGCTGAGGCAACGCGTTTTTGCCAATGTTTGTTCTGGGAGGATTGGGAGCCCCTGTGTTGAAAGACAGGGTATTCTGGTCCAGTAAATCCTGAATTGCATGTTTCAAAGGCCAACACTTGTCAGTAGGATGCCCAGGTGCACCCATGTGGTAATCACAAGTGGTGGAGGGGTCAAAATTTCTCCCCTTGGATGCATTCGGATTGGGTTCTCTTAAAGTGATATACCCTGCTTTCAATAAAGTGGGCAGCAACTGAGAAGGAGTCATTGGAATAGGGGCGAAAACCCTATTTCTCCTTGCTGCAAAATAGGCATCCTTTTCCTCCTTAGTAAAAACCCTTTTTTGGTCTGAGGGTGCTGCTGGAACATTAACCCTCATGGGGGCCTGGGTAGATGGGGCAGGTGGAGTAGGAAAGTGAGCAGGTATGTTAATTTTTATGGGCTTGTTAGGGCCCGATGGTGGCTGTACCATGTTCACCTCCCCTTCTTTATTGTTCCCATTCTTTTTCAACCCACTTCCTTTCTTTAGGTTGGGGTCTTGCGGACTGACCATAGCGGAGTGGTCAATTATTTTACCTGACCTTATGCCATCTTCAATTCGGTCGACCACTTGCACCAAAGCCGCAAAATTAGTGGTGGTCTGACCCATCAGGTGGCTGTAGAATGGTTGACCCAACGTACTAATGAAAGTGGAAATCATTTCCTGCTCTAGCATGGGTGGCCTGACCTGGGAGGCCGTCTTCCTCCATCTCATGGCATACTGCCTCACGGATTCATCCCTTCCTTTGCTCATTCTCATTACATCGTACCTGTCTAGCACGATTTCTGAATTAAACCGGTACTGAGCTAGGAAGGCATCTGCCAGGTCCTTCCATCTTTTGATCTTTCCGTGGTCTAAAGTGGCGAACCATCTCAATGCAGTTCCAGTTAGGCTCCTTTGAAAGAGCTGAATCAAGAAACCCTCATCCTGCCCGAACTGGCATAGGGCACCGCAGTACAACTTTAGATGACTCATGGGGCAGCCAGTGCCATCATATTTGTCTAGGTCTGGGAATTTGAACTTAGCCGGCAGGTTAACATTAGGGTACAGGCATAAGTCCTCAAAATTGGTACCCCCGAAGTTGTTCACCCCTTTTACTTCCCTCAGTTCGTCTTGGATCATTTCAAGTCTGTGCATGAACTTCCTTTCAACTTCTTCCCTCATCCTTTCCTTTTCCTTGGCTTTGTCCGATTCCACTGTCTCATCCCTAATCAGTATAGGTTCAGGGGTGGGTTCATAGATGGGTTCAGGAATAGGTTGAACCGGAGGTGGAATGTTGATTTGTGGTGGAGGTGCTGGGTTGGAAGTGGGTGCTTGATTTTGGGCTTGCACTTGTTGGGCCTGCACCGACAGGATGTTTTCTAGCATTCGGGCTAGTCCTGCCACTTGTTCCTGAAGCAAGAGAATATCTGGGTGAGTAGCATCAGCTTCAGCCTCAATGGGATTCATGGCGCGAGCTCTTGATCTGGTTACAGGAGCTATGATTGCAAGTGTATTAGTACCTAGCAAAAAGATAAAGGAAAAATATCAGTGCCCAATTAATCTCATTCACATGCCTAGGAATGCCTATGTGCAAGCTGGGTGAACACGAGTTTGGATTTTGTTTCTTTATTTGCTTCTTTTCTTTTTTCTTTTTTTTTTTTGAATTGAATTGTTGGAATATTCTAGGGCTTCCAACAGGTCCCACAATAAAGAGAAAATGATCTGAAATTCAAAGGCTTTCAGAAGCCTGGGGGTATTTTTGAAAAAGGTCTGAAATTCAAAGGCTTTCAGAGGCCCAGGGATATTTTTGGGAAAGGTCTGAAATTCAAAGGCTTTCAGAGGCCCAAAAGATCTGAAATTCAAAGGCTTTCAGAGGCTCAAGGAGTTTTTGAGAAAAAGTCTGAAATTCAAAGGCTTTCAGAGGCCCAAAGAGTTTTTGAGAAAAAGTCTGAAATTCAAAGGCTTTCAAAGGCCCAAAGGATTTTCTCTCACATTTCTTTTTTGAAGCATTTTATTCAAACTCATTTCCCTTTATCATTATTTAAAGGTTAAAAGACTAAGATTTAGTGGGAAAAACTGATTAAAATTAAATTTTCTGAGAAAACCGTATACACAGTACGGTCCAGCCCTGCCCGTATTCAAATTACGAAGGAGCCGTGACCGTATGGAAAACTCGGGCGAACCCAGCCCGTATAACTAATACGGACGAGCCAAGCCCATGTATCAAATGCGGTTTTACGGAGCTCTTTTATGTTTTCTCAGTTTTTACATGGTTTGATCACTTTAATTGCTCATCCAAACATACGGTTCACCCATTGCAAAGCTTCTAAACTGTCCCAAAGTGGATCTTGACCTTTTTGCTAAAACACATGTTTAGGAGGGCACATGTTGAAAGAGTAGAGGACTACTCTTTAGGTCCACGATCTACAACAAATCAGAATTTAACAATGCGGAAACAACACACAGAGAATTATACGAGGAAACCTGGATCCAGATCCAGGAAAAAACCTCGAGTCTATATGAGGCGACTAACCCTTCGAAAATCCACTATTGAATGAAAAGACAATTACAAAGGAGCCCACACTCAACCTTTACAATTGAACTCACTCAACAGCAATCCACAGTTCGAATCCACGAACTGCAACACAGTTTGAATCCACAAGCTGCAGAACACGATCAGTCCAGATTGCAAACAATCACTCACCAGTGATCCACAGTTCGAATCCACGAACTGCAACACAGCTTGAATCCACAAGCTGCAGAACACGATCAATCCAGATCGCTACAATCACCTCAGAATCCACTGAGACGATCCAATGCAGTAGGAATCCACCTACGCATCAATCAAAGCCAATCACCAGTCCAGGCGATCACACGATCAGATGAAGTTCTGAATTGAAGAAGAATCCTCTACCTTCAATTCCAGGTGATTTATCTCAGATCTCCCCCTCACTCGATCGCCGACTCTCTAAAGAAGATATGATCGAATCTCAAACACCTCAAGATCTGAAATCAAAATGATCCAAAGAAAAAAGTCAATTCTAAAAATTACAGCACGTCTCTTTAAAGGAGAAAACTCAGATCGCGTCGAGTGCTGGTGGCGTCGTGAAGCGATCGGGGTAGACGGCTGGAAGCGAACTCAAGTCCCGCTCAGAACAAGTTGAATCAGTTAAGGGCGCGCTGCCAGCGAGCTGCTGGCGGGAGAGAACGCGGCATGTGCACGGCTGATCATATAATCTTCAATCTCGCTCTGCGCTACCAGCGGCGTGTCGGCGTCGCCTTATGACGCTAGTGCACGTACCTTTCTTTCAAAGCACTGATTCACTTATGCGCTGCCAGCGAAGTGGCAGCGGTGTTGATCTTCGCAAGTGCCTTTACAAGAACTGCTCTATTTAGAAAATCTTCCATTTCCTTGAGCTACCAGCGGCGTGGTAGCTGTGTGGCAGCATCGTCTTCTTCTTCTTTACTAAATTCACTGAATTTTCATTATTTAATCTGCACATCTTGAAGATTTATTAGAAGACATAATTTGTCAAACATTTGCCATAAAAGGAGTGTGAGTTTTCACACTTACAATCTCCCCCTTGGCAAATGCCTGACAATAACCTTAAAACAGTGTTTCATATCAAACTCAGTTAATATTGATTTTTATTTAAGAATTTTAAAACCACACTGATAAGGAGAGACACAGTGATTTTGGAGAATCCAGAATTTCATTCATTCAAAAAGGATATATATTGTTCCAACAGATATGAGAATCCAGAATTTCATTCATTCAAAAAGAGTATACATTGTTCCAACAGATATATACACAGGTATATACACATCCAACCAACCAACTTAAAACTTCCCTTACAGACCCACAGAAAACTCCTCTACAAGCCAACTTTCAGAAACATACCAAATACACAACACATAGAGAGAGAAAAAAATAACAAGCAGCAAGTAGCAAGCAAGCAGCAGCAACAACCCAGCAGAACCATCAACAGAAACCTCAACCCCAGCAGCATCATCATCCAAAAAACTCCCCCTTTCTGGAAGGTGGTTTTGGTTCCCAAGTCCTTGAGTAATGCTTGTATGCGTCTTGGGACCTGGAGTGCAGCCAACAGAGTTTGTGATCCATCTCCAGCTGAGTCTTCCAAATGCTTTCCAGAAAATGATCAGCTTCATTTTGCATTCGTTGCTGAGCAGCAACATCCCTTTGTACCTCACCACAGGTAAAATCAACATCCTTTGCCAGTTTCTCCAGCTTCTCTTGGGTCTCTGATTTGAACATGCTCATCATGAGCATGTGAGCCCTAACTTCAGAATTGAAAGCCTCCTGAGAGGCTTGCATGGAATTCAGTTTGTCCATAATTGCCACAGCATCAGAGCTGGACAGAGAGGACCGAGAAGAAGAGGGTTCAGAAGACACCAAACGAAAAGGATTGGCTCGTTTACTTCTGGTCAGGGTGGAGGAATCAATGGGAGGTCTGGGATGAATGATCATTTCAACAGGATCAGGGAGTACCCCCTGATGAATGCACAGGTAAGATATGAATATGCCAAAAGGAAGAGCAGCAGTCTTGGATTTTAAATTCCGAGATTGAAGGATCTGATGAAAGATGATGGAGGGAATACAAACACTGTCTCTGTTCCAGAGAGCATGAAGAAGTCTTGCTCTCGAGTGAGAAATCTCAGAATGGTGATCTGAGGGAACAAGAGAAGCACACACAAACAGATTTAAGATCCGGAGAAGATCTTGAAGAGAGCCATGAGGAAGGTAGTTGGGCTTGTTTTTGATGGAAGTAGGAGCACCCGGAACAATTAGAGAAGGAATAATAGACTCCATCGGAGGATCAGTATGAGAATCAAGAAAGTTAAAGGAAGGAGAATCAACAAGGGGCAGTTCGAGAAGAGAGGAGATAAGTTCTTTCGAGAAGTCGAAAGAGATACCCCTGATATAGGCTTTGACATAGCCTTGATTGGCAAGATGAAGATGGTGGAGGTTTGAATAAAATTCTCGAACCAGGTCCGGATAGGCAGAACCACTGATCAAAGCAAATTTTTTCCAACCATTGTCCGAAAACAATGAGTAGAGAGGAGATTCAGAAAAAGACTCCAGCTTAATGGCCCTTTCCAAAAGGAGTGGCCGGTGCTTGAAGAACTCATTAAAGTCAGAGAGACCATTCCCAAGAAATGGTTCAGAAGAATGAGAAGGGGAAGGTGGTCTCACTGGAGGAGAAGAGATAACAGGAGAAGACCTCACAGGAGGATAAGATGTGGAAGGAGAATCAGTCCTCGATTTTCTCTTGAGAGGCATGGTGAAGATAAAAAAAATGAAAGAGAAAGAACAAACAGACAGAAACAAACAATAAACGATAAAGCCCTAATGGCAGAATAATCGACCAAACCCTAGCTAAGAAGAACAAGAGAAGACCACTGAAATAGGAAGTAGAGAATGGAGAAGCAAGATGAAGACAGTAAAAAAAATTTACCTGAACAGTGGACAAGGTGATGGAAGGTAAGTACGAAGGCAGAGTAAGACCACGACGCGAGGAGCGAGGTGAAAAGCAGAGAGAGTAAAAAAACAGAGGTAGAAAAAATGAAACAGATTTCCCCCTTTTATAGGGAAAAAGATTTCGCTGCCAGCGTGCATCCAGCGTCGCTTACCACGGCAGGTGCCAAAGCATGAAATAGAGGAGAGGCTAGCAGCAAGCTTCTAGCGACGTAGAAGGTGCACATGCACACTCAAACAGAAATACACTCATAAGGCAAAAATTTATAAAAAGAGTTTGAACTATTCTTCATGAAAAAAATCATACTTCTAAACACAAAGCTAAGCTTTTAACTAAACTAAAATCATCCAGAGAATCAACTGTTATTCAATCCAAGAAGTACTTATTCACAAAACTGATCTTAAGGAACCTATCAAGGTTAATTCAGATGTGACACATTTCATATCTATGACCAAAATTTCTTTATGGTTGCTCATACTATAAATTTTCTTCAAGATATTGAGCTCATATGCATATTAATTAGTCAATGTTTGTGTAGTGTGTGAAAAACAGTTTTTGACTTTTACACTTTATACATATGAAAGGCTATTTTAGTGTAATCATACTTGGAAAGTATAGACATACCCCAACTTCATTTTGGTGGCTTTCGCACATCAGAGATAGGTAGCCTTTTCTGATCTCTTTTTCCTTTCTTTTTGTAGAAGGCATTGACCCTTAAAAAACCTGAGTTTACAGTTCATTCCAAGGATATACCTTCTTTCTCTTTTTCTTTTTGAGAATTACAGTGGCTTTCACTCTAGTCTCTATGGCAGCCATTTCCAAAACTTTTCTTTTCATAAAGGTGATAGCCTATAGAATCCAAGCTTCAAACACACAATAAACTTCAATGCACAAAAGTGTTTAAGACAAAAATGATAGTTGATTATAAAACATTTCTATCAATATACATAGACTCAAGCTTCCTGAATTAAGATTCCTGTATCAAGAACACACAAGAACATTTTGAACAGATATGTAGATAATTTTACATCTAAATTAACTCAAAACAGAACCTGTTCAGTTTTGAGAGCAAACTCCTAGGGATTTCCTAAGAGTTTCAAATCTGTTCTGATCTAAAGGTTTAGTAAAAATGTCAGCCAACTGTTTTTCAGTAGATATATATTCAATCAAAACAGTTTTGTCTTCAATTAACTCTCTTATAAAGTGATGCCTGATGTCTATATGTTTGGTCCTTGAGTGTTGAACAGGATTTTTGGAAATATTTATGGCACTCTGATTGTCACAGAAGAGAATCATTTGGTCCTGATCTAAACCATAATCAGATAGCATTTGTTTCATCCAAATTAATTGAGTACAACTGCTTCCAGCAGCAATGTACTCTGCTTCAGCAGTACTCAGAGAAACTGAGTTTTGCTTTTTGCTTAACCAAGCAATGAGATTATTACCCATATAAAAGCAACCACCAGAGGTGCTTTTCCTATCATCCATACACCCAGCCCAATCAGCATCAGTGTATCCAGTCAGATATGGGTTTGTTTCTTTGGAAAACCAAATTCCCAGATCAACAGTACCATTAACATACTTTATAATCCTTTTTACAGCATTTAGATGAGATTCTTTAGGATTAGCCTGATATCTTGCACAAACTCCAACACTAAAGCATATATCAGGTCTACTTGCTGTTAAGTACAGAAGACTTCCAATCATCCCTCTGTACAAAGTAGGGCCTATATCCTTACCAGATTCATCTTTTCCAAGCTTTAAGCTAGTACTCATAGGAGTCCTAGCATGTTTTGCATGAGTTAAACTGAATCTTTTGACTAGATTTCTAGCATATTTTGCTTGAGAGAAAAAAATCCCTTGTTGAGATTGATAAATCTGAGGTCCTAAGAAAAAGTTCAGTTCACCCATCATACTCATCTCAAATTCACTTTTCATTAAGTCAGCAAAGGAGTGAGCATGATTTTCAGAAGTAGATCCAAACACTATGTCATCAACATAGATTTGAGCAATCAAAATATGTTTGGACTCTCTTTGAATAAAGAGAGTTTTATCCACATTTCCTCTCATAAAACCAGATTCAAACTTAGAGATTTTTGACAAATCTCTATAGTTAATGTGACCCAGTCTTTTATGCCACAAATCAATTTCATCACATACAGAAGATTTTAAAGATTTTTCATTGTTTCCAATGATTCCATAACAATTGTCATTTGTTCTTACACCTATAAGAACAGTTTTACCAAAATTATCCAAGATTTTACATTCTTTTCTAGTAAAATTGACAAACAATCTGGAATCACATAATTGGCTAATACTAATCAAGTTTGCCTTCAAACCAGATACAAATAACACATCTTTCAGACAAACACCATTTGGACCATTTACAGTACCTTTACCTTTAACTTGAGAAGTGCTTCCATCACCAAATGTAACACTTCCACCAAAGTATTCTTCAAAGGTACTAAACATAGACCTATGTCCACACATATGTCTTGAACAACCACTATCCAAGTACCACATGTTGACATCATGAGCTTTTAAAGCTACATGAACCACATTAGCAACTAAGGAATCTTTTCTAACCCAAATCTGTTTTTCAGGAGTTTTCTGAGAAGTACCTTCATCAACTACTTGAGATTTTGAAGGAAGCTTCTTTGACAGATTTGTGACTTCCTTATTTAATGTTTCAGTCAATTTTAACAGGGAATCAAATCTGTTGTATAAATCCAGAGACTGACTTTGATTTACTTTCCTCTTATTGTCAAAATATCCCTCAGGAAAACCATGTAAAACATAACACTTTGGTCTTATATGACCCTTTTTATTGCAGTGATGACACACAGGTATGAACCTACGTTCAGAAAAATCAACATTTCTAGATTTGACAGTATTTCTAAACTGTACAAATTTAGATTTTGCAGAAGTTGAAGATTTACCTGTTGGTCTTACTTCTCCAGCAGAAATTTTCTGTGTAGATTCCTTATTTTGATTACTTACACTCATCCTCTTTTCAGCAGAATTTGAGCTTTCAGGAACTTCCTTTGAAGTTGATTCCTCATCAATTTGAAGATTTCCTGCAGAAGAATTTGAAGCATTAGATTTACTTGAAATTGAAACTTTCTCAAGTTCAATCACTTTACCTTGAAGTACAGAAATCTGAGCTTCCTTTTCTTTTAGTTTTTCAGTTTTTTCAGTTAAAGAAGTTACCAGAGAATTTTCTTTGGCATGTTTTTCAAGTAACTTCTTGTTTATTGAATTTATTTCTGCAAGAGCTTTATTTTTCTCTGTTTCTGATTCCTTCAATTTTTTACTCAGTTTCTTGACTTTCTTCTGAGCTCTATTGAATTCCTTATAGAGCTGATTGTAGGCTTCTTGTAGTTCTTCTTCATCATCTGATAAAGTCTCTTTATTATCTCCTGCAATTCCAGAGATTGAACTACCAGAGGAAGATGAGTAAAAAGAATTGAAAGCAGTAAAATTAGCAGAAATATCCTCATCAGATTGTGAAGAATTATCAGTATTACTGTCATCCCAAGTAACCTGATAATTCGTCTTTTTATTTTTATCCTTTGAGGGACAATCAGAGGCAACATGTCCAAATCCTCTACATTTGTAACATTGAACTTCCTCATTCTGAGAAAATTTCTTCTCCTTTCTTGGATCAGAAATTTTCTTATCAGATCTCCTATTAGATCTGTCCATGGATGATGAGGGATTGGATTGTCTCTTTTTAAACATTCTCTTAAACTTTTTAGCTAAGAGAACAAGTTCATCCATATCAACATCAGAATTATCTGATTCTTCAATATTTACAGATTTTACAGATTTTAGAGCTATTCCTTTACTCCTTTTAGGAATATTCAGATCTAGCTCATAAGTCTGTAAAGATCCTACCAGATCTTCAATTCTCATGTTATCTACATCTTTTGCCTCTTGAATGGCAGTTACTTTAGGTCTGAATTTTTCAGGCAAAGATCTCAAGATTTTTCTAATAACCTTAGATGTAGAGATTTTTTCTCCAAGATTAAAACTAGAATTAACAATATCTGAGAGTTTAGCATAAAACTCATCAAAAGACTCATCATCTTTCATATATAGAGTTTCGAAAGATGTAGTAAGTCTTTGAAGTCTGGACAGCTTGACAGCTGAGGTTCCTTCATGAGTGACCTCAAGAATGTCCCAAGCTTCCTTAGCGACTTCACATGAGGAAATTCTCCTGAATTCCTCAACACTAACAGCACAAAATAAGGCATTCATTGCCTTGTTGTTCCATCCACATTGATCAGATTCAGTTTTAGTCCACTGATCATGAGGTTTAGGGATCACAACACCTCCTTCTGTTGTGATCTCAGGTGGATGATAACCATTACAAACCGAGAGCCAGACACGCTCATCGATTGATTTCAGGTAAGCTCTCATTCTTGCTTTCCAGTAAGAATAATTGTTACCTTCAAATAATGGAGGTCTAGAGGCAGATCCTCCTTCTTTTCCAAAATCCATGCTATAGATCTAGATCACACTTTGTATAGCAATTCAAAGTGAATACGCTCTAATACCACTTGAAAGAGTAGAGGACTACTCTTTAGGTCCACGATCTACAACAAATCAGAATTTAACAATGCGGAAACAACACAAAGAGAATTATACGAGGAAACCTGGATCCAGATCCAGGAAAAAACCTCGAGTCTATATGAGGCGACTAACCCTTCGAAAATCCACTATTGAATGAAAAGACAATTACAAAGGAGCACACACTTAACCTTTACAATTGAACTCACTCAACAGCAATCCACAGTTCGAATCCACGAACTGCAACACAGCTTGAATCCACAAGCTGCAGAACACGATCAGTCCAGATCGCAAACAATCACTCACCAGTGATCCACAGTTTGAATCCACGAACTGCAACACAGCTTGAATCCACAAGCTGCAGAACACGATCAATCCAGATCGCTACAATCACCTCAGAATCCACTGAGACGATCCAATGCAGTAGGAATCCACCTACGCATCAATCAAAGCCGATCACCAGTCCAGGCGATCACACGATCAGATGAAGTTCTGAATTGAAGAAGAATCCTCTACCTTCAATTCCAGGTGATCTATCTCAGATCTCCCCCTCACTCGATCGCCGACTCTCAAAAGAAGATATGATCGAATCTCAAACACCTCAAGATCCGAAATCAAAATGATCCAAAGAAAAAAGTCAATTCTAAAAATTACAGCACGTCTCTTTAAAGGAGAAAACTCAGATCGCGTCGAGTGCTGGTGGCGTCGTGAAGCGATCGGGGTAGACGGCTGGAAGCGAACTCAAGTCCCGCTCAGAACAAGTTGAATCAGTTAAGGGCGCACTGCCAGCGAGCTGCTAGCGGGAGAGAACGCGGCATGTGCACGGCTGATCATATAATCTTCAATCTCGCTCTGCGCTACCAGCGGCGTGTCGGCGTCGCCTTACGACGCTAGTGCACGTACCTTTCTTTCAAAGCACTGATTCACTTATGCGCTGCCAGCGGAGTGGCAGCGGTGTTTATCTTCGCAAGTGCCGTTACAAGAACTGCTCTATTTAGAAAATCTTCCATTTCCTTGAGCTACCAGCGGCGTGGTAGCTGTGTGGCAGCACCGTCTTCTTCTTCTTTACTAAATTCATTGAATTTTCATTATTTAATCTGCACATCTTGAAGATTTATTAGAAGACATAATTTGTCAAACATTTGTCATAAAAGGAGTGTGAGTTTTCACACTTACACATGTACCCTCCAAATTGACACCATACTCAAGAATTTGGTACCCTTTTGTTGACTCTTGCATGAACATTGGGTAGGATTGATTCTAAACAGAGTTAAAAACTCTTCCTATGGGCTACACCAATTTTAGGAAACATGCATATTTTGGGGCCAATTTTATCCCGAATTGATGGACACCATGACACCCCTATGACATGAAAACAATATAGAAAAATAGGATTACCTTGTTACCTTGTTTACCTTCAATATGGCATCCGCATTATGCCCTAGTTTGTAAGCCATGCAAATGGCCTTCCCAAATTTACAAGCCCATATCCCCACGTAATTGTGTACTTTAGCCAAAAACGTGTAACTCCACCTTCAAGCGTAGGGGTTTTGGGTTTTGGCTTAATGGCAACTTATCGCTCAAGCCTAGTGATGACCAGAATCATAGATCCACGTTATCATCACATCATTAGCTCAAAGTTCTAAGGTGAATGTTTTCACTTTCGCTTTCCGAAGTATCGACCTCGTTGCGCCAAGCTACACACATTCGGGTTCAACTTCCTATAGGTTAAGGGTAGGCTGTGTAAAAAATAAAATGTTCACAGTGCATTGTAAAAATAGGGTGCATTCACAACGTCCCAAACCCTTGCCACTCTTTTCGCAGTCATGCATAAACAAACCAAGGCATAATAGGAAAGCATATTTAAAGTAAACAAATACACAAAACAATCCTATAGCACCTAAAACATGCTGATAAAAAAAATCATCTAATCATGCAAACATATGATCATGTTATACACCCAAAAACGCATCATGGAGATCATGCTGAAAATTAAAACATGCTATCATAAAAATATAGCAACAAATAAACATGGTTCAGCAAAACGAACCTCCCCTACGCATGTTTGTAGAAACAATCCTATAAATCAAAATTAAGCATGTTTCTACCCCCATGAATTCTTAAGCCATAATTCAGATTTAAAACATACCCAACATGCTTAAAAACACAAAATAGCAAGCAAATCAAAAATATCAAAAACATGAACTAACACCAAAAGGCTGAAATCCTCAAATCCTCAGTAGAGTCGCCAGTTGTGAAACATGGGAAAAATCAAATCCAATGACTTCCTCAATCATCACACGGGATTAAATAAAACAAAGAGTCGCCACCATTCAATTTAGGTGTGAATGGACACCAAAATATTAAATAAGCTCAAAAGGCAATTTTAGGGTAAAAATAACCCTCCTAAAAAAACAACCAAAGATGGGTAAGGGGATTAGGTTATGAACAGGGGAAGGTGTTAGGCACCCCTATTCATCCACACAAAGTGGTTACCAAGTATTGTTCATGTTTCTCAAAGAAAAAAGGGCTTGCTATAAAATTCATGAAAAATCACATAAAGACAAAAATTGTATGGTTTTTTTCATACGAATATTCTGATTGATCCAAAGCTTTCAAATATTATCATACCATTCCTAGGGTTTCATGATCAAAATAAAATTGAGATAAAATCAAATAAAATCAATTTAAAGTGAAAAATCCAAGAATCTGGCTTCAAGTTAAATTCTAGAAATCTAGAAAAATATGATTTTTATAAAATATTTCAAAATTGAACTTGAATAGTCCAGGATATAGATATAGCCAAAATTTCACATTAAATCAGAAAATCAAAACCAAAAATACCCACGCTGATGAAGAACATCAAAAGAGAAGAACTTAGACCGTAGGGTCTTCTCTCAATAATGAAAAACGATTTAAAAACAACTTCATGAAACCCTAAAATTTACTTTCAGGCTTCTGGATCCAGATCTATCATATTGATCATGATAAATCCAAAATCTTAGCCTAAAATAACAAAAATCACGAAAACAGTGCTGTAGGTGCAAACGTGGTGAAAAATCTAAATTTTATCAAAAAAGTGGGGATCTCATGCTATAAACATCATAGATTCATGGATTCATTCAGATTTATCATAAAAACAATTAAAACATGATCATGATATTCAAAACAGCCACATCTCACAGATTAGAGCACATGGGGGTCTACCCTACGGATCCACCTGTTCTCTTTTCCCCTAGCTCTCTCTTCACGTTTTACGGCTAGAGAGGATTCTTGAGATACTTGAAGATAGGTTTGGGTACACAAACACAATCAAAGGCTTTATTCTAGAAGAAAAGAAAAAAACAGATTATGGGGTTCTATTCTAGGGATCCACCTGTTCTCTTTTCCCCTAGCTCTCTCTTCACGTTTTACAGCTAGAGAGACTCTTGAGGTACTTAGAGACAAGTTTAGGAATACAAGTACAAAAGATGGCCTTATTCTACAGCAATAGAGAAGATCCTATTACTTCTAGAATTGAAGACAGAAAATAAAAGGGAAAAGGGACTTACCTGGATTGAGCAAGCAAGGCAGCAAGGATTCCTCTCTTCTCTTGGAGCTTCTTAGACTTCAAATTTTCGTGGCCTTTTGCTTGAGGAAAGGCCCTCTATTTATAGGCAAACCCAGGGGTATGGTTGGTTCAAGGTTTGGCAAGATAGAGTTTCAGTTTGAGTTAAACACAAGATCATGCCCATCCTTTATCCACAAAGATATTTCACACGAATAAAATATATAATTCACTCATTTAAAGGGATATTGGACTAAAGATAAGGCTTAGAAATCGAGAAAAGAACAGAACTCGCACGAGTCTGATGTGCCCGTAAATGCTTTACGGTCCAATGGTGTCCGTATATGTATTACGGGCGCTGCGTGCCCGTATATAAAATTCGGGCGCGCTTAGCCCGTAGATACAATACAGTCAAGGCTTAAATTATTCATTTTCATGCATTTTTGGCCTGTTTTAAATTCTAATTAATGTTTTCATTATTTTCTCATTTTGTAGTACAATTTGGGGTGTCTACACACACTTTAACAGTATCTAAGAAAACCAAAACATAAACATAAAACCTACAAAAATCCTTGTATAAACTAACATGGTTTGCTTCTAACTCATCTCATAATACATATCTAAATCATCCTTAATAAATAAACGAAAATCATGCAACAATTAAGCGAAAACAAGGGTGCTACTTGCCTTTTTCGCAAATCCAAACTCTAGACTATCAAATACAGCAACCTTTCTTCTTCTCCCTCAATTCTGAGCATGATTCCTTCTCTCAAACTTTAAACCACACGTCCAGCAACCCTTCCTTCAATACCACACATCCAAGACAAAAGAATAAACCTTTTATTTTCTTAAAAATTCCTATTTATACTTAGAAGTCTAATTGTAACCTATTTAGGAGTTTCTATTCTTCAAAACTCATCCCTAGAAGTGCTTGAATGTCCAACCATATCCATTTAGGTAATTTATCAGTGTCTAATTAAAATATGATAGCCTACCTTGCATATCTATCTTACCCATGCACCTTCACCAATTAAAATTCAAATAAAGGCTAAAATATATACTTACTTAGTTGTTTATTCACTTTCTTCATATCCTTAGCAAACTTTAGACTTGATCTTCCTCTTCACCTCCTATCCTTATCAAAAAAAATTTTAAACAAAACACAAAAAGAAAATATCTTGATTGAAATAAGATTATTTCCTAAAATATCTTAATTATTTAATAATAAAATCAAAGGATGATTCTCTCATTTATGAGAGGTCACCTCACATCAAATCAGACAACTAGGAGAGAGAAAAAAGCCACAACCATATAGCCTATACTACGGTTACCAAAAATCTCCTAATAATGGTAGAATCTGTCAGTAAATCTCCAAACCGTATACTATATACGGTCATGCCTTGACCATATACCATATAAGGTCGAAAAATTCGCAAATCTTGTTAGAAATCTGTCCGATAATCAAATAAAATCAAATAAACTACATTGGCCATACAGTTTGATAAAAATGAACTGAAAATGGTGTGTCCACACTTCCAATATGGTTTTGGTAGATTTGGTCGAAATCTTATCCTTTGCGCGAATCTGCCACATGGACGAATTGATCATTGCGGACAAGATAGCCAAAACCGTATAAAGGATATGGTTTTGACCAAACCGTATACTATATACGGTTTTGATTTTTATCTATAAATATGAACCTGCACCTCAGTGCAGGGGGTTGGAGACCTATTGGCTGCTTTTGGCTTTCATCCCCCACCTTCCTCATGAACCAGACCTTCTTCTCCTCTTCCTACCTCACCTAAATGCCCTCTAAACCCATCCTAATCTCTCCCAAGCTTCTCCCAACAACCATTAAAGCCTCAAGAATGTATTGGAGGGTCATTTGAAGGAGGAGAGACTCAAGTTGCTGTCCAAATCTCAAGGAGGCACCAAGCACCTCAAGGAGGCCTTAACCCCCAAGGTAAGCCTTCTCCATACATTGTATTCAATATATACGAAAATCAAGGTTCTATGAGCATGTTTTGGAAATTATGTGTGTATTTTTAACATGTTTTATGGCTCCCATATTCCTCTTCTCCCTCATTTCATTTTACCCCCTCGTTAGAGGACTCCTATGGTAAGGGGAGGAGCAAAGTTTAAAGGGAGATAAAGGGAGGCCATGGAGGGGATTGTCTACAGTTCCACTTTAATCATTTTCTTGTTCGTCTCGCTTTTATATTTAATAAATGGGAGAGCATGTTCTCCCACTTCCTACATCTCATGTACTGTAATGTCCCAGACCCATACCCAACAAGATATTGTCCGCTCTGGGCCCAATGGGCCCTCACGGATTTGTTCTCAAGGGATAACACGAGAAAACTTCCCAGTGGTCACACATCCTAGCACTGCTCTCACCCGAGCACGCTTAACTTGAGGGTTCCAAAGGGATTTTAGTCTCGTGTTATGCCTTAAAAGGCCTCTTGCTTTGTAAGGGATCTCAAGACTACTTATAGCGTCCCCGAGCATTATGGGATCCCAACCATATGCACATCCTCGCCTGGTAGCTCGCCCAGTGAGATTATCCATTCATCCGCCCACTCAGACAGCCAGGATGTCACATACTCCCCTTCATGGGACAACACGCCCTCGCGTTGGGCAAAACCCCCACACTTTCCGATCGGGGCAGTCTCTGATACCATTTGTAACGTCCCAAATCCATACCCAACAAGATATTTGTAACGCCCCGGATCCGTGTTGTTCATTAAAGATATAACACGTCTCACAGAGGGTTAGGTAAGGATCCAAATAAAAGTGATCGCTAGATAATCACACAATTTATTCCATATCAGAGTGCACAATCAAAATTTCCTATCTAAGAAGTCTATGGAATCTTCAAGTAGAATCAAATGGTTTCAATTTACTACCTTATTACATTTCCCACAAAATCAATTGAAACAGAGTTTAAATCTAAAATAACCTACTAGTCTAAGGATTGTAGTAATAATTCTCCTCCCTATAGGTTTCAGTCGGATCTACCCCAGTAGGCGCCTCACCATGAAGATCTGAAAAAAACAAAACAACAACGAGGGATGAGATACAAATATCTCAGCGAGTAGCACATGCATGCAGAAATAGTTTAACACAGTTATAAACATGCTTCGATAAATAACCAACAATTTAAACAAACCAGATTTTCTGATAACACCACGAAAGGTCAATGTCATGCATATTGTTAAATTGATTAATTTACATGCCAAGTAGACACTCCACACCTCCGTGTACACAGTTCCGGCCTACTCAGGGTATCGGATACTCTGAAATGACGGCCTACTCAGGGTATCGTCATCCAATGTCGGCCTACTCCGGGTATCGGCACTGACAACCAGGCCTACTCAAGGTATCTGGCTGCTCTACACTGGTCGTGGCAACACACAAGGCCATGCAATTATACCAATAAACAAATACCATTACATCACTAAGCTTAACAAGGATCCAAGGGAAGCTAAACCCAAAACCGATTAATAACCATATAAATTCCGCATACAGTAAACTCACATTGATTTCAAACCTGTGTATCTCAATACACTCATTCACAAGTTGTTCCAACCAGAACATCAACTCACAAAATTTAAAGGTTCCCAACCTCACAACAACACTCTCATACAATAAAATTTCTCTTACTCACACAAAACCATTCAATACTTTTCAGGCCTTGGATATTGAACAAAATCGACTTATACAATTTCAAAAACAGGAAACAGATAAAGTATATACCCATCCTGGCTTATTTACTTATAGGATCATGAATAGCACAAACTACCTAAATTTCTTAAACCCTCCTTTCGAATAGTTTGCAATAATGTACAGAATGTGATTCAATAGTCTCCAGTTTGGTTTGAATCGAATATAGGGTTTCTAACATCCTAAACTAGTCGATAAGTAAGTGCTTAAACCCTCAAGGTGTCCAGTGTAACTGGTTTTTATCAATTCTCACCTTTCGGCAAAAGATCGGGGCTTGCGCAGACCTCAAGCGCTAGGCGCGAGGTCGGCGGTAAGAAATCTCTTAACAAATACCAGTCGCGCTCACTTCAATATTACTAGGCGCGAGATGAGCGCGTGATAGGCGCGAGACTCGCGCAAGATGGGCAGAAAGAAATCAGTCCGTGCGAGCTAAGCACACGCTGAGCGCGAGCTCGGCGGATAGGGGACAAAGTCACTTGCGTCGACTACCTGCAGTTGGCGCCAGATAGCGCCAACTCGGCGGATACTACCCTGGATTTCCGACTCTCTGTTATTCCCAGATCTACACCACTGGGCAAACTTTTTCCCTCTGTAACAATTTCTTTAGTCTCCTAATATCCCCAGAAGACCTTTAAAACACTTTTGAAATTAATCTAAACAGATTTTTATTTGTCTCATTCAGTACTAAAGAAAACCCACACTCGGACTTTCTCCTTCCAGAAAACATGACTATCTCATTCCAGAAAACATATGCATTCAGATTAAACTCACGAAACAATGCGAAATCCAGTTTTAAAACGATGCTACTCACCTTATACGCTTCCAAGTCTTGGCAACAGCAACCCCTCGTAGAGCAAACCCCAACCCACAGTTATTCGTCTGGTTGCTATAGTCGCCCAGATGCTCTTTTGATCACCAGAGGAAAACCCTTCTTAACTCCTTGATCACGAACACACCAAACGGCACGAACACACCAAACGGTAGGAACTCCCCCAGTTCTTCTTCTCTCAAAAAAAAAAACCTAGGACCAATCGTCACAGCCGCAATCGCCAATCGCTCTCAGTACGAGTATACACGTATTCAAAACCCAAACCTAATTTTCCTAAAGTATATATACCTTCCATAAGTAATTTGCTGCTCGACGAACTTTTGAAAACCTCTGATCTGGTGTGTGCTCGCCCATCAAAACTCCTACATATTTACACAAAGCTCCTTAACTTTAATTCCCCACATAATTAACAACAAAAATAATTCTTAGAGAGAAAAGAATTTTCGGGTTTCTACAATATTGTCCTCTCTGGGCCCAATGGGCCCTCACGGATTTGTTCTTAAGGGATAACACAAGAAAAATTCCTAATCGTCACCCATCCTAGCACTGCTCTCACCTGAGCACGCTTAAAAAATTTTCATGACCCGGAACCAGGTCTGCCCCTCCAAGGCACAACCCATCCCAGACCGTGGCAAGTGGGCCATTATACTTAACAAAACACGAAGGATTTTAAAACTTTTTCTATACAAGTGTAAATGCAGACAGTTCATACTTGTGCATATCAAAAATGTGTTCATGCATATATATTTGAAATGAAATAAGACGTGGAAGTTAATTACAAAAGATGGGTGACTAATTACTCCTCTCAAAGGTAAGGGTTACAAGTCCAAAATAAACTATACATGCAATAAAGAAGTAACCTAGGGCCTATAGAAATCCTCCTCTCTATACCCTATAGCTTCCTCTTTGCCTCTATCCCCAGCTCGGTCCTTCACACCGGACGTCGATGGATCTAAAAAATAAGATAAGAAGCAACTGTGAGATGAATGTCTCACTAAGCAACACACGCATGCACAAGAAAACATAGTTTAGGCATATATCAATCGGTTAAATCATGACATGCGGTTATTTGAAATCATAAATCAATTATCACAATTTAGTGCCGTACAAATTGGTGCATGCTTGTGCTTCAATGTACAGTTAATGCATTTCATACAGTCTTTCATCCATTCTCACCAATGGTTATGTAGGTGGTTTGGTATCATACTATACATAATCATTATCTTGCTTCACCGATTACATGCGGTGCTTTGGTATCTACGCCGATTTCACATGACGTAGGCATCTAATACTCTGGCTACATATGTCGTATAAATATCCATAGATGATTACCCAATAGTAGATGGAGTGGTATCACAATACCATCGAAACATCAACAACAACACATATCCATCAAGCTTCACCGATTACACATGGTGGCTAGGCATCTACACCGATTTCACATGACGTAGGCATCCATTGCTGATTACACATAGCACATGGGCATCAGCCACCTATTACACATGGCATCGGAATGATACTCATCCATTGTTGATTACACATAGCAAATGGGCATCGGCCACCGATTACACATGGTGCCGGAATAACATATACATCCATTGCTGATTACACATAGCGAATGGGCATCAGCCTCCGATTTCACATGGTGCCGGAATAACATATACATCCATGAACAATAACAATGGCACTTGTCCATAGAGCATGTGTATAACAATCCTATTTATAAATAGCATGGACAATAGTAATGTTGTTACAAATATCATGTGGGTTATGCACTCAGGCATGCCAGATCTCAAGGGTAGCCTATGGCCTTACCCGAGTTATTATTGGGCCAAGCCCTTATTTAGTACTCATGGATGCTGGGCCACTGCCCTTCATTACTATCAATCACTATGGGCCACTGCCCCTTTTCACCTGATTTTACAAGCAACGGGCCAATGCCCTTAATGAATCCAGTATTCTAGTGTGGCCAAAACCCTTCCCACTATATAGTAATGCTGGGCCGAAGCCCTTCCTATCATGTATGGTTTACTCACAATATAGCTCAACAATATTGGGTGACTTTTCATGAAATTCTCCTTTCCGTGCCACACTGGGGCAACCTAGGCCTTAATTCTGTGATACTTGTATAACTGGGTCTTGATTCTTGATTTCTACTTCTAAAGGTTAATTGAAAGGTGCTCGAAGTGGTGGGAGCAAGTTATCCTAATCCTATAGTTCTCTGGGACAGAAACTCTTTGTAAGACCTTCCTTGGTAACACGTACCCATAGTCCTTGTTACTTGGAATTTTGAGATACTTCCAGTTGGGACACTTTCTAGACACGTAATTCTAGCTTATACGTAGGTTGGATTTGAATAAAAACACTTGGCGGTTCAATCTGGGTAAAACCACATTTTTTGAGATTATCTACATTTCACGACTCATCTTGGCAATCTATGCCTCAATCCTCTTGAAACTTATGTAACTTGGGTTTGGTCCTTGTATTCAGCTTCCATAGGTTATTTGGAAGGTATTTGAAGTGGTGGAATCACTTTATCCCACTTCTATAAAGATCTGGGGCACAACTCTCTCTATGAGACCTATTCTAGCAAAACATACCCAAAATCCTTACTATTTTGAATTTGGTGGTAACTCTAGTTGGAATCGCTAGGCTCCTAAATCTCACTCATACATGGGTTGGACTCACACAAAATCAATCCTTGGTTCAATTTGGACAAAAATTGGGAAAATTGAGAAAACAGGGCAGGGCACTCGATAGGTTGCTCGAGCCTGCTTCGAGCAGCCAGAAATTACTCTCGAGTTCTCTCTGTTCAAGCACTAGCTAGAACAGTCACTCGAGCGGCCATGCTTTAAAACTCTACCTAAAGCTACCTAAAACTACCGCCCGATGCCGCGCTCGAGTGGCTATTCAGGCGGCTGGGTTTTCTCAGCAACTCGCGAAATCCGAATTTTGGGATTTTGGGGTTTTCTCAAATCTCACCCGTTTTGGGTGTTTTTGGGCTCTAAATTGTTCCTAGCATGTGTATTTATCTATACCCTACAAAACCCCTAAAAGAAATCCTCTTTATTTACACAAATAAACATTTCATACATCAAACCCTAACATTCTCATCTCATACACGAAAATAGCTGAAAATTTGAAATGTGGGAGGGGTGGTGTTGCTTGCCTCTTGCAAACACTTAAGCAAGTCTTCTTGCTTCCAAATCAACCCACGAATAGCACTTGTAGGCTTCTTGATTGGTTTCACCACAATCTCCAAGCAAATGCTCCCAAACGAAAATGCCCTTCCTTGATGTTCTTCTTTTTCTTGCAAGGGGACTCTTCCAATGAGTTCAGAAATGGACAGAAGTGATGAGGGATGAAAATCCAAGAGAAGATGAGGAAGAAATGAAGGTGGGAAGGGAAGGAGGAAGATGAAGAAGAGAGAAAGGGAGAGGGGTCGGGTGTGTTGGTCGAATGGGGTTTTGGGTTTATTTTTATTTTTTTTCTTTTTCACTTAAGTGGCTTCTCACAAGACACTATATTTTTACCAGTTTGCCACTCCTCCCTTCAAACACCAAGGTTATTTCACCTTTGCCACTTCACTCCTATTTGCACACAACACTTACTCATTTCTCACTTGAGATCAAACCTTATTCAACCATTGGAGACTACTCACCTTCGTAGGCCACTGTCAAGCCGAGGCCTAGCCACTTTGACTGGCTTTAGGCTCAGGCTCCTCTAGCTTCACCTACACATCACACTCACTGATTAGGGTGTGCAAGGGATATTTGAACGAGGTTTCACATGTACCCTTTAAATCCCCCCACATCCCTTCTTTATTTGCTTCTCTTATAGTCTTTAGAGTTTGCTTTGTGCTTTCTTTAAAATATAGAAAATGCTTGTGTGTGTCCTTCTAATTTTGTTATGTGTACACCAAAAGCATGCATCCATGCTCACCCCCACGTTTATCACAATGATTTGGAGTCTCCCCACCTTCCATACACACGTTTAGCACACACAAAAGTATACACATGTCTTCACTTGAAACCCAAGGTTGTTTTCATGCACACTCCATGTTATCTCCACACACCACACTCTTCATTAGCATGTTTTAAGCTATCCCTGCCTTATTATTTGTGCCCTTCCTAATTTATTGATTGGGTATGTACCGTGGTTTGGCCGTGACCGTTAGGCAAGCGACCTCCCAGGTCATCGGATAGCCTCTCCCTAAAGGGGGTTATCTTGTAAGACCCCGAATTTTCACATAATAAATAAATAAATGTATAAATAAAAGAAAATATGAGTTAAGTTATAATTAAAATAAAAAGTGAAGATTTAGAGGATAAGTAATTCAAATAAGTAATAAGTTGTAAATAAAGGACTTTTAAGGAAATTAACCTAAAAGGGTATTTTAGTAATCTTCAAAAAGGGTAATTTATAAATATATCATTAAACAATAATTAGGATTAGAAAATAGAAGAAAATAATTTATTTAGTCAAGTTAGAAATTAAAAAGAAGTAATAAAAGCCTAAAAAAGGAAAAAGGGTAATTAGGTAAATTCGGGTCTTAATTGGGAGGAAAAGTAACTAATTTGGGTTTTAGGTGATATTTAGGATTTAAGAGAGTGTTAGGCACGAAATTAAGCTGTAAGGAGTGTTTAGATATTAATAAAATGTAATTAGTATAGTATTGGTAGAAAAATAGAAGGTGGAGAAAAAGAAGGAATTAATTAGGAGTTAGATTTTAACTAGACCACTCTTGGGTTAGCCCAATTAAAGGAGCTTATTAGGGTTGGTTTAGGACTTCTAATGCCAAGTATAAATATGAGAGTATGGTGAGACAAAAGAGAATTTTCATGGGTTAAACATTGAGAGAAAAGAGGAAGAGAAAGGAAGAAGGTTGCTAGAGATGTTCGGCCAGTCTCCATCAAATCGCGATCAGGGAAAATCCGAATAGTGGATCGACTTCAAATTTGGAGGTTTTGGTCATGACTGATGGATATACAATATGGACGGTGGAGATTGGAATTGGAGAACCCTAGGTTGGTGCGATTGGGAGCAGAAGTTGGGTTCAGAATTAGAAACTCTAAGAAGAAGAAGGATTTAGTGCATGAGGCAAGTAGTAACCCTTGAAAACTAGAGGAATTGCATGGTTTTGATTTCTGTGATTTATTATGGTTTAGTTTGATTAGCTGGAACGGATTTTACATGGAATCGTATGGTTTATATTTTAGAGTTTTGTGTTCTTGAAGGATTTGCTAAAGTAATGAATAAATCTTTGTTTGATCATGTAAATATTCATGGGATGGTATTTAATTGATGCAAATTAATCTAGAGGGATTTAGATATGATTTAGAATGTTAAGGGATTAATTTAGACCAATGGACCTCAAAGCAAAAGCTTAAAAATTCAAAATTGGAAAATCTGGAAAATTATTATTGAAATTTGAACTAGCGCTGATGAAGTGCTGAAAATGCATAATTAGACACTTTAAATGAAGTGAAAAATAAGTGAAAATATCTTAAAAGTTCCTAATTATGCATTGGGTTGTAAGTGAAAGCTTAAGTTTTGAATTGGTATAATTTTGGGATTAATAGAATTAAATGAGCATAATGTTGATTGAAAACAAATTAGATGGCATAGGATTCGTGTGGCATCATACCTTGCCAACACAAGATATCAATTTCAACTGGGCATTTACTTTATTACCCCTCACTAACACTCATATGGTTTATTTGTTACAGGGTTAAATTGGGCACTAAGAGGAAACCAACGTGGATTGGGTTGCTGATGTGGCTAATGGTTTGGGAGGCCGTTGGAGCTCAACCAATGGAGCTGAGTTCGTTGGGAATGGACGAATGAGAGAGGAGCATTTTGAGTATGAGGGGTCGTGGAAGATAGGGTATTCGGCATTAGAGGGCTGGGTCAAAAAGAAGGAGGCTATTCAGCTTGAGGATGGCAGCTGGATCAGGGTGAGAGCAGTTCAGTTTTTCTTCTTCGTTTTCTTTTCTGCATGCGTTGTAATTTCCATTCTCTATCGACTCTTGAAGTTTTTTTTGGGTTGGATGACCAAGACAAGTTCTCCATCACCTGGGATTGGAAAACGATCAAGATGGTTCAAGCACATTGAGCTTTGGAAGAGTTTTAGTTTGTATTCTCAGACATTACTGTTTTCTTTTGCTGAGAAATTTTCATTCTAAGCAATTATATTTAGATTATTCATTTTCTATACTTTAGTTTACTACAATTCGTCTTCTTCAATCTATGTTCTCTGTTTTGGATTATGTTTTTTCTGCGGTTTTATGAATTTAGAAATGGTTAATTGTAGCAGATCTTACCATGTGTGAGTAAATATATCCCTGAGCTCAGGTGGAGCTCCGAATTGGAATGCTTCCTCTGTTTTCTTGATCCTCTCATGGTTTTCCTGTTTTAATCCTTAAGAATTCCACAACAGGATCTATTAGGATTACCATTGATTCTCCAACTCTATCCTTGATCCACTGTTGACTGTAGACACAGTGGATACTTGGGTTTGAATTTGGGTTTCTTTGGCAAGAAAGGCAATCTATACCTGTTCTAGAATTTTTCGGGTAGCATATGTGTGTAAATTTTGGGTTTACAAGGCTTAATCATCCGAATGCCAATGTCATGACTGAATCGGCATTTGTAGGAGAGAGGGTTTTGGAAAGAGTGGAGCAATCCATGAAGAGTGAAACCTGAAGTTTAGGTGTTTGATAATCTGATCCTTAGAGTTCCTGTTTACTTTAAATCCTGATCTACTTTTCATTCAGTTTTCTTTATTTTCTTTAATTCCTCTTAGATGTGGTAGAATTTCTTTCATGTATATCTCCTATGTTCGCACGCAATCCATCCCCATTGTACATATAACCCTTTAATTCATCTTAGTTACTTTAGTTCTTAGAGTTAGGTTTTAATTAGTTTAATTTTGTTGGATCTCTAATATTTTGTTGGTTAATTTTTTTAGGTTCAGATTATTTTTTTTCTCTTTTGTCAAATTTAGTATTTTTAGCATTTTTTAATTTCTGATTTACTTCTAACAACTGTTGTCCTTGTGGAAATTGACCTTGGGGCTCACCCAAGTATTTCAATTTGACACTCCTGCACTTGGGAGCAGCACTTTTGCGAACACATCAAGCTCCTAGGATCGCCCAGGATCGCCTAGCTTACCAGGGTAGGTGCTCTATGCAGAAAATTCAGATTTTGGGGATTTTTGTAATACGAATAAATATTCAATAATTTTTCTAATAATATAAGCATACTAGCATCTTTATAAAGACCTAATTAAGGTATAAAAATTTATAAAATTAGATTGGGAAAATTAACCAATTAATTGGAGGTTATAATGAAAGGATGGTGCATGAAAAGGTCTAAATGGTATGGGATAATGTTAGGAATAATACAACTGGTATTTATAGGGTAAAAACATCTTTTAAACTATATTTTAGGTCTGTATAAAATGGTGGAAATTAAAAATACGGAAAATTGAATTAGATGCTATCATGGGTATTAATTGTGGGAATTTGGAATATAATAAGGGGATTAATGAGGGAAACTCCAAGCAAGACTTGAATTATTTTTATTTGTGCTCAAAATGTGAATACTGGTTTTTGGAATTGTATAAACTTTAATTTTCATTGAATTTATAATTCATGAGTTTTATTTCGAATATATTTGAGAAATTGCATATGTTATCCTGCAAAAGGCTTTATTTTGGGTTATAAGGATTGAATCATGGTTTTCTCTTGGAATGGAATGTTTTGGTATGGATTGGATTGTGGTATGATGTTATTCGCTTTCTTTTATGGTTGAGTGATACGACTCTTCTGGTTAAGTTGATACTAGCTTTTACAGCAAAGTTGGGTAATCCTCTGTTGTAGGGATGTGTAATCCTCTATGTAAAGATGTGTAATCCTTTACGGTAAAGGTGTCTATGCCTCCTACAGTAGCGTGTCCTCCCGTATGTTGGTTTTATCGTGTTTTGTGTCAGTGGGCTTAACTGGTTATGGATCCATAGTTTTGGCTGGTTAGCTAAGTGATATTTCGCTTGGGTTGAGTTACTCCTTGTGCGAGCGCGCTTCCTTTGCAAGTTAGTTTGCATTGGGGGGTCCTGTGTCTGTAGGGTCATTTCGAGCCTCGATAGTTGTAACGCCCCAGACCCATAACCAGCAAGATATTGTCTGCTCTGGGCCCACAGGCCCTCACGGATTTATTTTCAAGGATAACACGAGAAAACTTCCCAGGGGTCACCCATCCTAGTAGTACTCCCACCCGAGCACGCTTAACTTTAGGGTTCCCAGGGGATTTAGTCCCGTGTTGTTCCTTTAAAGGCCTCTTGCTAATTTGGGGGTCTTAAGACTACTTATAGCATCCCAGAGCGTTGTGGGATCCCAACCATATGCACATCCTCACCTGGTAGCTCGCACAGGTCTCACCCCGCCTACATCATAGCCGCCCACTCAGACAGCCAGGATGTCACACTAGTGATTCCTATACATGTAGATCAGCGGTCATCTCCATGTATTGATTTCGGTGCTACATGCTAGTGGTACATACCAACTCTGCTGAGTTCGTGCGCAATAAGTTGATGACTACGGCTCCTATCTAAGGTGATGTTCACGGGTTTGAGAGTCTTAGTAGCATTGCTCTAAGTCGTATGATGGTATAGCATTTGTTTGAGTGTCATCTCAAAAACTTATCATCTTTGTGAGTCCTGCAATGACACGTGTTTTATCACTATTCGTCAGTTTATTTATCAATAACATCTTTTGCTGGTATTTTACGTCTGAATGCATATCCTATTGCTTTATTTGGAATTGGCCCTGTTAATTTGAATTTTATCGCCTTAACGTTGTTTAATCACATTCCTCATGAATATTTGCCTAAATAAGACTGTTTACTTGCATGCACCTGCTACTTGCTGAGATGTAAATCTCACTCCGTTTTCACCTATTTTTCAGGTTTGCTTGGAGAGATCGCAAAGATGGGGTTTATTTAATGGGTAGAATTGTAATTGATATTATTGTCCACATTTTGATTAGACAAATTTTATTGTAAACTAATTTGATTAAATTGAATAAAGAATTGTTTTATTTCCCACCAGAACTTTGATGTAATTAACTAACTTTAAAATTTATTGTGAATCTTAGTTTGTATCTGACCCCAGCTTCGTGGTAACACCTCGGGTTTGATTGTTGAACCGGACTTGGGTTGTTACAGTAGCGAATAGGGTTCGGGTTGGGTGCCGGTTTTGCACTAACTCGAGTTCGGGGCGTTACATATCTTGTCTTGCTTACAACCATGGTGGGGAATCTCCTCCCCACCCAAACATCCTTGAATTCCGACTCAAAACAGTGAAGGAGAGGCCCCAAGCCTTCTCCCTCCTTTCCCTTTTGATTGAACACTGAGTAACTAGGGCTATTTTGCTTTAAAATGGAATTGTGAAGCTGACCCACAGTGACCTACAGATGTTACCAGACCCATATGATGAAGGGAACCCCATTTCCCCCCTGAAAAATCATACGGTTTTGACCAAACCGTATGATGTATGCAGTTTGGTAACAGAGAATTGCAAAAATCTGATTTTTCTTGATTAAACAAGATAAAAATTAATTTCTAAAAGTAAACCAACAGGGTCCTGGATAACGGGACCCGCTTTGGGACTTGGGCCTAACCTTAGGCCCAAATGTGCATATTTTTGGGCCTTCCAATGGGGTCCACACCCACCAAGCTTAACCTAAATCCACTCCAAAGTGGATTCCAAGCTATTTTGACTCTCTTGGGCCCTTACTAAGCCCAAGGGACCCTATTTATTATCCTTAATCAACCAACTAACATAATTTGCATGTTTAAAACATATCCAAACAAAATAACCAAATCCCGAAAGGGATTATCCAACGTAATCCCAAAGAGTACTTAAGCTACCTTTAGGCTCTAAATGACAAATATGTGGGCCTTTTAACAGGGCCTATAAAACCCCAAAGTTTTGATTGATAATTTAGAAATTGTTTTAGTAAGAATAATTATTATTATTGGTGGATATTTCATGAAAATGAAGAGCAAGGTTATTTTGGGAATTTCAGAGATTAATTGAAGGAATTATTATTTATGGCAAGTGGTTATTATATATTTTGTAGCATGAGCATTCAAGAGATATTATAATTAAATTAAATGAATTAACTATAGTGTTAGTCTAGGTTGGCATTGTAGAGTGGCCATCAGCAAATCATTGGTGTTTAAATGAGTTAGGCGGCAAAGCAAGGGGGTACAAAAAGGAGAAGGAAGTTAGTTGGAGGGTTTTTGTAAAACCCCGAATTTTTCTTAAATAATAAAATAAATTAATAAATAATATCTTTGGGAATTTTAATTGATGGAAATATTTTCTTAACGTAGGGAATGATATAATTAGGGGAGATCCAGAGTTGGACGCAGATCCGACTGTCCGATCATGAGATATCGAGGTATGATTCATATTTTAAGTTGATGTGTTCTGATTGGGCAGTGTGTATAGGATAGTGTGTAAGTGAGCTACGTAGGATTAAGGAGTATATATAATAGTTTAATAACCTAAACATATACGTTTGGTATTCTCGCTTGTATTCGAAAGCCGCAAGCGACAAACCTTGAGTGAGCGACCGAGAACGACTGGAAGAAAAAGAAGGAGGAAGAAAGGACTTGGTCTTGTGCTCTTCATCGTCCAAAGTATTGCTGGGTGATAGAGTTCATGGTTGTTTAGAGAAGAGAAGGAGAAGCAACCGTAGACAGAGGTAGGTGACACTGTTTTACGTTCGTTTAATCGCCAAAGCATGTTTTTATATGATATATTGATGTATTTAGTTTGATATCAATGCTATATGTATGATAGAATGATAGTGGACGAGAAAAATCACGTTTTGAAACTGTTTCTGTTCGTTTTTGGGGGACCGCCGACCTCGACTGTGCTCGGCGCTAGTTAAAATTTTGAGACCACTGAAGATCGCTTGAAGACTTATCGTCGGTGACCTGTTTTGCACTACCGCCAACCTTAGACCGCCGGGGCGATCCTAGGCGCTCTGTGCAGAAATTCCAGATTTTCGTAATTTCGAACCCGATTCAATTCTAAACTATTTTTAGTAAATTTTAATGATTAATTAAGATGTTTTAAGACCAAAATAAATTATCTAATTCCCTATTTTACAGAAAAATAAATTAGGAAGATATTTAGGACAGTAGTTGCCAAACTTTGAAAGTAATTGAGAAATCTAGTCTTTGGAAAACTTGACTACTATTTGATTATCAGATCAACTTTAAATTACACTATAAACCAGAAAATTACATAAAGAGAATTCAGAACTCAGATGACCCTAATATTGAAGTAATTAACAGATTTAACCTTTATATGCCGCTAGGCACCAACCCTTATAGAAATATTATATTTTAGGGAATTTTTGGAGTCTAGTGGGCACAGCTGGTTATGGATCCATAGTTGTTGCTAGATAGCTGAAGGATATGTCATTTGGGTTGAGTTTCTCACTTGTGCAATGCGCTTCCTTTGCAAGTTAGTTTGTCTGGGAAGGTCCTATGTCTAGAGGGACACCCCGGTGAGCCGCTGGTGATTCCCTGTACATGTGGATAAGCAACCATCTCCATGTATTGATTCTGGTGCTGCATGTTGGTGGTGCATGCCAACTCTGATGGGTACGTGTGCAATAAGTCAGTGACTACGGCTCTTGTTTAAGTTGCGCTGCATAGGACTTGAGTATCATTAGTAGCATTGCTCCTAAGATGCACGGTGGTATAGTGATTGGTCGAAAGTCATCTCAAAAGGTTTATCTGTCTTTGGGAGTCCTACAATGACACTAAAATCACAAACACTTGTTATTATTATTTTATACATGCTGGATGCATGTGATTGAGATATTGGTCGGATGTGACTGTTTAGTGCATCCTAGCAAAGCATGAATTATGTTATTGATTTTGATATTGGATTCTTATAATAGAACTTGCTGAAATTCATCTTTAGAACTGTTTATTATACTGTTTTGTATTCATGAATGATACGGATGATTATACGAGCCTGCTTAGTCGAGATTGCTTAATCATGCATGAACTGTTATTTTACTTATATTAACTGTTTAAACATGCATGTGTTACCTACCAGGATATTCGTATCTCACCCTACTTTTATTTCATTTTTTCAGCTGTTACGCGAGAGGGGGATCATAGTGATTTCCAGGGAGAGGTAGCTAAGTATTCACCGGAGGATCGGATATTGTCTGAGGTGGATGATTGATATATACTTAGTTTCTTTGATTAGACTATTATTCATTTGGTTTGATGTATTAGAGAGATAGTGACCTTTTATTTTTACCAGACTTTGATATTAATGTTGATGATTAACTATAATGATGTTTTGAGGATTTTATACTACACTTCCGCACATACTTGTTCTACACTCTGATAGTTAATCAATTGAATGGATTATTTAATTCTTTAGTCTGGTATATTCTTGATGTATATTTGATATGGGCCAGTAACACCTCGGATTTGGTTGTTGAACTGAATTCGGGTTGTTACAGTAGCGAATCGGGTTTGGGTCGGGTGCTGGTTTTGCACTGACCCGGGTTTGGGGCGTTACAGTTTTGCTTGGTTGGTTAAAGTTGGAATCTTCTGAAGAACAAAAGGAGAAGAAGGAAGAAGGAGATCAGATCTGAGGAGAACCTGATGAAGTCTGAAGAGAACCGAAAAGATGAGATGAGTTCCTCATGATCGATTGTAATAGAAAGAGAGTGAATTGGATTTGCTTAGAGCATTGGAGAAATTGAAGAACCTCCAGATCAGAAGAGAATTCAAGTAAGTATTGCTGTATTTTCATGGTTAAGGATCAATTGCAAAAAATCTACTCAGATCTGTCTGAATCTGAGTTTGATTAAATGAAGCTTTGATGCATTTCAGAGAATTAGAAGTAGAATTTTCGAAACAATTCAGATCTATAAATTTGGAGTTTGAAGGAGTTGGATTAAGCTAATCGAATGTAAGTAGCACTCTTGGATTTCAGTTTATAGCATATAAATCAATTACTTTCGTATGCTTGAACGAACAATCAAGAGTGTATCGAATTTTGATGTTGATCGCATGAAACCTGAATTGCTGTTAAAAACTTAATTTAATTAATTTGAGGAACCTTGATTTATAGTATAGAGATGTATTAGCATACTTAGGAATAGATTAGAGCAATTAAAATCAGGTCAGAGATGAAGAAATCGAATTTACAAAATGTAAATAGTCGCTGTCGGAAAATTTCGAGGCACCGCTCAAGCCAAGAGGCTCAAGCAATCCTGTCAAGCGCCCCTTCTATTTGTTAAATTTCTGAAGATTAGGAGAGATCACTTAAGCAACCTCTCAAGCACCCGTAGGTTGGAGGTTAGATCTGATCGGATTGGATATTAAGTCGGTCGCTCTACCAGACCGCTTGGGCGATCTATTGAGCACCCAACTCTGAATTTGATGGTTTGGAAAAATTAAGATGGTTTACCACATGGACTAATTTCTGGGCAAATTCAAGACATGTATAACTAGTGTTTAGGTCTCTATAGTTGATTTCCAATGACCGAATAAATTTATCAAATAAGTCATGAAAATGGGGTGCATTCTACTTAATGTGGTTTTGATTTGGGCTTCTAAGTAAAGTGTGTTGTTATGTTGATTTTAACTGAATGGGATGATTTCATACACGTGTATTAGTTGCTTATAAACATGTTTTAACTTCTGGAATTTCATAATTGTGGTTTTCTATTGTTTAGGGCAAATTTAGCCTAGTTTGGGATTTCCGGGCAGATTTAGATTACTTATTCTATCTCATGATTGAATGTTTTTAAATATTGTTTCGATTATGGAAAAGTTGCCTTGAAGGCATGTATTTGAGATCCTCCATGATGGAGTGGGTTGGTCATGAGTGACCCATGTTTATATACTTGAACACATTGGTTTACGTGTTGGCTTACTTGATGGTTTAATTTTACCTAATTTGGTCTAGCTTACCTTGGATCTATGACTTAAGCTTAGTAATGTAATATGTTGACTCTATTGATATAATTGCATGGCCATGAGTGTTGCCACAACCAGTGTAGAGCAACCCGAAACCTAGAGTAGGCTGGGTTGTCAATGCCAAAACCCAGAGTAAGCCGGCATTGGATGACAAACCCCTGAGTAGGCCGTCATTTCAGAGTACCGAAACCCTGACTAGGCTGGACTGTGTACATGGAGGTGTGGATGTTGCTCTGGCATGTTGATTAATCAATTAAAGTAAACTACATGACATTGGCCACGATGTTACTTGGATTATAATACTTGTATTGTTACTTGATTATCGGTGTTAACGAAATAGTATTGGTTTATCAGAATTCCTATGTATTCGTATTGACTTATTCATTGTAATTCTTTATCGTGACATAGTTTTAGAAATGGGGTAAAATGTTTTAGCATGCATGTGCTACTTGTTGGGATATTCATGTCTCATTACGTTTTGTTTTGCTTTCAAATACTCTCGGAGAGGACACGACTACTAGGGTAAAGCCAGAGGATTTGTATAGGGAGGAGGATTATTACCTTCCTTAGTCATTGTAGATTATCTTGTGGAATTGAACTGTTATTTGAATCGGTTGGGATTGAATTGGTATTAGTTTGATTAGAGATATACATTTACATGGATTGGTTTAATTCCCACACTTAATAGAAGATTTAAATTTCCTCGCTCTGATATATGTGACTTAGGCTATTAATATGAGTTGATATGAGAATTTGGGCCCATAAATAACACTCTGTGAGATGTGTTATATCTTTAATGAACAACACAGATCCGGGGCGTTATAGGGCCCACATACCAAACCAACATCATCTTTAAAGTAAGAAGATAAGATCAAATAAAAGGGGACCTACACCACTTAAGTGGTCCCCCCATATACTTAAAATAAAGAATGCATATTGGATTAGGATCGGGTGAGGTAATCAAGTTGGCTCATAACCAGGATGACCCGTGGGACCCGTCATCCGACGTGGTGTCTATAGACTTCCTTGGATTGTAACCGAGAACTTAACCGAAATCTCAACAAAACCACAAGCCACCTAATTAGACAACCTCTTAGGTAGCCAGGTGTCTGTCTGCACCCCATCAGGCAGTGGCGACTCCCATTCCCCCATTTCCTTTTCCCAATCCCGAAAGCACATGATCTTTCATGCTTTCGCCAAATATCATGCCAGGAACCGATTAATTCCCTAAAGGAGGCATGCACTAACGTGAACCTCCTAGAAATCAGTGTGCGGCCCACGGATCGACGCACACACAATCATCATCCAAAATCTTAGACAAGGGATTAAAGTTGGGCATAATTAATCTGCAAAAAGGCTTCACATATATTCATATATCCATTAGTTTAGGTTTTTGAACATATAATGGTACCTCCCACTAAGACAAATAAAATTTAAGCAAACAATCAACCAAATATTGAAATAACAAGAATATAACATTTATATTCACAGTCATTAGTGGGTATCAAAAACTTTTACCCCAAGTGGCAACCATTTTGGTAATCATGTCACAACATGTAAAAGCGAATAGAAGCTATTCATCATGATTCCATCTCATGTTACATATCTAAGATATATAATCATTTATGACTCTTGATTTTCTTTTAGCCAACAAATCAAAACAATTTTTACTTGGTTAACCATTGTTTAAATGACATGTAATAGTAGGATAGTGCTGCTATTTAATAACATTCCCACTACTCATACATACTCATTTATCTTCCTAAGAAATAAATTTAGAAAATTAAAAGACCAATAGTGGCTTTAACTATTTTAGTTTCAACCAATATCAATCAAATAAAATTCCAATTTATCAACAATGGAGAGCCATAGGAATTAATTACATGAAATAACCCTATTTAACATTTATATTACGTTTATAAAGAAAACCCTTTTCTTTTAGTTTATTAAATATAATAATATATTCTAAAATAATATTATTATATTATCCGGGTCATTCTAGTTAAACTAAGTAAAACCCAAACCCACGTGTCAAACCCGCATTGGCCATGGTCATTAGGTGATGGATCTAAGTCTAATAGGATAAGCTCTTTAATGTGTCGAACCAACAATTGATTGATCAAGACCCACTAAACCACAACCCAGTCAAACCGGGTTAATCCCAATCCCAAAAGTTCAACCAAACTTAAAACAAGGTTATCCAAACAAACCCCTTAAGGCTTTTAGGTTGTCTCTATTTCCAAAACAACCCAATTGGTCAAACCGTCTAACCCCCTTTTGCCCTTAGATTTTAATTTGCAAAGAATCCCACTTTCTCCATTTTTTGGGAAATTTACAGATACACCCCTTGAGGTTTCTAACAAATACAATCAAACCCCCTCATGTTTAAAAACAATCACTTACCTCCCTTGAGGTTTGCAAATTGTATACTTACACCCCCTACCATCAATTGAGAGTTAACACCGTTGCTTGTGTATATATTAGAAGACCAAAATAGCCCTCATTTTACAAAATTACTCATATGCCCTTATTTTGCTTGAGAGAGATTACATTATCTCTTGCCTTTCTTCACACTTGAAAGAGTCTCCGGTGGGGGTGACCCTCAACATTGGGTGACCTCCGATGACTTCTAGCGGTATTTTCTCAACTCCATTCTTCACACTTGAAATAGTCTTTGGTGATGGTGACCCTCGACATTAGGTGACCTCTGATGACTTCTGGCGGCATTTTCTCAACTCCGTTCTCTATTTCTTCCGGTGACTTGACATCTGTACAGAAGATTCCTTCAACGTTAACCCAACCTCATTTCATTTGAAGATATTCATCGTTTTATTTGGGGTTTGTAGCAGACACCTTTCATCTTCAAATTTTTGAAATAGCCAACACCGACCAACAACCAATCAGTGGGTAACAATTCCAGCTCTCAATAGTCTCAAATTCATCTTTCCAATGGAAGTACCTCGGAATAGTTAAGTGTAGCTGAAGCATGAAGGCGAAATTTTACAGCAAAAGAACCCTGCACCCTAAACCCTATACGGTGTAACGAACTAACCTGATGATCAGACACTTGATGAATGCTTACTAACATCCTACAAATTCGAAATTGAAGCTAAAACCCAACCTATACTTGTTTACCCCAATTTAAATTGGAAAAATTAAGTACATAAAATGGGAAAAAATTAGATACAGCACCATCAGATAAAGGGCATTTGAAATAGCAATTTTGGATTATATTAGCGGTTTGATTTAAGCGAAGTTGTACAGCAAAACTCTATTTGAACGAGCGTTGGATTATACTTGAAGATCAACCATACAAGGCATGTTAGCTTCACAAGTCAACAGATTTTGCTCTTGGGATCGTGGAGGGCTACAACAGAGTATACGTTGGAAATTTCTTTGATACGCTCTCTTTGCCAAGAGCCTTATAGTCAGATCAGCAGGTGCTTTGATGGAGAGTGGAGGTGAGATGGCCATTTCCAGCTCAGCACATGTTTTGTTGGATGTGCTTTGTTGGAGAGCAGAGATGAGATAGCCATCTCCAGATTAGCAGGTGCTTTGTTGGAGGTGCTTTGCCAAGAGTAGAGATGAGATAGCCATTTCCAGATCAGAGATGAGACAGCCATCTCGTTAGGAATTAGGTTCTTTTTGACAGGGAGAGCTATAACTCAAAAGAAGGGGTTGGGCATTGGAGCACAGAGATTCGTTGGAGAATGGAGACGACACAGCAATCGATTAGATTTTAGTTTTTTCTCTTTCGAACAAAATAATGGTAGATAAATAATTTAGAAAACAAAGGGTGTTTTGGTCCTTTCATATACACACATGTAACGGAGTTAGTTCTCAATTAACGATAGGGGGTGTAAGTATATAATTTTCAAACCTCAAGGAAGTTAAGTGATCATTTTTAAACTCAAGGGGGTCTAATTGTATTTGTCAGAAATCTCAAGAGTTGTATCTGCAAATTTTCCTATTTTTCACATGATGATGACAACGACGTCATCATCCACTAAAGAGGTGATGATGTCATCGTCTCTTCCACTTCTTTGTTCGTGAACAACCAACAGAGAACATGGGTTTACACCCGTCACCCTCAAAAAACAGAAAGGGAAAAAAGGGGGGTTATTGGGTTTTTTGGACTTCCCTTTCGCCGACTATTACGGTCCTAGATGCTAAGTGCTTAATAGGACCATCTAACACCCGCGTTGGGGTCGCCGACAAGATCCAACGCTGATCTCATCAAGCCGGCTACTACACTAGATTTCTAGCATCTAGCATCAATCCGAAACAATGCATAACAGAGGGTTTTCATGGGGTTTTTACATGTCTATCTTCTCCGGCATCAAATCTCATTAACAATCAAGGGGGGTTTCGATGCCGAGTGTTCCGCCGGATTACTGAGCATCAACCGATGCCTAAAATCCTTATAATGATCTTATCTTTAGGGTGTCATGAAGATGAAAAATAAGACTAAATCAGGCGTGGGATAGCGCTAGCAATGGGTCGGATATATATCCAAATCCAATCCAAAAATCTTGAATTCGGATATGAGATATAGATCCCTGGTTCAAATACGAATATCGGATTTCGGATCTGACCGAATTCGTATCCGAATTTGAATCTATCTATATCTGATCCAAATAGGATCCGAACTAAAATCAACATATACTTTTCATTAAACCATTGGTAAACTTTGTATAAACCATGGTTGAACCATCCTTACTCATGTCTTGCTTTAATATTTATAAGGCTCATTAGTTTTGATATTTAAAATTTGCTTTAATAGTTAAACTTGACTTTTGAGTTTTAAGTTCAAATCGGATCTAATTTGGATCGAATTCGGATTTCAGTTATTTATTCGGTCGAATTTCTAATTCGGATGCAGTATATAAATTCAGTTTTGAATTCGGATTCACGTATAAAAAATTCGTCGGATTTCGAATCGAATTCAGATATCAGATTTTTATTTTCGGATTCGGATCATGGTAGATCCATACCGTATTCGATCCATTGCCAGTCCTAGCATAGGATGCATCTATTAAAGGTTTTGCGTGATTCCGATGGGTGAATGGGTTGTTGGTCCAACAAATAAAAAGCGAGTTGATCTGTCTGCTGGCAGTAACAGCCGATCAAGATTTTCTATGTCCGTGTTATCGCAAGAAGAAGATAATATTAAGGGTTTTCATCGTTTTCAACTAAAAATTGTTAAACAATCACAGCCAAAATATTAATTAACAGTAATGAAAACGACACATGATATCACCCATATTTGGAAGAAAACGAAACATCACGACAGATTGAGGCATGATAAGTGATTTAATGTTCAAAAAAATAGGTGAGAAAGAACCTGGCTCTGATACCAATATTAGTTTATGCAGTAGAAATCTCACCACACGAGCAACCCAAGCGTGTTGCCTCCCAAGCTATTCATGTCTCAAAGCCTTCGTTAGGTCTTCTTAAAAGAGTTCTAATGGTAAGCCCTTTTTTTTAATTTACTATATATATATAGTCTCCTTAAAAACCCTAGGCAATGATATGATGTGGGATTCTTAGGGATCTCAATTCTCTCGAACTGAAAAATTATTTTTCATTGTTTCCCTTATATTCTTTTATTCATAATTTTGAGCTTCTACAAATTGCAATCATGCTCATTAACATATTGCAATTAATCCCCGAGAATAGGAGATTAATTTGTGAAATTCCTTTTGCTTACAATTATTTGCTTATTCATCCTTCCACCATACCATATTTCACATGAGCCAATAGGATTGGAATAATATCACTGATAAAATCCCTAGCTCATATAATTCTTAATTCTCAATTTGTAATCAGTTGGACTCCAAAATCTTTCCAAAACATTTTCACAAATAAATATATATACTTATACATATATTTTTAAAACCAATCTTTCACAAAATCTACTACCCAGTTTTCCTTTTTCTTTCAAGTCCAACCACATACAGATATCTTGAATATACTATCTCATTCAGAGATTGGTAGATTCCTTATTGAACATTTATACAACTTTATTAATCATGCAGAAGACCCAATATCATTTGGATATTTGATCTTCAAAGACCATCACCAATTGACTTAGTTAAAGTACATGTGCATAATAAATAAAATTGCATAAATTTCTCAGGTCTAAGGATGTCTAAGCTAATTGTGCTGAATAACCTTTTCAACATTAGTGATCACTTCCGAAAGGTATTCATATATGATCTAGTTCAGTGCATGTACTCTTACAGTGCACCCACTCGTTTGCTTAAGGTCACTACCTTAGTGACAAAGTTCATCACCCTATCTTATAGCGGCACCATAAGTGTAGACCTTTTATATATATCAAATATGTATCTTGATCTAGAACAATATGAGTAATACAAATAACCGAAAAATCATATCTCCTTGCCTTTGATTCCTTAATCGTTGGCATGATTTTTCTACAATGTAACTCAAATTTATTTTTCTTTGTCACATCATTTATTACAATCAAATATCCAAATAAATAAATATATGCTAAATATGGAGATAAAATAAATTATACAATAATTATCAAATAATTATTCACAAAAAACCACAAAAAACCAAGTGTAAGTGGATTTGGTATATTTTTGCTAGTTCTTTGCTATATTTTTGCTAGTTCTTTGCTATATTTTTGCTTGAAATCGGATATTTGATGGGTAACCACAAAAAACCGAGTGTAAGCGGATTTGGTTCTGGGACAATTGATCACATTCCCAGACTCAAAACCAGTAATACCCAGAACCGTCCTACCTAAAACCCCTCCGAACCTGGCCCGTTGACACCCTTATCCATAGGGAATGACTATAAAATGATTTCCAGGACATTTGCTTAAATTGATAAGAAGCCAATTTTAAGAAAATGTAATGATCTTTTATTTTCCCTTATTATCCCCAATTGTTCCACGTTGAAATGATGGAAGTTATGGAAGTATATCCCTAACAACGCATCATTAGTCCTAGACATGCTAAAAGAAAAAAATTGCACCACACTTGGATTGAAAGTTTGAGGAAGATCATGGAATACAAGAGCAAGTCCATCAATTTTGTAGTCTTGACTAATTTATCAAAAGGTAATTTATATTTGAATTAGATCAAGAATATTGCTTAATCCTATAACAGAAACAAAACTTGTAGCTCCTGAAACAAGGATGTGAACACTTGAAAAAATTGATGCAACAAAAATAAATTTTTTACATTCTCTCCTCATTAAATTGAATATTAAAAAAAATGAAAATAACATTGACCTATTGGTGAGATTCAAACTATCTATATCAACCTGTTCTTAATCTTGATTTGGCAAGTCTCTGAAGTTTGTTGATTTTGTAGCATCCATTATCCCCAATTGCCAAACCATGGAAAATTAGTTGATCACCTCCTGAAGATGAATCTCCTCCTGTAGACAAAAGCTTTAATTTTATGATAGAAAGCTAGGTTGATTGTTATTATCATATACGTAGTCCAAATAATGGTTTAGTGACAATTAAATTAACGAGAAAATTGCCTACCAATGGGGCTTTCATGTGTGCCTGGGTTTTTTTTTGTTGTGGGGTGCGTGGGGGTGCAGCGGCAGCGGGGGGGGGGGGGGGGGGGGGGGGGGGGGAGATGTTGGGTTGTTGTCTATTGAGATAATGCATTGTTGTTATATTATTGAAGAAAGGGAAGGGAACATTTTGTAAGTAATATTTAACTCAAAAGAGTTTTCTTGAAAAATTATTAGGATGAGGACACTTTCCGAAATGGACTTTATTTGTATAATTTCAAATACTCCATTGGATTTCTTCAGGTCAATTATCCCTATTTAGCTTGTTCACCATGGCAAATTACAAAACATGGCAATGTAATATAAAATGCTTACACTCAAATGTTGCCCATGAACTATCTCCAATAGAACATGCAATAGGACCATTCTGCTTTGATACTTCCACATTGAGCATTTTGAAGTGATCAGTAACAATTTCTGTCTTTGGTACAGGTTTTGCACATTCTGTCACTAGTGGTCCCTTGGGAGGAGGAGAGAGAATTGTCTTGTCCTTCATGTCCTTCATATCTAAAGAACCCTGAGAAAGATTATGAACCATTGGAAGTAAGCACTTGATATTTTTTCTTCCTTCTTTTACTTTATTGTTTTTTTTTTTCATTTCACAGATGAATATTTGATGGTAAAATGATAACAGTACTATGAATTAGAAGAAAACAAACAAAAGAAGTAGATGAATTTCAATACTAAAAAGATTTTCAACAAAAACTTGCTCATAAAACATATATTAAAAACTGATAATAAAAATAACACAATAGCTAAATATCAAGGAACTAAATATCAACCTGTGTGGATATAGTGTCAAAATCAGGAAAGAAAAAGTATCAAAGATATTTGAATTTTAGACACAATAGCTAAATATCCTGTGCACTTGCATGGGTTTGATGTCATCCTATTCTAGGAATTTAAACATTCATCATCCAAGTTGATGCAAGGGAATAGTCCTTGTAATTCAGAAAAATAAAGGGTAGAAAAACGTAACAGAAAAGTGAAATTCTTCACAAGGGAAACATTGGTGAGCAGTCCACAGGATTTCAATGAATACTAGAAAAGTTGACACAAGGCAAAAACCCCAAATGTGGAATTCTTAAGGCAGTTGTTTTTCTACTTTAAAATTCTCAGACAGAACAAATAAGCACACTAAGTACATAAGATGAAGGCAAATAATCTGAGCAATTAATCTTAAAAACTAATTTCTAACTCTATTCATGGGTACTCCAGGCACACCTGTAACTGACACTAATTTCTAATAGATCTAGAAGGAGAGAAAACCATGTGGACAGACTACAAGATAGTTGATCAAGATCTTTAAACTGGGATTGAAATATCCAAGAGCACTTCTGAGCTTCAATTGGAAACTGATATTTTCTTAAACCAATCCAACTCGTACTGCAGAATGTAAATAAATCCTAACATATTAGATGGCATTATCATGCTTAGGCTTGGAAAAAAAGGTAAATAAATAACCGCTGATGTTTAGCATTAATTCTCTCTAATGCATAGCACAAACAATAACATATTCTATAGAACTTAATGGAAAAAAAATTGTGTTTTTACTTCAAGGATTAAACCAAATATAACAAGACTTTCAGTCAATGTGCTTCAATACTTTGGTCAATGAAAGCCAATTTAACGTGACTGGCATGGTAAATAACTATTAAACATCGATTGTAACACAACGGAATATTTTAGTCTTTTCTATTGATTTTTGTAAGCAACTATTTCATCCTGCATTTTGTTATAAAAAGAAAAATAGTAGGCTCCAACTTTGGAGGTGAAAACACTCTTTTGAGTGTCAAAATTCAGATAGAGTTTGTTATTTGTATAAATAAATTTAGTCTTATTTGTGATATCCCTTTATTGATATATTTTCATCATTCACACAATCTTTCTTTGTACTTATAGACGTCCATCTCAACATTCTCATAAAACATTAAGTAAGCTAATCCAAGAGAGTTAGGAGTTAAAGTTGTATGGGCACATAGAATACAGATCAACAAAAGGTGCAAGCACCTGTGCAAAGGTGCAAAGTGGCGCAACTTTAAGAATCTAGAAGTTATAGAGGAAGATTGGCAAGACCTGGATGGAACCCATCAGAAATGATTGCAAGAAAAACAATCTCAGAAAGATATATATTTAGTATTTAATGATAGTGGAGTATAATTCATGTTGCTAACCAGCTAGTTAAGTGAGTATTGTTTTTTCTTTTTCTTTTTTTTTTTTCATTGAATTTTATTGCTTTCCTGGGTAAATTTCAAGTAAATAGTATTCAGTTAGCACTTATTAGACACGTAGAAATCATGACCCCATCATATGCATCATGTAACTTAAATGACCATCTTTAGAACTGAACAAGATATTATAATTTAAGTTTAAAGGAAAGTTACTTTGATCATATTAACTAAGGAGAAAAGAAGGATATTTCAAGTTATAAGAAAACTGGAAGAAGTTTAGAATAATACATTCAAAGTTTAAATTCTATCTTAATTTTTAAATTTTCAGGAAGCGCGCAGAGTAAAAAAGTTACTGGATTTATTCCACATAAACAGTGGGGAATTTCTGCAAGGACTGCTGAGACTGCAAGACTATTTTGTCATGTTTATTGAGACAAATTCCAATCTGTCGATACATTTATGAGCTTATAATATGATATGTATGTATCATTCTTTATATAGTTTAATATTTTATCCAGCTAATTTGGTTACAGCCTTTTTACGCTTAAACTCTGGCATCAAGATTCAAATAAAATTTTGTCAATTAACATGATAAATTTCTTGAACCCGAACCCAATTTCATCATGAAAAGAAGATAATCATTCTTGAAAGGGTATTTCAAATAGCTGTATTGAACTTATGGTATGGGAGTTAGGGATGGTGCTATAAAAATCTTCAAAAATTCTGCATCTTGCATTAGATAGTAGGTGAATAGTTCGTGGAAGTTGTGCTCATTTATGGGAGTATGTTTGGTTTGGATTGATTTCTAAGTAGAATCCTCCAATTACACAGTATTATGAGAAAATAAGCAATGATGTGTGAACAAAATCCGCCATTTAGATGGAATCTCAATGACTAGAAGATTTGGGAATGCATTTTGTTGTTAAAAAATATAACTATATTTGAACTCCAAAGGGCATGTTTACAATAAAACTGTCATTCCAGGATTTACATTAGTCAACAATAGAAGACAGTCATGTTAGTCAACATTGTGCAAAATCTTGATGAAACCTACTGTGGCTATTTCATGTGATAGTCCTTGAAAAAGCTAATAAAAGGATGAACTCTCCAAATATGTGCTCTCTATTCTTAATGTAGTTTCAAGGTGTTCATAACCTATTCTACAATAATTCTAGCATTAAGCGTCTGGGTTTATTTTATCCTTGTTTCAGTAGGATATGTATAGCCTAATATTTAAAGGGAGTTTATCTTCAATGCCAATTGGTTGTTTTAAACATGGAGGCAAACTTCTGGACAGTTTCACTCTGCTACCATGGTTTGGGCATTTTAGGAGGAAGTAATGAAACAAAGAACTATTGAGGATTCAATTACATAAAAAATGTGGATCTGTGCATATTTTGGCAAATTGTTAACTGGATATATATAACTTTGGGGATGAAAAATGAAGATATTTTTGGTACATGAATTAAAAGCCTAAGTTACATGTATTTGCTCAAAATTAAAAAGTGATGTGTTTAGGGCTTTCTCTAATACCTCAATGTAGCAATTCTTGACATTATTTAGAAACACCAGTTTTGATCATTCATGCTACTTGCAATGCTTGAAATAAGGCGTTATAACACGAAACATATTTTTTTGAGAAAAAAAACATAAAAATAAAAAGAAAAATTAATACTTCTACAATAATTCATTGCTAGATGTTGAGTAGCAATAAGTCAAAAACATAATCCAATGAAATTCATCCATTGGCTTACAACACGGGTAAGAGCAACAGTAACAAGGCATTGAGCCACTATAATTTTGATTTAACTATAGATAAATTTATTGTTCACATCCTTCCCCAGTTTATGTTATTTATAGACTAAACTAGGTAGGGAAACAGTAAATGCAAATTTGGAGTAATGGAAAGATATTTTGGAATCAAAAGATTTACAAATAAAATTAAAAAAAGATTTGAGTACATGAAGTGTAACTTGACATAATTATTAAAAGTGAAGCAACGGTAAGAATCAACAATCAAGAAATTTCTTATAATTAATTTTGTTGCCTGAAGTCAATTAGCATATATCTGTTGTCATGCATGTCCGATATTGAAAACAAAATCCATGTCAATTGCATCTTGTGGTATGAAATACAAAGAAAAATAACTGCAAATAATTGGAAGAAAGTTTAAAACAAATAAAGGTAACAACGACATACTTGTAAAGTTTGCTCCATTTAAATTGCATAATTTTATGTATACAAATTAATTGCAACTAGCTTTAAGCTAGATCTAGGAAAAAAGGATATATGATCAAAAAATAATGGTGTGAATACCATCATTAGACCGCAGATTTACTTCCAAAGGTGAAAACCTTCCAAAATGAGTTATATTCAAAAACAAAGTATTGAAATTCCTTATCATGTAAGGAAATATATTTCTATATAAATTCTCATAAAATGAAGTTTTGAGGTTTCCCAACATCTATTGAATCTCTATCCAATAAATTTGCCAAAAACTATAAAATATTGTGAAGCTTTTCATGAAAAAAAAATCAATTTTTGGGCCAAAAAATCAAATGAAATTTTTTTTAGCAATAAATAGTTAAATGATGAAAGGTTATTTTTCCAACCAGGGGAAATCATAAGTTTCTAAAAATTTTTGCTAATGTTTAAACCCATCCTCACTAGTCCTGTTCTTGGTTATATTTTTCAAAAACCATCATCTTTATTGTTTATCTTGATCATTTCAATGCTTTTATTGGTTTAAAACCCTCCTAATGACCTTGTTGCAGGTGATACTTTCCAAAACAATCATCTTTACTATAAGTTGAAATTATTTCTCTGATTTTCTGCTAAAAATTTTCTTATTTTCACCAAGACAATCATAAATCTTTGTACATTTATTCCCTTCAAATAAATATATACTAGTTTCATGCTAAGAAACTGAAATAGACCCCAAAAAAGAAAAAAAAACAAACAAACAAACAAACCTGGTTTCTGAAATAGAATTTAGTGAAGAAACTATGCAACCACATTTTCTATTAATGTAATCCACCCAAATTAGATTTCAACCAAGCACAAGACCATAAGAAAATAGATTATCCAATCTACCTGAACATTCAATGGATTCTTAACATTTACCATGTAGCTAATCAGTTCAGATATGAGGCATTTAAATCACTACAATTTCCACATTAATATCTCAAATCCTATCTTCATAAGTCATAACAACAAATCAAATTATTTTCACTACTTCCATTCCACATGATATCTTTATTCCCGTATCATCTTTTCTTTTCATCCATTAATTTGTGCAGTTACCATTCGTATTAATGTTGGCAACATTGTTCAGCCTTATTTATGGTTATTTTATTCTATGTGGCTGCTCCAAATAGGACTATATAGTATGATTAATTTGATGTAGCAAAGGATTTAATCTCTACTAGCATTATTCTATCCATAAATAACAGTGCTCACATCTTCCTTCTTGCTCTTTAATAACTCTCGTTGATTGAAAATGTACAACAAGGAAAAATCTGTTGAGTTTTTATGAACTTGCTATGATTAAATTATTATTGAAATTCTCCAAGTAGCATTAAAATGAAAAAAAGAAAAAAGAAAAAATGAAATTGAACAAAGAGATGTTATAAAATTCTCCTTATCTCCATTGTTTTTTTTTGGTTTTGCATGGCTACCAACTAATTTATTCAGTGGGGCATATACACGTCTATTATCAATATTATATATATAGTGTTACATCTATTACTATATATTACATCTATTTTGTTTACGCAATTATTTGAGTTGGCATAGCTAAATTTTAGAATCCAATGTACCCAAACATGATTTGAATTTTAAAATTCACCAATTAGAATCTAGATTTTGAGAATCTAGTATTATAATCTGAATCAAAATACAAAATCCTCACAAAATGACCTCTTAGACTTTTCACAATCATCGATGACCTCTTTCATATGCATATAGCCCAAAATTTATACCAGAGGTGCAAGAATGATGGCCATTTCAGATAACAAAATAAATTACATAAGAGGTAGCTAGATGCCTAGCTAGCCTATTTCATGTTACCCTCTGTTTACCATGATTGTTCAGATTACTGGTTAGGTCATGGAATATATCAAATTTGTCAGTACTTTTCAAGTTTTATACAATAAAGACATCATATTAAAGTTTTCTCCATGTATAAAATGTTATTATGGCTAAGAGTATATGTGTACAATTGGGATTCTTGGAAGAAGATGCCACATGTGAAAGTCATGTTGCAACAGGTTCCTATGTCTGATTTCATGGATCATTCTTGAATATATTAAAGCATAGAATAGATACATGCATATGAATGCAATGAAAGTCATTATCTTAGAAAGAATGTGATCAATCCTTAGCATAGAAAAATGCATAAGCAAAACCAAGTCTCAATCTTTACCCGACGTTGTCTAGATGCTGAAGGGGTTATTTCTTCCACATGCTTAACAAGAATTTCTTCATCAAGAGAGAATCTCCTAAAGTTGTTATGGCCACCACTTTTAACTCCAATGGCTTGTGCTCGGTTAGACCTAGATCTCTCTTCTGGTTTTGGAGTGGGTTGTGATGCTATCTTGGAAACCCATTTTTTCTCCTCATACCTAACAATCCAAGAAATGTACAATACCCAAAAGGCATCCATTTTTATCTTCAGCTTCATATCAAGGTTAGGAATAAACTTCATTTGTAAAATGTAACATACTTTGCACGAATGAAGCTCTCAATCCCACTTCTATCAAAATTTGCAGGCAATTCTGCTTCCCAATAACTATTGGACTTCTCATTATTCAGAGCTATAAAATGGAACACAAATACAAGAAAAGCAAGTAACTTATCAAAAATAAAATTTTCAATTCAATAAATCCTTTTTGTCCAAATAAATCTTACTTGAAAAACACTAGTAGCATGTATATCTTATGGACAATCTATCAAAACCAAACCCTGATGGCACAAAGGCAAAGCTAGCCATGGATAGGTGCCATGCTAAAACTAAGTAGTAATATACAACATTAGTTTTATTAAGGTATATATATATTATCACCTAAAAATACTTCATAACTTGTACAATCGCAATCATTTCGTGTAAGGCCATTTAGTGTAGGAGATATCCTAAGAAGGATTAATGTCTCCTGTTTATACAACACGATATACTGTATGTTGTATGGTACCAAGAAACACTTTCTTTTCAGCAGGTAAACAATGTGGTTCCACCCCATAGAAAAAGAACAGTAACATATGCTTACATTGCATAAAAGAAACCTGCTCCGGTAGCCATGTATCCAATGTAATAGACCGTACCTAAGGAAAAGGAAGAAAGAATGATCAAATTATATTCATCTAAAAACTATAATTGTAAAATTAATGCGGAAGTAAATGTTTATTCATCCTTATCTATATTTCTCATAAATTCTAGGGAAAGAACTGCAAACATCATCAAAATCATGAATACCTAAATAATGAGCAATATTCTTCTAAATGGCTTAACAGAAGGAGAAATCAAGGGATAAACAATGTAAACCTTTGATATGTGGACTCCAAGACTTCGATGAATCCCTGAACATTGCATACATATGAAAATTCCAAGGTTCACACTTGCCCATCGTGGCACCCTGAAATAAATAATAATAACATTGAAAACACTATAAAGTAAAAATGGGTTGATAATGCCTGACTTTGGATATCATTTCTTTAAGCTCATCGGTAGGATTCTATCCATTCCTAGTACAATATCCAAAAATGTTATTGTAATTTCTGGGGAAATTTTTACATTTTGCCAAATGTCCCAAAAGAACTATGTAGAAAGGACACAAATACTTTAACTTGGACATGAGTTCAATGTCTTAAGCAAGGTTGCAAAAATCAAGGGACATATGTTATGGCCTATATAGAAGGCAAAGCAAAAGGCTGCATTGCTATGTGGGAAATGGTAAATGTTAACTAAACAACTGGTAAACAAAAATGATGACATGTTTGCAATTCCCAACAAAGGAAAATTTTATAAACTGTTAACTTCTTGGTTTAAAATATCCAAAAATTACCCACCAATAATATTATGATGGCATACAGTACACTACCAATGTCATATATTTAAAATCTCAACAGATTGTTGTTCACATATTTTGATTTATCTACCCATTTCACATACACAGAATCTTATGAAGCCGTTGTCTCTTCTGCTATATTTCATGAAGTTCTCATGAATTTTCTATTATAGGACCAGCTACAGTCCACACATATCCTTGAAAGAGTTTCCCAAGTAGCGCCAAATTAATTGTGAAACATGCTTGGTTTATACGTCTCTACATATTTTGTTTAGAAAAACTGAATATTACCACATATGCCCTCAAAAATAGCTTTCCAAATAGCAACTCTGCTGGGAAATATGTTTGGTTTGCAAATTTCTATGCAAATGGTCTTCGTAAAGAACATCTGAATGTAAGTGTTCCAAACTATAACATTTCTACTTCATTTTTTTATTCATTTCAAAATTACATTAAATGTGTAATTTATTGTGAACCTCACAATAAAACTTGTTTGGTCTTCTACAATGGTAAAATTAGAGATAGCCATGTATTAAAAGAAATGTAAACACATATTCATCCCTTCAGCAAACCTTCTACTAGTGTCATTACTACCATAATCTCAGGTTTGAGCAAACTACTGACTTTGTTATCAAAATGTATCATAGTTTTAGAAACAAATATGTTTCACTTTGAAGGAAAAATTCAGTTCACGCTTCTCAATGTTTCTTTCATCTTCATCAGGTATAAGAGCTTTATTTCTGGTAGAAGAGAATGTAGTTTAACTTAGCACAGACATTCATGTTCAAGAACCTATATTGATAGGTAATAAACATGAACATTATGCAACTAGTTTCTAATCTTCTTATTCATCAGAGTCTTGAATTTGTCTACAAAAACTTCTAGTTATAATCCTGTGAAAAAGGTGGATTCCCATATCTTGGAAATAAATTTCGAAAAACAATATAATTATCTCAACATGTTTAAAATCATTCTTCTGGCCATCAAAGGGCAAAATATTTCTGTTTAAATGTACTTTCAGATTTTGAGTAGGTTATGTTTTATGAAATAATGACACCCTGAAGTAAATGCTAAGGATCACAGGTAACTGTTTGATGTTAAGACTCCATTCTATCCTATAGAAAGTAGTATTTAGATGCATACTTGCTCTTACAATCAGCACACTCCCTATTCTCTGGAAGTTTCAGAAGAGCTTCCAATATCTGCATATAACAAAATTAGATTATTATTATTGAAGGGGACTAATAATTTTATACCAACATGAAATTGTAAACAAAATAGAGGAGAACATACAAGAAAATAACAGGGAAAAAAAAACTAATGCTTAATTTTTATCCTTATAATGTAACATGAGAAGCAAAGAAAGACACATATCTATTTTATATGGTAAGTGGTAGCTGAACCATGAAAATAATAGGTATAGAAATATAGCATAAACTAGATGGTTCATTGAAAACCCAGCTGGTTTAAGCAGTTTGTTGGCTGAAATATTAATGAAAATTGTTCTCTCTGGTTTACAGACTTCCTTGAGTCAATTGTCAAACAACTACTTATGGTCGGATCTGCTTCTATAGAATGTGTTGTTTTGACTGCCAGGCATGTTAGGTTATTGAACACTGGTTTTAAGGACTTTCAATATGTATGATACTATATACTCCAGAGGTCTAGTTTATTCCTTTTTTTTTTTTTTTACCATAGGATCCCAAAAACTACCTACACTAGAACATGTGCCCAGAGGAAGACCAACATATGAAATGTACAACCCATGAATACAGGTGGATCCTATAGAAGATAGTAAACATAGTGGAGCCAGATATTTGAGCTTGTTAACAATGAACAGTGGCAATAATAAGGAAGTTTGATTTGTTGCAAGGTGATGAATATAAAAGAGCAGGTGGAAAGTTGGAGTTTATAAGAAAATAAAAATTGTTACTGAACAATGAAATAGGCTTTCATTGGGAAGGAATTTATATTTAAAAGGTCCCTCGGTGTATATTATTTGCAAATGAAATTATCTGGTGGAGGAATCTAGAAGAGGAGTGAATGCAAGACTCGGACTATGGAGGGATGCCATTTCATTTGAATGCCTGTAGTTAAGTCTGAATATATGGAGTGAAACTTCAGTGCAAATAACAATGAGTACGATATTTGTGATACAAATTAGTAAGATTCCAAAGAGGCTTCTGTAGAAACAGTTAAGAGTTAAATGGTTTCAGATTGGGAAGGTAATAATAGACTGTTACATGATCAACATATTCAACTCAATCTTAAAGGTAAATTCTGTAATATGGTTATTAGACTGTTATAGATTGGGAGCCAAAAGAGCAAAGTCTGGAGTGCAAATTGAGATGCAAACAAGAGCAAGAAAGGTAGATTTTAAAATTTCTCTTGATATAGGAACAGTGGGAAACTGCGAGTTTGACTCTAGGAACAACCACCTTATACAAAAAACAAAACATTATGTTGTTTCCAGTCCACCCCTCTTGGAACATTTCTCAGATAAAAGCTATGCTGGGCTATGATCCACTTTTTTTTTTATTTCCATGGGTATATATAATTTCTTATATTTAAGTGAGAACAGATTTCTATTTGAAGAATTTTTTAAGTAAAAGATTTCTATTTCAATAAATATAGTGAGAAAAAATATAACAAAATTTTTTTCTATGAATGATTACTTTATTATCAAATAAATAATAACAAAAAAAAAATGAATGGATAAAAATACTTATAAATTTAAATGATTAGTTTCTCATGTGAGAAAATAAAAAGAAAAGAAAAAGCAAAATCCAAGCAATAAAAAGAAAATTAAGTCAATATTTCATATTATCAATTCTTATGTATTTGCAATTACATGATTAATCAATTATCTGTGAAGAGGAAAAAATATAGACGTGATAGAGATTCCGAGAGAAATTAAGGGATATGTATGTAGCAGGTGGGTGCGGGCAGTTTAAGATATCCTGACCTTGCTCCCAAGGCCTGTAAACTGTCTAAAGGGCTTCAAGACCAACAATGCAGATTGGAGGGAAGAATGGTACATGAAACCAATTAGAAGGAAGAATCAACATGTGACATCAAATCCCATGAATGAGTGAACCAGAGGCATTTAAATTGCCACCCACAAGTGTAAGAAACATAAACTCAGGTAAGCATTGTAGAATCATCATATAGGCGGGGCAGTCCACCTCTTCTTTTAGTTCTTAATCTTCTTCTTCTCCTCCTACGCTCCATCTTCTCCACTCTTCTTCCTTTTTTAATATCCACTAGTGATGACTCAGCTAATCATAGTATCATACTTTACAAAATAAAAAAACAAAAACTGAACTTAAAACTTGATAGCATTCCCACAATGTCAAACAGCATTTCTAGTTTGGGATTGGAACCCTATGAAAATGAATGCCTATGGCCTTTCAAAGACTGAAAGGAATAATATTCAGTGATTAGAGAAATGACAGAGAATGAAATGGTGGAACAAGACTCATATTTCTGATGTGAACTACTTGGAAAGAGGTATTTCCAGATGGTGTCAATTACAAACCATGGGGGCGTAAATATCATATTTTGCTTTCTAGGTAAACCAAACAATGACAGTCAAGGAAAATAACGGAAACCTAGGCTTCCTACATGATAATAAATAAATAAAAATGAAGAATAAAAGAGAAAAGAAATGACATGTTCAATTTATCATTGAAGAGAAATTGGCCACGTGCATCAAGAAAAATAAAAAAGAAAAGGGAAAACTGGAGAAAAGCACTTTTAGAACAAAAGGATCCCAAGAATAAAAATACTAAGAAAGAAATTCAAATGTTTCAATGACCATACAGAAGACCAGTAATACAGGTAACCAAAAGTCTCGCTCAGAAATTAAAATTGATTATAATGCCAAAGCAGGGAACATATATTAGATCAAAATCAAGGTCAGGGCTCAAATTCTGAAACTAAATGAAGAAATTTAAGGGCTCAAGCATATACCCCATCCTGTTGACATACTGCATTGTAACCATGAGATTGCATTTCTGGTTTAATTATCCATTCGAAAAGCCAATAGAACTTATGCAAAGAATACCATTTCATCATATTAGAGACAATGATTAATAATAACTCCTTGAAGCCCACTAACTAGAAAGCTCTTTGTTTTACAGAAGAATTAGAAATAAGACTTAAAAGAGTCCCTCAACAGAATCACAAAATAATGGGAATAGAACGTGAAATTTCCAAGTAATAGCAGGAAAATAAAAACAGATTGGACTTAAATAATCCCTAATCAAACAAAAATTCATTTTTTATGTTGATTTTTGTGTCAGTTATTCACAAATACAGCTAATTCCTTGGATAGACAGTCATATTTTATTTTATCTACAGGTAAGTTAGTGTTAAAAAAATCAAGTGTTTTAACATGATCTCATAAGTAGCTAAATATCAAATATCTTCAGAATTACATCAAATAGGAGGTAAGAGTAGAAATTCATTGATCATTACTTGAACCGCATATACAAGCAATACAGATTTTGGTCACAACAAAATCAGAAACCAGATTCCAGCAGCTCCTCAAAACAAAACCATGAAATCACAAAAACAAAGCATACAATCTCCAGCTGATTGCGGGAAAGAGGTAACAGATTAGACTGAAGAAATTTTATTTTATTTATGGCACGTTAAACCAGGTCAATAATATCTCAGCATTACATCAGACAAGAAGTAAACAACAAACTTTAATTATAATTCCATGAACCCGATTTGTATGAAGAAACTGGAAAAGTAAAGCGTGCAATCAGTAATTTGACGCAAAAGATAACATACTACAGTGAAGAAATCCCAGAATCAAAGAATAAAATTTTTTATTCGTGGATGTCTGCAATTATATTCAAGCATTTCATTTCATAAAAGAAGAATACGGAAAAGGGAGAAAAAAAGAAAAAAGAATACATACGCACGCACAAAAAATTTCATAATCACTCAACTTATCACATCTGAGCAACATCACCCGAACAAAAGGAAAAAGGAAAAAAAATTGAAAGTTCAACGATAATTCCTTATAGCCCAAATCCGAAAATGGAAATTCTGTTCCACGGTATCCAGACTCTGGTGAGAATTTAGAGAATGAAAAAATTGTTTTTCCTCATGTGGATATGTGAGCTTTGTGAGGGATCATTTACCTTTGTGTGCTTGGCATTGAGTTCCTTGGAGACGGACGCCTTCTCATTCATGTTTGGCTCCTTTGCCTTGGATTTTCGGGACAAGTGTTTTAGAGAAAAGATGGGCACAGCGAAGAAGGCAACTAGAGAATGGAAGAGCAAGCGAGGAGTTAGTTTCAAATGAAAGGAGGGAAAGAGAGAATAAACGTTAACCTCTCTCTCTCATGGTTCAACGGAGTCACAGGATGACCGTTACAAACCCTACAATCAGGGAGTAGTCTATCTTAGGGGGCGTTCGGTGCGCATTATAGAATCTGGATTCTAATAGAATCCGATTCCATAATCCAAAAGGTGTGTTTGGTTGGGATTTTAAGGCTAGATTCTACTATCCGGTTGTATAATCAAGCCCATAATAAGAATCTATATTTTTTGTGATTATAGGGATTGTGGACATTGGTTCTTATATTTTCAAAACCTATGATTCTAGAGATTATGTATAACATATTATATAAAGCATATTATAATAAATAATAACATTATAAGTATTATAATATAATATATTTTTTTATATGATATATAATTGATGATACAATATTAAGTTATATTACATGTAATATAAATATTATTAACATAAATATCATTATTATAATAATATTATATATTATTAAATTATATATAAAATAAATTATAAATTTTCATATAATGTACATTATAAATAATAATAATTATTATAGTATATTATTTTAATAACAACAAATTATAATATAACTTATATTACATTATAAATTTTATTATATTATTATTATAATAATATTATATATTATATTATTATGTTATTATGATAAACATATTATTATATCATAAAATATAATAATATTATAATATAATAAATTTATTATAATATTATGTTTATAATATCATAATAAATTTAATATATTGCAATAAATTTAATATTATAATATATATATATATATATTATTTAATATAATACTATTTTATAAATTATAATATAACTTATATTAGAATTTATGTTATAATAAACATTAATTATATTATAGTATTATTATTATTATATTATATTATTATATAATAATCTGAAACATATTAATATATTAATATTAATAAATTATATTGTTACAATAAACATATTATAATAATATTATATACATATTTATTTAATATTTAATATATTATATTTAATGTAATAATATTCAAATTTAATATTATTGTGCGCACCTGATTTCGGTCGAACGACGAGACGCACGCAAAACGATGCGTGCCTCGGGATTTGTTTGGAGTCGCCACTGCCTGATGGGGTGCATGCAGACACCTGGGTGCCTAAGTTCTTCTACTAAGGCTTGGTCTGCGGCTTGAGATTCTAAGTAGGTTCTCGGTTGCGGTATGGGGAAGTCCGTAGACACCCCAGTCCACCCCGTCAAGTGACGGGTCCCATAAGTTTCCCTGGTTTGAGTCAACTCAGTTGGTCTCTCACTCACCCGATTCCTAATCCAGCATTCAATTTTGGTTAAGTCTGGCGAGACCGCCAAAGTGGTGTGGGTCCCTTTACTTGATTTTATCTTTTTAATTAAAGTGATGTGAGTCTGATTGGGCGGGCCCCGTTGGAAGGCCCACGGATTCCTTGGTGGGCTTGGTTGAGCCCACGTGTCCCTTGGTGGGCCTCGGCCTAGCCTGAGAGGCCCTTTGGGCTTTGGTTCAAGTGAATTGATTTTACTTTAAAGTTTAAGTTGAATTTAAAGTGATTTTTATGCAAAAGCGGGCCGGGTTGGTTTGTGGGCCCTTGAGTGGGCCACACTATTGGTTGCCAAATGATTTAGTTTATCTTTGATTATCCGTGCAAAAATGGGCCAGGCCATGGGCTTGGGGCCCTTTACCTGGGCTTGGGCTTGAAAGCCCAAGACTTCTTGAGTTAGGGTTTTGAAACCCTAACCTTAGTTGGTTAATGGGCTTGGTGGGTCCGATAGGCCCTGCCCTTTGCCTCGGCCAAACCATGCATAAATATGATCAACATGCTTCACAAGTGGGCTTTGGCGGGCCTCCAATGGTGTGGCCCACTCAAATAGATTGATTTTATCTTTATTTAACAAAATGAGTTTGTCGGGCTTGGTGGGCCCTGTTGGAAGGCCCACCGGGAATCAAGTTGGACCGGGTTGGTCCATGGCCCATCTTGGGTTTCCGAGTGACCCGGAAACTCTTCTGGTTCGTCCGGATTGATCAATCAAACCAACAAAATAGCACAAAATCACAAAACAGTAAAAACAACATTCTGGCAGTGTAGCCGGCCTGAGATGCCGGTTAGATACAAGTCTCGGTGTATCCGGCATCTTTTGCCGGCTACAAGTGGGCTTCTGTTGATCCGGCCTGAGTTGCCGGATCAACCTACAGAAGCTATTTTTTCGGATTTTTGCTATGGGCTTGGATTCTTAGGCTCCTTGGGGTGCTCCAGGGATTGTGTGGGCTCCTGTGTGAGCCCACGTTGGTTCAGGTGAGAGCCACTTGGCTCTCTTCTTGGTGTTTTGAAAACTAAAGGAAGGAGATGGTGGCCGGGGCTTGCCTCCTCCTCTTTTCCGGACCCACTTGATGCATAGACAGGGACTCAAGTGTCCCTATCTTGGGTTCCTTTTCCTACTAAAAGATCCACCATTATCCTACATAAAACATCGAGCAAAGTGGAGCATCCACAAACCTGCTTCAAGTACACAAAGACCCAATCCAGCCCCATGGAACATGTGCAAAGGGGGGACTAACTTTTCATGACCAAAACAGCAACTAAACATGAGTTATAACCCTAAGTGAACATATGCAAAAGTAACGAAAACCAAGCATGCTTAAAGCTATGATCCTATCCACATAAGTAAAGGAACATATATCACCCATCCCTCCTATTATAACCATATGCACCCAACTCACACATCTACTAAAAAGTGTCTAAAGAAGGGAATATGGGGGATTAAATGTAGGATACATTAGAATGAAATGGAAGGAACATGCTCCTCCATTAAACATAAAATGATACCAACATAAATATCTCTACGGAATAGCAACCCTATACCACTTAAAACCATGCTTAAGGGACTCTCCTTCTCCTAAAATACTCATATTACCTCATGAAAGCAACATCCTTGTGATGGCAAATATCAAACAAAATAGTGAGAACAAGGGAACAAGCATGCATTTACCCTAGTAGCAAGCACATGACATGCACAAAAAACCAACATGCTTCAAATCATGTCATCTTCATATATGTGAAACAAGACAAAGAAAGGGGCTCACCTTGGGAGTTTAGACCCCTTTTTGAATGTGTGGAACTCCTTACAAGCTCCACCAGCAGCCGACCACCTCCTTTGGTTCCTCCAAGGAGCAACTCCAAGCTCCTTCCAAGACTTACAATGAAGGAGAAGAAGGAAGGGGAAGGGTTGTAGAGTCTTAAGGTTATGTTTGAGGGTTAAGGGAGCCAAAGGAAAGTAAGGTGAGGGGAGAAGGAAGGGAGAAAGAATGGAGCTAGTGAGTGAGGTGGGAGAACTCCCAAAACCAAATGAGCCGACCCCCTCAAGAATGTGCTAGGGTTTCTTTTTATAATGCATGACCAAAATGCGAATACTTTCTTACTTTATCACCAAAAATTGTACCTTTTCATTTCATGCCCCCATTTTAAAGAAAATCCATGATTCCATCAAGACTTAGCCTCCAAGTAAACTTAGAGGCCAAGTCTTGCTTGAACGAATTCTCCACATGGAGAATTCGTCCAATCACATATTTTTTATTTTCTTTTTTTTTTCTTTATGTACTTTTATTATTATTATATTAGGATTTTTGTTTTAAGTTTTGGATGCACATGCATCTTTTAATTTTTTTCTTTTTCTTTTATTTTAAATACTTTAATTAGATTTTTAGCAAAAATATTATTTTTTAATTCAAAACTTTTCATTTTGCTGCTCTTTCTTCACTGTTTGCCACGTGTGCAGATTTTCAAAAACTTCAACTGCCACAACTCACTCGTCTGATATCCGATTTTAGCAAACTTAGTGGCGTTCGAATCAGTGCGAGATTCCTTATCCACTGAACTTCAGTTTAGCAGCAAATTCGAGTTTTTTGGCAGAAGTGCCGGGCCGCGTCCCGGAGCCAAATTTGCTCATATTCCCTTATCCGGGACCCCGATTCCAGCAAACTCAGTTGCGTTGGAATCGTGTCGAGATGCTCTTTCTGCTGGTATCAAATGGGATAGCTGATCTGGGGTTTAGCAGAAAGTTAATTTCTGCTTTTCTTAGATTTGACCAGTCCATAACTTCTTCATTTGGACTCCGATTTGAGCAAACTCTGTTCCATTAGAATCGTATCGGAATCCTCTTTCCAATGGTGGGAAGTATGGTGACTGATTTGCACCAGATAAAAAAGTCAACTTTTTGACTTTCTCAAGTTTGACTTTTCAATTAAAATTTCATTTTCTGCATTTTGGGAGGTGCAAAAATGAGGTGCTTACAATTATATTAATATTAACATAATAATATATTTAACAAATTAAATATTATAATATATTATACTCTATTAAATTTAGTGTTACAATAAATTTATTATAATATTATATATAATATACATAAAGTTTGAGTTATAATAAACATAAATTATATTATTATAAAATCATATATTATAATAAGTTATAATATAATTTATATTATAAATTATAATACTATTATAACTATTATGTCTATTATATAATACTTATAATATCATATAATATTATAATTTTATTATAATATTATTAAAATAATAATAGTGTTATTGTAGTACATAATATAAATAATAATATTATTATATTATTATAATATTATTATTATTATATTATATATAAATTTATATATTATAAAAATATACATGTTACGTAATAATATATATGATTTTAAATACGACTTTAATTTATATATATAGATATATATATATATATATATTATTTTTATGTAATTTTTAATAAAAAACTCCAAATTTAATCTCAATAATCGGTGGCAACCAAACAGGATTCCAAATTCTAATTTAAAAATCTGAGTTCACAATTGAACTTATCCAAATAGGATTTTGTTTTTCTAAAATCGAGGAAATATAATCTCAGTTATAGAATCTAGGATTAGAATCCTAATCCAGATTATATAATGCCCACCAAACACCGCCTTAGAGGTGCTTATCGGGCTGTGCTGGGCTCGCCTAAGGCGTGCCCGGGCCGGGGGCGGGCTGTGTTGGGCCATACTATATGAGCTTTCGGTCAGTATAGGAACGGTCCGCCCGGCGGGCCGTGGCACACTCGGCACGCGGGTGGCACGGGCTCGTTTCGACGCGGGCCGCCTGCGTGCCGGCCAGCTAGGGGCTAGCTATGGTTGTAGAATAGGTGTGGTTTGGAGTGGGAAAGGGTAGGCCTATTTATAGATAACAAAAAGTGGTTTTTTACCACCTCTACCCTCCAATATGACTGTTATTTGGCAGTTGGAAGGGTAGAAAAGGTCTTTAACAGTCAATTACAACCATACCCCCTCCCCCCCCCCCCCCCCCCCCCAATATGATTGTTATATAGTTGTTGGGGGATAAAAGAGTCAAAAAAGTGGTTAACCACTTTTTTGGAGGGAATAAAGGGCTAGCATATCAAGAAATAGTTACTTTGCTTAAATTGTTCAAGCATTAAAAGTGGGAAATTGTACTCAAGCATTTAAAGTGGGAAATTGGACTCTGAAGGTTGAAGGCTTCAACTGCAAAGTTCAAGCTTCATTCTAAAGAGGTATTCTTCTATTTAATTTTCCGATTTTAAAATTAGTATAAATATTATATATATAAGTAAGTCTCTCCTTCTACCTTTCTTATTATTAAGGCCTAGTATAGTGGGTGAATATTGTACAACTAAGTGCATCTCTAAGAAAGTTCTATCATAAAGGATGAGATAATTACCTAAGGAAAGTGGATTTTAAGCAGGATCGTTTGTGACCCCTCCACTTACTTGGGAATTTTCCTGGTACATTTTTGCATACTTATTCCTCACTTTACTATAGGTAATGTATCCCCAAAATTTTATTATTATATTATTTATTAAGAAATTTTTTTCCGAAATTTGATAATGGACCCCAGGCATCCTATGTTCTTTAACATTGAGGAAAGGGAATTTCTTAGACCCTATTCTGACCCAAATTTTTTTTATGATGTGACCCAATCCTCATATGGTGACCCTCCCATCCAAGATCATGAAACTGAGTTGCCTTCCCAAGAGATGAGATCATTTTCCCTACCACCTAGGAGCACTAAGAGGATTAGAACTTCTGGTGTTTGGCTAAATTTTACAATTGAAACTATAGGGAGTGAAAAGAGGACAGTTTACAACCATTGCAAAAAGAAATTTTAGTTGCAAAGGAAAAAGTGGTACAGGTCACTTGCAATGGCATTTGTAGAAATGCCTTCCAAAACATGGCCAAATAGACCCTAGGCAAGCCCAAATTTCCAGTAGTAGTGTTAATTTTGGAAATTTTGTTTTTAATCAAGAAGAAACTAGGCTTGAAATAGTAAAGTGGGTAATACAAGAAGAATTACCCTTTAGATTAATAGAATATAAAAGATTTAACTATCTAATAATCAAATATCTAGCACCAGGATTTAAATCCTTCTCACGCCACACTTTTAGAAAGGATGCTATAACATTATACGAAAAAATGAAAACCGGATTAATAGAAACTTTTTCAAACAATAACTTTAAGGTAGCTTTAACCTCAGATATCTGGACAAGTAGACAACAAATAAGTTATTTAGCTATAACTGCACATTATATAGATGAGAATTGGAGTATGGAAAAAAGAATACTAACTTTTCAATCACTAAATTCTAAACATTCTAGACCAGCTATAGCAAATACTATAGCACATAATATAAGAAAATATAAAATACAAGATAAAGTAATGGCTCTAGCACTTGATAACGCAAGTGCTAATAATGTTGTAATAGATATATTAAAACAACACTTAAACTTAAATATAGATGGATGTTCATTTCATGTTTGGTGTGCTTGTCACATCCTAAATTTAGTTGTGCAGGATGGCTTAAAAATTGTCCAATATCATTTAACAAATATTAAAGATGCCGTAAGATATTTAAAATAATCTAGCACAACTACTAGGGAATTTAAAAATTATTGTGCAAGTTTAGGAAAGCAACCTAAAAAAATTACCCTAGATGTTGAACATAGGTGGAACTCAACATATTTAATGCTAGAAGCTGCACTAGAATTAAAACAAGAACTTATACTATTTCATAAAACAAAAGTGCCTCAAAGTAAACTAATAGAACTTGATTGGCAAATAGCAGAAATTTTAAGAGATTTTGTTAGAAGTTTTTTATAATGCAACAAGATATTTATCAGCGGTTTATTATCCAACATCCCTGAGTATTTTAAATTCTTTATATCAAATAAGTATTTGCTTTAAACAATATAGAGACATGCCTGTTGCTAAAGATATTTGCCCTGCAATGGAAGCTAAAATTTTAAAATATTGGCAAGATATGCCTAATTTATATTGTTTAGCTAGTACAATGGACCCTAGGATTAAATTAGGAGTGGAAGACTTAATAGATGGAATAAATGAGAATATGAATTCTTCTTTTCAAATAGATATACGTAAAATAAGAACCATGTTAGAAAGACTTTTTTCTGAATATGATACTAGTTGTAGCAGACAAAATCAGACTCGGACCCAAGAAGTACTACCAAATAATTCCCCTTGAAAAATTTTTTAAGTGGGAGAAGAAGGGGAAAACAACCAGCATCTGGTAGTGGGGGATCATCTGAGTTAAGGATTTATTTAGAAAGCCCCCCAATACTTTTACATGCTATGGAAGAGCATAGTTCTTTTAACATTTTGACATGGTGGAAGTAAAATCAGGTTAGTTATCATGTGCTTTCCACCATGGCACGTGATCTACTAACGGTTCCGGTGTCCACAGTTGCATCGGAATCAGCTTTTATCACAGGTGGACGAATAGTGGACGACTATAGGAGAAGATTAACGCCGGAGATGGTGCAAGTATATGTCTGTCTTACAGATTGGTTAAGGGCAAAACTGAGAGATCAGGAATATGCGGATGATCAACTTGCTGGAGACTTCGATGATTTGAATCTTGATAAATTTAGTCATCCAGATTAGTCTAAGTTTTATTATATTTTTTGTAATCAAGGTTTAGGAACTTTACTTTCTCTTTTTTTTTCTTTTAAACTGCAAATAAAAGATAGAGGAGTGGGTGCCAACCTAGTTAGGATGTGCTCATGCTATAGTGATCTAGTATTATTTGTGCAAGTGATTATGTATTATTTGCAAAGTTGTACTTGTACTTGAAATAATTAAGTTATTTATATTTTTTGAGCAAAATCTATACCATTATGTGTAAGACAATTTTGTGAATTTTTCAGAATTTTTTTTAGAATTTTTTTCCTATTTTTCTTGATTTAAGAAAAAAAAAAAAAGGCCTGGCCTGTTTGGCCGAGTGGCTACCCACCGTGCCCAGCCTGGCATGGCATGGCCCAGCCTTGGGCATGCCGCGGGCTAGGCCGTGCCTTGGTATTCGGCCGATGGGCCGAGTGTGCCGCGGCCGGCCTGTTAAGCACCCCTAGTGTATCTTCTTTGCAGGTAACAGAAAATTAAGGTAGATGGTAACTCTGTCTTGACTCCTAAGTACGGATGGCCATGGTGCAGGCTAATGGGTGACCTGACCAGCCCATACGGGATGGGTTTGGTATTGTCAAAAATGGGTTAGGGAGAAAGGAATTTATAATTTTAGAATAACTAGCAGTTGAGGCCTGTGCGTGGGACCATTGATATCATAATTTATAAGAACTAAGTGTATGTCATGTGTCGTTTCTTCTCACTAATATAATAATTGTTAATAATGAAATCAACCTGTATATTAAGTTATCTTGGAATATAATGATATGGAATAATAAATATAAAATAACCATGCATTAACAATTCAAGCTCATAATATAAATGAATTCATATGGTACGAGCTCATATAATTTAAATTAATTTAAGTTTAAATACAATGTACTTTTTTTCAATGAGACATGCTTGACTCATTGAAATTGAAATCACAAATAAAATGAAATATACTGTATACTTAAGTTGCATTTGGCATTGCTTTTTGCTTTTGAATTTTTGCTTATTTAAGCAAAATCAAGCTTTTTGAAGCAATAACCATGTTTGATTAGTGTTTGCTTTTGCTTCTTATGATGAAGCAAAAGCAATCTAATTGTTTTTCTTGAGGCAAATTATTTTGCTTTTCATTTTTTGCTTCTGTTGCTTATTTCTTCTAATACTAACAATCAACCCAAACCACCACCCACCACTATTACCACATTACCTGTGAAACCTCGAATTTTTGAATATAATAATATAATAAAGTAAATCAGAATATTGGAAGAACAAATTAATAAATCTAGAAATATTGAAGAATAAAGATTTAATCCGAGTAATTGGAGGATTAAATATTATAATCCCAAGTATAATGATAATTAAATAAATAAATGATAGTGACTTTGAATAATTGGAAATAAAAAGAGTAACTTAATCAATTGGAAGATTAATAAATAGATCTGACTTTAAGAAGAGCTAAATAATAAATAATAGTAAATAGGAAGGGAAAGAGAGTTGATTGAGATTTATTAGAAGAGTAAATTAAAATAAAGCAATTTGGGGACGATAGGTGCTAATCCAAATCCATGTTATGGCTAGAATAATATAAGGAATAAATCTGAGAATTTTGAAGAAATTCAATGGTTAAATATTGTTGTAATAAAGAAAGGGTATTTTAGTAATTTCCTAATTAGCCAAATTAATATATTGAGTAATTAAACAATTATTAGACTTAAAATTGATTAGATATAACCTGGGATTAATTTGAATTTCAATAGGATGATTTATAGCCTAATAGAATGAAAATGGCCTATTAGTAATTATAAATAATTATGGGCCTTAAAATTTGAAATAAATGAGATTATGAGGTGTTTAGGTAATAATTAAAAATAGCACAAAAATTAATTAAATTAGGAGTTTCTTTTGTGGGGGATTTAAGAGATTAAATTTAGAAATGAGAGTTAGGATAAGATAGGTGAATGGGGTTAGTTGGAATGTTTCCTAATCTAATAAGACTTCTATTTGGGTGAATCTATAAATGGAGGGCATTAGGGAAGGGTTGGGGTTTCTTCTAATCCAAACATATGGAGAAAAAGGAAGAGAAAAGTTGGATACACGGATGGAGAAAATATAGTGAGAAAGAGAGAGAGAAAAATGATAAACTTATAGAGAGAAGTTGCTACAGCAATTTCTTACCAATTATCATTAAAACACGATCTAGAGATGATCCATAGTCAAATCGGCCTCAAATTTGGAGGAGATATTCTTGACTTGTAGTTCTTTAATTATGTAATGCCCCAAACCGGGGTCAGTGCAAAACCGGCACCCAACTCGAATCCGGTTCGTTACTGTAACAACCTGAATCCAGCTCAACAACCGAATCCAAGATGCTACTGGGCCCATATCAAATCAATCATCAACAATTAACCAGACTGGAACAATTAAATAAACCTTTTATTATAATCTATCAGAGTGTGGAAACATAATGTGTAGAAGTGTAAACCTAAAATCATCATAAATATGAAATAAAATAAACCATCCAATCCAAATAATGAAGTCTGGTATAAAAAAGGGTACTAAAACTCTCAATCTCTCAGATACATCAAAACCAAATGTTCAAATAACTATCAAAACAATAAGTCCTCATCACTCCTCAACCTCAGATCAAATCCGGATAATAGTACTCCTTTGCAGAAAAGTCAGTCAAATCTGCCTGGAAATCACCACTATGATCCCCCTCTTGCGTATCAGCTGAAAAAAAATAAGGTAAAAAGGTAGGGTGAGATATGAATATCTCAGTAGGTAACACATGCATGCTATAAACAGTTTATATATGTGAAAATAAATATTCATGCACGATTAAGCAATTACGGATAAACAGGCTCGTATAAACATTCATAACGATCTTGAAATACAAATCAGCATTTAAATCATTCCTAAGTATTAGAGAATAGAAGTATTCATAATATGGATCAAGATTCAGAATTTAACAGCATAATCCAAATAATATAGACAACTCCGTGTCCAAATAAAACTAGGATGTACTAAGCAGTCACATCCAACCATAAAGTATCATATACATGCATCCAGCATGTGACAAGTAATAATATCCAGTGTTCATGATTTCAATGTCATTGTAAGACTCACAAAGAAAAAATACACCTTTGAGATGACTCTCGACCAATTGCTATACCACTGTGCGGCTTAGGGGGCGATGCTACTAATGATACTCAAACCCGAGACATCTCCTTAGATAAGAGCCATAGTCATCGACTTATTGCGCATGACTTAATAGAGTTGGCATGTACCACCAGCATGCAGCACCAAAATCAATACATGGAGGTGGCCACTGATCCACATGTATAGGGAATCACCAGTGACGCATCGGGGGTGTCCCTCCAGACATAGGACCCTCCAGTGCAAACTAACTTGCAAATGAAGCATGCTCGCACAAGGGAGAAACTCAACCCAAATGAAATATCCCTTAGCTATCTAGCCAAAACTATGGATCCATAACCAGTTATGCCCACTAGACACCAAAAATCCCTAAGGACCAATATTTCTGCAAGTAATAGTGCCTAGCGGCATATAAAGGGTAAATCTGTAATTTTGTTCAATATCGAGGTTATCAGGGTTGAAATTCTGTAAAATCAGTAATTTTTATGAAAATAAAATTATTAGTTTAGTGATTAAAATAAAGTTAATTGGTGAATTTTGCAAAAAAAGAGATCATATGGGATTAAATTAAGATCTGGGTGAACCAGATAAAAAAAATTGCAGTTATGGAGGTGAGAAAATATTATTTATTCTTATTTGGGGAATTTAAGTTGTTTAATGATGTGGCAATTTAGGGTTTAATTAACCAAACAAGTTGTTGGTGTAGGGATCCCGGTAGGATGGCATAGCAGGGGATCGTGATTTGAGTTGCTGTTGAGCGGCAACTATTTAAGCTGAAGTAAATTGGTCGTTGTTTCATTTGGCAATTGATCGAACTAAGCCTGGAGTTGTTAGAGAGGAGCATAAGGAGCTAGGGTTTGGTGGATCAGTTTGTTGTGTTGTGGAGTGATCTAAGTTTTAATTGGTGCTGTTGAAGTTCTGTTCGAGAGAGAGAGTTGAGGAAGTCAGCTTTGGCAGAATTTGAATTCGACTAGGTGCTGCAATTTGAGTAGCTCTAATCTGGAGTCCAGGTGAGAAATGTTGATTAGGTATTGTTGAGGTTGCTTTTATCAAACGAATTGCAGATCTGGAGAGATCTGATATGAATTTGATATTCTCTAGATCTCTGTTTTGGTGGTCGTTTCTGGAGGTAAAAGTTCAAGGATCGTTTGAGGAATTGAGGAGGTGTTCATCAGAGAATAGCTTTAATCTGTAAGTAGCACAATCCAATCCGGTTTAGCTGGTTTAATCAAGAATTTGTGTTAGTCTAAAACCTGAGATCACATGAACTCTGTTCCTACTATTTTTGGGCATTCAGATTTGGTTAGTAGCAAATTTTGATTCAATTCAATTATGCAACATGATTGTCGATTGGTTAGAGAAGATTTGAGTCTTATTGAAGGAATTATGGAGGAAACCTGAATAAGTTCATGTACTCATACGTTAATTTGGGTTTCTGAAATTGGTCGAAAGAGATGAGTTGTGCGACTAATGTTGTGTTAGGTTTGGAGTAACTGAATTAGATGCAAACAAGGTTAGATATATTAGTTAAAGGTTTAAGATTAACCTAGAGGTGATTCGAAGGCAAGGCATGAGTTCAGACCTGGTATTTTTCCCTTAGCAGTACTCGAACCTGGGAAATATAGCCTGGCGCTGAGCACTTTTATCTGGCACCAACCTCATCAGAGGTCAGCACCAGCTCCATCCTTGCAGCCTTATGCGGCTATTTAGCAACAGTGATCTTATATGTGTAAAAGTACATAATAGTAGTTTAGTTGGTTAAATTAAGAGCTGGTAATATAATGCAAAGAACTAATGATTAATAGGTTGTGTTCATGGGGAAAATGAAGTAGGCGCTGGGTGCTGCCAACCTCATCAGAGGTCAGCGCCAGCTCTTGTGGTGTTTTTTAAGGAATCTAATTATGTGCTATTTAGGGACTAAGGTGAGGGGCTACTTACGGGAGTTAAAGATGGGAAAATCTACTCACTTTGAATACACAAGAGGTACTGGGAAAAACCTGGAAACTATGATTTAGGTTGCTGAAAACTGGTTTGAGTTCTAACATGGGCAGCTAAGTTGTTAATGGTTGGAGTGTTAAACTAAATCCAATTCAGGTTAAACCTATTACTTGAATGATCAGTTTTATCATGTAATTGGTTGGGAAGGGAAATTTTAGTTCAGTTCATTTGGGAATTGGACCAATAGCACTTTGATATACTTTTTTGCAAGTGCACGAATTTGTAACAAGTAATAAAGTGATGAAATAGAGTGTCGAACCCACAGGGAATTTTAGTTACTAAATACTAAAATTACTATCCTAAATTTTAGTTGGACAATCAAAAAGTGAGATGGATGTTTTCCTAGCAATTAAAATTAATAACTAAGAAAATAAAGGAATAAGATTCAATAAGAGATTAAAAATACTAAGGCGTTTGATTTCATCATAGCCAATCCGGATTAATTTCTAAACACATGCCCTTTGAATTATAACCCACTTTGAAAGCGAAAATCCTTATCCTATCCAATGGTCTCTCTCAAGCACCAATGAACTTACCTCCCCACGATAACCCACAATATCTCTATGTGAATTTAAAAGCAAGTAGGCACATTAAGATCTGTGGATTTTCATGTAAAAATACACAAGGCTACATAAACCATGCCAATACCTCTATCAACATGTAGAATATGGCATTTTATCACAAGGAACTAAGGTTGTATATTGTAAGACCCCGAATTTTTCTAAATATAAAAGTAAAATAATAATTAATATTCTTGAGGATTATTATTGATGGGAATAATTTATTATTGTAGGAGATATTGTTATTAGTGGAGGTCAGGAGTTTGGCGCAGATCCGACTGTCTGATCGTGAGTTATCGCGGTAAGATTAATATTTTAAAGCAGTCGTGTTTTGATTGGGCGAGTGTGTGGAGTTTAGTACTTGTGTTTTGCGTGGGATCAGAGGGTATATAAACAAGTTTAATACCCTAAAATTATACGGTTGAAAATACCTTTGCTCATACTCGTTCGTTTTCAATAGCCGCAAAAGAGAGAAAGAGACCGAGAGCGACTGTGTGCGACCAGAGAAGAGAAGAGAAGAAGAAGAGAGGAAGAACCAGGTTTCTTCACCCTCCAAGGCTCATTTTACAATAGTATAGAAGTCTGAGAGTTGCTGTTTAGAGAAGGAAGAGGAGAACGCACGAACAGAGGTAGGCAGCACTGTTTTATCGAGCGTTTTGTATTCTCAATTGGTTTAATCTATATTGCATGTTTTTGTGTTGTATATTCATGTATTTAGTTTGATAACAATCTTATAAGTATGTTAGTATCGATTAGAGCATGAAAAATCAAGTTTTTGAATACTGTATGTTCGTTTTTGGGAGACCGCCAAGCTTACTGTGCTCAGCGATCCTCGGCGCTCCCAGGCGCTCGTTGAAAAACGTTGACCGCCCAAGACCGCCACTGACTTATCGTCAATGATCAATTTTTAACTACCGCCTGAGCAATCCTAGGCGATCCTGAGTGCTCTGTGCAGAAAATGCAGATTTTCGTATTTTTAACCCCTGATTCAATTCTAAACTATTTTAAACCAATTTTAACCTTTAAATAAGATGTTTTAAGACCAAAATAAATTACCAATTACCTGTTTTACAAAAGAATAAAAATAGGAAGGTATTTAGGGTAATTAGTTGCCAAGCTTTGTAAATAACAAGAAACCTAAGTTTTGGAAGAACTAAACTTGTAAATTTGAGTTAATTAATTAAGTGACATGTAAATTTATACTGTTAACCAGAATATGATATACATGATTTCCAGATCAGATTTTGAACCCAGTTAACCCAATAAGGAAAGAAATTACAGATATAACCATTATATGCCGCTAAGCACTATTACATACAGAAATATTAGTCCTTAGGGATTGTTGGTGTCTAGTGGGCATAGCTGGTTATGAATCCATAGTTTTGGTTAGATAGCTAAGGGATATTTCATTGGGTTGAGTTACTCCCTGTTGCGAACGCGCTTCCTTTGCAAGTTGGTTTGCTCTGGAGGGTCCTATGTCTGGAGGGACACCCCGGTGCTCCGCTGGTGATTCCCTATACATGTGGATAAACGACCATCTCCATGTATTGATTTCGGTGCTGCATGCTGGTGGTACTTGCCAACTCGGTTGAGTTCGTGTGCAATAAGTCGATGACTACGGCTCTTATCTAAGGTGATGTTCACGGGTTTGAGTATCATTAGTAGCGTCGCCCATAAGCCGTACGGTGGTATAGCATATGGTTGAGAGTTATCTCAAAGGTGTATCTTTCTTTGTGAATCTTAAAATGATGCTGAGATTACCAATACTTACTTCTGATATTGTTCACATGCTGGACGCATGTATTGGATGCTATGGTTGGATGTGACTGTTTAATACATCCCGGATTTTTATATTGGATTCTGTTATTGATATCTGAATCATGATCTTGATATACTTTATACTGTTCACAAATACTTAAACTGTTTTACATACTGATTTGTATTTCATGATCGATATGAATGTTTATACGAGCCTGTTTACTCGAGACTACTTATTCGTGCATGAACATCTATTTTAAATGATTATGAACTGTTTATAGTATGCATGTATTGTTTACTAAGATATTCGTATCTCACCCTACTTCTTTATTTTATTTTTCAGCTAATATGCGAGAGGGGGATCTTAGTGGTGATTTCCAGGGTGATTTTGTTGACTATTCGCCGGAGGATTATTATTATCCTGACTTGATCTGAGGTCGCGGAGAGAGGATTCTTTTTAGTCCTTTGACAGTTTGATTTTATTATTTAATTTGTTTTGATGTACTAAAGAGATTGAGAGCTTAGTAACCCTTTGATATTTACCAGACTTGATTACTTGGATTAGATGGTTTATCTATTACTTTTATGAGGATGTTAGACTACACTTCCGCACAATGATGTTCCGCACTCTGATAGTTTATTAATAAATGATTTACTTAATTCTTCTTTCTGGTTAATTATTGATGAATATTTGATATGGCCTAGTAGCATCTCGAATTCGGTTGTTGAGTTGGATTCGGGTTGTTACAGTAGTGAACCGGATTCGGGTCAGGTGTCAGTTTGCATTGACCCGGGTTTGAGGCGTTACATATATCTCCTTTCGATCTCAATACAACTACCAAATAAAATTAAATGGTGATCAAGCACTCAATTGGGTTAAGCACAATGATAAAATACTCAAAGAATGAATCATAAATTCAATAGCAATAATATTCAGAGTTAAAACATCATGTCTAGATTACATCAAAGCCTTAGTAATAAAAATTAGTCCATGATTGAACTAAGAACAACCATAAAAAACAAAGTATAATAAAAGAAAAAGAAGAAAAGGAGAAGAAATAAACTAATGAAGATCCAAGCTCTGATTTCTCCTACGTTCCAACTTCCTTCTCACATTCCCAAGCATCAACCAACCCTTTCTCACGTTCCCTAACTCTCTCTTTATAGAAATCGCATCAGCTTGCCAAAGGATCCTTCAAGAGGAATAGCAACTTTCCTTCAAAACAAGAAGCTCTAAGAAGGAGAGAAGTTTCTTTTTTCTTTCTAATCACGAATTAGAAGTCCAAAAGCGACCTCCTCTCTTCAATTAGAAACCCTTAAAGATCCTCCTAAAAGTTAGAAGAAGATCCCCAAGAAAAAGGAAACAAATCCGAAAAGATCGGAATTTTATAACCGTTTTTACGACTTGAACGTTCGAACGGTGCATCTAACGCGGGTCTAACGTTCAAGTCATAAAACTACTTCTCCCCCTCTCGTTCGAACGAAGATCACACGTTGGGCTCCATCAATACCAACGTTGGAATGACGGATCTCACGTTGGGTTAAAATACACTAAAGTTTGAACGCCGCCTCTAATGTTATCGAACACAACTCTCGGGTTTCTTTGCAGATTTTGAACGTTTGAATGGTGCTTCCCACGCTATCGAATGCTACTCTTGGGTTTGTTTGCAATTGGATTTTGCACTGATCGTTCGAACGGTGCTTTAAACGGCTATCTAACATTGATCATAACTTCTTCAATTTGACTCCGATTGTGACACCTTCTAAACCATGATTCCTATAACCACCAAGAGTGTCTCTACATCAAAAAATTAGGCACAATTTAGATAATGAAAATAAAAGGCAAAGATGAAGGAATTCGGCAATTTCTAAGTAAAATTGGGAATTAAAATATGAGATAAAACCAGATAAGTCATGAAATTAATGTGCTAAAATGTGGTATTTTCATGACTTATCACACTTCAAATTGGGTATGCGCTGGGTGCTGCTGAGTGCAGCTGAGTGGTGCCTACCTCCTCAAAGGTTGGCGCCAGCTCTCTTATTTTAGATTGTGTAGTTGTTATTAATTTCAATTAATGGATTTACTCTTAGGGAACTTAAATATATGTGATCAAAGTATCCTGGAGGAAATATAGGTGTTGGAAACTAGGGGTATACTAGTGTAGTAAGTATTGAAATCTGAAACCTGTTTAGTTAGGTGTTTTGAGTAATTTTTAGGTGCTGAAACCTTCTCTAGCACATACATCTTTTACATGGCAAAACTAAACTCGAGAGAGTAAGTAAAGGACTATTTAGGGATAAACAAATAGGATTTGAGTGAATCATAGGATGCTGAAGTAAGTGTATAAAAAGGAGTTATAAAAGAATACAAAGGGTTAAAGGAAGGCATTGAGGGTTAAAGTAGAAAATGTTGTTTTGAGTATAAAGTGTCTATCGGAAAGTTACTGTTTGGGTATAGAACTAGATATACTTGACTAATTTCAGTAGGGAATGTTAATTTTGGTTTTTCACATATGAATTGACAGTTTAACCGAGACTTGACAGTTTTACAAACTTTTGCCTAAAAAGGATACTTTATGCAATATTTTGGAAAAAATACTTTAAAACAAATTGTTTTGGGAATAAATCTGATTATTGGGAATTCTCCATCTAATTGGAGGATAGTTTTATTGTTTCTGATGAGAAGATGTTATTTTACTTCCGTCTATCTTGGAATGAGTTTGGGACCTCTCCATGTACCTTGGATTGAGGATTTGTTTTCTCCATGTATCTTGGAGGGTGATGATGGTTGGTTGGCACTATTGGAATTGGTTTGGTTATTTTGATTGTTGGTTTTGAGTCTAGATGGCATAGCTCAGTGTGGATCCACTTTTGTCAAATTAAGAGCTAGGTAGTGGAATAGATTGTTCTTTGCTAGTCGTAATACTTCGTTCACGCACAAGCTTCCATCGTGTAGCTCGATGAGGCCTTCTCTGTATCTGGTCGGCTGCGGCTATCCCTCATTTTATTGTGTATCTCGGACTATGACTGGATTAGTTCTTGCCAACCTATTACTATATTTGTATGGGTTCTCCCGCAATAAATGCTTGGTTTTTACACTAGTTAAAGGTAGTTTATTTCATAAGTCCACTGTGGACTTATTTATGATGATTGCATGTTATGAATTTCTGTTATACGGTGATTGTTGATATTTTCCTTTATCAGTGTATATGTTGGATTTGGATTACTCAGATTACTCGTTAATGTTGGTTATGTTTACTGATGCATGTTTTACTACTGAAGCATGTTTTAGAACTGTTATAAATGTTTTGGGCATGCATGTACTACTTGTTGGGATATTCGTATCTCATTACGTTTTTTTTTTGTTTTCAGATCCAGGTAAGGACGATCTTGGCGGGGTTGAGCCAATCGCTGACTACCCTGAGTATAGGGGAGAGGACTATTTTTTGAGTGATATTTGAGAGATACTTGTGTTTGTTGATTACATTTGATATAGTGAATAAGCAATTGATTTGTAATTGTTCTTTTCATTGTGGATTAGTGAGTGGGTTTATTAGCGAACTCTGATATTGTTGTTTGATGATAATAAATACAAATTCATGTTTTCTTACACTCTGATATAGATCCTGCGGTTTATTTATCTAACACCATAGGTACGAGTTACGGTTTATAGTCGTAACCCGGATCCGGGGCGTTACAAATTCTGATCTAGATGTCCAATATATATAAATCTGGTTAATAATATCTAATACAATGTCTCATAATTTAATTAACCCAACTTATAAGTATATTTGTTATAAAACTTAGATTTCCTTATTATTTACAAATTTTGGCAACTAATACCCTAAATATCTCCCTATTTTTTTTTCTGCAAAATAGGGTAATTGGTAATGTGAAACCCCAGTTCCAATACCCTTAGCACACCCTAACCAATGAGTGTATTGTGTAGGTGAAGTTGGAGAAACCCAAGCTTGAAGCCAATCAAAGTGGCTAAGCCCCGGCTCGACAATGACCTATGAAGGTGAGCAATCTCTAGTTGGTTGAATAAGGTTGGATATTAAGTGAGAAAATGGCTAAGTGTTGGTGTTGTGTGTAATAGGAGGAGAGAGTGGCAAACTTGTAAAATGTGTCTTGTGGAGAAATTTTTCTTAAGTGAAGGAAACCCAAGGAAGAAGCCCCATTCGTATGCCCTTTTGTGAGCAAAAACCCTTTTCTTCATCTTCCTTCTCTTCTCCCACTCTCATTCCCATTCTTCATCTCTTTCTCTTCTCATTTTATTTCCATCACATTCCCTTCCCCTTTCTTCTTAAAGTTCACTTGAAGAAGAAGACAAAGAAAGCCATTTTCGTTTGGGTTTTCTTGGAGGATTTGTGAGGCAAGCTTGGAGGAACTAAAGCTTGGAGCACATCAAGGGCTGTTCGTGGGTTGATTAGGAAGCTAGACAACTTGCTTGAGTGATTGTAAGAGGTAAGCAACACCACCCTCACCTCTATTTCAAAATTTTGGCCATTTTCGTATGTATGTGAGAAAGTTAGGGTTTGATATATGAAATGGTTTATTTGTACAAATAGGTGTAATATCTTTTAGAGGTTTTGTAGGAAATAGATTTCCCACATGTTAGGAGCAATTTAGATCCCAAAAACACCAAAAACAAGTGAGATTTGAGAAAAAACCGTAAATCCCAAAATTTCGGATTTCGCGAACTGCTGAGAAAACCCAGTCACTTGAGATACCGCTCGAGCGCGGTATTGGGCACCCTTTTTAGGAAAAGACTTAAGGCATGGCCACTCGAGCGACTGTTCGAGCGACCTGCTTGAAACAGAGAACCTGATAGCTATTTTCCAGCCGCTCGAAGCAGGCTCGAGAGACCTATCGAGCGCCCTGTATAGATTTTGCAATTTTTGAGTTTTTAGCCTAGATTAAACTACCAATTGTTTTTATTCAAATCCAACCTATGTATAAGTGAGAGTTAGGTGTCTAGGAAGTGTGCCAAATGGAAGTATCTCAAAATTCCAAATAACAAGGATTTTGGGTACGTTTTACCAAAGAAGGTCTTACGGAGAGTTTCTGTCCCAAATTCCTATAGAAGTAGGATAATTTGATTCCATCACTTCGAGCACCTTCCAAATAACCCTTAGAAGTAGAAATCAAGAACCAAAACCAAGTTGTACAAGTATCAAAAGAGTTGACTTTCTGCAAAAATCCGATCCTGAGGCCTTGATTTATATCATTGGATAGAGAATCTCGACACGGTTCCAACGCAACTAAGTTTGCAGGAATCGGAGTCCGGATAAGGGTTCTGCGGGCGGTCAAACTTGGGCGAAGCCAAAAGTTGACTTTCTGCCAAAATCCGATCCGGAGGCCTACCCCTAGGTCATCAGATAGAGGGCTCCGATACGATTCTAACGCAACTGAGTTTGCCAAAATCGGAGCCCGGATGAAGAAAATATGAGCCGACAAAATTCCTGAGCAGCAAAACCGGCAATCTGTGCACGTGGCAAAAAGCCGCACACGTGGCGAGTTTCACAGGAAAATATCTCGGGGATCAAATCCATAAATATCCAAACATTCAAAATATCCCAGGGACCAATCTGAAAGTATGTGAAAATATCTGAATAAAATAATATTAAACCTAAATATCCCAGGGACCATATCCTAATTTTCAGATTTTTAAAACAAACGAGCGGCGGCATTTATTGTTTTGTAATAATTATGCCTCTAGAGCGGACGTGGCGAGCGGCGTGCGCTCACCTTGAGCTGGGTGCCAAAGTGAGCGGCACCCCTTTTTTCCTCTCCTATAAATGCTGCGCGAGAGGTCGGGCAAAGGGGTTTGGCATTTTCTTGGGGGTTCGGACTTTTGGGGTTCGAGATTTTTTTTTTGTGGCTGGGCGTTCTCTGGTTTTGGCATTGGTGGGTTCGGCATTGTTTTTCTGGGCTCGGGATTTTGAAGAAAAAGACCAGACACACACGCCCCCTCCCTTCCTCTTCTTCCTTGTCAAATCCGAAGGTCGTGCTCTTGGTGTGAGAAGAAGGAGGCTCTGGCAGCAGCTCGTGAGCTCCAGGGAACCATCCGGCCTGTTCTACAAAGGTTCGGAACCAAGGTGAGATCACTCTCTGTTATTGTTTTAACATGTAGAAATCGAGCATGTTTTTCATCTCAGCAAGTTATTTTATGTTCTGGTTTGCTTGATTCGAAGGGGGAGCATGTTCCCCCATGAATTCTCCATCCCTGTTGTTGTAACCCATAAAACCCCCTGTTCCCTTCTTCATAATCATGTTCTGTTAGTTAGGGTTTTGATTTCGGAAGTTTATTCATGTTCTGTTAATATTTTGTTTCGGATTTGTAAGTTTCCAGGGAGATTTGAGTGATGAGTGGTGAGGATATGTTAGGTTAGATTAATTTCCATTTGTGTTTAGAGGTCTTCTGGGGTTCCAAGGATCCCCAGAAAGTGCTTACAGAGCTTTAAAACCTTAAAAATGGAGTTCGGAAAGAAAAAACAGGGAATCAGGGCTTGGCGCTTAGCTCGCGCCCACTTGGCGCTGAGCTCGCGCCCACTTAGTTTGGGTGCGCTGAGCTCGCGCCCACTTGGCGCTGAGCTCGCGCCCACCTGGCGCTGAGCTCGCGCCCACCTGGCGTTGAGCTCGCGCCCACTCATTTTGGGTGCGCTGAGCTCGCGCCCACTCATTTTGGGTGCGCTGATCTCGCGCCCACTTGGCGCTGAGCTCGCGCCCACCTGGCACCTAGCTCGCGCCCACCTGGCGCTCACTTCATTTTTTGTGTTTTTTCGCTGTTTTCGGTCCGCCCATTTCGCGCCAACGTCACGCCTACTACCTGAGGTCGGCGCCTACCCCTAAAACATGCCGAATTGATATATTTTTGAAAAATTCCAAAAATGCCCTTTATTGTACCGTGGGGGGCTTCGCCCCCTGCACCCCCCCTTTGTTCGCTACGCATTAACTAGTTCCTTGATACGGGGAGGTACCCCGCCCCGTGGGCTCCGCTTCGCTTCGCCCACAGGGGCCCCGGGTAAATCCCCTTGGACCCAGCATAATGAGCTAGTCTCCCCTTGCTAAGTATTAATTTTGATATGTTTCTGTGGCCTATGTTCTGTAACTACTTTTGCTAAGTATGGGTGGCATTCTTAAATCGAGCCAAATGAACCAATAGGGTTTCCGGGTGACCCGGAAACCCAACATGGGACTTGGACCCTCGGTCCAACTTGATTTCCAGTGGGCCTTCCAACGGGGCCCACCGGCCCAATAAACATGTATGCATGCAACTTAATCAAGATAAGTGAAATTAACCGATTAAACCGGGCGGGCCAAACTTAAGGCGGTCCACCCGAACCGGACTTGTGAAATTGATGCATGAAATGCGTGGTTTGGCCGAGACTACGGGTAGGGCCTATCGGGCCCACTAAGCCCATGAACCCAACCAACTTAGGGTTTCAAAACCCCAACTCAGGAAGTCTTGGGTTTTTAAGCCCAAGCCCAGGTAAAAGGCCCCAAGCCCAACACTTGGCCATTTTGGCACAGATAAGCAAGATAATCAAAACCACTTGGCAACCAGTTGTGGGGCCCACCCAAAGGCCCACAAGGCAATCCTGACCCACTTTTGACATGAAATCCACTTAACTAATCCAACCTGAACTTCAAAATAAAATCAATTCAAAATTTAACCAAAGTCCAAAGGGCCACACGTGGCCCACCAAGGAACATGTGGGCCACACTTGACCCACCAAGGGATACCGTGGGCCTTCCAACGAGGCCCACCCTGTCAGACCCAGATCATCCTAATTAAAAAGATAAAATGAAGTAAAGGGACCCACACCACTTTGGCGGTCCCGCCAGACTTAATCAAATTTCATGCTGGAATAGGAATCGGATGAGTGAGAGACCAAAGTTGACTCAAACCAGGGAAACCTATGGGAGCCGTCGCTTGACTGGGTGGACTGGGGTGTCTACGGACTTCCCCAGACCGCAACCGAGAACCTACTTAGAATCTCGAGCCGCAGACCAAGCCTCAGTAGAAGAATCTAGGTACCCAGGTGTCTGCCTGCACCCCATCAGGCAGTGGCGACTCCAAACAAATCCCGAGGCACGCATCGTTTTGCGTGCGCCTCGTCGTGCGACCGAAATCGGGTGCGCACAGCCTGGCGACTCTGCTGGGGACTTCTCAGCCCAATAGGACCCTTGGTTAGAATGAGTCAACCTAAGAGGGATTTAGTCGATTTTAGGGTTTTTACTACCTCGCTTAGTAAGACGTGGAATACACGCAACTGCGTATTCTGGGGAGTCCTGTCACAAGGACGAGATAATGGCCTAAGGCAAGTGGAATTTAAGTGGTTCCCTGTGACCCTCCACTTACCTGGGGACTCTCCCAGAACCTTGTATTGCGTGCCAATTCCGCACCTTACTATACGAGATGGTAAAAATTCCTTTATCAACAAAACCCAGTCAAATCTCACCCGATTAGACACAGCACTCAGCCCAACTGCACACAAGGGCACACCACCACACCGTGGATGGATTTAGTTTTCAATTTTGTGATAAATTGCGTGGGGTGACACGCACGAGGGGGACTGCGTGAATGATCCAACCCCGAATGAATGAGAGCGGATATTGCATCTTCTTTTCCAAAACCTAGATCTCTCTAGCAGCCTACCCTTCTGATTCCTATGAACTGACTCTTGGGATGGTATTAGCACCTACGCTCCTGTGGCTTACCGGGGAAAGCAGGGTAAACCCATCCCCCCAGTTTTCTGGAGTCCATTAGCACAACAGGTTTCTTGCCGTGGCACGCGAGGATCTAGTACTGGTCCAGACCCTTGCAGGCGTATGTCTCGGGCTGGGTATCCTTCCCCACCTAATGCTTCTGAATGAACTGCGTTTTGGGATTGTGAGATAGTGTGAATGATGAAGTAAGAAAAAAAATCAAAATAAAATCTAGGGTCCATCAGGGGCAGCAACCCCCGCTGTTTGCATCAAATGGAGTAAACCCTAGATTATGGGCTGCCTTAGCCCTAATTTAGGAAGCTAACCTAACTTTGATCAGGGGAACCACCCCAGATCCATGCATGGAGTCCTGCGAGCCGTGGGCCTTGACCCATTGAGTCCGTTGGAAGCACTCTGAGTCCGGGTCAGCCTTTTGAGCAGATAAAAGTCGGCTAGATCAGACAATCAGGTGAAAGTAGGCCAGATCAGAGCAGGGGAACTAAACCCTTGATTTAGGAATTTGGCTTACCCGCCTTGAAGCAAATTTGTATCCTTCCTTTTGGCTCTCAACAGCCCTGAGGATGAATCCTTTGCAGATTTTTTTGTGAATATCATGTAAATTTTCGCCCTCGCTGGCAAGTTGTAAATTCTTTTGGTTTGATACCTGAAGGCAAAAGCAGATGAAAGAACAAATGAAAGAAAAGCTAATCAGGACTTAGCTGTGCTTCCATACACAAGTGTGTCTAGGAGTCGTGCCCCGTGAGGCACCAACCTTTTTAGGGCTATGCACACACCCTTTTTGATGTAATTTTCTCATATTCAATTTTGGATATAGGTTTTTGAATGGTAATGCCATTTAGCCTCGGCTTTAATTTTGTGCAAGCATCTTCATGCATTGAATGCACACACTTCAAAATCATTTGCACAAGCTTTTTTTATCAAATCATTTTCAAAAGAAATAATGCAAAAAAATTTCCAAAGATCAAAGCTACACCGGGACTAGCTCCAATTCCCTGTGCCTCACTCAGCTTCAGCTTAATAAGAAAAATCATGAAATAAATTGGCTGTGACCCAGCCCAAAATAAAAAGTCAAGTCTGACCCTTGCTGATGGCCATCAGCCAAATTGAAAAGACAAAGAAAAAATGATGAAAAGAAGAAGGAAGAAATTTCAGATCCAAGTAAAGACCAAATGTGTCACAATGTAAAATCTCAGTCAAGGCCATTTTGTACTTTTGCAGCCCTAGGAAATCATTTCGTGTTTCCCAAAAGAACAGGGAATTCTCCCCAAATCGGGACTTCTGCCCAAACCGGGACTACCCACAAAATCAGGGACTCTTCCCCTCGCCTCTGAATGGCTAAATCTTAGTCGAAGCCATTTCGCGCTTCCACTACTCTGAAGCCATTTTGTGCTTCTCTTAATTTGAAGCCATTTCGTGCTTCCACTAATCTGAAACCATTTCGTGTTTCCAAATCCAAAGCCATTTCGTGCTTTCCCTAAATTGAAACCATTTCGTGTTTCCCAAAATCTTAGTCGAAGCCATTTCGCGCTTCTGCTGCTCCTGAAACCACTTCGTGTTTCCAAATCCGAAACCACTTCGTGTTTCCAAATGCCGAAACCACTTCGTGTTTCCAAATCCGAAACCACTTCGGGTTTCCAAAATCCAAAACCACTTCGTGTTTCCAAAATAGAAACCACTTCGTGTTTCCCAAAATCTTAGTCGAAACCATTTCGTGTTTCTGCTGCTCCTGAAACCACTTCGTGTTTCCAAATCCGAAACCACTTCATGTTTCCAAAATCCGAAACCACTTCGTGTTTCCAAATCCGAAACCACTTTGTGTTTCCAAAATCCGAAACCACTTCGTGTTTCCAAATCCGAATCCACTTCGTGTTTCCAAATCTGAAACCACTTTGTGTTTCCCAAAATCTTAGTCGAAGCCATTTCGTGCTTCCGCTAATCTGAAGCCATTTCGTGCTTCCCCCAAAATCTGAAACCACTTAGTGTTTCCAAATTGAAGCCGTTTCGAGCTTCCACTACTCTGAAACCATTCTGCGTTTCCAAAATCCAAATCAAAGCCATTTCGCGCTTCCCCAAATCTCAGTAGGAGTCATTTCGAACTTCTGCTGCTTTGGAAATCATTTCGCATTTCTCCAAATTCGGTAGGAATCACTTACCCTTCAGAAATCAACTCTTGAAGTTCTTGGGGATCAAATACAGGGACTGTCCCATTGACATGTACCAATCTTCGGAAATCAACTCTTGCAAATTCCAAAAAAAAAAAAAAAAAAATTTTTTTTCCAACTCTTGCAGTTTCTGGAACCAAAAACAGGGACTCTCCCCTTACCTCCGAAGTGGCGGTTAAAATGAGATCAAAATAAAAATCAACTCTTGCAGTTCCCAAAATTTGCAGAAATCAATTCTCGCAGTTCCTAAAATCAAAACAAGGACTCTTCCTCTACCTCCGAATTGGCGGTTAAAAGGGAATAAATAATGGAAAATCATCACAGTTAATCTGCACAGACATGCATTATATTTCGTTATAATGTGCATTCTTTATACTGACTTGTCTATTTTCAACCCCAAGGTACCAAGATTGCGTTTCGCAATCCATACCTCCTACGTTCAAGAAGAAGATTACAGATGGATCCTGCTGAAGAACTTGAGCAAGCGCCACCTCTCCCGCCTCATGGGCAAGAGGACTTGGAAGGCCACCCCGTGATCGCTGGTCTTAATCAGCAGATGGCCAACATGTCCACCATGATGACTACCATGATGCAGCAAATGGAGAGAATGCAAGCGCCATAGCAGCTTGTACAGCCACCACCAGTGGTACCTCCGCCACAGCAACCGATACCTCCGGTACAACAGCCACAGCTAGAACAGCCACCACCAGTTCTCCCGCAGTTGAACCTACAGCTGCCAGAACCACAGATCCCACATGGTTTGCCAGGCCAACCAGAGTAGCCCTTACAGATTCCGGCACCCCTGGCCGTACCACCGCAGCAAGTGATACCGCAAGGAATGGGGCACGAAGAAGAAGAGTGGTACCGAGCACGGGAGGCAATAGGTGTCTCAGCCCAGGTGCAAGCAGATGTGCAAATGCTAAAAGAGCAGATGCGGAATGTGAAACAAGGTCCTATGCTGAAGGAAGCCTCATTGGACAGTCTAGGATTCTTCCCTAATCTGCAGCTTCCACCAAAGTTCAGATGCCCAGACTTTGTGAAGTTTGACGGAAGTGGCTGCCCACTGTCGCACCTAAGGGCATACTACGGGGATATGTGCCAATATGCATATGATGAGAGAATTATGGTCCAATTCTTCCAGCGTTCATTGATAGGCTCAGCACAGAAATGGTTTGCTAGTCTGGACAGAAACATGATCAAGACTTGGGACGACCTAGCTAGTACATTCCTTGAACACTTCAAGTTCAACACGGAGGTCCTACCCACCCGAATGGAACTACAAAAGATGGCCAAGAAGGGTACTGAATCCATTCGTGAATATGCGAAAAGATGGCGAGAAATGGCCGGAATGGTTCAGCCACCCATGTTGGAGAAAGAGATGGTGACATTGTTCATCTCAATGCTGGGGCAACCATACTATACACTGCTGCTGGGGCAGTTTGCGGCGAGTTTCGTTGATCTTGTGGTGGTAGCAGATAGAATAGAAGATGGGGTGAAGTCTGGCAGAGTAGCTGGCTTTGCAACAGAGCAAAGAAGGAGCCCTACCAGCGGAAGAGACATTGACAAAAAGAGAGAGGACGAGAATGTCAACTATGTCCAGCAGAATAGGCCCCTCCACTTTTCGGCACCCGACAGGAGAGAGAATCAGAACTGTGGTTAGGGAGCGCAATCAACAGGTCGGCCGAGGTGGACCAAGGAGGAATTCCAAGCAAGGTTGAACCGGGTGTTCGCACCCTTACCTTATCCCTTGTCAGAATTGCTGCCAACCCTATTGAAGAAAGGGTACTTACAGAAGAAGCAGCCAACTCAACAACCGTCCAACAGTCATTCCTACAACCCCAATGAGTATTGCGACTACCACATGGGAGCCCCCGGACATCATACCAATCGCTGTTGGGAGCTGAAACATGATGTCCAGGATTTGATCGACAACAAGCGTATCTCGGTTGATCCCCCGGTATTGACTCCTCCCGTGGCCACCACCACGAATCCTCTCCCAGACCACAATCGGGCGTCTTCAAGTGGCACCAGCTGAACAAGTTGGTAAAGCTACAAGGCAAAGAGCAATCCCAAAATCCAAAATCTTCAAGACTACCATGACCAGGATAAGTTGAACTTTGCTTTTTGCACCAAGTATCCCTGGTAGGAGTGTCTGTTTTGTAAATATTTTAAAAGCTTTTTACTTTCATGCAAGCTTTGTAAAGAACCTTTTGAAATACACAAAAAGAAAAGAAAACCCCTTTTTGAAAAAATACAAGTGGTTGGTCGGTGATGACACTGCTCTGAGATCACATTTCTTTTGGCAATGACCACGATCATGGAAGGATGCCAAGTTGCTCAAAGGTATCTTCAGTTGGGTGCAGTACGCTGTCCCATGAGAACCTTGACTGAGCTAAAGGCAATTCCTTCTTGATCCAGACCATAATTTTCTTCCTAAAAACCCATCCCCACATTGGGTAGAGTGATCCTTGAGAGAAAAGAAAGAAAGAAAGAGAAAGTGCAAGAACCAGTTAAGGGCCGAGGCCGGCTTTAACATCATGTCTCTAAGAAAGGATGAGAGGCCATCCTTCATGCATCCTTGAATTTTAAGATCCGCTAGTCAAAACACTTTGGGCTTGATCGTGTTGTTCAAATACCCGTGTTGTGTCTAGCCACCCCACACTGGGGCAAAGCTACAAAAGAAAATGAAAAGGATAAATAGATTCTTGAATAAGTTTGCATGAGCATTCCAAGTTGTCACAACTCCTGCAAAAGGATGAAAAGCCATCCTTGCTTTATTTCCCCAGTTTTCAAAGTCATATCTCTAGTCAAACCATTTTGAACCTAATGTTCTTTCTTTTAACCCACTGAGTCATGAACCCTAAATCTGGCGCTGGGTAAAGAAGAGAAGACCTGAATGAGCAGAAACAAAGAAGAGAAAAAGAAAGCAGGAAATACACTGGGACTTGCTAATCAAGGCAAAAGGTCAAGATGATCCCAGAGCAAAGGGCAGAAAAATCAACAAAAAACTGATAGAGCAAAAGCAAAAGGAAAAGGCAAAGGTCACAAAAGACCTCAAAAAGAAAAAATGATGAAGGAAGGTGAAAAGGTGGCAGCAAAGCCCAAGCAGTCAAGAAGAGGGTAGGACATGACTCGACCCATTTACAAAAGACTTTGAGCCCTATTCCCTTTCTTTCATAAACTAAAAACCTTAGCCTTCGTTTCGTCCCATCAAAAGTCCTTTCTGATTGCAGAAATGTGACAACGAAATTCATGCAGATCTATGATGAAGGAATCAAAAAAAAAAAAAGAAGAACGAGCTTTGGCAAGACACAGAGCAAAACCTGAAAATGAAAAGATAAGAATTTGGGCCTTATATCCCTTCATTTCTCAGATTTAAAACCAAGCCAATGTTTCGTCCTTATGTAAAGACCTCTCTGATCTATAAGACATGATGTACAAGTTGGCCGAAACCTGTAAACCGGGACTGGCACTAACCCAAGGGAAAAGAAAAAGGGAAAAACCTTCAATTGCAAAATCCTGAAACCACCCTGAAAAAAAATTGGATCAAGGTGAGAGAAAACCCAAAACTGAGAGAGGGAGAACATCCCTCGAGATGCCCTTCAATTTTCTAAACCTCTGCAAAGCCTTTGTTGGCACAAGTCAAGAATCTCATGGGATTGCGTGTCAAACACACCGTCCCGAAACACCTCAAGCTAACAAGGCAATTCACCATGACCGTTGGTCTCGCCTCTCTTTTAAAATCACTTGTGCAAATATCTTAAAAAAAAACAAAAAAAACAAAAAAAAAACAAAAACAAAAACAACTTTTGAAAATTGTGTCATTTCAGTCATGTGCACGGGCACACACATTAAAAGCAAGCAAGCTGTGGGGCTTACCCCTGTTCAAATTTCAGATACCTCACTGCTCTGTGAGAATTTTGCAGACCCAGGAGAGGCAAAAGAATCAGAAAGAGGTCCGGAAGCACCTTGAAGTCAAGAGCAGAAGAAAGGCAGAACGGCGGAAAGCCAATGCAGTAATACACCGGCAAGGGGAATGGCAAAGACTTCCTCTGTCCCTAAAACTGATTCTTTTCCCCAAGCAGAGTGTCCAAGAAACCTTAAGCTGTATGTCAAGACCATGCCCAGTCTGAAGAGGCTGGTTTTGCAAAAGAAAGACAAATGCAAGAAGGCTTCCGCAAATCCTCAGTGGAACGGTTCTTTCAAAAGAAGCCCCAATGTTTGCCTAAATGATGATCTCCTCCTCGGAGTAGGGAGGGCCTCAACTCAGAAAGACAAGAGCTGGAAGGCCGATCAACTCACACCCGACAAGAAGGAGCTGAGTCATGCAAAAAAGTGAGATGGCAGGGACTCCCACCAATCCCCAGTGGAATTACTTCGAACAGGGAAGCCCCTACCTTATTAAAACGGGGACTGGCAGAAGCGCCCTCCCCTCTGGAAAAGCAAAAAGAGACAAAGAACCTCTCAAGAAAAAGAAGACAAAAAAAAAGAGAAGAAATCTTCTTGCAGGATGGCCCCATTTGTAAATTTTTCATTTCCCACTTTTGTAAATAGAGTAGGACAGGTGTGTGAGCTCCCTTGAGGCATCGAGCAGCCCTGAGAGCACCTCCTCGCCAAGAGCATCTCCTCCTTCTTCGTTCCTTCCAGTCCCTAATCCAAGCCCTAAAAAAAAAAAAAAAAAAAAGAAGAGAAAAACTGTCTTCAAAAGTCCCAAGTCTAAAAATCTAAAATCTGAAATCAAATCCCAAATCTGAAATCTGAAAACACCTAAAAGCTTTAATGGAACAAATGAGAAAAGAGAAAATCGTTGAGTGCCTTACATCAATGTCGAAACAGGTTGGTGAGCTTAAGTCCAACCCCATCCTTTTTAATTTGAATCGAAATCAGAAGTTGCTCCCAGAAGCCCGAAGTGGGTGAGCAAACTTTGATATCTTAGTGGAAACCAGTTGGTGTTTTCACTACTTTGGAGATCAACGCTTGTCGTCTCCACCCCCTTTTATGCAAATCAAAAGGATTTAAGCTCGTCAATCATGACGACAGAAGTGCAAGGCGCAAAAACAAGGTTTTTTTTTTTTCTTTGCCGTTCATCCCCAAGGTGACTCCAGCAAAGAGGGACTGCTGTAAGCACCTTATTTTTGCACCCCTGGAATTGCTGAAAATGAAAACCCTGGAAGAAAGTCAAACCCCGAAGGGACAAAAAGTTGACTTTTTGATCAAGAGAAATTTGGCCACCTTGCTTTATATCATTGGATAGAGAATCTCGACACGATGCCAACGCAACTGAGTTTGCAGGAATTGGAGTCAGGATGAGGGTTCTGCAGGTGGTCAAACTTGGGCGAAGCCAAAAGTTGACTTTCTACTAAAATCCGATCCAGAGGCCTTGCTTTATATCATTGGATAGAGAATCTCGACACGGTTCCAACGCAACTGAGTTTGCAGGAATCGGAGTCCGGATGAGGGTTCTGCGGGCGGTCAAACTTGGGCGAAGCCAAAAGTTGACTTTCTACCAAAATCCGATTCGGAGGCCTACCCCTAGGTCATCGGATAGAGGGCTCCGATACGATTCTAACGCAACTGAGTTTGCCAAAATCGGAGCCCAGATGAAGAAAATATGAGCCGACAAAATTCCCAAGCAGCAAAACCGGCAATCTGCGCACGTGGCAAAAAGCCGCACACATGGCGAGTTGCGCGGGAAAATATCTCGGGGATCAAATCCATAAATATCCAAACATTCAAAATATCCCAGGGACCAATCTGAAAGTATGTGAAAAAATCTGAATAAAATAATATTAAACCTAAATATCCCAGGGCCATATCCTAATTTTCAGATTTTTAAAACAAACAAGCGGCGGGGTTTTGATTCGAAGGGGGAGCATGTTCCCCCATGAATTCTCCATCCCTGTTGTTGTAACCCATAAAACCCCCTGTTCCCTTCTTCATAATCATGTTCTGTTAGTTAGGGTTTTGATTTCGGAAGTTTATTCATGTTCTGTTAATATTTTGTTTCGGATTTGTAAGTTTCCAGGGAGATTTGAGTGATGAGTGGTGAGGATATGTTAGGTTAGATTAATTTCCATTTGTGTTTAGAGGTCTTCTGGGGTTCCAAGGATCCCCAGAAAGTGCTTACAGAGCTTTAAAACCTTAAAAATGGAGTTCGGAAAGAAAAAACAGGGAATCAGGGCTTGGCGCTGAGCTCGCGCCCACTTAGTTTGGGTGCGTTGAGCTCGCGCCCACTTGGCGCTGAGCTCGCGCCCACCTGGCACTGAGCTTGCGCCCACTCATTTTGGGTGCGCTGATCTCGCGCCCACTTGGCGCTGAGCTCGGGCCCACCTGGCGCCTAGCTCGCGCCCACCTGGCGCTCACTTCATTTTTTGTGTTTTTTCGCTATTTTTGGTCCGCCCATTTCGCACCAACCTCGCGCCTACTACCTGAGGTCGGTGCCTACCCCTAAAACATGCCGAATTGATATATTTTTGAAAAATTCCAAAAATGCCCTTTATTGTACTGTGGGGGGCTTCACCCCCCGCACCCCCCCTTTGTTCGCTACGCATTAACTAGTTCCTTGATACGGGGAGGTACCCCGCCCCGTGGGCTCCGCTTCGCTTCGCCCACAGGGGCCCCAGGTAAATCCCCTTGGACCCAGCATAATGAGCTAGTCTCCCCTTGCTAAGTATTAATTTTGATATGTTTCTGTGGCCTATGTTCTGTAACTACTTTTGCTAAGTATGGGTGGCATTCTTAAATCGAGCCAAATGAACCAATAGGGTTTCCGGGTCAACATGGGACTTGGACCCTCGGTCCAACTTGATTTCCAGTGGGCCTTCCAACGGGGCCCACCTGGCCCAATAAACATGTATGCATGCAACTTAATCAAGATAAGTGAAATTAACCGATTAAACCGGGCGGGCCAAACTTAAGGCGGTCCACCCGAACCGGACTTGTGAAATTGATGCATGAAATGCGTGGTTTGGCCGAGACTACGGGTAGGGCCTATCGGGCCCACTAAGCCCATGAACCCAACCAACTTAGGGTTTCAAAACCCCAACTCAGGAAGTCTTGGGTTTTTAAGCCCAAGCCCAGGTAAAAGGCCCCAAGCCCAACACTTGGCCATTTTGGCACAGATAAGCAAGATAATCAAAACCACTTGGCAACCAGCTGTGGGGCCCACGCAAGGGCCCGCAAGGCAATCCCGACCCACTTTTGACATGAAATCCACTTAACTAATCCAACCTGAACTTCAAAATAAAATCAATTCAAAATTGAACCAAAGTCCAAAGGGCCACACGTGGCCCACCAAGGAACATGTGGGCCACACTTGACCCACCAAGGGATACCGTGGGCCTTCCAACGAGGCCCACCCTGTCAGACCCAGATCATCCTAATTAAAAAGATAAAATCAAGTAAAGGGACCCACACCACTTTGGCGGTCCCGCCAGACTTAATCAAATTTCATGCTGGAATAGGAATCGGGTGAGTGAGAGACCAAAGTTGACTCAAACCAGGGAAACCTATGGGAGCCGTCGCTTGACGGGGTGGACTGGGGTGTTTACGGACTTCCCCAGACCGCAACCGAGAACCTACTTAGAATCTCGAGCCGCAGACCAAGCCTCAATAGAAGAATCTAGGCACCCAGGTGTCTGCCTGCACCCCATCAGGCAGTGGCGACTCCAAACAAATCCCGAGGCACGCATCGTTTTGCGTGCGCCTCGTCGTGCGACCGAAATTGGGTGCGCACAGTATGGATGCCTATGTCAATGGGAATCAGCGTAGATGCCTAGCCACCATGTGGAATCAGTGAAGCTAGATGGAGCCATGTGTTGTATATACTAAACAATCTAGATAACAAGTGATAAGACTTGAATGGAGGATTGTTATTAAAATTAAATGGATTACCTGTACACCGAGGCACATGCATGCACTATTTGTATGACACTAAGATGCTGTAGATTTTGTAGTATTAGAACTACCCGCATGTCATGGTTTAACAATTATTATCTGCATAAACTGTGGTTTCACCGATCATGCATGTGTTGCTTACTAAGACACCCGTCTCACAGTTGTTTATTATCTTATTTTTCAGATCCATCGTCGTCCGGTGTGAAGGGCCGAGCTGGGGATAGAGGCAAGGAAAATGCTATTGGGTATAGAGAGGATGACTACTATAAGCCTTAGGTTTTATTACTATTTTGTACATGTATAGTTCGTTTTTGGACTGTAACCCTTACACTTGAGAGGAGTGATTAGTCACCTACATCTTGTAATTATTTTGAAGTCCTTGGGACATATTACATTTCAAATGTATATATGAACATACTTTTGATATGCACATGTTTTTAAATCCTCCGCATTTTATCAAGCACAATGACCCACTTGTGACGGTCTGGGACGGGTTTGTGCCTTGGAGGGGCAGACCTGGTTCCGAGTCATAACAGGTAATTTATTTTGACTTAAAATAGCTCATTTAACTAATAAAATTCATTAAAAATTCTTTGGTATTGAATCAGGAATTAAATTCTAAAAATTTGATTTTTTTTGCAATGGATGCTCTAGGTTAGTACTAGTTCAAATTTTGAACACCAACCTACTGTCTCTTAGCGATGGTTGGCGATCTAGTTTTTAATACGGGTGTTGACCAACACTCAAGGGCACTAAGCGTAGGGAGGTTAGCGCCCATAGAAAAACGGCTAAACAACGTTTAAAATCTAGTTTTAAGTGTTCTGTTTGATTCTAACATAAATATATGATCATAATCAAGCTACATACATACAAATCTATCATCAAATCATGCAATACGACTCGAATAACCAAGGAATACAAAACGAGTGACAAAACAGGTGCTACCTACCTTGATCGCGCGTTTCATATCTTCCTCTTCCGAACAGAGACTAACATAGACGCGAAGGCACTCTAAGCACGATGAAACTCAACCAGAAACTCTCTCCCTTCTTCTTCTTCTTCTCTGGTCACCAACGGTCGTTCTCAGTTGTGCACTCTCTCTTGTGGCTGATGAATACAAAACAATATACAAGTAGGTATGACCACCGTATACAACTAGGGTATTTAACCTATTTATATACCCTCTAATCCCACGCAACGCACATGCATCAAACTCTGCTTGCCCAATCAAAACACAACAGAATTAAAATATTAATCTTACCTCAATATCTCACGATCCGATGGTCGGATCTACGCCAAACTCCTGATCTCCACTAATAACAATATCACCTACAATAATAAATTATTTCCATCAATAAAAATCCTCAAGAGTATTAATTATTAATTTATTTTATTATTTAAGAAAAATCCGGGGTCTTACAAATTTGAACAGTGAAGATGGTGTTTGGAGATCCCTAGAGTGGTACGAATTAACAAAACATTACTGCACTTTGGGTTATTCAAGAAAAAGAGGGAGTTTGCGTTCTAAAGGTAAGTAGCACACCTGTTTAATCGTAAACTTGCATGATTTGGATTCGTAGTGTATTCGAAGGTGTTTGGATGTGATTTACTATTAGTTTTGTTTGGTTTGTGATGATTCAAGATAACGAGTTAAGTTTAGAAAATATTGTTTGAGTTTGTTATATTGTTTTCATGTTTACTTGAAGATTTCATTAAAATTATTTGATTTGATGGAAAACTTGTTCTAGATTTGTTTGGAATGATTTAATATGTTTAAAGAAGGATTTTAGATGAATTAGAATTGGTCTTAAATGGTGAGAACAAGTTTTAGAAAAATAAATAGAAAATTCGAAATTCTATCGAAAAACCCAGATTTAGCGTAATTGTACGAGTGCCCTAGTTGAATTCAAATGCATAAGCAGCCGTTGTGCGCGTGTCGGGAACGCGGCACGGGAAAATTCGGAGTCGCCACCGCCTGATGGGGTGCAAGTGGACACCTGGGTGCCTAATCTTGTCTATTAGTCTGGTCTGCGGCTTGAGATTCTAAGTCGGGTCTCGGTTGTGGTCTGGGGAAGTCCGTAGACACCCCAGTCCACCCCATCGGATGACGGGTCCCGTGGGTTCCCTGGTTTGAGTCAGCTCGGGTCTCTTTCTCACCCGTTTCCTAATCCAGCATTCAATTCGGTTAGGTCTGGCGGGACCGCCAAAGCGGTGTGGGTCCCTTTACTTGATTTTGTCTTTTTAGTTAAAGATGAGATGAGTCTAATTGGGCGGGCCCTATTGGAAGGCCCGCGGACTCCTTGGTGGGCTTGGTTAAGCCCACGTGTCCCCTGGTGGGCCTCAGTCTAGCCTGAGAGGCCCTTTGGGCTTTGGTGTAATGAATTGATTTTACTCAATTTATTCAAGTTGGAGGCTTAGTGATTTTCATGCAAGGGGTTGGTCTGCATTGGTTGGCGGGCCCCGGGGTGGGCCTCCATGATGGATGCCAAAAAATGTTTTTAATTTGTCTTTGTTTATCTTTTCAAAAATGCACTTGGTATTGGGCTTGGGGCCCGCGGTCCAGTTTTGGGCTTGAAAGCCCAGTGCTTTGAAGTCTAGGGTTTGCACCCTAACGTGGTTGATTAGTGGGCTCTGGCGGGCCCGATAGGCCCTAGCCCGGGGTCTCGGCCAAACCACACAATTCAAACATTATTCCACAAAATAGGCTCGGGTGGGCCGCATTGGGTTTGGCCCACTTGGTTCGGTTAATTTATTTATCTTGCTTGTTTACATGCAAACGGATTTATTGGGCTAGGTGGGCCCCGTTGGAAGGCCCACGAGCATTCTGAGTTGGACCGGCGGTCCATATCCCAAGTTGGGTTTCCGGGTGACCCGGAAACCCTGTTGGTTCATTTGGTTTTGCTGAAAATGACATGAAAATTCAACAAGGAACACAAAATCATAAGAATTGCATTTCTGTCGTGTATCCGGCCTTAGTTGCCGGATACACATAGGTCCTAGGTGATCCCACGCCTTGCCTAGGGGTCTTCTATAAGCTGTGTGGGCCCCCGGATGGGCCCACATTGGTTCAGGTGCGGGGGAGAAGCCTTATTTGGCTTCTCTTTTGGATTTCTTGGCAAGGCAAGGCGTGGGATCATGCTTGCATGCATATGCCTCGAAGGGCAGCAAGTGATGAAGACTATGTTAATGCGCCTCAACCGTAGCATGCATGGTTTAATAACAAGACAGCAATAACACATGCGGTGGGGGTTGGATGTGCAAAAAGAGAGAATAGACGAGCAACTTGCCGGGGCAGCTGCTGTGGTGGGGGGTTTAGGAGCCTAATCAGTAGCATGACAAAGGGGGCTGTGGGTGGTAAAGAAAAACAGCAAGGTGCTAAGGATCGTAGGGGGGGTAAAGGAACGTGCTTGTAGGTGCCAAACGGTGGGTGGAGGGGGCAAAGGATCATACTCATGTGCACATGTAAGAAACAGTAAAGGATAAGGGGTTAGGGGGAACATGCACAAGGGGGAACATGTCAATAATAAAAACAAACAAAAAAGAACAACAGCAACTCGGGCATCACATATTGGAGAGGGCGTGTGTGTTCATTGCACTCAAGGAATCAAGATGAAACAACATATGAGATAAACCGCCGGCGAGACTATATGCATGAAAAATAAAATTAGCAAAGCTACACACATGCAAAAGGGACACAACAAAGATGATCACATGCATCCCCTATGAATTCTAACAAGATCCAAAACCAATGCTCCATGATTGAAACAAAAAGCCTTTAGAGAAGGGAAAGAGAAGGGGGGTTATGTGGGGGGTACATGAGATCAGGTTGGGAACAACATTCTCCTCCCCAAAAATACTCATAACAGCGGATTAATATGGCATAAAAAAAAGAACTTTCCTACTCCCAACGAACCCTACGTGAACCTCTTACTTTTGGAGGTCTTCATGTCATAACAAAACTAAAGAATATGCATGAAATGTAAAGACTTGGGTGGACTTGCAGTAAAGGGAAAGAAACCCAGCTTACTATTGTGTTCAAAAGACCTTCATACTCATATATGTGAAATACAAGTTAGTGGTAAGCAATACCTGGGGGTTCTTGGACCCTTGAGCAAGGTGGAGATGCCTCCTTGAGGTGGTACAGCAGCTGGTGACCTTCCTCCTTGACAGCAGCAGCAATGTCTCCAATCCTTGGTAAGGAGCAAGTGAAGAAAGAGAAGGAGAAGAATGGTGGGAGGGACTTGGATTGGTATTGGGAGGTGGTGAAGGGCTGAGGGAGTTGAAAAAGGCAGGATTCAGATGGGAACAGGTTGGAGAAGAGAGGTAAAAAATAGCAAAAAGAAGCCAACCCCCGGAACTGGGCTGCTGTTGGCCTTTTATAGGCCAACTTAATGTATCTGGCAACTCAGGCCGGATACACATGCTCTTGTTCATAGCCGGCCTCTATGGCCGGCTACACATATGCCCCTTTGTATCCGGCATTAAATGTCGGATACAAAACACAATTATTCGAAACTTAAATGCCGCCGCGAATTTGTCGGGGAATCGGCTCGAATCTCGCCGAGCAAATCTTTGTATCCGACATTTGAGTCTGGATATGAAGAGGAGCAAGTGTATCCGGCATATTTGGTCGGATACAAATCGAAAAATTACTGATTTGCCCCTCGACTTGACCGATTCGACCGATTTGACCGATTTGACACTTTTGGATATCTACGGATTGCCCCCTGCGAATTTTGGTTTAGTCCCTGAGATTTTTAGTAACTTTTGGATATTTAAGATTTAGTCCCCGAGATATTTTGCTGCGTTGGCTGCCACGTGTGCAGTTTCCGGTTTTTCCGCTTAGAAACTTCGACAGCTCATATCTCCCTCATCCGAACTCCGATTTGAGCAAACTCAGTTGCGTTAGACTCGTATCAGAGCCCTATATCCAATGACATAGGGCTAAGCACTTGGCACAGGGTTCGAAAAAAGTCAAATTTCGTGTAACGCCCCGAACCCGGGTCAGTGCAAACCGGCACCCAACCCGAACCCGGTTCGCTACTGTAACAACCCGAATTTAGTTCAACAACCAAATCCGAGGTGTTACTGGCCCATATCAATTACAATATCAATAACATACCAGACCAAAGAAATCAAAATCCAATCCATATATTAAACTATCAGAGTTGCGGAAACAAGTATGTGCGGAAGTGTAGATCAAAATCTTCAACTAAGCATAAAGCTTGACCATCAGTCAGTAATATCAAAGTCTGGTAAAATGAACTGGTTACTATCTCTCTCTCTTATCTCTCTCATACATCAATCCAAATAAATGATAATAAACCAATCAAAAATGCTAAATCTATAACATCAATCCACCTCAGACAAGATCTGGATAATAATAATCCTCCGGCGAATACTCGGCTATCTCTCCCTGGAAGTCTAAGAGATCCCTCTCTCGCGTATCAGCTGAAAAAATGGAATAGAAGTAGGGTGAGATACGAATATCTCAGTAGGTAACACATGCATGACTAAACAGTTAATATAAGCAAAGTAACATTTCATGCACGATTAAGCAACATCGATAAATCAGGCTCGCATAATCATTTATACCATTCATGAACACAAAACAGTTTGATAAACAGTTCTAGAAATGATTTTCAGCAAGTTTTAATATAAGAACTCAATAGCCAAATCAGTAGCATAATCCATACATTGCCAGGATGTACTAAGCAGTCACATCCAACCAATATCCCAATCACATGCATCCCGCACGTGCACAATAATAATAATAATCATATCACGTGTGGTGTTTTCAGTGTCATTGTAGGACTCACAAAGATAGATAAACCTTTTGAGATGATTCTCAACCAATCGCTATACCACCGTGCGACTTAGGAGCGATGCTACTAATGATACTCAAGCCCCATGCAGCGCAGCTTAGACAAGAGCCGTAGTCACCGACTTATTGCACACGTACCCATCAGAGTTGGCATGTACCACCAGCATGCAGCACCAGAATCAATACATGGAGATGGTCGCTTATCCACATGTACAGGGAATCACCAGCGGCTCACCGGGTTGTCCCTCCAGACATAGGACCTTCCCAGACAAACTAACTTGCAAAGGAAGCGTGTCGCATATAGGAGTAACTCAACCCAAATGACATATCCCTCAGCTATCTAGCTACGACTATGGATCCATAACCAGCTATGCCCACTAGACTCCAAAATTCCCTAAAGTATCATAATTCTATAAGGGTTGGTGCCTAGCAGCATATAATGGTTATATCTGTACATTTACTTCATTATTCAGTCATTCGAATTCTGAATTATCTTTATAATGTCTTCTGATTTATAATGCCATTTAGAAGTGTTTAGATAATCAAATGGTAGTTAGGCTTTTCCAAAATCACATTTCTCATTTACCTTCAAACTTGGCAACTAATGTCCTAAATATCTCCCTAATTTGTTTTTCTGTAAAACAGGGAATTAGATAGTTTATTTTGGTCTTAAAAGACCTTAGTTAATCATTAAAATTGTCTAAAAATAGTTTAGAGTTGAATTAGGTTCGAAATTATGAAAAATTGGAATTTCTGCTTAGAGCGCCTGGGATCGCTCAGGATCGCTCCGGGCGGTCTCCAGTCGGCGGTAGTGCAAATTCGAGCGCCCACGGTCCGTCGTCCCGTGGTCCACGGCGTCCTAAATTTTATAACCAGCGCCTAAGATCGCCGATGAGCGCCGAGTACAGTCGAGGTCGGCGGTCATACAAAATCGAGCAGAAACAGTTCTAAATCATGATTTTTCTCGTCTAAACTCATTCTAATGTATTTCTAACATGCTTAGCTAACTAAATACAACATTACATATCATAGAAACATGCGTTTGCGATTAAACAGAGGTAAATCCAATTTTAAAACCAAAACAATGTCACCTACCTCTATACGCTGATTTCTCCTTCTCTATTCTGAACAATGGCGAACCTTTAGCACTGAGAAACTCTCTGGACGATGAACGCATGCCCAGCCCTTCCTTCTTCTTCTCCTTCTTCTCTTCTCTTGGTCGTTCAAACAGGTTTCGTCGCTTGCAGCTTCAATACGAGCGAGAATACAAGTATAAAATTAGGTTATTTCTTTATACATATATATACCCCCCTGATCCTATGCATCTCCCATGCAACTCTTCTATACACCTTGCCCAATTAGAATACATACCTCGATATCTCACGATCGGACGGTCAGATCTGCGTCTAATTCTGGATCTCCGCTAAGTTGATCACCCCCTACAATATTAAAATGTTTCTATCAATCATAACTCTCGGTAAAATTATTTACTAATTTAATTTATTATTTAAGGAAAATTCGGGGTTTTACATTTCGGCTCCTCTTTAAGTTTGACCGGCTCACAGAACCTTCATCCGGACTCCGATTCCAGCAAACTCAGTTGCATTGGACTCGTGTCGGGATTCTCTATCCATTGAGATAAATCAAGGTATCCAATTTTCACTTGATCAAAAAGTCAATTTTCAACCCCTCAGGGTTTGACTTTTTAGCCGGGTTTTGTACTTTCGGCTCTCCCGGGAGCGCAAAAATGAGGTGCTTACAGCCGTGTAATGCCCCGGATCCAGGTTACGTAACAAAACCATAACACGAGTCCAAAGTATTAGCTAATCCACAGGATCTATATATTAGAGTAAAGGAAAACATGAAATGAACATATATCATAAAATTAGAGTCAACTAAAATCCCAACTCAATATAAAATACCATCTCTCAAATCTGAACTCACATGATCTAAGCATTTACCTTATGATTTCGTCCTCTCCAAGATCTGAAAACAAAATAAAACCGAATGAGATACGAATATCTCAGCAAGTAGCACATGCATGCTAAAAAATTATATCACAAGTTCTAAAACATGCCATGATAGATGATACATAAACAATATCGGTATCAAATCATGTGGAAAACCATAAATCCAAATATAATCATGTAACACGTGTTGATGAAACCATTTGTCCCAAATCAACCCAATACATAAAATTCTTATCAAACAAGTGTCAACATAGGTAATAGCCATGACATAACCAAATCCATGCCTCCATGTATATATTCGGCCTACTTAGGGTTTTGGATACTGAAATGACGGCCTACTCAGGGTTCATCACCCAATGTTGGCCTATTCCGGGTTTCAGCATTGGTAACACCGGCCTACTCAGGATTTTGGTGCTGCTCTACACCGGCTGTGGCAACACTCATGGCTATGCAAATACCAATAAATCCAAATACAATAATAAACAAGTACCAACTGTCCAATCAAACCAAATAATTTATCCCAAACAAATCAAGTATCAACATAGGTCAATGTTATGTAATTCACTCACTTTAATTGAGTAATAGACATGCCATAGCCAAATCCACGCCTCCATATATATAATTCGACCTACTCAGGGTTTTGAATACTGAAATGACGGCCTACTCAGGGTTTTGTCATCCATTGCCAGCTTACTCTGGGTTTCAGCATTGACAACACCGGCCTACTCAGGGTTTTAGTATTGCTCTACACTAGCAATGGCAACACTCATGCCATGCAATTACAGCAATAAAATCAACACATTACATTACTAAGCTTAAGCAATGGATCCAATACAAACTAAGCCAAATAAAAAAACAAAGTCAACATGTAAACCAATACGCTTAACATATAATCATGGGTCAATCATGACCAAATCCACTCCATCATGGAGGATGTCAAATAAATGCCCTCAAGGCAGCTTTCCCAATAAGTGAAATAACATTCAAATCATTTCAATTATGAAGAACATATAACCAAAAACTGTCAAGTCCTCAAATTAGGCTAAACATGCTCAAATCATTGGAAACCCATATTTGCACAATTCCAAAAGTTAAAACATGTTTCTGAGCAACTAATACAAATGTAGAAAACTTCCAATTCAATTAAAAGCAAAAGGAAGAGCACAATCTCACTAAAATCTCAAATCAAGACCAATTTTAGTAAAACTTGCCCAAAATCCTCAATTAATTAGACAAATTTATTCTGTCACTGGAAATCACTTCCAGAGACCTAAAACCTGTTTGTACATAGGTTGAATTTGACAAGAAATCAGTTTAAGATTAAAAATCAACTCAAAACTCAGAACTGAATTTTCAATGTTGGGCGCTTGATAGGACCACTCAAGCGACCTTGGTTGAGCACCCTTTTTCTGGGTTAATTTTTTTAGATCTGAAATATAATTCTACACACACTTGAGAGATTGCTCAAGCATTCTTATCATGTTTAAGAAAATGCATGGGTGCTAGACCCTGCGCTTGAGCACTGGGTCTAGCAACCGTGGATAATTCCCATATCGCAGATTTTCTAGGATCTGTTACTTCAATTTCTCCATTTCTATTCCAAATTTAATTGTTCCAAACACTTTTTTCATGACCCTAAACCTCTTTAAAACAAAAATCCAGCCTCAAATACTTACTATATTAAGATTATAATTAATCACAAGATTCTTTTCTCAAAAGCATTCTCGGACAAGTGCTTCATTTCAAACCATGATCAAACTCAATCCAAAATGAAATTCATGCAATTATTTTGGTTAGAAGGGTGCTACTTACCTCAATCAAGCTCTAATCCAGCTATGATTGATCTAAATCACCTAGAACACTTTCCTCCTCCACTGAAATATCCTCTGTTAACAGAAAATTCAGTAAACTCTAGGAATTATTTCCAGATTTGATTAGATCTGACCAAAACTCTAAAAATTCCCTACAATAGATCTGTAAAACTGTAATTGGAATTATTCTTATCTGAATACTTTATTCTGAATGAATTCTCGGATCTCTTCCGTCACCAAACACAAAAATTATAGCTTTTATCCTCAATTTTCCTTCAATTCCCCAATTGATTCAATCAACCAAGTCAGAATCCTTCTCTTCTTTTCCTTTCTCAGATCTCCTATTCTTCAGATACTTCTAGATGATGATCTCAAGTACCTCTCCAGAGAATTCCAAACCCACCGAACAAACCAACTTAATCGATTGGTTCTATTTATAGCCTTACCTATTGCCACAAAAATCCTCACTTAAACTCCCATTGATTTGCTACTATGCCACACCACCAAGACCTATGTATACAACCAATTAAATTCTAAGACTCACATACTAATATGTGCTACAACCACATTAAAATTCCATTTCCATTAATTAATAAAAATTAATCACTTACCTTGTTATCTCAATTTCACCTCTTATTTTTGCAGAAATATTTCCAGATAATCTCATTCCTCTTTTCTTGAAATTTTCCACCAATAAGCCAATTATTAACCATAAAATCCAATTTTAAATTATTATTTAAAATTCTGGGATTTTTCAAGGTGCTAATTATTTGTTGAGGTCACCCAAAACTAGGTTTGAATGCCCTATTAGGCGCCTTGCTTATGTTTATTTTTGTAAAAACAGAAACCGAGAGTGATTTGTTCGGGTGCCCAAGTCAAGGTTTGAACACCCAATCGAGCATTAGTTATAAGTTGGAATTTTAGTTAACGCCCAATGCGTGGTTTGAATGCCTCATTGAGTATTAGGTTGAGCGATATTGAAAAATAAGGTTTTAAGTGAGCGCCCAATGCGTGGTTTGAACGCCGTATTGAGCTTCTAACCTAGATTTCTATACCATTAGCACACCCTAAACAGTGTAATTTATTGTGTAGGTGAAGTTGGAGAAGCCCATACTTGAAGCCAGCTAAGTGGCTAAGTCCAGGCTTATCAGAAACGGATATAGATAAGTGATCCCGAGATTATTAAATAAATTTAATTGTGAGATGAAAAATAGCTAAGTGGTGATTTGTTGTGTGTGCAATAGGAGGAGAAGGGCAAACTTGGAAAGGCCTTGGAAAATTTTGGGGAAAGTTTGCTTAAGTGTGAGGGAGCCTACATTGCTCCGTACGTATGAACCCCACTCCCATTTTCTTCTCTTCATTTCCTCTTCTCCTCTCCCCTCTCTACTCTCATCTTCTACTTCTCATTCTTCCATCATCCATCTAGTTAGCCAAGTGTGAGGAGAGGCTCTTGCAAGAAAATAAAAGAAGAGGAAGAGCCCAAGAGGGGATTTTCGATTGGAAGCTTGGAGATTTGTGAAAAGCAACCAAAAATCCCAAAGAGTGCTGTTCGTGGGTTGATTTGTGAGCTAGGAGGCTTGCATACTTGCTTAGAAGAGGTAAGCAACACCACCCTAACCTAGTTTTCTTGTTTTCCCCATTTTCGCATGAAATATGTATATCTTGGAGTTTGAGTACAAATTTGTTTATCCTCCCAAATAGGAGAGATTTTGTTGGGGGGTTTTGTAAGAAATAGGTAACCACACATGCTAGAGACAATTTAGAGACCAAAAACCATAGAAAAGGGTGAGATTTGAAAAACCCTAAAAGTTTGCAAAAATCGGATTTTCGCGAACCTGAGAAATCGCTAGGGCCCCTGAACCGCCGCTCGAGTGAGCTCTCAGGCGCCCGTATAGCAATTAGATTGTAGGTGAGGCCGCTCATTGCTGCTCGAGCACGAATGCGAGTGCCCCACTTGTGCTTTTTAGAAACTCAAAACCCGAGAGTTGTCAAAATTGGTTTGGCCGAGTGCCCAAAGCAATGCTCGAGCGTGCCTTTGAGAGACTTGGGTAAATTTTCTAAAATTTTGGATTTTAGCCCAAATCAAACTACGGATTGTTATTATTTGAATCCAACCAATTTACAAGTAGGATTTAGGTGTCTAGGAAGTGTGCCAGCTGGAATTATCCCAAAATTCCAAATAACAAAGATTTTGGGTACGTTTTATTGAAATAGGATTCCTAGAGAGAGTTTGTGTTCCAGATTCTTATGGAAGTAGGATAATTTGATTCTACCACTTAGAGCACCTTCCAAATGACCCTTGGAAGTAGAAAATAAGAACCAAAACCAAGTGGCACATGTTTTCCAAGAGTAGGGGCTTAGGTTGCCCAAGTAAGCTATGAATTGCAAGGTTAAGGTTGTGAATGTATTTACTATTATTGATCATCCTTGTAAGCATGCAATTTATTTTAGGGCATTGGCCCACTTGTTTAGCATGACATGAATTATTAGCATGATATGAGAAAGGCAGTGGCGCGTTATTGATGTATTGTATGGAGGGCAGTGGCCCGAGATTCCATGAGAAATAAAGAGGGCTTGGCCCAAGATTGACTCGGGTAAGGCCATGGGCTACCCTTGAGAAATTTTCATGCATGGGTGCATATTATACTTGATGTGAAATTGATGAAACGAACATTCGCATAATGAACCCTTAAGTTATGGATCCATAAACTTAAATAGGAGTGTTTGTATATAAATGCCATGACCAAGTGCTATTGTTCTTGTTACTCTATTGTTTATATCATCCTGGCACTAGCAACATTGGTGGCCGATGCCCATTTGCTATGGGGAATCGGCAATGGATGCCTGTACGTCAAGGGTAATCTGTAACGCCCCTGTGCACACGTTGTAAAATCCCAGATTTTATTAACTAGACTAATTGGTTAATATCATGCAAGAGATGAGATTTTGGTTCAACCCGGAGGAGTTCAAGATGAACCGGAGATGATAGGAGAGCCTATATAAGGTGAGTTCCTAATTATTGACTAAATGTAATTTTAATAAAATAATTATTGTGATATTATATTATTAGTAAGGATTAATTGTATTATAATCAAGGAGAATAAATAAGAGTTGGTCGAACCCAATGATAGTGGGTTGACCCGAGGGTTGAGTTGGTTTAAGATGGTTTAATTTAAGTTGGTTTAATGAAGGAGGGCATTATGGTAAAAGCCTTTAAAACAATAAAATAACCTAGCTAATAGTTGCATGAGCAATTCACGTCCAACTCAAAATAGAAGTAGCCGCACGTTCTATTGTTTCCTATTCTTCCTCTTAGTTCCTTGTGATCAAACCTAAACCATAAACGACTTGTTGGAGCCGTCTTGGAGAAGAAGGAGGAGTATTTTCGTGCATAGAGAACTCAGGTAAGAGCTATATAGAGATAAGTTTATGTTCTAGAGATTTTCATATGTTTGAGAGTCTTAAAAGTGTGATTTTTGAACCCAGACATGATCGAGGTTTGTTGGGATCGCTTGGCAGACTTTGGGGAGATATTTCGTGGCTCTTAGGGAAGATTTAAGTTCCTAAAACCAGGTAAGTAGTCCCTTGACGCTTGCATAAAATCTAAATTCGTGTTTAGACGATATTCATGGTTATTCGATGTTTTGATGCATTGATTTCGTTATTTATGATGTTTTATGTGTTGGGAATTGTTCTAGCATATGTATAAAGTATTTTAAAATGATTTAGAATGGTTTTGATGCATTGAATATTGAGTTGTGGAATTTTTATTGAATTTCGCAAAGTTATGGATTTTTCACGTATCGGGCCACCTGAGCAGTCGCTCGAGCGCCCTATCTATATATTCAAAACCCGAGAGCAATTTTACCCAGATTGAACTGCCGCTAGAACAATAGCTCGAGTGACCTATCGAGCGACCTACCCTGAATTAACCTGTTTTGTAAGGCCGATCGAGCACCCTTGGCCGCTCTAACGACCAGTCTGTCAAAGTTTGGAAAACTTGACTTTTCAACCTAGTTTTCACTAAGGAAGTGGTTATATTCAATTTTAACCTATGTACCATCAAGATTGGGGTATTTGGGAAGTGTTTGAATTGGCGGATGTTTAAAATTCAATTTTTCAAAGATTTTGGGTAGATGTTTCTAAAGAGGCACTTTTACTTGATTATATTGTTCGAAAAGATTTTACTTTTAACCAAGGTTGGTTTTGTGAGTTCATACACCTGTATTTGGGTGATATGATGGTATTGTGTGCATTGATGGAGTCGATACACATTCGGGACATATTGGCCCGTTGAAACCTAGAGTTTTGAACATATGACTTGGTACATTCTGTTTTGGTTTTAGGTCACTGGTGTGACAAGGCTGGTGCCTGATTTATTGTATCCCGCATGGGCGGATTTGGTTACAGATATGGTTCTGTATTTTGGTGGGTGTTATTGAGAAGTATGTCCATTACCCTGGTTGGTTTTCTCACTGTTGAGTGGGTTTAGCAGTTATATGGATCCATAGAATAGCTAGTAAGTGAAATGTGTATTAGAGAGGTTTGAATTCTGTGTCTGAGGCATTCCATCATCTCGAGGATGGTACTGCTCCTGGATTGGTCAGTCGCTAAGTTACCCACTCCTGGATTGGTTGGGCCGTACATGCTAACTCTTGGTTGGGTTCTTCCGTTGGTGTTGAATAGCCAGACTGCAAGGCGGCTGGTCCATCGTAATTCGGTTAGGTAGCATACTAGCACTTGTCTACTCTCTTTATCTGGTATACTATTTCATGAGTCCCATGAGGTGGACAAATTGTATTTCTTTGTTGTCTTGAATTCTTATTGTGATTATTTGGATTAAGCGTTGCATATTTTATTGTGGTCAACTATTTGCATGACTGCTTACTGAGATGTTGTTTCTCACATTATTGTTTTATTGGTTTTATTTTCAGATTTTCCTAGAGAGGACGTTGCCAGGGTAGAGCTACTGGGGAATTACTGTGATTACCAGGAAGAAGATTATTTCATTCCTGTGTAGGTCCAGAGGGATATGAAGAACCATTTAGATTTACTTTTCTTAGGGATTATTTTAGTATTTTGATTGAGTTGTTTGATGTTATTTAAAGGATGATTGGTATCTTTATTCCACACCTTTGGTGGATGATATTTATGTTATTTAGTTGAACCCTTTCCAGACTTTTTAGATGAAATATAAAAGGATTATTTTGGTAGTTTATTTCCGCGCTTTCTGAAAGATGTTCTTATTTCCGCACTCTGATATAATAAATGAATTTGTGTAAGTCTGGAATATTATTTTGGGCCATTTTCCCTAACGAACCAGATTTTGGTTTATGTGTTTAAATAAACTCGGATCCGGGGCGTTACACACGTCGCACCCATGCGAAGGCCCACGCGAAAATGCTAGGGAAAAGCGGGTTTAGGAGTCGCCATTGCCTGATGGGGTGCAGGCAAACACCTGGATGCCCTAAGGATGTCTATTTTGGTATGCGGCTTGAGATTCAAGCTAAGGTCTCGGTTACGGTCTGGGGAAGTTCGTAGACACCCCGATCCGCCCCATCGGCTAACGGGTCCCTTGGATTTCCCTGATTTGAGTCTATCTTGGTTTAACTCACCCAGTTCCTAAGTTAGCATGTATACTTTATTGGGTCTGGTGGGACCACCTGAGTGGTGTGGGTCCCTTTATTGGATTTTATCTTGCTTAGTTAAGTGGTCTTGGTCTGAATGGGTGGGCCCCGTCAGAAGGCCGACAAGTGTATCCAATTGGACCGGGAAGTCCAAGTCCCATGTTGGGTCGTCCGAAAACCCTATCGGTTCATCCGGTTTGATTAAGAGATCATGAAAATAACACAAGTCCCATCTCTTGGTCCTTTGGGATCTCTTGGGATCATGGGAGAGGGTAGAAGGCCTAAGGCTTTGCCTCCTCCCTCTTTGCATCAAAACCGCAGTGAAATAGGGACCTTGGTGTCCCTATTTTGGTTATTCTCATCCGACACATCAGCAAACAAAAAAGGTAAGCAAGATCAATCAATCAAACATGGGGTGCATGCCTTAAACTAGGGTGATAGAGCATGTAAAACCCCGAATTTTCCTTAAATAATAAATTAAATTAATAAATAATATTATTGAGAGTTATAATTGATGGAAATATTTTATTATTGTAGGGGATGATCTAATTAGTGGAGATCCAGAATTAGACACAGATCTGACCGTTCGATCATGAGATATCGAGGTATGTATTCTGATTGGGCAGGGTGTATAGGGAAGTTATAGGTGAGATGCATGTGATCAAAGAGTATAAATACCTATTAAAATAACCTAAACGTATTCTTTGTAATTCGCTCGTATTGACTAGCCGCAAGCGACAACCTTGAATGAACAAGCGACCAAAGGAGAAGAAGAAGAAGAGGAAGAAGGAAGGGTGTTGGGTTGAGTTCTTCATCTTCCAGGGATTACCTCGTGCCTGTGAGAACTCTTGTTTGGAGAAGAAGGAGAGAAACCAGCGTAGAAGAGGTAGGTGACACTGTTTTATTCGATAGATTTGTATTTACGTCCGTTTAATCGCAAAAGCATGTTTTTATGATATGTAATGATGTATATAGTTAGATAATCATGTTATAAATATGTTAGAATGAGTTTAGACGAGAAAAATCATGTTTTGGAACTGATTTTGTTCATTTTCGAACGACCGCTGACCTCGACTGTGGTTGGCGATCATCGGCGATCGTAGGCGCTCGTTATAAATGTAGACTGCCGTAGACCGCTTGAAGATGTACCATCAGCGTTCGATTTTGAACTACCGCCGACCACAGACCGCCGGGACGATCCTAGGCGCTCTGTTAAGATTTTGTAGATTTTCGTAATTTCACATCCTGATTCAATTCTAAACTATTTTTAGACAATTTTAATGATTAAATAAGATGTTTTAAGACTAAAATAAATTATCTAATTCCCTGTTTTACAGAAAAATAAATTAGGAAGGTATTTAGGACATTAGTCGCCAAACTTTGAAAGAAATGGAGAAACCTAGTTTTTGGAAAACCTAACTAGTATTTAATTACTAGAACATCTTCTAAATGACATTATAAACCCGAAAACTTTATAAAGAGAATTCAGAATTCAGATGACTGAATATTGAAGTAATTGATAGATTTAAACTTTATATGCCGCTAGGCACCAACCCTTATAGAAATATTATATTTTAGGGAATTTTGGAGTCTAGTGGGCATAGCTGGTTATGGATCCATAATTGTAGCTAGATAGCTGAGGGATATGTCATTTGGGTTGAGTTACTCCTATATACGACGCGCTTCCTTTGCAAGTTAGTTTGTCTGGGAAGGTCCTATGTCTGGAGGGACACCCCGGTGAGCCGCTGGTGATTCCCTGTACATATGGATAAGCGACCATCTCCATGTATTGATTCTGGTGCTGCATGCTGGTGGTACATGCCAACTCTGATGGGTACGTGTGCAATAAGTCAGTGACTACGGCTCTTGTCTAAGCTGCGCTGCATGGGACTTGAGTATCATTAATTGCATTGCTCCTAAGTCGCACGGTGGTATAGCAATTGGTTGAGAATCATCTCAAAAGGTTTATCTATCTTTGTGAGTCCTACAATGACATTGAAATCACAACACTTGATATTATTATTGTATACATTCTGGAGGCATGTGATTGAGATATTGGCTTAATGCGAATTCTTAGTGCATCCTGGCAAAGTATGAATTATGTTATTGATCTTGATATTGAATTCTTATATTAGAACATGCTGAAATTCATTTCTAGAACTGTTTATCAAACTGTTTTGTATTCATGAATGATATGAATGATTATACGTGCTTGATTAGTCGATATTGCTTAATCGTGCATGAACTGTTACTTTACGTATATTAACTGTTTAATCATGCATGTGTTACCTACTGGGATATTCATATCTCACCCTACTTTCATTTCATTTTTCAGCTGATACGCGAGAGGAGGATCTTAGTGATTTCCAGGGAGAGGTAGCTGAGTATACACCGGAGGATTACTATTATCCGGATCTTGTTTGAGGTGGATGATTGATATGGACTTAGTACTTTTGATTGGATTATTATTCATTTGGATTCGATGTACTAGAGAGATGAGAGAGATAGTAACCAGTTTATTTTACCAGACTTTGATATTAACGATTGATGATCAAGTTAAATATTTATTGAGGATTTTAGACTACACTTCCGCACATACTTGTTTCCGCAACTCTGATAGTATTATAAAGTGAATGGATTTTAATTCTTTGGTCTGGTATATTATTGATGATGTAATTGATATGGGCCAGTAACACCTCGGATTTGGTTGTTGAACTAAATTCAGGTTGTTACAGTAGCGAACCGGGTTTGGGTTGGGTGCCGGTTTGCACTGACTCGGGTTTGGGGCATTACAGAGTAGGTATTCACACGGATCATGCTTCTGAAATGAAGTGTGGGTGCATGTGTTTAATGTACATGGATTTGATGGCGGAACAAGCAAAAATAGCGTAACATGCTTTTAAGGTTGAAGGATGTGTGCCTACGTGTAAGATGTATAAATAAGTAAACACATTATGCAAGTTTGTATAAACAAAACCATAATGCAGGTGAGCAAAACAGCAGCTATTATGAGGGGAAAAGTCATGACTAATGAGCTGGAAACAGTGGGGAAATGTCACCCCTTTTATGCATGGCATTAGTATGCTGGACTTGGGGTACATGGGGGGTGAGGAAGCATGCTGGAGCAACGTGTGCACGCGTGGGAAATGCGGCATGGGGGAATTAGGAGTCGCCACCGCCTGATGGGGTGCAGGCAGACACCTGGGTGCCTAGTCTTGTCTATTGGGCTTTGGTTTGCGGCTTGAGATTCTCAGTTGGTTCTCGGTTGCGGTCTGGGGAAGTCCGTAGACACCCCAGACCACCCCGTCGGATGACGGGTCCCGTGGGTTCCCTGGTTTGAGTCAGCTTACTTTGGTTCTCACCCGATTCCTAATCCAGCATGCAATTTAGTTAAGTTTGGTGAGACAGCCTGAGTGGTGGGGGGTCCCTTTAATTAATTTTATCTTGTTTATTTTAAATGATTTGAGTCGGCTTGGGTGGGCCTCGTTTGGAAGGTCCACGGTGTCCTTGGTGGGCTTAGTCAAGCCCATGTACCCTTGGTGGGCCTCTGTCTGGTCTAGGAGGCCCTATGGGCTTTAGGTGGAATGAATTGATTTTACTTAGTTTATTCAAGTTGGAGACTTATGTGATTTTCATGCAACAAGTGGGTCTGCATTGGTTTGCGGGCCCCTGGGTGGGCCCCTATGGCGGTTGCCAAAATATTTTTAGGTTATCTTGTTTATCTTTGCCAAAGTGAGTTGGACATTGGGCTAGGGGCTCGTAGTCCAGATTTGGGCTTTGAAAGCCCAAGTTCCTTGAGGTGTAGGGTTTGCATCCCTCGTTGGTTTGGTTAGTGGGCTTTAACGGGACCGATAGGCCCTAGCCCTGAGTCTCGGCCAAACCATGCTACTTATTACATATCATGCTACACAAAATGGGTTCGGGGTTGGCCACATTAGGCTTGGCCCACTTGGTTCAGTTAATTAATTTATGTTGCTTAATTGCATGCATAAGAAGTTTATTGGGCTTGGTGGGCCCCGTTGGAAGGCCCACTAATTGTTCCAAATTGGACCGGTGGTCCGGGTCCCATGTTGGGTTTCCGGGTGACCCGGAAACCCTATTGGTTTACTTGGTTCGGTTGAACATGTCATTCCATCGTAGCAAAAATCATGCCCAACAACAAGGCATTACACCATACGGGCATATCGTAAAAGAGAAAGGGGCTGTAGCCCCTTGGGACCGCAATAAGGACAAGGTTCGAATAAGGGCTTGGTAGGCCCAAGAATGCAAGTATGGCAAGCCCCTAAGAGGCATCACCAGTAGGAAGCCTAAACATGCTTTGGTGAGGTTATCATGTAACCAAGTGGGGGATGGGGTGCTGTTGCTGTTCCCTAGCAGCAGCTCATGTAAGCACCAATAAAAGCAACTGAGAAAATATGCTGCCCATGCACAGGGCAGCAAACCACGACCACAAAGAGAAGGGCTTACGCATATAATCAAGGCCGGAAATGGCAAGGCATGTTATACAAATATGCATGGAAAGTATATATGCAAAGGAGAAGAAAGAGACAAAACCTGATGCATAGGAAGGGAGCAGCAGCTGTCATGGGGGACTTGGTCGTACCAAGGGGTGTGCAATACAAAGGGGATGAAGTGGGTCATGCTCATGAGGGTTACATATGGTATGCATGCGCTCAGAACAGCCTAATTACCAAGTAAGTGATGTCTATGCCGATGAAAACAACTAGGAAAGCCTGCTGTGGGTGCACAGGGCAGCAACCAAGAAAGACAGGTTGACCCATGCTATCAAGGCTAGCCACGGTGGACAAGTGGGGTGGGGGAGCAGGGCAATGTAGTCCTTCCTTCATGGTACAAACATCCCAGGCATGGCACACAAGTCAAGCCTACTAAGACCGGGAAGAGAGGTGCTGCTGCTGTTACCAGCAGCAACTCTGAAGTCATTGCATATATGCTAATTTAATCACAAAAAAACAGTGAAAGGGAGACCCCTTGATGCATGCTAACTTGACATGCAAGAAAAACAGTGAAATAAAAGAGACATGTTGCATGCCCACATAAAAAATCGAGCAAGGACCCGCTGCCAACAAGGGGACAGCAACCAAAAGAAAAGATTCAAACATGCTATTAAGGGTGGGCATGGTCTTGGGCTTCCAAGTTTGCTGGGACAGCGACAGTAGGGGAACTCACACATGCTTAAAAGGTGTGGGATGGGGTTAGATGGTGAGAACAGGGACGAATCTTGCTACTGTCTCCAGCAGCACTTCTTGGGATTCTCGACCAAGGCTACAGGGTGAAGGGAACATGGCAAAGCGAGTGCACAACAGCAGTTGGCATGGGAGTGCTTTGATTCCTAAAGACCAAACAGCAAGCTAAGAAGAAAAAGGGGTATGGGTACATGCTTAAAATGCACAAATGCAGCAAGTGAATGGGGGCATACTTAGACAGGTAAAACAAACAATATGTTATGTGGAAAGCAAACAAAAGGCTTGCTGCCGACAAAGGGGACAGCAACCTTAAAACTGAGTTCTGGTGGGGCTTGATGTGCCACCTGGGATGAAGGTTTACACTCATGGGGATTGCCTATATGTGTGCACGTACTTGGCACAGCCCAAACCACTTCGACATGTCAAGTATATGCCAACAAAAGCAAGTAAACACCTGCTGCACTTGTACAGGGCAGCAACCATTGGGGAGAGTTTGGACATGCAAATGAGGAGGGGAAGCGCAAGGAGATCAAGTGAGGTGATGCATGCATGTCTAATCCCCGATGGGTTGGGTTTAGGAGCATCAGTAAGTGGGCAAATCTGCTGGGGACAACCACCACTAATGGACTAAACATGCTACCAAAAAAGAAGGGTGATGTTGCTGTCTCCAGCAGCAACCCAGGTGGGACACCACAGGCTACAAGGGGCAAAGTGTAAAATCCCGAATTTTAATAACATTAAAATTTAGATTTTATGGTTTTAAAACTTATTTAATTAATGGAGAACTTTAGAAACAGAGAAAAGGAAATTAATTAGAGTTAATTTCAAAATGTTAAATAGGATGAATTATTAAAATGGGAAACTTGGGTTATTGGACTTCCATGGATTTGGATTTTGGCAGTACGGTTTTCTTTTCGTTCGCGGATACCTTGAGTTGAAGGTTTGCGGCTGCGGCGTTTGTTAGGGTTCTTCGAGAGAAGGAGAAGAAGAAGTGCTGTGGGAGAGTCGAGGTGGAGAAGATTTACGGTCAGTGAGTTTCGCGGATCAGAAGTCGGAGGAGTCTTTCCCTCGCGAGCGAACCTCTGTTTGACTAGAGCAAGCCGACGGCCGATCGGGTTTGGGGTTTTCTGGGTTTCTCGTTTCCAGGACTTGGGAGCATCGAAAGGTGAGTGGCACTTTTTACAACCGAGTTTTCGGGTTTATTCGTATATTTGGTTGAATGAATGCATTGTTTATGATTGAAGTATTCTCGGTGTTTTCTGGGCAAAAACAGTTAAGGAGGGTTTTGTACAGTGGAATTGGGGATAATTGGAAATCATGATAGATTAAATCCAAAATAGGTTTGAATGTGTCCTGGGAGTATTGGGAGACTAGATAAGTAGTTACAGACCGGAAAAATTCAGCCAGAGTTGGAGTTATGGGATTAACAGAGAACTGAAAATCGCAGTGGGTCACCGCCCACTTGGCGCCCACTTCGGGAAGTAGGCGCACAGAAAGTTTGACCCGGCGCTCAGCTCGCGCCCACTCATCCACGAGTGAGTGCCAACCTTATTTTTATGAATCCAGCACTGCTCACTTGGCACTTACTTGGCGCCCACTTCAGGAAGTGAGCGCATACCCAATTATACATATCGAATTGTAGAATTTGTTGAAAATAGCCCCTTAATTACATGAAAGACATTTAAGTAAATGTCCTGTGTATTTATTGCTCCATTTACTTAAGTCTTTACATGTAAATAAGGTTTTACCCCCCATTTGGAACCAATAAAAATACTTCAAAGGTCTAATTCCCAGCCAATAAAAAGTCAACTTTCCAGTTCATGCCTAAATCCCGGTTTTAATCAAAAAGCCCGGTTTGGGTTTAATACCCAGATGAGTGATTCAGGAGCCCAAAAAATTCTAGGAGATGTGTTTACCCATCAATAGACTGCAACCAAAAATTGAGCCCGAAACTCCTTGTAGAATTGTCTAGAAAAATTATATACCAAAAGTCAACGTTTTTAACTAGACTTAGAATATTTTGAGGTCCGAAACTTTTTGTCTCAGAATTGATTGCTTTTTGGTATGGTGACCTTATAGGGGATCCTAAGACTATTCCACTCATCCAAAATGTGTTTTGAGGTCTTTACAACATTCGTTTTGATTGATTTGGATTATGAAAGCGAAATTGAGAATCTAGGAGATGTTTTGCTGATTTATGTTTAATCGAAGTTGGATGCTGAAATCATTTCTGTATAATGTGCTTTATTATGAAAAGTCAGTTTTGAAACCATATTGTTTTGCTGAAATACATCTACACTATTATGCTAGTTCACCTTTGAATACACGGTGCACTTCAGGAATGATTTACTTGAATATTGTTTTATATCGGTGGCCGGTTTAGAATCATATCTTATACTGTTCTGGTTGGAACACTTGTGAAGAATTACTGTTCTGGTTGGAACACTTGTGAAGAATTATTGTTCTAGTTGGAACACTTGTTGGAGTTGATGTTCTGGTTGGAACAACTTGTGATGTGTGTACTGAATGCGGAGTTTTAATTGGTTATTTATCGGTTTTGGTTTAGCTTGTCCTGGATCCAGAGTCTAAGCTTAGTAATGTGATGTATTTTGTTTTATTGGTGTAATGGCATGGCCATGGAGTGTTGCCACGACCGGTGTAGAGCAGCCAGAAACCCTGAGTAGGCCTGGTTGTCAGTGCTGATACCCGGAGTAGGCCGGCATTGGATGACGATAACCTGAGTAGGCCGTCATTTCAGAGTGTCCGATACCCTGAGTAGGCCGGAACTGTGTACATGGAGGTGTGGATGTCGCTCTGGCATGATTGATTAACCAAGCTAAGCAACTACATGACATTGACCACTGTGGGGATTTGTTTTTGTTTGACGTGATACGTTTTATTCGCTGGTCTATTGGTGCGGAGTGGCCCATGATAAACACTCTAGTATTACAAAAAAAAAAAACCTGAGTTGTTGAACTATGTTTTCTTCGATATGTTGCTACCTGGTTATACGTGACTTTACGGCTATATGCATGATTGATATTGTCTTTACTGCTTGGTTTATACGATGGTTTTCCTCACGGATGTAAATTGGATCGTTGAAGTTTTGTTGGGTTATACGTGTTATCATCGTTGTATTTGGTTTGTAATCGTGGCATGTTTTAGAACTGAACTAAATGTATTTGTGCATGCATGTGCTGCTCACTGGGATATTCGTATCTCACCCCGTTGCTTTCGTTTTTGCTTTCAGATACTCTTGGAGAGCTCGATACTTGCGGGTAGTTACTGGGACATGTGAGTTTTATTTTAGTTTGGGAATATTTTAGCGCACTCTATTATATAGCTCTTGTTGTATTCATGTTTTTCCTTCACTCTGATATTGCGATCCTGTGTTTTAAATTAACCTCCGAGGATGAGTTACGGTGTTATTTCGTGACTCGGATCCGGGGCGTTACACAAAGGGAGCATGGTCGGGTACACAAAAAATACTGACTTGAAGAAAGAAGGGAAGCATGCTAAAAAGGGACTAATACCGGTGTGGTTTTAGGTTTCTAGACTTGCTGGGACAGCAGCAACCAGTGAGGGTCTGCTGCTGTTCCCAGCAGCAACTCACTTGGATTTTGGGGAGCCCAATCAACAAAGATGAGGAAGGAAAAGGCCTCATGCTCATTGGGGGTGGTATAACACAATATGAGCAGCAAGTTAAGGGGGAAAGGGTGCATGCCTCGACACTAAAAAACAGCAAATTACCAAAGGCAAAAGGGGCATACAAATCAACAGCATGCTTCGTTTTAGTTAAAAAAACAGCAGCTGTGCATGGGGATTTACCATGCCTATCATGCGTGGAGGTGGCATACCCAAGATGAGGCTGCTGCTGCCTCCAACAGTAGCCTAAGGGGATCATTTCAAGTGGGTAGGAGGCCATGCTTGCTTGGACTATGAAACAACGGGCTTCATGCAAAAGAGAACATGCATGCATGATAGCTAGGGGGGTCGGATGTGGTGACAAATCTGCTGGGAACAGCAGTGACACCCAGGCATGCTGCTGTTCCCAGCAGCATCCCATATACATCCTTGCAAGGGGGGGACTGGGGGGGGGGGGGGGTGAAGGAAACATATGCTAGGCATCTCTTGGCAACAGCAAAAATAAGAGAAGAAAAGTGCTCAACAACAATGATTATGTGCAAGAATGTAGAGTCTAAACTCACATCTAAACATATCCACAAGTTGACCAAGCTCACACCTAAAACAAGGACAAGTGAGAGGCATGCATGCTACAACCACAACCAGAAAAAAAACAGCAAACATAGGAGGGGTACGGCCAGTAGCATGACACCAGAAATCCTTAAAGAAAAAGGTGAGGAAAGGGGAGAAAAGAGAAGGGAAATGGGGGGTCACTTAGGGGTACATTAGACCAAAGAAGGGAGGAGCATTCTCCTCTAACAATTGCTGGAAATAAAGCCAAAGACAGCAACCAAAATTACTAAGAAAATGTGGAAAGAGACTCCCATGCCTCCTAAAAGACCTATGTAGATTTCTTGCTTGCGGTGGCCTTTATACCATGAAAGAGAGAAAGAAGGAAAAGCAAAGATGGAGGGTGCATGACTGAACCACCATGGATATGCTCATGCCAAGAAAAAAAACAGTGGAAATATTCCAGCTTTAATATATATTCAATGCAATGGGGTGAGGAGCCTTACCTTGGAGTTCTCAACTCTCTAATGGAGGTGTATGACCCTCTTGGTGGCACCACCACAGCTGGGAAGTCCACCTCTTGACAGCAACAGCAGTGACTCCACCTCTTGGTGGGGAGCAAGTGAAGAAGAAGGAGGAGGAGAAAGTGGTGGAGTAGCCTTGGGGTGAAGTGGGAAGGTGGTGGAGGCAAGAGAGCTCAAAAGAGAGTGGTTCGGATGAAGAAGGAAAGGGGAGAAAGGGCTCAAGGACAAGCAACCATTGGAAAGGGGGCTGCTGCCCCTTTTTATAACAAACTTAATGTATCTGGCCTTGAAGGCCGGATACACTATATCCCATGTGTGTCCGGCCTCCAAGGCCGGATACACTAAGCTTTATTTGTATCCGGCATTAAATGCCAGATACAAAACATAATAATTCGCAAAATTAATTCCGCCGCGAATTTGTCGGAGAATCGGCGCGAATCTCACCGAGCAAATCTTTGTATCCGGCCTTGGAGTCCGGATATGAAGAGGGGCAAGTGTATCCGGCATTAAATGCCGGATACAAATCGAAAAATTACGAATTTGCCCCTCGACTTGACCGATTCGACCGATTTGACACTTTTGGATATCTACGGATTGCCCCGTACGAATTTTTTTTTAGGCCTTGAGATCTTTGTATATTTAAGATTTAGTCCCCGAGATATTTTGCTGCGTTGGCTGCCACGTGTGCAGTTCCTGCGCCACTTGTGCAGTTTCCGGTTTTGCTACTCGGAAACTTCGACAGCTCATATCTTCTTCATCCGAACTCCGATTTGAGCAAACTCAATTGTGTTAGACTCGTATCGGAGCCCTCCATTCAATGACATAGGGCTAAGCACTTGGCACGGGGTTCGAGGAAAAGTCAACTTTCGGCTCATCCTCAAGTTTGACCGGCCCACCGAACCTTCATCTGGACTCCGATTCCAGCAAACTCAGTTGCGTTGGACTCGTGTCGGGATTATCTATCCATTGAGATAAATCAAGGTGGCCAATTTTCACTTGATCAAAAGTCAACTTTTCACCCCTTAGGGTTTGACTTCTTGGCCGGGTTTTGCATTTCCGGCTTTTCCGGGAGCGCAAAAATGAGGTGCTTACAGCTGCCCCTCTTTGCCGGAGTCACCTTGCGGATGAACGGCAAAGAGAAAAAGAATCTCATTTTTGCGCCTGGCATTTCTGTCGACATGGTCGACGAGCTTAGTCCTTTGAAATTTTCATTTTGAGAGGGAAGCGGCCAATGATGTGGCGTCACTTCCTGGCTTTGGAGTTTCCTTACCCTTTGCTTTTCGGGTTTTTGTAGGGCAACTCTTCAGCATTTTAATTTTGAAAGAGATTAGATTGGACGTGAGCTCGCCAACCTGTTTCGGCGTTGATGCCAGACACTTGACAATATTCTTTTCTTCTTGTTTGTTCCCTTAAAGCTTTTAGGTGACTTCAAACTTCAGACTCCTTTTTGTGTCTTTTACTTGAGGCTTTTAATAGTTTTTTTTTCTGGATTTAATGGCCAAGGGTTGGTTTAGGGTGCGAGATGGCTGGAGAAAGGAGGAAAGAGCGGAGGAGGAGCTGCTGTTGGTGAGGAGGTGCTTCCAGCGCTGTCCAGTGCCTCAAGGGAGCTCACCCACCTGCTCTACTCTATTTACAAAAGTGTGAAATCAAAAATTACAAAAGGGGCCATCTTGCCTGATGATATCTTCATTTATGCTCATTCTTCTTCATGTCTCGTCATTCCTTCTACAGCGCTTTCTGGTTGGCTCTCCCTGTTGTAGAGACTTCCTAGCTCGGAGTGACTATTGCTAGGGATTGGGCAGGAATCTTTTCCTTATTGCCTCTCTTTTTGGGTCGAGCCTTGTTTCGGACAAGCGTGGGAGTTCCCTGGGGAAGGATGCTCCGCTGGGAATAAGTGGGGATTCCTCACGCTGTCATTATTTCTTTGTAAAGCCTTTTCCCTCCGCTTGGGTGTGAGTTCTTCACGTTCGTCCAAGCTCTTGTTGAGTGCGAGAGACTCCACTAAGGATTGATGCTAGCTTGTTTTGTCTTCTTTCCGCTCTTCTTCGCAAAGCCGGCCTCTTCAGACTGGGCGAGGTTTGAGAAGTCTACATCATCAGGTATCACTTTCTTAGCGCTTGAGAGGACTCTACTGGGGATGTAAGGGTGTCGTTCCTTTTTTGCTGAAGGCCTTCCACTGGGGATTTTGGAGAAGGCGTCCGTTATCCCATTCTTGCTGTACCTGCGAAGTCGGGAAAGGAACAAAAGGTCAGTCTTGGACTAGCTGGAGATAAATGCAAAGCATTCTTATCTTCTTCCTGCTTTGAGCCTTTTGCCCATTGCAGCTAGAAACGGCCTTTGCCAAGGTTAAGAGACTTGTCAACTCAGGTTAGTAGCCCAATGTGGAGCTCAAAACAGTCAAGCAAAACAATTATAGAGAAAACAGGTGGGTTAGTGTGTGCCTGTGTTTGCAATATCAAAGAAATTTTCCGAGGTCAGATGGGACTTGGAGTGCTTGGTATTTTCAGTAGCATTGTCATCACAGGCCATTGTGAAGTCTTTAACTAAGGCGCAACCTGCCGATCTGACCTGTAAGCACCTCATTTTTGCGCTCCCTGAAGAGCCGGAAATGCAAACCCTGGACAAAAAGTAAAACCCTGAGGGGTCAAAAGTTGACTTTTTGATCAAGTGAAAATTGGCCACCTCGCTTTATATCATTGGATAGAGAATCTCGACACGGTTCCAACGCAACTGAGTTTGAAGGAATCGGAGTCCGGATGAAGGTTCTGCGGGCGGTCAAACTTGAGCAAAGCCGAAAGTTGACTTTTTGCTAAAACCCGATCCAGATGCCTACCCCTGTGTCATTGGATAGAGGGCTCCAATACAATTCTAACGCAACTGAGTTTGCCCAGATCGGAGTCCAGATGAAGGATCTATGAGACGGTCAAACTTAAGGGGAGCAGAAATTGACTTTCTGCTAAACCCCAAAACAGCTGCCCAAACTTGTCCTAGTGGATAGGTCATCCTGACACGATTCCAATGCAACTGAGTTTGCTCGAATCGGAGTCCCAGATAATAAGTTATGAGCAAAACAAGAAACCCTAAAATACTGCCCACGTGGCAAAAACAGCAGAAAAAGGTGTCTGGGGGCAAATCCATAAATAATCAGGACAGTCAAAAATATCTGATGGCATATCTATAATTATCTGGGGACGAATCTGTGAATATCAAGTTGATGAGAAAATAGCTCAGGGACCAATCTGCAATTTCCAAGAAAATCACCCCACATGCTTAATTCCCCACCACATCTTTCCCTCCCTCTCTCTCCTCCATAACTCATCCCCCATTCCCCACCACATCTTTTTTTCTCTCTCTCTCTCTCTCCTTCATAAATCCATGTCCCCTATGATCCCCCCCATGCATCATATCATCATGCATTAACTCTCTCTCTCTCTCTCTCTCTCTCCCCCATGGGCATGCATCATCCTCATCCATGCATGCATCTCTCTCTCTCTCTCCCACATGGGCATACATAATCATCCATGCATGCAACACTATCTCTCTCTCTCTCTCTCTCTCTCTCCCATGATTGTGTCCCCCATGCATGCATACACATCACACCCATATCACCCCACTATAAAAAAGCACCAAGCCCCATACGTATGGGGTTGGTGGAGCTCATTTTTGGCATCCTCCCATTCTCTCCAACCTCTCTCCCATCTCTCCCAACCCATCTCTCCCACCTCTCTCCCATTGACCTCCTCTCTTAACATCTCTTCACCTCCTACACCACCCAAAAAAAACCTCTTTTGGACCACCCTATCCCTCTTCTCTTCTTTTCTTCTTCATCTTCATTCAAAAGAGGACTGGGGAGTTGCTGGTGGTGCTTCAAGGTTGCTGTTCCAGCAGCTACTTGTGCTCCAAAAGGCTCAACACACCTCCAAGAAGAAGAGAAATCCCAAGGTAATGTTCCCTAGTACCTTTTATTTCACATATATGAGAATGAGGCATTTTTATAGTGTTTAGAAAAGTATGGTCTCTCCCTTGTTTTGAGCTATCTTTCCTACATGATCTTCATGTGTTTGATCCTCATTTTTGTATGTGAATGTCTCATTGGTAAGGGGAGCATATGTAGGGGCTTTAGAGAGGATGAGAGTACCTTTTCTATACACTTTTAAGGGTATTTAAATTTCTGTTTTGTCAATGTTATGCTCATTCGAATGGGGGGAGCATGTTCCCCCCTTTGTTTGCTAATCCCACGTACCCCTATGTAAACCCCCCTCCTATCCTTTCTCTCATTGGTGCATTTCATTTCTTTTCTTGTGTGATGTGTAGATTTCTAGGGTATCATGATTCGTGGGATGTGCATGTCTATGCTAGGCTACCCATCTCCTCTTTAATATTGCATGTTCCCCTTCTCCATGCCATGATCTTTTATTTATGTGTTTCGGTTGCTGTTATGGGAAGCAGCCCCTTCTTTTTAATGTATGCCATTTTAGTGTTTTATAGCTCATGGAACATGCATGCTTCAAGCTCTTGTTAGCATATGCCTAGTGCACACACCACTACCCTTCACAATTAGAAGCATGCTGAGTTTTCTTTACTTCATTTGCACATGGCCTAGCTGCTCATTTTAGTGTGCTCGTCCACCACTAAAGCCTCCCTCCTAGGCTCCCCATGCAGCCCTTTAAGCACCTTGTGTGAAGGTAGCCTCTCTCCCCAACCCCTAGGCACTTCCCACTCTCATTAGCACATGTGAACCTCACTCAATGGTTGCTGTCCCCTGTACCTACAGCAAGTGTTCTCTCCACATGGCCTTGGGTGGCATGTTTACCATCAACCATTAGAACCATGCATGAAGGTTCCTTTCCTCTTCACTTTTTTGTATATGTCATTTCCACCCCCATCAGCATGCCGGGATCTTATTTAAGTTTCCCTTATCGGCTGCTGTCCAATGTGACTGTATCATGGTTGCTTGTGTTAAAAAGTGTGTAGTATAGTATGTCTTGTCGTTGGGCTTTGATTACTTATTGGTGGGTGGAGTGGAAGCACCAAAATTAGGATGCCAAGGCCCCCGTTTTGTTGCTATGTGTGCATGTAAAGAGGTGGGAGGGCAGCCAACCAAGCCCTCCTCCCATTTTATCTTGATCCCTCAAAACCCACCAAAAAAGACCAAAAAATGGGGGATTCCCCATCTCCAGAACTTGTGTGGGCCTTCCCAAGGGCCCACAAGACCTTAGAACCCTCCTAAGAAGCCCAAAATCACATCCCATTTGGAAGAAGTCACAAACAAGCTCTCTGTTAGCTGATCCGACAACTCAGGTCGGATCAGCATGGGGTTGCTTGTAGCTGACCACTTTGCCCGGTTACATGCTCTTGCTTGTGTAGCCGACACCTTAGGTCGGCTACAAGTGTTATTATGTGTAGCCGACCAGCAAGGTCGGCTACACTATGTTAAGCCCATTTTTGTGGTATTTGCATTTTTTTATGTTCTTTCAATCAAACCAAGTACCGGCAGGGTTCCCGGGTGACTCGGAAACCCAACATGGGACCTGGACCACCGGTCCAACTAGATACACAGCGGGCCTTCCAACGGGGCCCACCAAGCCCAATGAACTCTTGTGCATGTAAATGAGTAAATTAAACAAGCTAATCAACTAAGCTGGATGGGCCAAACCCAATGCAGCCCACCCGAAAGCCCATTTTGTAACACAATGTGTTAATTTAGCATTGTTTGGCCGAGACCATGGGCTAGGGCCTACCGGGCCCACCAAGCCCACTAACCGAACCAAGTAAGGGTTTAAACCCTGACTTCAAGGAACTTAGGCTTTCAAGCCCAAATTTGGACTGCCCAAACCCGATGTCCAACCCATTTTGGAAAATCTAAGCAAGATAAATTAAAATACTTGGTAACCATTGTGAGGCCAACCCAGAGGCCCGCAAACCAATGCAGACCCACCTTTTGCATGGAAATCACTTAATCTTCCAATCTGAGCCACTAAAACAAATCAACTCATTTAACCTAAGCCCAAATGGCCTCCCAGGCTTAGAAGGAGGCCCACCAGAGGCATGTGGGCTTAACCAAGCCCACCAAGGACACCGCGGGCCTTCCAACGGGGCCCGCCCACTCAGACTCAGATCACTTAAAATTAAGAAAGATAAAAGCAATTAAAGGGACCCACACCACTCAGGTGGTCCCACCAGACTTGACCAAACTGCATGCCAGAATAGGAATCGGGTGAGAAATCAGCGAGTTGACTCAAACCAGGAGGAACCCACGGGACCCGTCATCCGACGGGGCGGACCGGGGTGTCTATGGACTTCCCCGGACCGTAACCGAGAACTTGCTTAGAATCTCAAGCCGCAGACCAAGCCCAATAGACCAACTTAGGCACCCAGGTGTCCGCCTGCACCCCATCAGGCGGTGGCGACTCCAAATTACCGTTTTACCCTCCCGGAGGCACGCACGAAAATCTGTGTGCCCCGACGTGCGATTTCCCATGTGCACATGACCCTCTCAGATCTGTGCAATTTTCTCAGTTTAATGTCTGCCACTGTTATTGCTCTCCTCTGTTTCTTGCTCTGCTCAAACCAGATGCGACCAGTTCTTTTTTTTTGTTTTTTTTTTTTGACTAACCACACAACGCCCTTTTTTCGGGTTTTCGCTGTGTCCAGCCTTTCTAGAAAACTCTGAATTTCGTCATTGCTGATGAACGCAGGCTCAACTGTTTGCCCTGATCATTCTTTTTGGGATCCAAGAGGTCTTAGAGATAGGACGAAACGTAGGCTGGGTCTTGTTTATGAAAGAAAGGATAGATGGCTCGAAAAAGCTTAATTATTTGGGTTTGCAAAGTGTGCTACTTTTATTGTTGGTGGGACTTACATCCTGGCTTATTTGTATCTTTATTTTTGGCGGGGCAAACATTTCACCATTTTCTTTTTTTTTTTCCTTTTTCTATTGCATTTTCTTCTCTTTTTTGAGGTTTTTATGGGCAAGGATGCCCTGTTTCTTTTTGCTTTGCCAAGAATGCCCCATTTGATGTGTAGAACACTTGCAATGGGTTGAAAGAATTTTAAGGCTCAAAATTGTTTAACTAGGGGAGAATTTAAGGTATTTGGAAGGATTTACAGTCTAAAGGAGAGTCAAGGATGGCCTCTCTTCATTTCCCAATCAGAATGATCTTAGGCGTAGTACAGTTTGACGGCGTCCGCATTTATCGGCTCAGGAAAAATTGCCCCGTCCATTTCTTGCAGGATAAGTTCTCCTCGAGACAGCACCTTGTGGACTACGAATGGCCCTTCGTAGTTTGGCTTGAATTTCCCTCTGTTGTCCTCTTGATGAGGAAAGATTCTCTTCAGTACTAGGTCTCCCACCTTGAACTGTGGTGGCTTCACTTTCTTGTTGTAGGCTCACGCCACTCTCTGTTGATAGAGCTGGCCATGGCACAAAGCCTTGATCCTCTTTTCATCCAATAACTGCAATTGGTCAAATCTGGATTCTTTCCATTCGACGTCACTGATTTCAGCTTCCTTCAGAATTCTGAGTGACGGAATCTGTGCTTCCACGGGGAGGACTGCTTCCATTCCATATACCAGGGAGAAAGGGGTTGCCCTAGTCGATGTCCTAATCGACGTCTGTTAGGCGTGCAGTGCATAGGGCAGCTTCTCATGCCAGTCTCTGTAAGTGACTACCATTTTCTCAAGTATCTTCTTCAGATTCTTGTTGGCAGCCTCTACTGCCCCATTCATCTTGGGCCAGTATGCCGTGGAGTTTAGATGTCTGATCTTCAGATCTTCACACATCTTTTCCATGTCCTTATTATTCAGATTCTTTGCATTATCAGTGATGATGGCTTCTGGAACTCCGTAGCGACAGACTATATTGTTTCTAATAAACTTGAGCACATGAGATTTCTTCACATCCACGAAGGACATGGCCTCTACCCACTTGGTAAAATAGTCAATTGCCACTAAGATGAACCGATGCCCTTTTGAAGCCATTGGATGAACCTAGCCTATCATGTCGATTCCCCAGATGGCAAACGGCCAAGGTGATGTCATGGAGTACAACGTATTCGGCGGTGCATGGATGTTGTCGGCATAAATCTGGCATAACTGGCATTTTCTAACATGAGCGTAGCAGTCGGCTTCCATGGTCATCCAGTAATAGCCCATCCTTAGAATCTTCCTTGCTAGCATATGCCCATTCATGTGTGCGTCGCACAACCCTCCGTGGACTTCCTCGATTAACTTCTGCGCCTCGGCTTCTCTGACACATAGCAGTAGGGAATCGTTGTATGACTTCTTGTACAGTCTGCCCCCACTATAGAAGTATTGCCCTGCCAACCTCTGTATAGTTCGCTTCTCTGCAGCTGAGGCACCTTCTGGCAGAATTCTGTCTCTTATATACCTCTCTATATCTGTGTACCAAGGCTCCTCTTCGGGTGTGCTTTTCTCGACACTGAAGCAGTAAACAGGGTAGCGCCGAATTTCTATCTCCAATGGTTGCACCCAAGTATCACCCGTGATGGTGGCCATTGATGCCAGCGTAGCCAGCGCATCCGCGAACCGGTTCCCGTCTCGTGGCATGTAGTCGAATGTCACGCTCTCAAATTCCTCTTCTAATTCCTTGACCAGCTCTTGGTATGGCACTAACTTCACATCTCTGGTCTTCCAGTCTCCCATCACTTGATAGATGATAAGGCTTGAATCACCGAATACTTTTAGCTCTTGTATATTCATCTCGATTGCTGCTCACAGGCCTAACACACATGCTTCATATTCGGCCATGTTGCTAGTGCAATCAAACAGAAGTTTCGCTGCTATCGGGTGATGGACACCGTCTGGGGAGATTAGCACTGCTCCGATCCCTTTTCCATTTACATTCACCATCCCGTCAAAGAACATTTGCCATTTGGTTTCTTCTGTATCATCTGCAGACTCTGTACACATCACATCTTCGTCCGGGAAGTGAGTCAGAAGTGGTTGGTAGTCAGGTAGTGGATGCTCTGCTGAAAGAGTAGGAGACTACTCTAAAGGTCCACGATCTACAACAATTATGATCTTAACAATGCGGAAACAACACACAGAGATTATACGAGAAAACCTGAATCCAGATCCAGGAAAAATCCTCGAGTCTATATGAGGCGACTAACCCTTAGAATCTCCACTATTGAATGAAAGGCAATTACAAAGGAAAACACACTTAACCTTTACAATTGAACTCACTCAACAGCAATCTACAGCTCGAATCCACGAACTGTAGCGCAACTTGAATCCACAAGCTGCAATTCACGATCTATCTAGATCCACAGCTCGAATCCATGAACTGCAACACAACTTGAATCCACAAGCTGCAAGTGACGATCAATCCAGATCCACAGCTCGAATCCACGAACTGCAACACAACTTGAATCCACAAGCTGCAATTCACGATCAATCCAGATCGTGACAATCACCTCAGAGTCCACTGAGATGATCCAATGCAATAGGAATCCACCTATGCATCCAACAAGGTCGATCACCAATCCAGGAGATCTCACGATCCAGTGAAGTTACGAACTGAAGAAGAATCCTCAAACTTCAATTCCAGGTGATCTCTCTCAGATCTCCCCCTCACTCGATCACCGACTTTCTAAAAACGAATTGATTGAATCTCGAACACCTCAAGATCCAAATCCAATTGATCAAAGGAAAAGTCCCTTCAAAAATAATACAGCTCGTCTATTTAAAGAAGAAATCTCAGATCGCGTCGAGCGCTGGTGGCGTCGTGGTGCGATCGGGGTAGACAGCTGGAAGCGTACTCAAATCCTGCTCAAATCCAAAAGACTCAGTTAAGGGCGCGCTGCCAGCGCGCTGCTAGCGTGAGGGAACGCGGCATGTGCACAGCTGATTTGTAGACTCTTCAATCTTGCTCTGCGCTACCAGCGGTGTGTCGGCGTCACCTTACGAAGCTGGTACGCGTGCTTTACTTTCAAAGTGCGATTTCACTTATGTGCTGCCAGCGGAGTGGTAGCGGCGTTGATCCTTGCAAGTGCCTTTACGAAATGTTCTTTCTTTAGAAATCTTTACATTTCCTTGAGCTACCAGTGGCGTGGTAGCTGTGTGGCAGCCTTACTTTCCTCTTTACTAAATTCATAGAATTTATATTTTGATTCTGCACATCTTGAAGATTATTAGAGGATATAATTTGTCAAACATTTGCCATATAAGGAGTGTGAGTTTTCACACTTACATCTGCCAAGTGATCCGCCACAGCTTGCCCTTTTATTGCCTTTCTAGTCGTGTAGACAATGTCGTACTCGGACAAAAGGACCTGCCATCTGGCGACCCTACCGGTGGAAATCGGCTTCTCAAAGATGTACTTCAACGGATCCAGATTGGAGATTAGCAAGATTGTGTGGCTAAGCAAATAATGCCGGAGCTTTTGAGCTGCCCAGACCAAGGCGCAACATGTCTTTTCAAGCACTGTGTATCTAACTTCAAAATCGGTAAATTTCTTGCTCAAGTAGTAGATTGCTTGTTCTTTTCTTCCTTTCTCATCGTGTTGCCCTAACACACATCCTACTGCGGTCTCAGAGACTATCAGATACATGATCAAAGGTCGTCCTGGGATAGGCAGGACCAATGTCGGCGGACTCATCAGATAGGCCTTGATTTTATCAAACGCTACTTGGCAGTCGTCATTCCAAACCACAGGGTTATCTTTCTTCAACAGCTTGAATATAGGCTCGCACACAGGAGTCATCTATGCGATGAATCGACTGATATATTGCAACCTGCCCAAGAACCCTCTTACTTCCTTTTCAGTCGACGGAGGAGGCATTTCCAGAATTGCCTTGGCTTTGACGGGGTCAACCTCAATGCCTCGCTTGCCCACTATGAATCCGAGCAATTTTCCTGAAGTCACTCCAAACACACACTTGTTTGGGTTGAGCCGAAGTTTGTGCTCTCTGAGTCTGTCGAACATCTTTCCAAGGTTCACCAAGTGGTCTTCTTCTTCCTTGGATTTTGCTATCATGTCATCCACATACACTTCCATCTCCTTGTGTATCATGTCGTAGAACAACAGAGTCATCGCACGCTGATATGTAGCGCCTGCATTCTTCAGTCCGAACGGCATCACACGGTAGCAATAAGTGCCCCAGTGCGTGATAAAGGAAGTTTTCTCCATATCCTCAGGTGCCATCCTTATCTGGTTGTAACCAGAGAAACCATCCATAAAAGAGAACATCGAATGCGTTGCTGTATTGTCCACCAGTACATCAATGTACGGCAATAGGAAGTCGTCCTTCGGACTTGCTCTATTCAGATCTCTGTAGTCAACACACATCCTGACTTTCCCGTCTTTCTTGGGAACTGGCACGATGTTGGCCAACAACTCTGGATAGTGAGTTACTTGCAAGAATCCGGCATCCAATTGCTTGGTGACCTCTTCCTTGATCTTCAGGGCCCATTCCGGCTTCGTGCGCCTGAGCTTTTGTTTCATAGGTACGGCCTCAGACTTTGTTGGTAAACGATGCACAACCAAGTCCATGTCTAACCCAGGCATATCCTCATATGACCATGCAAACACGTCAGAATAAGATTTAAGAAAATCAAATATCTGTTTTCTCAATAATGGTGACAGCTTTTTACCAATTTGGAGGATCCTTGGTTGGGCTACTACACCTATGTCAATTGACTCTGTTTCCTCGATGTTGGCCTGGAGACCCTTTTCATGCCTTTCCAATGCAAGTTGGATTTCGAGCGGGGTCTCCCATGATTCATCATTGTCCTCATGCTAGAAAGGCTCACAGGGGACGATGTCTGAATCGTTTTGCTGCGATGGGCAAGTGCCCCAATCGGATTTGTCGAGTTCTTGCTCGTTTTCAGGATTGGGCACTGGCTCATGCATTTCATTTATTATTTCCATTTGCACTGGCTTTTCAATTTCTTTTTGTTCTTTTTGTTCAATTATGGCAATCTTATTACCTATCCCGTGCCCCAGATCTTCCAGGTGTGCGTCGGGATTGACACTAAGATTGCGATACTCAAGTTGTTTATTTTTGTTATTTTCATTTTCAAACAGAAGCAAGTAGTAGGAAGCATTCAGATATTCATTAAAAATTTCAGCAGTAGCTACAACAGAAATTTCAGAGGTGACAGAAACCCCCTTTGGGATAGCAGCTTTGCTGATTGCAAAAGGCGTGGCGCTCCAGTTCTTCAGTGATGCCTCGGCTTCCTTGTTGATAGCAATCGTCTTTTCCGGCTCTCCTGCTAGCACCATGTTGGCGCTTTCGTCAGAAGAGATGTAGATAGGATCATGTGTTGCGCCTCCTACCGGCTTGTTTTGGCTTCTCTCTGATCGGGGGCCAGACTCTGACGATACCCTTACCCATGATCCACTGAGGGCGATTGCCATTGGTATCTCGTCCTCGGGTGGCGCATATGCGATGGTGACTTCGTTGGCTGGGTCAACCTTGGGGGGTGCAAGCATTATGGGTATTCCAGTTGGTATCCCAGGCACCGTAGAAGAGTAAGCTGGTGGTGCCCATTTGCCGTAAGCTGCATGGTACACTTCTTCCGGTACTGGCCCTAGCACTTGGGGCATGCTACGGAACATGCGATTCAAACCATCGCGAGTTCCGGGGTGCGGGATATATGGAGGTGGAGAAGGCGACCTTGGCCTGCGGGTTGGTGCTCCTGAGCTGTCTCGGCCTTCCATTATGCAGACATACATGATTGGACCTTCTTCTTTGGATTCTTCCAGGGGAGCAGGTGGCGGCACTTCCATCACAATTGCAGAGTTGATCGGGATCCCATCAGGGATGAACTGCTCATCTAGTGGGGCGAAGGCCATGGTGACCTCGTCAACAGAGTCCAGGGCGATCAGTGCTGGCAGGACATCTGGCGACCCCTCAGGAGCCAACGGGTCTACTTCTACTGCATCTCCAACCATTTCCATTGATGGTGGTTCCTCCGAGCATCTGAGCCAGTCCTTGCAGGTAGTCCTCTTCCATGGCAGGGGTGTCCAGAAACTCATCTCCCCATCCTTGGGGGACTATATTCTCAATGGCTTGGGCCGCTTCACGCTCCATGTTAGTGAAACGGTGGTATAATTTCTCGTGCACGCATATGGGCCAATGGGGGTCTCTTCCTTCAATTCTGGCTCTTTTCCTCTCGACACGGTTCCCAAGGAGTCGGGAATGGTCTTCCGGCTATGGCCTGAACCCCAGTCCAAACCCAGTAGTCTGCTCATAAGGTTGGATGGCTACCTTAATTCCTTGCTTATACTTGCCCAATCCATCGTCGGCTCTGAGACCCCAGTCTGCGCAATTAGCAGCGCTAAACATGTACTTTCTCTTCCTCTTCGAGAGTCGCTGTGCTCTTTCAGACTCCGGGATATGATTCACTTGCACCATCTCTACTGCCTGGAAATTGAGGGCGGTGGGCAACTCATAGTCCACATAGGGCACTCCAACCCTCTCAAACTCCCGGTGATCCTCCGCATGCACTGTAATCAACTCGTTGCCCGATATAAATCGGACCATTCTGTGTAGTGTGGAAGATACTGCTCCTACCTGATGCAGCCAAGGCCTCCCGATCAGCAAGTTAAATGAGGCGTTAATATCCATGAGTTCAAACTCCATGGTAAAGGGCCTATCTATAATTACGATCACTAGAGTGACCTCTCCCAGTGAGTCTCTTCTGGCGTTGTCGAAGCCTCTGACGTTATGAGCGCTTGGCTTGATCATTAAAGGACTTAGCTGCAGGCTATGGAATGTCCTCATTGGACATATATTCAGTGCCGACCCATTGTCAATCATGGCACGTTTTACGATGAGGTCGATGCACTTCACTGTGATGTAAAGTGGCTCAGTTTGGTCGCAACCCTCAGGTGGCAGATCTGCTGCAGAGAAGGAGATGGCCTGGGGTGCCATGATCACTAACACCACTGCCCCTAGCTGCTCGGGATCAATGCTTGCTGGTACGTGTGCGTCCCCCAGGACCTTCATTAACACTGCCCTGTGCTTTTCCGAATCAATCAGAAGCCGCATTATGGAGATTTGGGTGGGCACCTTGTTCAACTGCTGGAGGAGGTCGTACTCTGGAGTGAACACACTATGGTGCAAATCTATGATTTCTTCTTCCGTGGCCCTTCCCTTTCTCTTGAGGGTCTGTGGCAATTCAGTGACCACATCCTTCCCTTTTTCTTTCCTTTTCGCTTCTGTTTCTGCTTCTGCTCCCTCTGGTGTGGGTGGGGGATCGGTGTTTACGTATCGACCGGATCGGGTGATTCGGTCGATTTCTGCTTCAATGGTGGTTGTGGAGGTGGCTTGATGGTGGAAGGATTGGGTGGGGTAAGGTGGGGGTGCGGCCTTGTACGATGGTGGCTCCAGGTTAAGCTTGGAAAGGTTCAGGGTAGGTGGTTCGAATGAAAGGTAGAAGGGGTCTTGTGGAGGCGAGTCCATGATGTCGTGGATGTTGAGGGTTACAGGGCTAGGGTGAGAGATGGGGGTTGGGTAGAAGAATTCTTGGTTTTCGGATGGGTGGAAGTGCACAAGAGGGAAACCTGTAGGGGAGTCACCGCCATCTCCTTCGATGACGTTCACTGTCTCACTCTTTTCTGCTAACGTGTCATCTGAGTCTGTATCAGCAGACTCGTCCGAGCTCTCGTACGGATCCGGCAGGTTTGCGAGTTCAGGAGTGGATGGTGGTTCCTCCTCCGCTGTGGCATGGGGGGGGGGGGGGGCGAACCACTCATGCATGTTGTATGGGAGGGGGACGGGATTAGACTCGAGTGATGATGAGTCGGCAGAGTATGCCAGATAGGGGTGCGGTTCTGATGTTGCAGACATGTACTCTGGCGGCCAGTCGGTGGATAACTAGGGAGGCACCCTTGAACTGCCCACTGACGCGTCCGAGACCTGAGGTCTATCCCAGATTTGGAGTCCACTGGAACTGCCCACTCCTCTGCGTAGAGGGGATGGGGAATCACTGATCCATCCGCATTGTACGGGGTTCCATGGCCCCATGACCTCCTCACTGCTCTGTGGTTCATCCTCGATCGCACAGATGTAGACGTCTGTATTTTCCTTAACTGCACCTGCTGTCGAGCGGGTTTCTGCTTGAAGCTGCACCTTCACTGTCTGCCCTGGTCGGCCAATAAGTACAAAAGGGTTGAGCTGCCCGGTGCCTTGATCACTGCTTACTTGATTCGCCGTTCTACTAGTGGAGGCCTTTGAGTGATCTGGGAGAGGATTGGTAGTTACGCCGGCTGCTGGAGTCTGGGCGGGTGGTGCCGGGGGGTCAACCGTGATGCGCTTGCTATCAATCAGGTCCTGGATATCGTGCCTTAGATCCCAACACCGATTGGTGTGGTGCCCTGGAGCACCAGAGTGGTACTCACACCGCTCTGCTGCGTTATAGCTTCTGGCGTTGACCAAACGAGGGTTCGGGGGTTTGACTTGCACGTACCCCTTCTTTAGCAAAGTAGGCAGCAACTCTGCCGGTGCATACGGGAGTGGAGTGAAAACCCGCTTCATTCTGGCCTCCATCTCTTCCCTTGTTCTTCTTACCCCTTGGTAAGCTGCTTGCCCGGTTCCTTGGGGTGCCACTACCTCCGGTCCTTGGGAGAAATGGTGGGGTTGTGCGGGGTATACATAGTTCACTGCCTGCTGTTCTGAACTCCTCGGCTCTTGCCCTTGATTTCTGCTAGCTTGCCCTGTTACCGGCCTCCTTGGTGCAGCACTCTGCCTGCTGCCATCTATCTTTCCGGCCCTCACTGCGTCTTCAATCCGATCCGCAGTCAAGATCAGGTCATTGAAGTTCGACGTACTCTGCCCCAGCAGCAGAGTGAAGAAAGGTTGGCCCAATGATGTGATAAACAGAGATGTCATCTCCTGTTCTAACAATGGCGGCTGTACCAATGCTGCCAGTTCCTTCCAGCGCTTGGCGTACTCTCTCACTGACTCCTGGCTTTTCTTAGCCAGCCTCTGCAATTCTGCCATTGTCTGCACAATTTGACTGTTTAGGCGGTATTGTTGGATGAAGATGGCCGCCAAATCATTCCATGTCTTGATCTTGGCCTTGTCCAAACTCAGAAACCAGGAGTAAGCGGCCCCAGTTAATGACTTCTGGAAGAACTGCACCATGATCCGCTCTTCCTTGGCATACTGGCACATGTCGCCTGAGTACGACCTCAAATGGTTCAGTGGGCACCCGGTGCCGTCGAACTGGTGCAACTCGGGGCATTTGAACTTAGCCGGGAGTTGGATGTCCGAAAAGAAGTAGAGGATTTCCAAGGTAGCCTCGCTCTGCACTGTGCTAGGTTGGAGTTGTTTGAGCTGCTCCTTCAAGGCGGCCATTTCTGTTCTATTCTCCTCCCTTATTGCTGTCAGCTTCTCCTCAAACTGAACTTCCTGGGTTCTGTACCAGTCCTCATCACCCTGTCCCAGATGGATAGGCAGAAATTGATCTTGTTGTGCCACGTGAAATGGCGCTGCCGGTGGTGGTGGTGGTGGTGGTGGTGGTGCTAGGGGAGGGGGGTTTACTGGACGCGGCGATGGCACCGCCTCCGCTGGTGGCGGGAATTGTGGCTGTGGCTGCTGGGCAATTGGTACCACCGGCGGGGCCTGCCTCAATTCTCTCAGCTCGGTCATCAGTTCTTGGATGATGGAACTCATACTGTCCATCTTTTGCTGCATCTCATTGACCACTTGGGCGTGACTGGACTCTGCCAGATGCTACCCTGGCGATGTCTGTTCTCCTTGCTGTTCCATATCGAGCCTTCTCCTCGATCTTAATAGGTACGGACTTCTGAAAGCAATTTTTGGTACCTGGTGGAACAATTAGCGGGCATTAGTGCATTTTTACACAAAATGTTTACACAACTTTATCTAATTGAATTTATTCATTTATTTATTTATTATTTTTTTGATTTCTGATGTGATTTGACTAGCTGATCTATTTTAGCTACCCTAAGGCAACAAGGGAAGAGAACCTGATTTTGAATCAACTGATCTATTTTAGCTACCCGCAAGTAACTGGGAGAGAGAACCCTAATGAATCTTGAAGACTGATCTATTTTGGCTGTCCTAAGACGACCGGGAGAGAGAACCCTAATGAACCATGAAGGCTGATCTATTTTGGTTGTCCTAAGACGACCGGGGAAGAGAACCCTAATGACCGAATCTATTTTAGCTACCCGCAGGTAACAGGGAGAGAGAACCCTATTTGTTTTCTGAAAGCTGATCTATTTTAGTCGCTCGGAAGTGACTGGGAAAGAGAACCCTATTTTTTGAAAGATGATCTATTTTAGTCGCTCGGAAGCGACTGGGAAAGAGAACCTGATTCAACTGGTCTATTTTAGTTGCTCTTGAGCAGCTGGGGAAGAGAACCCTAAATCACTGATCTATTTTAGCCACTTGGCAAGGGAAGAGAACTTGGGGTCAAGCTGATCTATTTTAGCCGTTTAGGCAAGGAAAGAAAACCTTCCATTAAAGGGGGTTTTGTTCGAGCTCAGAATCACAGGGTTGGACCAATGCAGGGTCTCCGCAGGGGGTGAGCTGAAAAGCAGCACCCAGGCGTACCTCAGCCAATCTCCAGTTTATTCACTGGCGGCGTCGGCGCCTAACTTCGGCTAGTAATTCCCGGGCGTGCCTTAGCTAGTCGTTGGTTTAATCACCATTGACTTCGGCGCCTCACAAAGGGGAAGGCTATGCCAGGATGCTCCTCCACCAATATCCGACTCATCCGTTGGCGGCTTTGGCGCCCTAAGGATTCAGCTAGTAGTACCCGGACGCTCCGCAGCCAATATCCGATTCAATCACTGGCGGCTTTGGTGTCACTAAAAGGGGTAGGCTATGCCAGGACGCTCCTCTACCAATATCCGACTCATCCGTCGGCGGCTTCGGTGCCCTAAGAATTCGGCTAGTAGTTCCCGGGTGTGCCTTAGCTAGTCGTTGGTTCAATCACCATTGACTTCGGTGCCTCACAAAGGGGAAGGCTATGCCAGGACGCTCCTCCACCAAACTCTGGTTTAATCACCGGTGGCTTCAGTGCCCTACAGGCTTGACCGAATGATCTTGGAAAGATGCAGACGGGTGTGATCTGAGCTCAAGGTCTTTGGTGTTTTTTAACACTTGCTGGGTTTTGCGATCTCAATGAGAGAGATGCAGTTAAAGGAAATTAGGTGGTCGCAGTGACCAGGAGTACTGCAATTATCTGAGAAGAGGTGGTCTGTCAGAGATCGAGTTGCCCTATTGGAGGGATTTAGTTCTTTCATTTCAAATTCTTGTTTTGTTACGTTTGAACAATATGGCAAAGTGAAAGCAAATTCATGCTTCAATCAAAAAGTGCCACCGTGGCACAAAGTACATTATCATGCTTATCAAAATACAACAAAGCCAAAGTCTAGCTAGGTTGGTCATCGTCATAGTGAGAGGACACGTCTTGCCTCCTCAAGGCTCGCAGAAGCTTGTTCCGCAGACGTTGGTCCTCCTCAGCGCGCTTGCGCACTAATTCCATTTCATGTTGCAAGGCCGTATTGGCCTGCCTACTCTCCCGTTCCGAATCCACATAAGCCGAATGGATACGGGAGTGGGTCTCCTGCAGTTCGGCCACCCTGTCCCTATATGTGTTAGGGGGCGGAACTGGAATGTCGCCTGATGCGACAGGCTGAAGAGGTGGGGGGCCGTTGTGGCCGAACTCCCGAGCTATCCACTGCTCGTAGTCTCGAAAGTGCGATTCGATGAAGACGTCTTCTAGATATACGCAAACTGTCTTCCAGTCCGTTAGCAGTTGCGTCCTTAGTCCCTTAGTGAGTGGACCAATCAAACTGCTCATGTCATCCTTGACCGGGATCCCCTGCGGTTTCCCAAACTGTCTCAGAACCCGAATCGGATAGTACGGCACAGCATGGGTGAGTCCTATCAGGGAAAGGCCCTCTCTTTTCTTGAAAGCTATGATGGGGGTGTAGGGGATGTTGTATGTACCCCACCATCTAATGTCTGTTTCTCCCTTCAAGTGGAGAAAGTGGTTAAACCAATCCTCACGAGCGGGTAGGTCTGGTTTGATCTCTCTTTGAGCCAACCAATGGATGTTGTCACCGGTTGCCTTGTAATATGCACTGACAGGTGATGACACCATCAGGTGGTCTTGCAGCCAAATGTGGAGAAGGGGAGCGCACCCTTGAAACCTCCGGGTTCCATTTTTGGACAAAGTCAGGGAGTGGAACAGTTGAGCTAGGATTAGTGGCATGATTTGGTACCCTGCCCTGAGTTGATCCACAATTTCCATGAGGGCCAAATTAATGGTGTCTCCCCCAGTTGGAAAGAAGATTTGCAACAAAACCACAAGGGTGAAGGTGGCAAACCAAGCCCGGGGTCTTTCCTGTTTTTTGTTTCTTATTTTCTCAGCTAGGAATGTTTTGGAGACCTGAGTAAATGATTTGTCACCTCCTAAGGTCTGGAATTCTCCCCTTGGGAGGCCAAAGAAAACACAAGCTTCATTCTTGTTGCTTTCTTTGAGACTTGGCCTAGCGGGTTCTCCTAAGTCGCGAAATCAGAGGAACAGGTCAAGTTCCTCAATTGTGGGAGTCAACTCGTTGATCCCGAATCGAAACACTGAAAGCTGGGGATCCCAGAAAAGCAGGGCTGCTTGGATCATATCCCAGTTGGTCGGCACATTTAACAGGGACAAAGTCTGTCCCATGTGGTATTTGTGCTCCCATTCAATCTGCTCACTCCCTTGGAGCTGCCTTGTCCAGGAACGGATCCAGGGGGTATCCCAGGAGCACTTCTCTATCCTAGGGAAACGGGTTCTCTCATATGAGGATGAGGATGCCATACCAACTATCCGATTAAAATTCCAAATCAATTTAAGGTTCCATACCAAGACTCTAATTCAGTTCTATAATATGCATAATTTCAAGCAACAGGATGAATCACTAGCAGTTCTAACATGCTTCACCAAATAAAGTAAAACAAAACAGTGCGGAATTTAACTCAGGCACACATGGTGTGTGGTCCTAAGGGTTGGTGCCAATGAAGGCGCGACTCCTAGACATACTTGTGTAGAGGAGCACATTCAAGTCCCGATCAGTCTTTCTGTCTTTCATCTGTTTTCGGTGCCAGACCACAGCAAAAATTACAACTTGCCACCGAGGGCGAATTTTTACAAAAGTATCTACAAAGCTGTAAATAATTCATCCTTAAGGCTGTTGGGAGCTAAAAGGGAGGATACAAATTGCTTTCAAAGTGGGTAGGTTAAAAATTCCTAGATCTAGGGTTTAGTGCCCATATTCTGATCTGGCATGCTTTCATCTGTCTGTCTGATCTAGCTGGCTTTCGTCTGCTCTAAAAGACCAATCTGGGCTTAAAGTGCTCCCAGCGGACTCTAATGGGTCAAGACCCATGGCATACAGGACTCCATGCATGGATTTGGGGTGGTTCCCCTGATCAAAATTAGGTGAGCTTCCTAAATTAGGCTAAGGTCGCCCATGATCTAGGGTTTACTTAATTTGATGCAAAAAGCGGAGGTTGCTGCCCCTAATGGACTCTTGATTTTATTCCGATTTTACTCCTCTTATATTCATCATTCACAACATTCTCACCCTCGCATGCTCAACGCATAGTTTACTCAGAAACGTTAGGTGGGGAAGGATACCCAGCTCGAGACATAAGCCTACAAGGGTCTGGACCAGTACTGGATCCTCGCGTGCCACGGCAAGAAACCAGTGGTGCTAATGGACTCCAGAAAACTGGGGGGATGGGTTTACCCTACTTTCCCCGGCAAGCCACGGGAGCGTAGGTGCTAATACCATCCCAAAGATCAGTTCATAGGAGTAAGAAGGGTAAGCTGCTAGAGAGGTCTAGGTTTTGGTAAAGAAGATGCAATATCCGATTCACTCATTCATTCTTGGTCGGATCATCCACGCAATCTCCCTCGTGTGTGTCACCCCACGTAGTTTATCACACAAGAACGGAAAATAAAAGTCCATCCACGGTGTGGTGGTGTGCCCGTGTGTGCAGTTGGGCTGCGTGCGGTGTCTACACGGGTGAATTTTGTCTGGATTTTGTTGACAAAGGGATTGTTACCGTCTTGTATAGTAAGGTGCAGAATTGGCACGCAATACGAGGTTCCGGGAAAGCCCCCAGGTAAGTAGGGGGTCACAAGGGACCGCTTAAATCCCACTTGCCTTAGGCAATTATCGCGTCCCTTTGACAGGACTCCCAGAACGCGTATTTACGCGTATTCCGCATCTTACTAAACGAGGTAGTAAGAAACCCTAAATATCGACTAAATCCCTCTTAAGCTGACTCAATCTAACTAGGGTCCTACTGGGTTGAGAAGTCCCCAGCAGAGTCGCCAGGCTGTGCGCGCGTGGGAAATGCGGCACGAGGGAATTCGGAGTCGCCACCGCCTGATGGGGTGCAGGCGGACACCTGGGTGCCTAGTCTTGTCTATTGGGCTTTGGTCTGCGGCTTGAGATTCTCAGTTGGTTCTCGGTTGCGGTCTGGGGAAGTCCGTAGACACCCCAGACCACCCAGTCGGATGACGGGTCCCGTGGGATCCCTGGTTTGAGTCAGTTTACTTTGGTTCTCACTCGATTCCTAATCTAGCATGCAATTTAGTTAAGTCTGGCGAGACCGCCTGAGTGGTGGGGGGTCCCTTTAATTAATTTTATCTTGTTTATTTTAAATGATTTGAGTCGGCTTGGGTGGGCCCCGTTTGGAAGGTCCACGGTGTCCTTGGTGGGCTTAGTCAAGCCCATGTACCCTTGGTGGGCCTCTGTCAGGTCTAGGAGGCCCTGTGGGCTTTAGGTGGAATGAATTGATTTTACTTAGTTTATTCAAGTTGGAGACTTATGTGATTTTCATGCAACAAGTGGGTCTGCATTGGTTTGCGGGCCCCTGGGTGGGCCCCCATGGCGGTTGCCAAAATATTTTTAGGTTATCTTGTTTATCTTTGCCAAAGTGAGCTGGACATTGGGCTAGGGGCTCGTAGTCCAGATTTGGGCTTTGAAAGCCCAAGTTCCTTGAGGTGTAGGGTTTGCACCCCTCGTTGGTTTGGTTAGTGGGCTTTAACGGGCTCGATAGGCCCTAGCCCTGGGTCTCAGCCAAACCATGCTACTTATTACATATCATGCTACACAAAATGGGTTCGGGGTGGGCCACATTAGGCTTGGCCCACTTGGTTCAGTTAATTTATTTATGTTGCTTAATTGCATGCATAAGAAGTTTATTGGGCTTGGTGGGCCCCGTTGGAAGGCCCACTAATTGTTCCAAATTGGACCGGTGGTCCGGGTCCCATGTTGGGTTTCCGGGTGACCCGGAAACCCTATTGGTTTACTTGGTTCGGTCGAACATGTCGTTCCATCGTAGCAAAAATCATGCCCAACAACAAGGCATTACACCATACGGCCATATCGTAAAAGAGAAAGGGGCTGTAGACCCTTGGGACCGCAATAAGGACAAGGTTCGAACAAGGGCTTGGTAGGCCCAAGAATGCAAGTATGGCAAGCCCCTAAGAGGCATCACCACTAGGAAGCCTAAACATGCTTTGGTGAGGTTATCATGTAACCAAGTGGGGGACGGGGTGCTGTTGCTGTTCCCTAGCAGTAGCTCATGTAAGCACCAATAAAAGCAACTGAGAAAATATGCTGCCCATGCACAGGGCAGCAAACCACGACCACAAAGAGAAGGGCTTACGCATATAATCAAGGCCGAAAATGGCAAGGCATGTTATACAAATATGCATGGAAAGTATATATGCAAAGGAGAAGAAAGAGACAAAACCTGATGCATAGGAAGGGAGCAGCAGCTGTCATGGGGGACTTGGTCGTACCAAGGGGTGTGCAATACAAAGGGGATGAAGTGGGTCATGCTCATGAGGGTTACATATGGTATGCATGCGCTCAGAACAGCCTAATTACCAAGTAAGTGATGTCTATGCCGATGAAAACAACTAGGAAAGCCTGCTGTGGGTGCACAGGGCAGCAACCAAGAAAGACAGGTTGACCCATGCTATCAAGGCTAGCCACGGTGGACAAGTGGGGTGGGGGAGCAGGGCAATGTAGTCCTTCCTTCATGGTACAAACATCCCAGGCATGGCACACAAGTCAAGCCTACTAAGACCGGGAAGAGAGGTGCTGCTGCTGTTACCAGCAGCAACTCTGAAGTCATTGCATATATGCTAATTTAATCACAAAAAAACAGTGAAAGGGAGACCCCTTGATGCATGCTAACTTGACACGCAAGAAAAACAGTGAAATAAAAGAGACATGTTGCATGCCCACACAAAAAATCGAGCAAGGACCCTCTGCCAACAAGGGGACAGCAACCAAAAGAAAAGATTCAAACATCCTATTAAGGGTGGGCATGGTCTTCGGCTTCCAAGTTTGCTGGGACAGCGACAGTAGGGGAACTCACACATGCTTAAAAGGTGTGGGATGGGGTTAGATGGTGAGAACAGGGACGAATCTTGCTACTGTCTCCAGCAGCACTTCTTGGGATTCTCGACCAAGGCTACGGGGTGAAGGGAACATGGCAAAGCGAGTGCACAACAGCAGTTGGCATGGGAGTGCTTTGATTCCTAAAGACCAAACAGCAAGCTAAGAAGAAAAAGGGGTATGGGTACATGCTTAAAATGCACAAATGCAGCAAGTGAATGGGGGCATACTTAGACAGGTAAAACAAACAATATGTTATGTGGAAAGCAAACAAAAGGCTTGCTGCCGACAAAGGGGACAGCAACCTTAAAATTGAGTTCTGGTGGGGCTTGATGTGCCACCTGGGATGGGGGTTTACACTCATGGGGATTGCCTATATGTGTGCACGTACTTGGCACAGCCCAAACCACTTCAACATGTCAAGTATATGCCAACAAAAGCAAGTAAACACCTGCTGCACCTGTACAGGGCAGCAACCATTGGGGAGAGTTTGGACATGCAAATGAGGAGGGGAAGCGCAAGGAGATCAGGTGAGGTGATGCATGCATGTCTAATCCCCGACGGGTTGGGTTTAGGAGCATCAGTAAGTGGGCAAATCTGCTGGGGACAACCACCACTAAGGGACTAAACATGCTACCAAAAAATAAGGGTGCTGTTGCTGTCTCCAGCAGCAACCCAGGTGGGACACCACAGGCTACAAGGGGCAAAGGGAGCATGGTCGGGTACACAAAAAATACTGACTTGAAGAAAGAAGGGAAGCATGTTAAAAAGGGACTAATACCAGTGTGGTTTTAGGTTTCTAGACTTGCTGGGACAGCAGCAACCAGTGAGGGTCTGCTGCTGTTCCCAGCAGCAACTCACTTGGATTTTGGGGAGCCCAATCAACAAAGATGAGGAAGGAAAAGGCCTCATGCTCATTGGGGGTGGTATAACACAATATGAGCAGCAAGTTAAGGGGAAAAGGGTGCATGCCTCGACACTAAAAAACAACAAATTACCAAAGGCAAAAGGGGCATACAAATCAACAGCGTGCTTCGTTTTAGTTAAAAAAAACAGTAGCTGTGCATGGGGATTTACCATGCCTATCATGCGTGGAGGTGGCATACCCAAGATGAGGGTGCTGCTGCTGCCTCCAACAGTAGCCTAAGGGGATCATTTCAAGTGGGTAGGAGGCCATGCTTGCTTGGACTATGAAACAACGGGCTTCATGCAAAAGAGAACATGCATGCATGATAGCTAGGGGGGTCGGATGTGGCGACAAATCTGCTGGGAACAGCAGTGACAACCAGGCATGCTGCTGTTCCCAGCAGCATCCCATATACATCCTTGCAAGGGGGGGGGGGGGGGGGGGGGGATTGGGGGGTGAAGGAAACATATGCTCGGCATCTCTTGGCAACAGCAAAAATAAGAGAAGAAAATTGCTCAACAACAATGATTATGTGCAAGGATGTAGAGTCTAAACTCACATCTAAACATATCCACAAGTTGACCAAGATCACACCTAAAACAAGTACAAGTGAGAGGCATGCATGCTACAACCACAACCAGAAAAAAAACAGAAAACATAGGAGGGGTACGGCCAGTAGCATGACACCAGAAATCCTTAAAGAAAAAGGTGAAGAAAGGGGAGAAAAGAGAAGGGAAATGGGGGGTCACTTAGGGGTACATTAGACCAAAGAAGGGAGGAGCATTCTCCTCTAACAATTGCTGGAAATAAAGCCAAAGACAGCAACCAAAATTACTAAGAAAATGTGGAAAGAGACTCCCATGCCTCCTAAAAGACCTATGTAGATTTCTTGCTTGCGGTGGCCTTTATACCATGAAAGAGAGAAAGAAGGAAAAGCAAAGATGGAGGGTGCATGACTGAACCACCATGGATATGCTCATGCCAAGAAAAAAAAACAGTGGAAATATTCCAGCTTTAATATATATTCAATGCAATGGGGTGAGGAGCCTTACCTTGGAGTTCTCAACTCTCTAATGGAGGTGTATGACCCTCTTGGTGGCGCCACCACAGCTGGGAAGTCCTCCTCTTGACAGCAACAGCAGTGACTCCACCTCTTGGTGGGGAGCAAGTGAAGAAGAAGGAGGAGGAGAAAGTGGTGGAGTAGCCTTGGGGTGAAGTGGGAAGGTGGTGGAGGCAAGAGAGCTCAAAAGAGAGTGGTTCGGATGAAGAAGGAAAGGGGAGAAAGGGCTCAAGGCCAAGCAACCATTGGAAAGGGGGCTGCTGCCCCTTTTTATAACAAACTTAATGTATCCGGCCTTGAAGGCCGGATACACTATATCCCATATGTGTCCGGCCTCCAAGGCCAGATACACTAAGCTTTATTTGTATCCGGCATTAAATGCCGGATACAAAACATAATAATTCGCAAAATTAATTCCACCGCGAATTTGTCGGAGAATCGGCGCGAATCTCGCCGAGCAAATCTTTGTATCCGGCCTTGGAGTCTGGATATGAAGAGGGGCAAGTGTATCCGGCATTAAATGCCGGATACAAATCGAAAAATTATGGATTTGCCCCTCGACTTGACCGATTCGACACTTTTGGATATCTACGGATTGCCCCGTACGAATTTTTGTTTAGTCTTTGAGATCTTTGGATATTTAAGATTTAGTCCCCGAGATATTTTGCTGCGTTGGCTGCCACGTGTGCAGTTCCTGCGCCACTTGTGCAGTTTCCGGTTTTGCTACTCGGAAACTTCGACAGCTCATATCTCCTTCATCCGAACTCCGATTTGAGCAAACTCAATTGCGTTAGACTCGTATCGGAGCCCTCCGTTCAATGACATAGGGCTAAGCACTTGGCATGGGGTTCGAGGAAAAGTCAACTTTCGGCTCATCCTCAAGTTTGACCGGCCCACCAAACCTTCATCCGGACTCCGATTCCAGCAAACTCAGTTGCGTTGGACTCGTGTCGGGATTCTCTATCCATTGAGATAAAGCAAGGTGGCCAATTTTCACTTGATCAAAAGTCAACTTTTCACCCCTTAGGGTTTGATTTCTTGGCCGGGTTTTGCATTTCCGGCTTTTCCGGGAGCGCAAAAATGAGGTGCTTACACAACGTATGAACCTCCCTTGAAGCAATGCAAGGTGCTGGAGCCTCTCCTTGTTGCACCAACAGCAGCCTCCTCCTTTTGTTTGAGTGAAAGAATGAAAGAAGAAGAGGGGAACATGGGGTTGAATGGTCTTAAGGTGGTGTGGGGAGGTTGTGGAGGCAAAGAGTGGTGGAAGTGGTGGGGTTCGGATCAGCCAAGGTTCGGTGGAAAGGGTGTAAGGCCAGCATGCTGGACAGCAAAGGGTAAAGGGGCTAGGGGGAACATGTTAGTGCACATACCCGCAACATGTTAGTAGTCAGCCCGGCAGCCAAACAAAGAGGGTGGGGGAGCATGGTTATGGGGGTTCGCACATACACATACATTCAAGGCATTAACATGCACACACATTCATGCTCGTATGCTTCAAAACAGGCTAGAGGAACCACCACCATGGGAACACGAAGAGAGAAATACAACTTGAAGGAAAAGAGAATACAAGAAGGGGAACCGGGGGATTACGTAGGGGTGCAGCAGATTTGGCACAGAAAAAGGACTGCTGGATGCTAACATCAATGGTCGGCTGACAGTGGGGGGAAGGGGAGCATGCAATGCCAAAATAAAAGAAGCAATCTATCCTACAATATGCACTTTCCACTGAACCTCGGGTGTACTAATAGCACAAGACAGTAAGCAAAGTACCCTAAGCATAAGCCATAATATGTGAACACATCAAAGCAAGTGGTCATGAAGCAAGGAAAGAGAGGGGAGACTTGCTGTCTTCTCCCAACAGCAACTCAAACCCATCCTAACAAAGGGTTACAGGGTAAGGCATGCATCATGAAGGTCACAACAGAAGTTGTCACTTACCATGCATTCTCATGATGCACCCGGCTTATACAAAGTGGGGAAGAGAGACAATGCAAGAAGGGATGAGAGGGGCTTATACAAGGGTACAAAGGATAATCAAACAGGTGCTCCCTTTCCAAATAACCACAAATCACAAAACAGCAGCTTTAGTGGCCTAAAGTGAAGTGACAAAACCTCTCATCCTCCGAGGGAGTTGTACGTGTGCTTCCATTTACCTTGGAGAACTCCATGTGATGCCAATGAGAAGAAAGCATATGAAGATGATGAGAGAGAATAGCTCAAGATGAAGGAGAGACTAAACTTTTCCTCAACATCATGCTAGAAGCTCATGTATATATATGTGATGTAAAAAGCAATAAGGAACAATACCTGGGGGTTTAGAGACCCTGGAGTGATGTGTTGATACCTCCTTGAAGCACAAACAATGGCTGGAGCACCTCCTTTCAACACCAACAGCAGGTTCTTGGAGTGGTTTTCAAGTGAGGATGGGAGGAGAAAGAAGGGAGGAGGAGGGGTCAAAGAGTCTTAGAAATGGGTTTTTTGGGATGTAGGAAGCAAGGAGGGGTTGAAGGGGGGATCCGGAGGTTCAGGGAGCAGAGAAGGAGGAGAAGGAACAGTCAAAACCAACCATCCATTGTTCCATGTTCAAATTTGCTTTTTATAGAATACAGGGACAAAACCGCACATGCAGTGTGGTTTAGTCGAAACCGCACAGCATGTGCAGTTTGATCGAAACCGCAGAACATGTGTGGTCCAGCCGCGTCTTTTCAGCATTAAATAGGGGACAAATTGGTCAGGCGCAAACTGACACAAAAGCGAACCGCACTGTAAGTGCTGTTACTTTTTGTCCACCGCTTGCGCTAATTGGCTCGCGCGAACGATGGCCGAAAAATCGACCGCACTCTATATGTGGTCGCGGCAAATCTTTCAGATTTGCCCTTTTTCTCCCCCTTTTTCGGTTGAGTTGACTGCTGAGGTGACTCAGCCACCCACTCGGGCAAATCAAGCCCTCCCGATTTTTATTATTTTTTATTCGTCTTGATTAACTTAAATAAGACATTTTAATTTTTGAATAATTTGCCCTTGGGATTGTTTTGCTCATATCTTTTTCATCCGAGCTCCGATTCCTGCAAACTTAATTGCGTTGGAATCGTGTCGGGATTCTATACCCATTGGGATAGGGTATAGCAATCAATTTCAGCTCAGGCAGAAGGTCATTTTTTGCTCCTTAGGGTTTAGACCTGTTTTTTAGGGTTTTGCTTTTGGGCTTTTAAAGGGGTGCAAAAATGAGGTGCTTACAACCCCAAACCCAGGTCAGTGCAAAACCGGCACCCAACTCGAATCCGGTTCGCTACTGTAACAACCCGAATCTAGTTCAACAACCGAATCCGAGATGCTACTAGGCCCATATCAAACAATCATCATAATAAACCAGACTAGGACAATCAAATAATCCATTCATTTTAAACTATCAGAGTGTGGAAACATAATATGTGGAAGTATAACCTAACATCATCATAAATATGAGATAAAATAAACCATCCAATCCAAATAATCAAGTCTGGTATCAAAAGGGTTACTAAACTCTCAATCTCTCAGATACATCAAAACCAAATAACCAAAATAACTGTAAAAAATAATAAGTCCTCATCACTCTTCAACCTTAGATCAAATTCGGGTAATAATACTCCTCTGGTGAAAAGTCAGTCAAATCAGCCTGGAAATCACCACTATGATCCCCCTCTTGTGTATCAGCTGAAAAATAAGATAAAGAAGTAGGGTGAGATACGAATATCTCAGTAGGTAACACATGCATGCTACTATAAACAGTTCATATAGATGAAAATAAATATTCATGCACGATTAAGCAGTTACGGATAAGCAGGCTCGTATAAACATTCATAACGAATATGAAATGCAAAACAACATGTAAACAATTTTAAGAATCAGAGAATAGTATCATTTATGTCAAGAAACTAGATCCAGAATTCGACAGCATATTCCAAGTAAAACCGGGATGCACTAAACAGTCACATCCAAACATAACATATCAACTACATGCTTTCAGCATGTGACAAGATAATAAGAACCAGTAATCATGATTTCAATGTCATTGTAGGACTCACAAAGAAAAGATACACGTTTGAGATGACTCTCAACCATTTGCTATACCACCGTGCGGCTTAAGGGCGACGCTACTAATGATACTCAAATCCGAGACATCTCCTTAGATAAGAGCCGTAGTCATCGACTTATTGACACGACTCAACTGAGTTGGCATAAACCACCAGTATGCAGTACCGAAATCAATACATGGATATGGCCGCTGATCCACATGTACAGGGAATCACCAATGACACATCGGAGTGTCCTTCCAGACATAGGACCCTCCAATGCAACCTAACTTGAAAAGGAAGCACACTCGCACAAGGTAATAACTCAACCCAAATAAAATATCCCTTAGCTATCTAGCCAAAACTATGGATCCATAACCAGCTATGCCCACTAGATACCAAAAATCCCTAAGGACTAATAATATGTAAATAATAGTGCCTAGTGGTGCATACAAAGGTAAGTTTGTAATTTTGTTCAATATCGGGTTATCCGATGTTGAAATTCTGATCAGGATGTTCAATATATAGAAATCTGGTTAATAATATTTAATACAATGTTTCATAATTAAGTTAACCCAATTTAGAAGTCTATTTGTTATAAAACCTGGTTGTTTTCTTGTTATGTACCAATTCCGGCAACTAATAACCTAAATTAACTCCCTATTTTATTTTTCTGCAAATCAGGGTATTTGGTATTTTATTTGACTCAAAAACATCTTATTTAATTGATAAAATTGGTTAAAAATGGTTTGGAATTGAATTTGGAAAAATCCAGTTTTTCTGCTCTGGGCGCTCCAGGACGCCTGGGCATTCTAGGTTGGTGGTAGTTAAAATTCGAACGCCAACTTCATGTCAGTTAGCAGTCGTGGGCGTTCAAAGACTTATAATGAACGCTAACCGACGCTCAGGATCGCTGAGTGCAGGCCAGGTCGGTGCTTTACCAAAAACGGCAAACCGATTGTATAAAGCCCAAATTTTTGTGTTCTCGGCAGTTCTAACATACATATAGGATGATTATCAAGCTAAATACATATAAATACACCATAAAAACATGCAAACGAATCGATTAACCATGAAATACAAAAACGAGCATCAAAACCGTGCGTTACCTACCTCTTACAGTCTTTCTCCTCTTCCTTCTCTAAATAGCAACACTCAAACATGAAAACACTCGCTTGGAATGAAGAAAAATCAAAGCAACCCCTTCCCTTCTTCTTCTTCTCTTCCTCTTCTTCTCTGGTCGCTCAGTCGTGCGCTTTTGGTGTTTGCGGCTGATCAATACGAAGGCAATACGCTTAGAATGCCACACATATTCTACTAGGTTATTTTTAACATATTTATATACCTCCTATCCCATGCAACGCACGCGCAGCAATTTCAATGCACATCATCCAATTAAAATACATCTAAATTAAAAATATGAATTTTACCGCAATAACTCCCAATCAGACGGTTAGATCTGCGCCAAACTCCTGATCTCCACTAATAACGATATCACCTACATTAATAAATTATTACCATCAAATAAAATCCTCCATAATATTATTTATTATTTTATTTTAATATTTAAGAAAAATTCAGGGTCTTACATAATCGGCGTATGGATGCCCACGTCAAGGGTAATCGGTGTGGATGCCTAGCCACCATGTGGAATCGGTGAAGTTAGATGGGGTCATGTGCAATATTACTAAACAACCTAATTAACAAGTGATAAGAATACATGGGCATGTGCTTACTAAATGGTTAACTGTAAGACCCCGGATTTTTGGATTAGCCTAATATAAGGAATTTGCTAATATTATTAAAAATTAATAATGAGCCAATAATTCAAGTAGTTGTGTCGCAAGGGCAATTTGGGAATTTCATAAAATCCGGACTTATGTAAATTACGGGTAAGTGTGATTATATTTTATTAGTAATAAAATAAGGTGGTGTTGATCGGTATTGTTGGGTGGCTAATTAATTGATCAAGGGTTGATAGGCTGTTGGTTGAGGAGTTTCGGTGGTCGAGCACCGCAGCGGATCATGAAGGAATTGGAGAGTCTTACTTAACGTAAACGTTTTGTCTTGGAGCGTTTAGGAACAGTTATGTTTGTTCAATTTCGGGAGAAACCAATCGTATGGAGAGGAGATTTGAGAGGTTGAGAAAAACTAAACAGAAACTTTGGAGGTGAGATGGAGGAGAGCTAACTGAAGATTTGAGAGAAGGAGAAATTTTGTTCTGTTCAAGAGTGGACGTCCAAAATCTGTTGGAACAAAAGTCGTCCCAAGTCCTAGTTCAGACTAGAAGATTTAGTCATCGGAGAATTTCGGAGTGCTGTCAAGTTCCTGAACGGACGTGGTTTCTATGGAGTTGGGTTCCGGAATCAAGCAGGCAAGTAGCACCATCGTTTTTATCATGTTTTTTGTATGGTTTAAGATCCTTTAAAGAGTGGGAGATGTGATGGACAAAAATTGCGTATTCTGTTAAGGTTTGTGCGATGGATTTTCTGTTAGATGTTAAAACTGTTTAGATTAAATTCGAAGGGGGTTACTTGAGTTATTTAGATGTTAAATGAATTATTAGAGGTGTTTTGATGGAGGGAAAACAATTCAGTCCATGAGATTTGGTGTTTGCCGTAGTTGAAAAACATTACCGAAGTGAAATTTTGTATGCGCTGACCTCGTGCTGACCTGGAGCCTACCTTCCCAACTCAGCACACACTCAATTTTTGGATGCACTGACCTCGTGTTGACCTGGCGCCTACCTCCCCAACTCAGCGCATGCCCCAATTTTAAGTAACAGTGCTGTTGTTTATAGATTTGATCATAGTTCCAGTTTTAGCTTTTAAAACATGTTTGAAGGAGTTGATTTGAGTTTGTTTAGCATTTCAGAACAAACTTTGGTGAATTAAATTAAGGATTGCATTAGAAAAATAAATCAAAATTGGGAAATCTTTTTGAGTTAATGGTGGTGAAGGAAAGATTGTGTTTGGAGATTGTCATTACTGAACTCTTTAAATTTTGATTAAAATTTCAGATCTGTAACAACTTATGGGAACTAGATTGACAATAAGGAATGAGTATGAATTGGTAATGGGATCAGTTAAGGAAAGTTATACAAATCTGATTTTTCCAGCTATAATAAAGTTTGCTTATCAGAGAATTTTTGACTTGGTTGTAATACTATTGAACTTGCTGTTTTCTATTGTAACTTGAATAGTAATTTGTGATGTTTTCTTTGAAGAATCACTAGTTTTCATTTTTGGATAATTGTAAAGTATTTCCACCGCATGAACTGATTGCCGTAAAATTTTACTACTGGATGGCTTTTATGACTAATTGAAATTTGAGTGTTGATAATGTTAAAGGTAAAGAAAAGACTAAAATCACTAGGAGCATGGTTTTATATGAAATTTGCACAGTAAGTGATATTTTTACCAAAGTACAAAATGGCAAGACTTAGTGTGGATCCACAATCTAGTTGTAGATGAACTTTGTACTTTTTGTTTGGATTAAGTCTAAGGTTCCTTAGTGCATTTCCTCCATGATAGAGAGGCCTTCCATGAGGGAAGTGCTGCAACAACTCCCTTTCCACCATGAGGGTGAGGGCACACGAGTATTTCGGCCATGATGGCGAAGAATTGGATTCCTTGAGCTGTTGCAGTATTTCGACTGGATTGTTTGGAACACTAGTGCTTAGCCATACAAAATAGACAAACTTCACGAGTCCCAATATATAATGTTTTCCGAATCTGATTTTGACATGATATGTTATTGAAAATGTACTATCGAGATTAATTGGATTAACCGAGATTAACCGTAACTTAATTGATTATAACTTGTGCATGTTTTAGAACTGTTATAACTGTATTTTGGGCATGCATTGCTACTTACTGAGATAGTTGTATCTCACTGTTTTGTTTTGATTTCAGATCTCAGAAAGGACGATACAGGCGGGTATATGCTTGGTTCAGGTGAGTTGGGGAAAATTTTAGTTGACTTTGATTTTATTATTGCCATTTCATGTTTTCCTTACTCTGATATAGCAATCCTGTATTGAAAAGCTAACTCCTCGGGGACGAGTTACGATTTCATTACGTAACTCAGTTCCGGGGCGTTACAGATGGTATCAGAGCATATCAGAGTTTTGAAAGGAAACATGGCATAGAAATAAGAAACCCTAGGATGGCCTCGGGGGTTGTGTGCACGTTAGTTAGCACCAGTTATATAGGAAATTTAGGATGAGAGTGTTCCTTCTACAAAATATAGCGGCAATCCTTATTATTAAAGGTAAGTTACTTGAACCTTATGCTACAATTATTTGGTATGATATGATTGTTATTTGTGATATAATGCATTATTATTATTATTATTATTATTATTAATTTTGCATGGTTAGAGAAAAGTTATTGTAGTTCTAATCGGAAGGAACTTGAAGATCCTGAGAAGTAAAAGAGGTAGAGATAAATAGTAAGATAAATGTTTAGGGAATGTGAAATAATCTTAATTGTGGATGATTATATTTGAAGCATGAAATTGGTGATGGTTGATTAAGCATACATGCTACTGTGTGCTTAATTGGATGATGAGCCATAGGTATATAGCTATACTTGAGTAATGTAAGGCATCGGCCAATGCTGAACACTTACTTGGGTAATAAGCTTTATACATATGGGATATGTAATGTACGATTTATACATCTATAAGAAATTGTTGTGTGCTATTCTGCTTAATTTGAGCCGGAAGAGGATTTACGTGATTTCTTTCCTTAACCTTCATATAGATGCATATATATATTTGAAAGGGTGGGTGATAGAAAGTCATGATATTCTCTTTTGAGTTATTTTAATATTATTAGTAAGTATGGTTAGTGAGAGTAAGAAATTATAAGTGGTTGGATTCATGAGGATTATTGAGAAAGTGTTGGTAATTTGGAAATTAGTGAATGCGCAGTGGAAGCGTGGTGATTTTAGAAGACAAAAGTGAAATTATGGGAAGAATTTCTCCATCAGAATTTGGGGATGGTAATCATGATGTTTACAAGAAATTTCAGAGACTTTGCCTCTAGAGGAGTGCATGGAAGTACTATAATTAGAAAATTGAGGTGTATATTGTTACAAAGGAAATCATAAGGAGAGGATTATAGAGAAATTTTTTTAATTTCCGATTTTATTAATTTTTAGGATTAGATCTAGAAATTCAGTGGAGGATAGAGAGAGAGAGATCTGGATCTGATCATCATCTCTGTGGAGGTGGAGTTGAGTTATACCAGGGGCAGCAACCTTCTATTTGATACGGAGTAATAATTTCAGTTATTCCACTCAATTTAGTGAACTCTGATGCAATTAGATTTGGAATTGGTATTGATAATCTTCACTTGAGGATTTGAGAATTTCAATCACTCGAAATCGGCATTTAGAACTAAGTAGCACAACTAGATTTTGTTTTGGACGAATTAAATTGAGATGCTGAAATTTCTGTTCCAATTGTCTTAGGCGGCTGTTTCTTTTAGAAATTGATAATATGGATAATTTAAATCCAATTTTTCATAAAATGATTGTGTCAGCACCTCATTTTTGCACCCCCAAAGTGCTGAAAATGAAAACCCGAGCAGAAAAGTCAAACCCTGAGGGGACAAAAAGTTGACTTATTGATAGAGTGATAATTGGCCACCTTGCTTTATCTCAATGGATAGAAAATCCCGACACGGTTCCAACGCAACTGAGTTTGCTGGAATTGGAGTCCAGATGAAGGATTTACAGGCCGGTCAAACCTGAGGGGGAGCAGAAATAACCCCAAATCAGTTGCTTAATCCTATCCCAGTGGATAGAGGACTCCGATACGGTTCTAATGCAACTGAGTTTGCTAGAATCGGAGTCCAGATGAAGAAGATATGAGCAGTTGAAGTTTTCGGGCAGCAATGCCAGAAACTGCCCACATGGAGAAAGAGCAGAAAAAATATCTCAGGGGTGAATCCATAAATATCAAAAGTTCTAAAAATATCTCAGGGATTAAATCTGTAAATATCCAAAATACTAAAAAATCACAGGGACGAATCTGTAAATATTCAGGGACTGAATCTGTAAATAATCTAAAAATCAAGATAATATCTTAGGGGAAAATTAGGAAATATCTCAGAATAACCGGAATCCAATTTTGGTTCCTAAAGTGAAAATCCGAATCTTCTGGCAGATTTCCCGACAAATCCCTGCATTGCTCATGATTGCATGTCGGGAAAAGGTGTAACCGAAATTCAATTTCGGTTACACACATTTATAATATAACCGAAATTTAATTTCGGTTATACTATATTTTCTTCATAACCAGAATTTAATTCCGGTTATACTATATTTTCTTCATAACCAGAATTTAATTCCGGTTACTCATTTTTGTCTATAAAAGCTGCTCAGCAGCTCATTTTCGGGGGTTAGACACTTTGCTCTGCCCTCTCTCCCCCTACTCTGTCCGAACCACCTTCCCCTTCCTTCTTAACCCCCTAAACCCTAGTCTAACCACTCTAAACCCCTTCCCACCTTCTCCTTCTTCATCCATACTACTTGAAGGAAGCCTAGGAAGACTTGGTGCCAGGTGGAGAGGAACTCAAGCTGCGGTGGGGGCTTCAAGTGGACTCAATCACCTTCTAAGGAGGCCTTCAACATTAAGGTATGTCTCCCCATTAATTTTTATTTAACATATGTAAATGTGAGGTCACTTGGAGTATGTTGATTTTCAAGTGTGCTGTGATGCCATATTTCGATCACCATGTGAATGCCCTCTTGTCATTGTCATCACCTCCCATGCTTATTTGATGAGTGGTTATTCCCACATGGCAAGAAAGGTAAGGTATTTGTAGTATGAAGAAAGGATGGAAAGTGGTTTGGGGTGGTTTAAAAGTGGTCATTACACCACCATACGGCCACTGTTTTGCTGGTTGTTATTGTGCTTTTTCGTCATCAAAGAGAGGAGCATGTTCCTCCTGTGTGTGCAAGTCTAATGTACCCTTTCATGTAACCCCCTCCTCTCCCCTTCTTTAAGTATTTTTTAGATTATCTTTTCATTCTTGATACGTATGCAAATTGGTTGTGGTTTTCTATGCATGCAAGGGTTCGTAACCAGTGAAGGAATGCATGTTAAAGATTGTTTAGACTTGTGAGCATGATGTTTTATTCACCACTTTCGTATGTCTCATCATGGTTTAGCTTCGATTAGGTTTCTATTTTTCCACTACATGTGATCACTCCATTAGTCTTCGTACACATTGCATTGGCATGATCATTTCTTTCTTAATTAGAAGCATGTTTAGTTACCTTAAGTAGGTCACTATTTGGGTAAAGTATGCATGTGCAGAAATCAGGTTTTGACTCTTAAGTTGCCTAGCTTGTCCTTTTGTTTAATCCTACTTTGAGAATGTTATGTTTGAGTTTGATATCTTCCCCTAAGCATGAATGTTTGTTTCTTTTGAGGGCACGAGACCAAAACAGGGATTCTGGATCCCTGTTTATGTGCTGGTCTTAGTACAGGACGAAGAAGAGGAAGGGAGCTCCCACCTATCCCCTTTGTGTTTGGTTTGGAAAAACCCCAAAAAAGAGAGCCAAAGGGCTCCTTTCGAACCACTGTGGGCCCACACAAGGGCCCACGTAGGCCTCATACATGCACACAGGCATCAAGGGTGGGTCCCAGTTGAAAAATTGAAAAAAGGGATTTTTACATGCTAACCGAATACTCAGGTCGGTTCTGAGTGTTTTTTGGCTTAACCGAAATTGGATTTCGGTTAAGCTAAAAACACAGTATAACCGAAATCCAATTTCGGTTATACTGTGCTCCATGTTTGACCGAAATAGAATTTCGATCACTTTGAAAGTTTAGTGAAAACCAGATTTTGATGTTTACTGATTTGTTGTGTTGCTTGAGCCGAACCGGGTGAATCAGTAGGGTTTCCGGGTCAACCAGAAACCCAAAATGGTACATGGGCTTCCAAGCCCAATCTGATTCCTTCGTGGGCCTTCCAACGGGGCCCACCCAGTCCAAGATCATTTGTGAAAATAACAAGATAATTAAAACAAATCAAATGGGCTAAACCCTATGAGGCCCACCAAAGCCCAAAAAGGAAGCATGCAGGCTTAGGATAGGTGGTGTGGCCGTGACCGTGGGTACGGGCCTATCGGGCCCACTAATCCCATCACCCTAACTGGATAGGGTCCAACACCCTGACCCCTCGAACCATGGACCACCTGGTCCAAGTCTAGACTAATGGGCCCCAAGCCCAAGGTCTAGCCCACTTTGGGAAATTAAAAGAAGATTAATTCAAATAAGTCATTTGGCAACCATTGTGGGCCTACCCATGGGCCCACAAGCAAACCCCGGACCACCTTTGTATGTAAATCACTTAATCTGCAACTTGAGCTTAAATAAAAATCAATTCACTTGGACCAAAGCCCAATGGGCCTCTCATGCTTAGATTGAGGCCCAACCAAAGGCATGCGGGCTACGCTTAGCCTACCAAGGAATCCGCAGGCCTTCCAACGGGGCCCCCCCAATCAGACTCAAATCATTTTTAAGCTAAAAAGATAAAATCAAATAAAGGGACCCACACCACTCGGGCGGTTCCGCAAGACTCAATAAAATGTGCATGTTGGGATAGGAATCGGGTGAGATAACCAAAATTGACTCAAACCAGGAAAACTTATGGGACCCGTCATCCGATGGGGTGGACTGGGGTGTCTACGGACTTCCCCAGACCGCAACAGAGAACTTGCTTAGAATCTCAAGCTGTAGACCAGTCTAATAGAAAAACATAAGCACCCAGGTGTCTGCCTGCACCCCATCAAGCAGTGGCGACTCCAACCTTCCCATTTTACCCATCTGGAGGCACACACAAATCACGTGCGCCCCGCCATGTGCGATTTTCCCATGCGCACAGATTGTTTATGAGAATATAAATCTGTATTGAATGATTGGAATGTGAAGAAACAATTCAGTCTAGGTGAATTTGTAATAGCCACATGCAAGAGTTATGTTTATGGCTGGGCGCCCAAGACTGCTTAGGTTCTTGAGGTTGGCGCCCATGCCAATCTGATCCATTTTAGTCTGGTGCCTAGGGTAAGTTCAGCTCAGAAATTAGCATACAAACTAGCATATAATCAACTCATTTGTTAATTGTGCAACTGTTTTTTTGAACCTCTGTTTTTGGATAAAATGGTGCCTAATTCATTAGAGATATGTCTCATGCCTCAATTAAATTCAACGTTACATCAATTGGAAGTTTAGATAATTAGAAGCATGCTGGAAGTGAAAGGGAAGAGAAAAACCAGATCAGTCCATAAGGAATTTGAATGTACTTTTGATATTGCTAAAAATCTGTTAGAAAGGATGATGGGCGGCTAGGTTTATGGAGATTGTTTACATGAATGGATTAAAACTCAATTATGCATAAATCATTTCTTTAGGTAATTAAGAATGTTTAGAAAGTGTTTTGGAAAGGAAAAATTTGATCAGTCCCTATTGAAATCTGAATTTAGGTTTGATGTTGCTAAAATCTTGTTTTGAAGGGATAATGGGCGATTGATTTAACATAGGTTGGTTTCATGTTTTAATTAAATTCAAAAATATGTTAAATGTTTGTTTAAAGGGTTAGATTCATGCTGGAAATGGTTTGAATAAAAGTTTTTTTTAGATCAGTCCTGGTGGATTTTCTTTAGCCACATCATAAAACAGCCGAAGTGAATGGGCACTGAGTGCTGCTGAGTGATGCCTATCTCCCCAGAGGTTGGCACCCAGCTCATTTCCAGCACTCTTTTGATTGTTTTAAGTTTCTTCTGTGAGAATTATTTAGGAAGTTTAACTAGAGGTTATTAAAGGACTTTTGAGGAACAAGAGACACTAAAAACGGGAACCTATCTAAGGTATAAATTAATGAAATTAGAAATCTGCATGAGTTAGGATTTGAGTATTGCTTAGAGTGCTGAAATTGTTCCAGCACATATACCTTTAATTGGTAAAACTCAATTGGGAAAATTACTTGAAGGATTAATTAGAAATGATCAAAGGGGATTGGAGTGAATAATGAAATGCTGTTAAATTAGTGGTGTAAATTAGGATGCTGTTAAATTAGTGGTGTAAATTAGGGGTTTTTAATCTAATGAGTTTGGTCAACACTTCAGATTTAGTATAGGTGATCTAGGTGCATTTGGAGTTGCAAAGTAAAGACTATGTGAATCCTTCTTTTAGGTTCAAATCACATCTGAGTTTGCTTGGGACCATATTAGAGAAGGATTATAGAAATTAAACTAATTAAAAGATGGATAGCTGTGGATTTCATAAAAATTGAGTTAGAGGTGTTGTAGAAGATATCAATAGTCTATTTTAAAGAGAGTGATTTTGGGGTAATACTCATTTTGAGCATAAGATAAGTATTTCAAGTCTGAACTTAATAACAGTATTAAATTCTGGTATCCATATTCAGATTTGCCGGTTTAACCGAGATTTGGCTGTTTTACCAAATTATGACTATCAATGGGATTTTGGTTTCCTTGTCCTGTCTTAAATTTCGCGGACGAAATTTTTTTGAAGGAGGGGAGTATGTAAGACCCCGGATTTTTGGATTAGCCTAATATAAGGAATTTGCTAATATTATTAAAAATTAATAATGAGCCAATAATTCAAGTAGTTGTGTCGCAAGGGCAATTTGGGAATTTCATAAAATCCGGACGTATGTAAATTAAGGGTGTAAGCACATCATTTTTTCGCTCCCAGAAGAGCTGAAAATGCAAACCCTGGGCAGAAAGTCAAACCCTAAGGAATGAAAAGTTGACCTTTTGATCGAGTGATAATTGGCCACCTTGCTTTATTTCAATGAATAGAGAATCCCAACGCGGTTCCAACGCAACTGAGTTTGTTTGAATCGAAGTCCGGATGAAGGTTCTGTGGGCCAGTCAAACTTAAAGGTGGGCCGAAAGTTGACTTTTGTTGAACCCCGAGTCAAGTGCTTACCCCTATGTCATTGGATAGAGGGCTCAGATACGGTTCTAACGCAACCAAGTTTGCTCGAATCGGGGCCCAGATGAGGAAGATATGAGCTGTCGAAATTCCCGGGCAGTAATGTCGGAAACTGCCCACGTGGCAAAGAAACTGCACACGTGGCAAGAAACGCAGGAAAATATCTCAAGGAGCAATCCGTAAATATCCCAAATCCACCAAATATCTCAGGGATCAAACCAAAATTGCGCAGGGGGCTATCTGCGAATATCTCAGTGTCAAATCAGGTCAAATCAGTCAAATCCAGTGAGCAATCCGTAAATATCAAAAATATTGGCAGAGTGACCGAAATATATTTTCGGTTCATAAAGTGAAATCGAATATCACCTGACAGATTGTCTGAATCCGTACGTGACAGAAATTAACTGTCAATCGAGTGCGAAAGTAACCGAAATGTTATTTCGGTTACAAGCAAATCCTATATAACCGAAATTAATTTTCGGTTATATTGGAAAATTTGTGTAACTGAAAATTAATTTTGGTTATTCTTTTTCTGGCTATAAATAGGGACCCCAGCCATTTGGCTGGGGGTTGGTTGCTTGCCGAATTTTGGCTCCTCCCTACCCTGCTCGTCCTTCTCTTCTCTACCCTCTCCACCTTTCCAAAGCCCCTAAAACCCTAGCCCAACCTGTAAAACCCCGAATTTTCACATAATAAATAAATAAATAATAAATAAAGGAAAATATGAGTCTAAGTCCTAGTTGAAATAAAAAGTAAAGATTTAGAGGATAAGTAATTCAAATAAGTAGTAAGTTGTAAATAAAGAAGGAATTTTGAGGAAATTAGCCAAAAAGGGTCAAAAGGGTATTTTGGTAATTTTCAGAAAAGGGTAATTAATAAATAAATCATTAAATAATAATTAGGATTAGAAAATAGAATAAAATAATTTATTTGGATAAGTTAGAAATTAAAAGAAAGTAATAAAAGCCTAAATGAGGAAAAAGGGTAGTTAGGAGATCTCAAGTCTTAATTGGGAGAAAAGTAACTTAATTTGGGTTGTTGGTAATATTTAGTATTTAAGTGAATGTTATGCACGAAAATAGGTGTAAGGAGGAGTTTAAATAAAAAGATATTTGATTAGTAATGTTTAAATTGAAAAATAGAAGGTGGAGAAAAAGTAGGAATTAATTAGAAGGAGTTAGACTTTAATTAGACCTTGGTTGGGTTAGCCCAATTAAAGGAGCCTATTAGAGTTGGTTTAGGACTTCTAAAGCCAAATATAAATAGAAGAGTAAGGTGAGACAAGAGAAAATTTTCGTGGGTTTTATAATGAGAGAAAAGAGGGAGAGAAAGGAAGAAGAAGGTTGTTGGAGATGTCCGACCAGTCTCCATCAAATCGCGATCGGGGAAAATCCGTACGGTGAATTGCCTTCAAATTTGAAAGTTTTGTTCATAACTGATGGATCTACAATGTGAATGGTGCAGATGTGAATTGGAGAACACTAGGTTGGTGCGTTTGGGAGCAGAAGTTGGGTCAAGAATTAGAAACTTCAATTGAAGATGGATTTTAGCGTATGAGGCAAGTAGTAACCCTTGAAAACTGGAGGAATTGCATGGTTTCATTTTCTGTGATTTATTATGGTTTAGTTTGATTAGCCGGAAATGATTTTACATGGAATCGAATGGTTTATATTTTAGAGTTTTGTGTTCTTGAAGGATTTGCTAAAGTAAGGAATAAATCTTGGTTTGATCATGTAAATATTCATGGGATTATATTTAATTGATGCAAATTAATCTATAGTGTTGTAGGATGATTTAGAATGTTAGGGAATTATTTTAGACTAATTAAACCCAAAGGCTAAACACAAAAATCAAAACTTGAAGAAATATGAAAAGTATTGAATAATCATAGGTATGATCATGTGGATAGTAATAGGGTGGAAATTAATTGATGCAAACTAATCTAGAGGGCTTTAGGTATGAATTAGAATGTTAGTAGATTAATTTAGACCAATTAAACTCAAAGCAAAAGTATAAAAATCCAAACTTGGAAAATCTGGAAATTTATTGTTGAAATTTGCACAAGCGCCTAGGATCGCTTAGCCTTGTAGAGGTCGGCGCTCTATGCAAAATTTGCAGATTTTGGGGATTTTATAATACGAATAAATATCCAATAATTGTTCTGATTAGTTAAGCATGTTAGCATCTTTATAAGGACCTAATTAAGGTATAAAAAATTATAAAATTAAATTGGAAGAATTAACCAATAAATTGAAGGTTATAATGAAAGGTTTGTCCATAAAGGGGTCAAATGGTATGGGATATCTATATAAATAATCCTACTGGTATTTATGGATTAAAATCACCTTCTAAACTATATTTTAGATTTGTAGGATATGCTGGAGAATAAAATTACAGAAAACTTAAATAGAAACTATCTTACGTATTAAGATGAAAACTTGGTTGATAATAAAAGGATTAATAAGGAAAACTCTAAGCAAGATTTGAATTAGTTTTATTTGAGCTTTAAATATGAATACTGATTTTCTGGAAATTACATTAATTCTGATTTCTATGAAATTTATGTTCAGGAGTTTTATTTTGAATATAATTTGGACTGTGGATTAAATGCCATGATGGCAATAAGAGATTTGTACCATTTGCGGATGAGATATGTGACCACTTGCGGGTAAGATGAGACCTCCTGTGGGGAAGATGTAATCCTGATTGGATTGCATCCTACAGGGGAGATATATGACCACCTACGGGTGAGATGAGACCTCCTGTGGGGGAGATGTAATCCTGATTGGATTGCATCCTACAGGGGAGATATGTGACCACCTGCAGGTGAGATGAGACCTCCTGTGGGGGAGATGTGATCCTGATTGGATTGCATCCCACAGGGGAGATATGTGACCTCCTGCGGGAGAGATGTGACCTCTTGTGGGGAGATGTAATCATGATGTGATTGCATCCTACAAGGGAGATATGTGATTACCACCTGCGGGTGAAATGTGTAACTCCTGCAGGAGAGACCTCTTGTGGGGGAGATGCAATCACGATGTGATTGCATCCCATAAGGGAGATGTGTGTGTTACCACCTGCGGGTGAGATGTGTTAGCTCCTGCGGGAGGAACCTCATGTAGGGGAGATGTGAATACTACGTGTTTGCATCCTACATGGGAGAATGTTACTATCGGATTTGTGAGATGGACCATTAATTATGAATACATGTTTTATCACTAATCTTCAGTTTTATCTATCGTAACATCTTTTTACTGGTATTTACGTATAATTGCATATCCTATTGCTTTATTTGGAATTGGCCATGTTGATTTGAATTCGTCGCCTTATCGTTGATTAATCGTATACCTCATGACTATTTGCCTAAATGAGACTGTTTACTTGCATGCACCTACTACTTGCTGAGATATAAATCTCATTCCGTTTTCCCCTATTTTTCAGGTTGCTTGGAGAGATCGTGAAGATGGGGTTTTATTTGATGGGTAGAATTGTAATTGATATTAATGTCACATGTTGATTAAACAAATGTTATTGTAAACTGAATTGATTAAATTGAATAAAGAATTGTTTTATTTCCCACCAGAACTCTGATGTAATTAATTAGTTTTAAAAATTATTGTGAATCTTAGTGTGTATCTGACCCCAGCTTCGTGGTAACACCTTGGTTTTGGTTGTTGAACCGGACTTGAGTTGTTACAGTAGCGAACTGGGTTCAGGTTGGGTGCTGGTTTGCACTGACCCGGGTTCGGGGCGTTACACAACCCCTCCCAAGCCCCTTACCCACCATTCTTCCTCATTGCTACCACTTGGAGGAGATCTTGGAGGACTTGCTGGAGTTGAGAGGAAGCTCAAGCTGCTGTGGAGCCTTCAAGTGGGTTCAAACACCATCCAAGGAGAGTTCAATTGTAAGGTATGGCTCCCGACTAGGTTTTATTCATCATATGTAAATTTAAGCTCATTTGGAGCAAGTTGATATTCAAGCATGCTAGGATATGATTTGTTGCTCACCATGTATGTTCCCTCACCCCCCCGCCCCAATCATCTTCTTCATGGCTTTAAGGTTCAATACCCTTCTATGGTAAGAGAAGATGGTACCGGTAGTTCCAAGAGGGTCTAGGGAATGGTTTGGTTGGCTTAAGGTGGTTGTTACAACACCATAGTGCCACTATTGTGAGGGTTCTCCTTATTGTTTTGTTTGTCACGATAAGAGGAGCATGTTCCTCCCTCTTGAATCTTAATGTAACCCAAGCGTAAGCCCCCTCTTCTTCCTTTCTTTAGATATCACCATCTTTTAGGTTTCGTAAGTTCCATTGTTTGCATGTGTTTTCCATATGGTTTCCATCTTTTTTTTAGTCACTGTTTGAGGCCATGAAAGGCATGAGAAGCATGCCTAGGTAAGTCATATTGTGTGATTTTTGTGTGATATTTGTCCCCATGAAAGCATGTTAGCTTGTTTTGGAGCAAGGGAAAAACAAACCAGGGATACTCAGACCCCTGGTTAGCCCTTGCTTTGGTTTGGAAAAGGGGGAGGAAACCCCTTTGATCCCCTAGTGTTTGGTCTTGAAAGCCCCAAAGAGATGAGCCAAATGGCTATCATTCGTACCACTGTAGGCCCACAAGAGCTTCATACATGCTCACAAATGTCCTAGACTGGCTTCTTGCTAAAAAATGCAGAAAATCATTTTCGGCAGGTTAACCGAAAACTTAGATCGGTTACAAGGGCTTTCTGGCTTAACCGAAACTCAGTTTCGGTTAAACCAGAAAGATAGTGTAACCGAAATGTATTTTCGGTTATGCTGCAGGTTGTGTTCGACTGAAAGTGGATTTCGGTTGCTTCTAAAATTCTCGAAAAACCTGATTTTGCATGCTTGCTAATTTGCTTGGTTATTTGAACCAAACCGGTTGAACCAGTAGGGTTTCCGGGCCAACCAGAAACCCAAAATGGTACACGGGCCTTCAAGCCCAACTTGATTCCTTTGTGGGCCTTCCAACGGGGCCCACCCAGTCCAAGATCACCTTTGTACATTAAACAAGATAATTAAAACGAACTAATTGGGCCAAAACCTTTGAGGCCCACCAAAGCCCAATAAAATAAAGCATGATGGCTAGTGTAAGCATGGTTTGGCCGTGACCTCGGGTGCGGGCCTATCGGGTCCACTAAGCCCATAAACCTAACTGGGCAGGGTGCAACACCCTGACCCACTGAACTATAGACCACCTGGTCCAAGCCTGGACTAATGGGCCCCAAGCCCATGGTCTAGCCCTCTTGAGAACTTAAAGAAGATAAATTCAAATAAATCATTTTTGCAACCATGCGTGGCCCACAAACCAGTGCAGACCCACCTGTTGCATGAAAATCACTTAAACCCCAACTTAAAACAGGAAACTAAAATCAATTTATTTAAACCCAAGCCCAAAGGGCCTCCCAGGCTTAGATGGAGGCCCCCCCAGGGGCATACAGGTTAACCCAGCCCGCCAAGGTATCCGTGGGCCTTCCAACGGGGCCCACCCAATCAGACTCAGAGCACTTAATTGAAGAAAGATAAAAACAATTAAAAGGGACCCACACCACTCAGGTGGTCCCACCAGACTAAACCAAAATTGCATGCTGGATTAGGAATCAAGTGAGAAACCAGAGTTGACTCAAACCAGGGAACCCACGGGACCTGTCATCCGATGGGGTGGATTGGGGTGTCTACGGACTTCCTCAGACCACAACCGAGACCCTTCTTAGAATCTCAAAGATGTAGACCAAAGACATAACTAGACAAGATTTGGCACCCAGGTGTCCGCCTACACCCCATCAGGCAGTGGCGACTCCGAACTTTCCTGTGCCGCGTTTCCGACGCGCGCACAGCCTGGCGACTCCACTGGGGACTTCTCAGCCCAGTAGGACCCTAGTTAGATGAGTCAACACAAGAGGGATTAGTTGGTTTAGGATTCTTACTATCTCGCCCAATAAAGTACAGAATACGCGTAAATACGCATTCTGGGGAGTCCTGTCCAAAGGACGAGATAATTGCCTAAGGCAAGTGAGATTTAAGCGGTCCCCTGTGACCCTCCACTTACCTGGGGACTCTCCCGGAACCTCGTATTACGTGCCAATTCTGCACTTTACTATACAAGACTGTAGCAAACCCTTTATCAACAAAATCCATACAAAACTCACCTGTGTAGACACAGCACGCAGCCCAACTGCACACACGGGCACGCCACCACACCGTGGATGAATTTAATTTCCAGTTTTTTTGTGTGATAAACTACGTGGGGTGACAAGCACGAGGGAGGCTGCGTGGATGATCTGACCCTGAATGAATGAGTGAAATACGGATATTGCAACTTCTTTACCAAGACTTAGACCTCTTTAGCAGCCTACCCTTCTAATTCCTATGAACTGACTCTTGGGATGGTATTAGCACCTACGCTCCCGTGGCTTGCCGGGGAAAGCAGGGTAAACCCATCCCCCCAGTTTTTTGGAGTCCATTAGCACCACCGGTTTCTTGCCGTGGCACGCGAGGATCCAGTACTGGTCCAGACCCTTGTAGGCTTATGTCTCGGGCAAGGTATCCTTCCCCACCTAACGTTTCTAGATGAACCGCGCGTTGTGCATGTGAAGGTGAGTATGTTGTGAATGATGAATATAAGAGGAGTAAAATTGGAATAAAATCCAGAGTCCATTAGGGGCAGTAACCCCCGTTTTTTGCATCAAATTGAGTAAACCCTAGATCACGGGCGACCTAAGCTCTAATTTAGGAAACTAACCTAACTTTGATCAGGAGAACCACCCCAGATCCATGCATTGAGTCCTATAAGCTTTGGGTCTTGACCCATTAGAGTCCGCGGGGAGCACTTTAAGTCCGGATTGGTCTTTCAGGACATATGAGAGCCGGCCAGATTAGACAACCAGATGAAAGCATGCCAGATCAGAATAAGGGCACTAAACCCTAGATCTAGGAGTTTTTGGCCTACCCGCCTTGGAGGCAATTTGTACCCTTATTTTGGGCTCCCAACAACCCGGAAGATGAATTCTTTGTAGATTTGTGCAAATATTGTAAATCCTTCGCCCTTGATGGCAAGTTGTATTTTTTCGTTGTGGTCCGACATCGAAAGCAGATGAAAGACAGAAGACTGATCTGGACTTTAATGTGCTCCTCTACACAAGTATGTCTAGGATTCACCCCTCCATTGGGGCTAACCTTTAGGACCACACACCATGTGTGCCTGAGTTAAATTCTGCACTGTTCTAGTTTTTCGCTTTATTCTGTGAAGCATGTTAAAACTGCTAGGTGGTTAGTCCTTTTGCTTGAGATTATGAATATTTTAGAACTGATTGAGAGTTTGGTGTGGAACCTTAAATTGATTTGGAATTTCGATCTGATAGTTGGCATGGCATCCTCATCCTCATCTGAGAGAATCCATTTCCCTAGGATAGAGAAATGCGCTTGGGATACCCCCTGGATCCGTTCTTGAACAAGGCAGCTCCAAGGGAGTGAGCAGATTGAATGGGAGCACAAATACCTTATGGGACAGACTTTGTCCATGTTAAACGTGTTGATTAACTGGGATATGATCCTAGCAGCCCTGCTTTTCTGGGATCCCCAGCTCTCAGTGTTTCGATTCAAAGTCAATGAGTTGACCCCCACAATTGAGGAACTTGACCTGTTCCTCCGATTTCGCGACTTAGGAGAACCCGCTAGGCCAGGTCTCAAAGAAAGCTACAAGAATGAAGCTTGTGTTTTCTTTGGCCTCTCAAGGGGAGAATTCCATACTTTAGAAGGTGACAAAGCATTTACTAGGGTCTCCAAAACATTTCTTGCTGAGAAAATAAGAAACAAAAATCAGGAAAGACCCCATGCTTGGTTTGACACCTTCACCCTTGTGGTTCTGTCGCAAATCTTCTTTCCAACTGGGGGAGACACCATTAATTTGGCCCTCATGGAAATTGTGGATCAACTCAGGGCAGGGTACCGAATCATGCCACTGATCCTAGCTCAATTGTTCCACTTCCTAACTTTGTCCAAAAATGGAACCCAGAGGTTTCAAGGGTACGCCCCCTTCTCCACATTTGGCTGCAAGACCACCTAATGGTGTCATCACCCGTCAGTGCACATTATGGGTTAGCCTGTGATAACATCATATGGCTGGCCCAAAGAGAGATCAAACCGGACCTACCTACTCGCGAGGATTGGTTTAACCACTTTCTCCACCTGAGGGGAGAAACAGACATTCGATGGTGGGGCACATACAACATCCCCTATACCCCCATTATAGCTTTCAAGAAAAGAGAGGGCCTTGCCCTGATAGGCCTTACCCATGCTGTGCCATACTATCCGATTCGGGTTCTGAGATAGTTTGGGAAACCGCAGGGAATCTCGGTCAAGGACGACATGGGCAATTTGATTGGCCCCCTCACTAAAGGACTAAGGACGCAACTGCAGATAGAGTGGAAGACGATGTGCGTATATCAGGAAGATGTGTTCATCGAATCACACTTTCGAGACTACGAGCAGTAGATGGCTCAGGAGTTCGGCCACGACTGCCCCCCACCTCTTCAGCCTGTCGCATCAAGCGACATTCCTGTTCCGCCCCCTAACACATATAGGGACAGGGTGGCCGAACTGCAGGAGACCCACTCCCGTATCCATTCAGCTTATGTGGATTCGGAACCGGAGAGTAGGTAGGCCAATATGGCCTTACAACATGAAATGGAATTGGTGCGCAAGCACGCCGGGGATGACCGACGTCTACGGAACAAGCTTCTGCGAGCCTTGAGGAGGCAAGACGTGTCCTCCCATGGCGGCACTTTTTGATTAAAGCATGAATTTATTTTCACTCTGCTATTTTGTTTGGACTTAACAAAACAAGAATTTGAAATAAAAGAATTAATTCCCTCCAAATAGGGCAACTCGGTCTCCCACAGACCACCTCTTATCAGATAACTACAGCATTCCTGGTCACTGCGACCACTTATTTCCTTTGAATGCATCTCTCATTGAGTCGCAAAAACCCAGCAAGTGTTCAAAACGCCCAAGACTTTGAGCTCAGATCACACCCGTTTGCATCTTTTCAAGATCATTCGGTCAAACCTGTAGCGCACTAAAGCCGCCGACAGATGAGTTGGATATTGGTGGAGGATTGTCCTGGCATAGCCTACCCCTAGTAGTGACATCAAGGCCGCCGGTGAATGAATCGAATATTGGCTGCGGAGTGTCTGGGTACTACTAGCCGAATTCTTAGGGCACCAAAGCCGCCGACGGATGAGTCGGATATTAGTAGAGGATCGTCCTAGCATAGCCTACCCCTTTTAGTGACACCAAGGCCGCCAGTGAATGAATCGGATATTGGCTGCGGAGCGTCCGGGTACTACTAACCGAAATCTTTGTATCGCCGAGACCACCGATGAGTGAGTCGGGAATTGGTTAAGGCAACCCTGAGTGTTGTTCCTCAGCCCCTTTTGTGACCATACGTGGTCCTACCCGGTGATACTGAGCTCAGAAAAATTCCCCTAAATTGAAGGTTCCCTACCCTTGCAAAGACGGCTAAAATAGATTAGTGATTTGGGGTTCTCTTTCCCAGTTGCTCGAAAGCGACTAAAATAGACCAGTTAAACCAGGTTCTTTTTCCCAGTCGCTCCTAAGCGACTAAAATAGATCAGCTTTCAGAAAAATTAGCTTTCAGAAAAAATAGGGTTCTCTCTCCCAGTTGCCTACAGGTAGCTAAAATAGATTCAGTCATTAGGGTTCTCTTCCCCGGTCGTCTCAGGACAGCCAAAATAGATCAGACTTCAAGATTTCATACGGTTCTCTCTCCCGATTGCCTACGGGTAGCCAAAATATATCAATTGATTCCGAATCAGGTTCTCTTCCCTTGTTACCTCAGGGTAGCTAAAATAGATCAGTTAGTCCAAATCCAATCGAACAAAAAATCAGCATAAATCGAAGGAACAGATTCTATCAAATAAGTTGCATGACTAATTCATGTAAAATTGTACTAATGTCTACTAATTGTTCCCCCAGGTACCAAAATTGCTTCCAGAAGTCCGTACCTGCTAAGATCGAGGAAAAGACTCGATATGGATCAGCCAGGAGAGCAGACACCACCGGGGCAACATCCGGCAGAATCTAGCCATGCACAAACAATCAATGAGATGCAACAGAGAATCGACAGCATGGGTTCTGTCATCCAAGAACTAATGGCATAACTGAGAGAATTGAAGCAAGTTCCCCCAGTGGTGCTGTAAGCACCTCATTTTTGCGCTCCCGAAAAGCCAAAAATGCAAAACCCAGCTAAAAAGTCAAACCCTGAGGGGTGAAAAGTTGACCTTTTAATCCAGTGAAATTTGGCCACCTTGCTTTATCTCAATGGATAAAGAATCCCGACACAAGTCCAACGCAACTGGGTTTGCAGGAATCGGAGTCCGGATGAGGGTTCTGCGGGCAATCAAACTTAAAGGGGAGCCGAAAGTTGACTTTTCCTCGAACCCCGTGCCAAGTGCTTAGCCCTATGTCATTGGATAGAGGGCTCCGATACGAGTCTAACGCAATTGAGTTTGCTCAAATTGGAGTTCGGATGAAGGAGATATGAGCTGTCGAAGTTTCCGAGTAGCAAAACCGGAAACTGCACACGTGGCGAAGAAATTGCGCACGTGGCGATGAATGCAGCGAAATATCTCAGGGACTAAATCTCAAATATCCAAAAATCATCAAATATCTCAAGGACTAAACCAAAATTCTCAGGGGGCGATCCGTAGATATCCAAAAGTGTCAAATCGGTCGAATCGGTCAAGTCGAAGGGCAAATCCGTAATTTTTTTATTTGTATCCGGTCAAATATGCCGGATACGCATACCCTTGTGTATATCCGGACTCAAATACCGGATACGAAGAGATTTTCGCGCGAGATTCTCGCCGATCGCCTGACAAATTCTCGGCGGCATTAAATTTTCGAATGATCATGTTTTGTATCCGGCATAGAATGCCGGATACAAAGGAACACCTGTGTAACCGGCTATGAAGGCCGGATATGAGGAGGGCTTAGTGTATCCGGCCTGAGTTGCCGGATACATTAAGTTTGTCTATAAAAGGCAAACAGCAGCTCATTTCCGGGGGTTGGCTTCTTTTGGCTTTTCTGCAGCTCTCTTCTCCCACTTGCTCACCTCCGAATCCCATCTCTTCCCACTCCCTAAGTCATCTACCACCACCCTTGACCATCCCAAGCCACTCTAACCCCTTTCTTTCTCCATCTTCACTCACACTCCAACAAGAGGGGGAGGAGGAGCTGCTGTGGACAAGAAGGAAGGCCTCCAGCTGTTGTACCACCTCAAGAGAACATTTTCACTTTGCTTTGGAGTGCAAGAATAGCCAGGTGAGGCTCCTAAGCACTTGTTATTGTACATATATTAAAATAGGAATTTTCTGAAGTGTTTGCCAAGTTTGTCTTCATTTCTTGCATGAGTTCATGTCTATATTGTTCAAGCATGCATTTACCTCCATTTTTATGGCATAAGGTCCTCCATGGTTAGGAAGTCCACGTATAGCTCCTTGGGAGCATGAGGTTTCAGTCTTTGCACATTTTTAGTTGTCATAGGTTGCTGTTTTGGTCTTCTTCTCAGCATTTCTAGGAGGGGCCTGTTCCTCCCATTTTCAATCCAATGTACCCCCGTGATAAATCCCCCAAATTCCCTTCTTGATTATTTTTCTGGTTATGTTTCTTCTTGTCCTTGCTAGCTGTAGTTTTTTTTCTTGCTTGTTGTTTTGGTTAAGGTCATAGCATGCTCCATGATCCCTTCTCTCAACTGACTGTTCTTATGTCTAAGCATGAGTTCCTGTTGGGGTGATAACATGCTAGGTAATGTTTGCTGTGCTTTCTTGGTTGAGCGGTCATCATGGTCAATGCATGCTCCCCATCCCCTTTTGTGCTTTAAGGCCATTTAGTTGAATGATGAGCATGATCCCCTACCTTGGTAGCCCACTGTGATGGCATACGAGTTGCTGTTGGGAGACAACAGCAGCATCCCCAAGCCCATGTGTGAAAATGGCCACTCTCCATTAACCCTATGCACCTCCAGCCTACTTAACAAGGCCCAATTTCTCCATGTTATTTGCTGTCTTTTTGTTACTGTTGTTATTATTACCTCTACAGCATGTTGCTTTAGTGATCGATCTACATGGCATGGGAGCCTAACCCATTGGCCTTGAGTGCCTATTGGGTAGTGGCTTGGGAATATCCAGGTAGGGGTGCCAAGACCCCATCTCATTGCTGTTGGTTGCTGGAAATGGAGGGGCAGCAGCCCCATGCATTCCCTCTCCCCTTTTGTCTTTGCATGAGAAACCCCAAAAAGAAGCCAAATGAGGCTTCTCCCTTGAACCTGAACCAATGTGGGCCCATCCAGGGGCCCACACAGCTCATAGAAGGCCCTAGGAAGCCCCTGGAAACAACCCCAATGGGCAAAACTCCAAAAAAGACCTCTTCGGGGTGATCCGGCAACTTAGGCCGGATCACCTATGGGTTGTGTGTATCCGGCAACTAAGGCCAGATACATGATAAAAATGCAGTTTTCATAATTTTTGGGGTTCCTAGCCGAATTTGGTGATGGTTTGAACCAAACCAAGTGAACCAATAGGGTTTTCGGGTCACCCGGAAACCCAACATGGGACCTTGACCACGGTCCAATTTGGAAACACTAGTGGGCCTTCCAACGGGGCCCACCAAGCCCGGTAAACCCAAAATCATGCAAATGGATAAGTTAAGTAAAATGAACCAATTGAATTGGGTGGGCCAAACCCAATGCGGCCCGCCCGAACCTTGATGTGTGAAATGATGATTGAAATTGCATGGTTTGGCCGAGACCAAGGGCAAGGGCCTATCGGGCCCGCCAAAGCCCACTAATCAACCCAAGTTAGGGTGCAAGCCCTACACTTCTAGAACTTAGGCTTTCAAGCCTAAAATTGGGCTATGGGCCCCAAGCCCAAGGACCAATCCACTTTGGCTCAACTTAAGGAAGATAAATCAAAACTATTTGGCAACCACCATGGGGGCCCACGAACCAATGCCGACCCACCTGCTATATGGAAATCACATAAGGCTTCAATTTAAAACTAAATAAAATCAATTCACCTCACCAAAGCCCACAGGGCCTCCTAGGATTAGACAAAGGCCCCACATAGGCACATGGGCTTAACCAAGCCCGCCAAGGACACCGTGGGCCTTCCAACGGGGCCCACCCAATCCGACTCAGATCACCTAAATTAAGCAAGATAAAAGCAATTAAAGGGACCCACACCGCTCAGGTGGTCCCGCCAGACCTAATCAAATTGCCTATCGGATTAGGAATCGGGTGAGACCAAAACAAGCTGACTCAAACCAGGGAACCCACGGGACCCGTCATCCGACGGGGTGGACTGGGGTGTCTACGGACTTCCCCAGACCACAACCGAGACCCCGACTTAGAATCTCAAGCCGCAGACCAAAGCCCAAAGTAGACAAACTTAGGCACCCAGGTGTCCGCTTGCACCCCATCAGGCGGTGGCGACTCCGAATTTTCCCGTGCGAAGTTTATGACGCGCGCACAGGTGCTGGTCACCCACCAGCCGCAGCCCCAGTTCCCGCTGCCAGTCGAGGTGGCACCACCACCACCACTAGCAGCAGCACCGCTCCACATACCACAGCAGGATCAGTTTCTACCTGTCCATCTGGGGCAAGATGACGAAGATTGGTACAGAACCCAGGAAGCGCAGTTTGAGGGAAAATTGGCAGCGGTAAGAGAAGAGAACAAAGCAGAGTTGGCCACCATGAGAGAGCTTCTTAAACAGCTCCAACCCAGCACAGTGCAGAGCGAAGCTACGCTTGAAAACCTCTGTTTCTTCTCTGACATCCAGCTCCCGGCTAAGTTCAAGTGCCCGGAGTTGCATCAATTTGATGGCACAGGTTACCCACTAAACCATCTGAGGTCTTATTTTGGCGACATGTGCCAGTACACCAAGGAGGAATGAATCATGGTTCAATTCTTTCAGAAGTCACTAACCGGAGCGGCTTATTCTTGGTTCTTGAGTCTGGACAAGGCGAAAATAAAGATATGGAATGACCTGGCAGCAGTCTTCATCCAGCAGTATCGCTTGAATAGTCATATCGTACAGACCAGGGCAGAATTGCAAGGGCTGGCTAAGAAGAGCCAAGAGTCAGTGAGAGAATACGCCAAGCGCTGGAAGGAATTGGCAGCATTAGTATAGCCGCCGCTGTTAGAATAGGAGATGACATCCCTGTTTATTGCGTCATTGGGTCAACCTTTCTTCACTTTGCTGCTGGGGCAGAGTACGTCGAATTTCAACGACCTGATCTTAACTGCAGATTGGATTGAAGACGCGGTGAGGGCCGGAAAGATAGACGGCAGTGGGCAAAGTTCTGCACCCAAAAGGCCAGTAATAGGACAAGCTAGTAGGAACCAGGGGCAAGAGCCCAGGAGACAGGAACAGCAGGCGGTCAACTATGTGTACCTTGCACAACCCCACCATTTCTCTCAAAAGCCAGAGGTAATAGCAGCCCAAGGGACCGGGCAAACCGCTTATCAAGGGGTAAGAAGGACGAGAGAAGAAATGGAGGCTAGGATGAAACGAATCTTCACTCCCCTGCCCTATGCGCAAGCAGAGTTGCTGCCAACTTTGCTAAAGAAGGGATACGTACGAGTGAAGCCTCCAAATCCCAAATTGGTTAACGCTAGAAGCTACAATGCGTCAGAGTGGTACGAGTACCACTCTGGTGCACCTGGGCATCATACCAATTGGTGCTGGGATCTAAGGCACGATATCCAGGACTTGATCGACAGTAAGCGCATCACGGTGGACCCCCCGGCACCACCCGCTCAGACCCCAACAGCCGGCATAACTACCAAGCCTCTCCCAGATCACTCAAAGGCCTTTGCTAGTAAGACAACCAATCAAGTGAGCAGTGATCAGGGCACCAGGCAGCTCAACCCCTCAGTACTGATCGGACGACCAGGGCAGACGGTGAAGGTGCAACTCCTAATGGGAGCCCAAATGGCAGAAATGACCATTGTCGGGAGGAATGAAGAGGGCGCTCCGCCGAAAGGACCCAAGGCTAAGGAAAATACAGAGGCTTACATCTATGTAATTGAGGATGAACCTCAGAGCAGTGAAGAAGTCATGGGGCCATGGAACTTGATGCAATGTGGATGGATCAGTGACTCCCCGTCCCCTCCATGCCAAGAAGGAGTGGGCAGTTCCAGTGGACTCCAGGGCCGGGATAGACCTCAGATCTCAGATGCATCCGTGGGCAGTTCAAGGGTGCCTCCCCAGTTATCCACAGAATGGCCGCTAGAGAGCATGTCTGCGACATCAGAGCTAAATCCATATCTGGCATACTCCGCCGACTCGTCATCACTCGAGTCTGATCCCGCCCTCTCATGCAACATGTATGAATGGTTCGGCCTTCCCCGTGTCGCAGAAGAAGAGGAACCACCATCCACTCCTGAACTTGCAAACCCGCCTGATCCGTACGAAAGCTCAGATGAATCTGCTGATACAGACTCAGAAGACACATCAGCAGAGGAAAGTAAGGCCGTGAACGTCATTGAAGAAGATGGCAGTAATTCCCTCCCAAATCTCCCTCTGGTGCACTTCCACCCAACCGGAGACCAGGAATTCTTCTACCCCACTCCCATCTCTAACCCCAACCCTTCAACCCTTAACATCTTCGACATCATGGACTTTCCTCCGCAAGACCCTTTCTCCCTCTCTTTTGAGCCGCCAACCCTAAACCTCTCAGAACTCAACCTTGAACCCCCTTCGTACAACACCGTACCCCCATCTTACCCCGCCAAACCTTTCTACCATCAAGCTACCCCCACCACCACCATTGAGACAGAAATCAACTGAATCACCCGATTCGGTCGATATGTAAATACTGACCCCCCCCCCCCCCACCGGCACCAGAGGAGGGAGCAGAGGCAGAAGCCAAAAAGAAGGAAAAAGGGAAGGATGTGGTTACAGAGTTGCCATAGACCCTCAAAAGAAAGAGAAGAGCCATTGAAAAGGAGATTATAGATTTGCACCACAGTGTTTTTACTCCACCAGACTACGATCTCCTCCAGCAGTTGAACAAATTACCTGCCCAAAACTCCATAATGTGACTCCTGATTGATTCGGAAAAGCACAGGGCAGTGCTGATGAAGGTTTTGGGTGATGCACACGTACCAGAAAGCATTGACCCCGAGTAGCTAGGGGCAGTGGTGTCAGTAATCATGGCACCCCCGGCTATCTCTTTCTCCACAGCCGATCTGCCGCCTGAGGGGGACAACCACACCGAACCACTTTACATAATGGTGAAGTGTGCGGATCTTATCGTAAAGTGTGCAATGATCGACAACGGGTCAGCCTTGAACATATGCCCGATGAGGACATTCCACAGTTTACAGTTGAGCCCCACCCTAATCAAGCCAAGTGGGCACAATGTCCGAGGATTTGACAATGCCAGGAGAGAATCACTAGGGGAAGTTACCTTGGTGGTCATAATTGCGGATAGGCCCTTCACCATGGACTTTGAGCTCATGGATATCAACACCTCGTTTAACCTGCTGATTGGGAGGCCTTAGCTGCATCAGACAGGAGCCGTATCTTCCACATTGTAAGCACCTTATTTTTGCACCCCTAGAAGTGCTGAAAATGAAAACCCTAAGCAGAAAGTTAAACCCTAAGGGGTCGAAATTTGACATTTTGATCAAGTAATAATTGGCCACCTTATCTCAATGGATAGGGAATCCCGACATGAGTCCAACGCAACTGAGTTTGCTGGAATCGGAGTCCGGATGAAGGTTCTGTGGGCCAGTCAAACTTATGGGAGAGCCAAAAGTTGACTTTTCCTCAAACCCCGTGCCAAGTGCTTAGCCCTATGTCATTGGATAGAGGGCTCCGATACGAGTCTAACGCAATTGAGTTTGCTCAAATCGGAGTTCGGATGAAGGAGATATGAGCTGTTGAAGTTTCCGAGTAGCAAAACCGGAAACTGCACACGTGGCGCAGGAACTGCCCACGTGGCAGCCAACGCAGCAAAATATCTCAGGGACTAAATCTTAAATATCCAAAATTCGTAGGGGGCAATCCGTAGATATCCAAAAGTGTCAAATTGGTCGAATCGGTCAAGTCGGAGGGCAAATCCGTAATTTTTTGATTTGTATCCGGTCAAATATGCCGGATACACATACCCTTGTGTATGTCTGGACTCAAATATCGGATACAAAAAGATTTTCGCGTGAGATTCGCGCCAATCGCCCGACAAATTCGCAGCGGCATTTTATTTTCGAATGATCATGTTTTGTATCCGGCATTGAATGCCGGATACAAAGGAACACCTGTGTAACCGGCTATGAAGGCCGGATATGAGGAGGGCTTAGTGTATCCGGCCTGAGTTGCCGGATACATTAAGTTTGTCTATACAAGGCAAACAACAGCTCATTTCCGAGGGTTGGCTTCCCATTTCTGTTTTTCCCCTTCCTTCCCCCTCTGAGCCAGCTCCGAAATCTCCAACCTTTGCCCCTCCTTGCACCCCAAACCCAATAACCTCCTTGCTTGACCACTTTACCCCTCCCCATTACCTTCTTTCCCTCACTCAAGAAGTTGAAGAAGGAGAAGAGGCTGCTGTGGGTGTTGAAGAGGATTGCTCCAGCCACTGTTTGAGTTCGAAAGGAGGCTCCACGTGCCTTATTCCAGGGTTTACTCCACGTGCCTTATTCCAGGGTTAAACCCTAAGGTAATGTTCTTGGTGGCATTATGTTTAACATAGATTGAAATGAGAATCTTTTGAGCATGTTGTAATATCTTCCATCTTCAGCATGTTCGTTCCCTTTCCAGCATACTACTACTTTCTTTCCCCATTTCTCTTGCTTGTTTTAGTCTAAAAACCCCCTTGGAAAAAGGGGGGAGATGCATGTATGGCTCATGGAAGATGAGGGTTTGTCTAAGCATGTTTTCCATAGCTTGTCATTGTTATCTTGTTTGCATGGGGGAGCATGTTCCTCCAATTGGTTATCCGTCCATTGTACCCCATATTAACTACCCCCCTATTCCCTTCTGTAGACATTTTTTTAGCTAGATATGTGACTTGGTTTTGCATGGTTATGGCATGAGTAGTGTGGGATGCATTTGTTTTACTTATTTGCACATGATTATAGTTGTAGCTTTGCATGTGATTTCACCCTACGAGTGTGCATTCGAAGCATGTACGTGGGTGAAGCTTTGTAGGCATGCACGGCAAGTGATAAGCGTGGTTTTGCACTGTTTTGTATGTTATAATTTGGGTACCAATCCATGCCCGGTTGCTATTTTGACCTCCATGAGAAGTCAGTCCCGTTGTCCTTATCTCATATTTCAAGTATGCATTCATGCCTTTGATGATTTGAAGTATGGTCCACATTCTATTGTTAACTCATGGCTTAACGTGGCATGCATGGAATTGTTTTCCAGTTCCTAAACACAGAAAAGCACACACCACATACTGTTGTAATGGAAAGTTCCCTTGTGAGACCATTTGGCGATCTCCATGTTTATTTAGTTCGGTTTGATGATTGCTATGATTTTGGAGTGAGAAGAAACCAAAGCACGGACACTCAAGTCCCTGCTTATTTGCCAAGTTTGGTCTAAAGGGGAGAGAAATTGGATTCTCATCCATCCCCTTTGGTCTTGACTTCACAGTCCCTAAATGAGACCAAGAGGAGGTCTTCCTCCCACCTGAACCACTGTGGGCTCACACAGGAGCCCACACAATCCCTGGAACACCCCAAGGAGCCTAAAAACCCAACCCCAATGCGAAAATCCGAGAAAAAGGCTTCTGTTGGTTGATCAGGCAACTCAGGCCGGATCAATTGAAACCCATGTATAGCCGGCTAAAGATGCCGGATACACAGAGCCTTGTGTGTAACCGGCATCTCAGGCCGGCTACACTGCCAGAATGCCATTTTTGCTATTTTTGATGATCTTTGCTATTTTTTTTGGTTTGATTGATCAATCCGGATAAACCAGAAGGGTTTCCGGGTCACCCGGAAACCCAAGATGGGCCTTGGACACCCGGTCCAAATTGATTTCCGGTAGGGCCTTCCAACGGGGGCCACCAAGCCCGACCAACTTATTTGTGCTTAAATAAGATAATTAAATGAGTAGAGTGGGCCAGACCCTTTGAGGCCCACCAAAGCCCGACTGGGGCAACATGCATGTTTAGATCTATGTGTGGTTTGGCCGAGACTGCGGGCAGGGCCGATCGGGCCCGCTAAAGCCCATTAAATCGAACCAATTTTTGGGTTTCCAAAACCCTAACTCATGAAGACTTGGGCTTTCAAACCCAAGCCCAAGTAAAGGGCCCCAAGCCCAATGCTTGGCCCATTCTGGCACAGTTAATCAAGATAATCTAAAAACACTTGGCAACCACCTGTGTGGCCCACTCAAGGGCCCACGAGGCAATCCTGGCCCGCTTTTTGCATAAAAATCACTTTGAATTCAACTTAAACTTAAAAGTAAAATCAATTCACTTGAACCAAAGCCCAAAGGGCCTCTTAGGCTAGGCCGAGGCCCACCAAGGGATACGTGGGCTCAACCAAGCCCACCAAGGAATCTGTGGGCCTTCCAACGGGGCCCGCCCAATCAGACTCACATCACTTTAATTAAAAAGATAAAATCAAGTAAAGGGACCCACACCACTTTGGCAGTCCCGCCAGACTTAAACCAAATTTGAATGCTGGATTAGGAATCGGGTGAGTGAGAGACCAGAGTTGACTCAAACCAGGGAATCCTATGGGACCCGTCTTTTGACGGGGTGGACTGGGGTGTCTACAGACTTCCTCAGACCGCAACCGAGAACCTATTTAGAATCTCAAGCCGCAGACCAAGCCTTAGTAGAAGAACTTAGGCACCCAGGTGTCTGCCTGCACCCCATCAGGCAGTGGCGACTCCAAACAAATCTCGAGGCACACATCATTTTGCGTGCGCCTCGTCGTACGACCGAAATCGGGCGCGCACACACATTGCATAGAATGGTCTGGTTTATATCGGGTAATGAGCTTATAACGGTACATGCCGAGGATCATCGGGAATTCGAAAGGGTCGGAGTACCCTATGTGGACTATGAACTACCCACCACCCTCAATTTCCAAGCTGTGGAGATGGTACAGGTAAACCATATCCCCGAATTTGAAAGGGGACAACGACTCCGAAGAAAAGAAGAAAGGACATGTTCAGCACTGCTGATTGAGCAGACTGGGGTCTTCGAGCTGGCGAAGGACTGGGAAAATACAAGTAGGGCATCAAGGTGGCCGTCCGACCTTATGAGCAGACCACTAGGTTTGGACTGGGATTCAAGCCACAGCCAGAAGACTACTCCCAATTCTTTGGGAACCGTGCCGAAAGGAAAAGAGATAGGACTGAAGAAATAGACCCTCACTGGCCCATTTGCATGCACGGGAACTTGTACCACCGCTTCACTAACATGGAGCGTGAAGCAGCCCAGGCCATTGAAAACATAGTCACCCAAGGGTGGGGAGATGAGTTTCAGGACACCCCTGCCATGGAAGAAGACTACCTGCAAAACCTGGCTCAGATGCTTTGGGAGGAGCCAACATCTATGGAAATAACTAGAAATACCGTGCAGGTAGACCCATTGGCTCCTGAGGGATCGCCAGATGACTTACCAGCGCTGGTCGCCTTGGAATCCGTCGGCGATGTCACCGTGGCCTTCGCCTCGCCAGATGAACCGGTTATCTCTAAAGGGATACCAGCCCTTCCTGTGACAGCCGTAGAAGCACCGCCACCCGCTCCCATTGAAGAATCCCAAGGAAAAGATCCGGTCATGTACGTCTGCATGATGGAAGGGTGGGACAGCTCAGGAGCGCTGAGCCATCGGCCATGGTCTCCTCCTCCACCTCCCTATATCCCGCACCCCGAAACTCGTGATGGATTGAACCGGATGTTCCGCAACATGCCTCAGGTGTTGGGGCCAGTGCCCGAAGAAGTATACCATGCAGCTTATGGCAAATGGGCAACACCAGCTTACTCCTCCATGGCGCCTGGGATTCCAACCGGAATACCTATAGCTGTCGCACCGCCCAGGGTCGACCTTGCCAATGAAATCACAATCGCCTATATGCCGCTTGAGGATGAGATACTAATGGCAATTCCCCTCAGTGGATCATGGGTAAGGGTATCGTCAGACAACGCTCCCCGATTAGAGAGAAGTTAGAACAAGTCGGCAGCAAGCGCAGCACATAATCCCATTTGCATCTCATCTGACGATAGTGCCAACATGGTAATGGCTGAAGAACCAGAGAAGACGATTGCTATTAACAAGGAAGACAGGGCACCACTGAAGAACTGGAGCGCCGCGCCCTTTGCTATCAATAAAGTTGCTATTCCAAAGGGGGTTTCTGTTACCTCTGAAATTTCTGTTGTAGCTACTGCTGAAACTTTTAATGAATATCTGAACGCTTCCTACTACTCGCATCTATTTGAAAATGGAAACAACAAAAATAAGCAACTTGAGCATCGCAATCCTAGTATCAACCCCGACGCACACCTGGAAGATCTGGGGCACGGGATAGGTAATAAGATTGCCATAATTGAACAAAAGGAACAAAAAGAAATCAAAAAGCTAGTGTAGATGGCAATAATAAATGAAACGCATGAGCCAGTGCCCAATCCTGAAAACGAGCAAGAACTCGACGAATCAGATTGGGGCACTTGCCCGTCACAGCAAGAGGATTCAGACATCGTCCCCTGTGAGTCTTTCGAGTCTAAGGACGACGATGAATCATGGGAGACCCTGCTGGAAATCCAACTTGTATTGGAAAGGCATGAAAAGGGTCTCCAGGCTAACATTGAGGAAACAGAGCCAATTGACATAGGTGAAATGGCATAATCAAGGATCCTCCAAATTGGTAAAAAGCTGTCACCATTATTGAGAAAACAGATGTTTGATTTTCTTAAATCTTATTCTGACGTGTTTGCATGGTCATACGAGGATATGCCCGGGTTAGACATAGACTTGGTTGTGCATCGGTTACCAACAAAGTCTGAGGTCGTACCTGTGAAATAGAAACTCAGGCGCACAAAGCCGAAATGGGCCCTGAAGATCAAGGAAGAGGTCACCAAGCAGTTGGATGCCGGATTATTGCAAGTAACTCACTATCCGAAGTGGCTAGCCAACATCGTGCCAATTCCCAAGAAAGACGGGAAAGTCAGGATGTGTGTTGACTACAGAGATCTAAATAGAGCAAGTTCGAAGGACGGCTTCCCATTGCCGCACATTGATGTATTGGTGGACAATACAGCAACGCATTCGATGTTCTCTTTCATGGACGGCTTCTCTGGTTACAATCAGATAAGGATGGAACCCGAAGATATGGAGAAAACATCCTTTATCACGCACTAGGGCACTTACTGCTAACACGTGATGCCGTTCGAACTGCAAAATGCGGGTGCTACGTATCAACGTGCAATGACCTCAATATTCCACGACATGATGCACAAGGAAATGGAAGTATATGTAGACGACATGATAGCAAAGTCCAAGGAAGAAGAAGACCACTTGGTGAACCTTGGAAAAATGTTTGACAGACTCAGAAAGCACAAGCTCCGGCTCAACCCAAACAAGTGCGTGTTTGGAGTTACTTCAGGAAAGTTGCTCGGATTCATAGTGGGCAAGCGAGGCATTGAGGTAGACCCTGTCAAAGCCAAGGCAATCCTAGAGATGCCTCCTCCGTCAACAGAGAAAGAAGTAAGAGGGTTCCTGGGCAGGCTACAGTACATTAGCCGATTCATCGCACAGATGACTCCTGTGTGCAAGCCCATATTCAAGCTGCTAAAGAAAGACAACCCTGTGGTTTGGAATGAAGACTGCCAAGTAGCGTTTGATAAGATCAAGTCCTACCTGATGAATCCACTGACGTTGGTCCCACCAGTCCCGTGATGACCCTTGATTATGTACCTGGCAGTCTCTGAGACGGTTGTGGGATGTGTGTTAGGGCAACACGATGAGAAAGGAAGGAAAGAACAAGCAATCTACTACTTGAGCAAGAAATTCACCAATTTTGAAGTTAGGTATACTGTGCTTGAAAAGACGTGTTGTGCCCTGATCTGGGTAGCTCAGAGGCTTCACCATTATTTGCTCAGTCACACAGTCTTGCTGATCTCCAATCTGGATCCGTTGAAGTATATCTTTGAGAAGCCAATCTCCACTGGTAGAGTTGCCAGGTGGCAAGTCCTTTTATCTGAATACAACATTGTCTATACAACTAGAAAGGCGATAAAGGGGCAAGTTGTGGCGGATCACTTGGCAGAGCATCTCCTACCCGATTACCAACCACTCCTAACTCACTTCCCGGACGAAGATGTGATGTGTACAGAGTCTACAGAGGATATAGAAGAAACCAAGTGGCAAATGTTCTTTGACGAGGCAGTCAATGTGAATGGAAAAGAATCAAAGCAGTACTAATCTCCCCAGATGGTGTCCATCACCCCATAGCAGTGAAACTCCTGTTTGACTGCACTAGCAACATGGCCGAATATGAAGCATGTGTGCTAGGCTTGAAAGCGGCAATCGAGATGCGTATACAAGAGCTAAAGGTGTTCGGTGATTCAAGTCTTATCATCTACCAAGTGATGGGAGACTGGAGGACCAGAGATGTGAAGTTAGTGCCATAACAAGAGCTGGTCAAGGAGTTAGAAGAACAATTTGAGAGCGTAACATTTGACTACATGCCATGAGACGGGAACCGGTTTGCGGATGCACTAGCTACGCTGGCATCAATGGCCACCATCACGGATGATACTTGGGTGCAACCACTGGAGATAGAAATTCGACGCTACCCTGTGTACTGCTTCAGTATCGAGAAAAGCACACCCGAAGAGGAGCCTTGGTACGCGGACATTGAAAGATACATAAGGGATAGAATTCTGCTAGAAGGTGCCTCGACTGTAGAAAAGCAAACTATACAAAGGTTGGCAGGGCAATACTTCTACAGTGGAGGCAGGCTGTACAAGAAGTCATACAACGACTCTTTACTGCTATGTGTCAGAGAAGATGAGGCGCAGAAGTTGATTGAGGAGGTCCATGGAGGGTTGTGCGGCGCACACATGAATGGGCATATGCTAGCAAGGAAGATTCTAAGGATGAGCTATTACTGGATGACCATGGAAGCGGATTGTTACGCCCATGTTAGAAAATGCCATTTGTGCCAGATTTATGCCGACAACATCCATGCACCGCCGAACACACTGTACTCCATGATGTCACCTTGGCCGTTCGCTATCTGGGGAATCGACATGATAGGCCAGGTCCACCCAAAGGCTTCAAATGGGCACAGATTCATCTTAGTGGCCATTGATTATTTTACCAAGTGGGTAAAAGTCATGTCCTTCGTAGATGTGAAGAAATCTCATGTGCTCAAGTTTATCAGAACTATTATAGTCTGTTGCTACAGCGTACCAGAAGCGATCATCACAGATAATGCAAAGAATTTGAATAATAAGGACATGGAAAGGATGTGTGAAGATTTGAAGATCAGACATCTAAACTCCACGGCATACCGGCCCAAGATGAATGGAGCAGTAGAGGCTGCCAACAAGAATCTAAAAAAGATATTCGAGAAAATGGTGGTCACATACAGAGACTGGCATGAGAAGCTGCTGTATGCACTGCATGCCTACCGGACATCGATTAGAACATCGATCGAGGTAACTCCGTTCTCCTTAGTATATGGAATGTAAGCAGTCCTCCCTGTGGAAGTACAGATTCTGTTGCTCAGAATTCTGAAGGAAGCTGAGATCAGTGACGTCGAATGGGAGGAGTCCAGATTTGACCAATTGCAATTGTTGGATGAAAAAAGGATCAAGGCTTTGTGTCATGGCCAACTCTATCAACAAAGAGTGGCACGAGCCTACAATAAGAAAGTGAAGCCACGACAGTTCAAGGTGGGAGACCTGGTACTGAAGAGAATCTTTCCTCATCAAGAGGACAACAGAGGGAAAATCAAGCCAAACTACGAAGGGCCATTCGTAATCCACAAGGCTCTGTCCAGAGGAGCACTTGTCCTACAAGAAATGGATGGGGCAATTTTTCCTGAGTCGATAAATGCGGACGCAGTCAAACTGTACTACGCCTAAGATCATTCTGATTGGTAAATGAAGAGAGGCCATCCTTGACTCTCCAGTAGATGTAAAGCCATCCAAGTACCTTAAATTCTCCCCTAGTTAGACAATTTTGAGCTTTAAAATTCTTTCAACCCATTGCAAGTGTTCTACACATCAAAAAGGGCATTCCTGGCAAAGCAAAAAGAAACAGGGCATCCTTGCCCAAAAAAACCTCAAAAGAGAAGAAAATGCAACAAAAAAAAAAGAGAAAGAAAAAAAGGAAAAGAAAAAGAGAAAATGGGGAAATGCTCACCCCACCAAAAATATGGAGATACAAATAAGCCAGGATGTAAGTCCCCCCACCAACAATAAAAGTAGCACACTTTGCGAACCCAAATAACTAAGCTTTTTGAGCCACTTATCCTTTCTTTCATAACCAAGACCAAGCCTACATTTCGTCCTATCTTTAAGACCTCTCGGATCCCAAAAGGAATGATCAAGGCAAACAGTTAAGTCTGTGTTCATCAGTGATAAGTCATGAACATACCACATTATAACACATTAATTTCATGACTTATCTGGTTTTATTTCATATTTAATTCCCAATTTTACTTAGAAATTGTCAAAGTCTTTCATTTTTTGTATTTTATTTTCATTGTCTAAATTGTGCCTAATTTGTTGATGTAGAGATACTCTTGGTGGTTATAGAAGTCACGGTTCAAACGGCGTAACATTCGGAGTCAAATTGCAGAAGTTATGATCAACGTTCGCTGGCCGTTCGACTGTCGTTCGAACGTTAGTGTTCTGCAGAGAAACCCGAGAGTAGCATTCGCTGGCCGTTGACTGTCGTTCGAACTTTAGTGTTCTACAGAGAAACCTGAGAGCAGCGTTCGCTGGCCGTTCAATGAACGTTCGAACAAGAGAAGAGGAAACAGTTGTTTGACTTGAACGTTCGACCCGTGTTCGATAGTCGTTTGAACGATCAAGTAGTAAAAACTGTTATAAAATTCCGAACTTTGCGGATTTGTTTCCTTTTTCTTGGGGATCTTCTTCTAGCTTTTAGGAGGATTTTAAGGGTTTCTAATTGAGGAGATTAGGTCGTTTTTGGACATCTAAGTCGTGGATATACAAGAAAAGGAAGTTCTCTTTTCCTTAGGAGTTTTATTGGAAGGAAAGTTTCTATTCCTCTTCAAGGATTCTTGGGCAAGCTTATGGGATTTCTGTAAAGGAGAGAGCTGGAACGTGAAAAGGGAGAGTTGATGCTGGGAACGTGAGAAGGAAGCTGGACTGTAGGAGAGATCAGAGCTTAGATCGTCATTAGTTTATTTCTTCTCTTTCTTTTATTATACTCTGTTTTTGATGGTTGTTCTTAGTTCAATCATGAACTAACTTTTATTACTAAGGCTTTGATGTAATCTAAACATGATGTTTTAATTCTGAATATTATTGCTAATGAATTTATGATTCATTCTTTGAGTATGTTATTATTGTGCTTAACCCAATTGAGTACTTGATCACCATTCAGTTGTATTTGGTAGTTGTATTGAGACCGAGAGGAGATATAAAATTTTAGTTCCTGTGATAAAATACCATATTCTACATGTTGATAGAGATATTGACATGGTTTATGTAGCTTTGTGTTTTGTACATGAAAGTCCACAGATCTTAATGTGCCTTTTTGCTTTTAAATTCACATAGAGATATCGTGAGTTATCGTGGGGAGGTAAGTTCGTTGGTACTCGAGATAGACCATTGGATAGGATAGGGATTTTCGCTTTCAAATTGGATTATAAAATTCAGTAGCATGTGTATTCAAGATTTAATTCAGATTGGCTTATGATGAAATCAAATGCCTTAGTATTTTTAATCTCTTATTGAATCTTACTCTTTTATTTTCTTAGTTAATAATTTTAATTGCTAGTTAAACACCCATCTCACTTTTTGATTATCCAAATAAAATTTAGGATAGTAATTTCAGTATTTAGTAGCTACAATTCCCTGTTGGTTCGACACTCTATTTCATCACTTTATTACTTGTTACGAATTCATGCACTTGTGAAAAAGTACATCAAGTTTTTGGCGCCGTTGCCAGGGATTTATTTGTTTACTAATACTGATACTATCTATTCTCAGTTTTAATTTGGATTTTTAATTTTTATTTCAGGTCTTGTGTATGCGACACTCAAGAAGTGCTGAAATCTTTCCTTGTGATCCCGAAATTGATCGTACCTGTAGGCGGTTGAACAAGGAGAAGAGGCAAGTTTTGAATAACTCTCCAGTTGAAATGGCAAATCAAATTGAAGAAGAGGAGAACAATAGGGCTTTGAGAGACTATGCCATGCCATTAGTCACCAGGGCTCATACAAGCATTAGAAGGCCAGCCATTCAAGCCAATAATTTTGAGATAAAGCCAGCCATCATTCAAATGATCCAATCAACCGTGCAATTCAGTGGCATGCCGAATGATGATCCCAATGCTCATATTGCAAATTTTCTGGAAATTTGTGATACCTTCAAGCACAATGGAGTTTTTGATGATGCAAAAAGGTTGAGGCTCTTTCCTTTCTCTTTAAGAGATAAGGCAAAAGGTTGGTTAAACTCACTTCCACCAATGACCATCACTACGTGGGATGGTTTGGCTCAAAATTTTTTAGCAAAGTTCTTTCCTCCATCAAAAACTGCTAAGATGAGGAATGATATCACTACCTTTGCTCAATTTGACATGGAGTCACTATATGAAGCATGGGAAAGATATAAGGACTTGCTTAGAAGATGTCCTCTCCATGGTTTACCCAATTGGTTGCAAGTCCAAACCTTCTATAATGGATTGAGTCCAAATACACGGACAATTGTGGATGCCGCAGCGGGAGGAGCATTGATGGGGAAGCCATTTGAAGAAGCCTACAATTTACTTGAGCAAATGGCCTCAAATAACTACCAATGGCCATCAGATCATTTGGGACCAAGAAAAATTCAGGGAGTTCATGAAATTGTTGCCATAAATTCTTTAACTTCTCAAGTTGCTTTATTGTCAAAGAAAGTAGATAATATTAATGTGAATGCTGTTCAATCTACTCATTTTGTTTATGAAATTTGTGCAGGGAATCATTCAAGTGTTGAATGTCAAGTTGGAAACTCTTTTGCCATGGGTGCATCCAAGCAAGCCAATTATGTCTCCAACTTTCAATGCCCAAAAAATCCCTATTCAAATACTTACAACCCCGAATGGCGAAATCATCCAAATTTTTCTTGGAATGGTCCTCAAAATATCAATAAGCAACCTCCCAGGTTCCAACAGCAAGAAAAGAAGCCAAATATGGAGGAATTGCTTACCAAGTTCATGCAAGACACTTCAGGATTCATGCAAGAAGCAAGGACTACTTTCCGAAACCAAGATGCTAGCATCCGGAACCTTGAGCACCAAATGGGGAAGTTTTCAAAGCAATTGGCAGAAAGATCTCAAGGGTCTCTCCCAAGTGATACTATCACCAATCCAAGAGAACATGCTAAAGCCATCACCCTAAGGAGTGGGAAAAATCTAGAAATTCAGCAAGAAGTGAGAAAAGAAGATGAAGAAGAGGAAAATGAGAAGCACAAAGAAAATACAAAAACAGATTTGCTTTCTAAAACTCTTCCTCCATATGTTCCTCCTATTCCTTTTCCACAAAGATTGAGAAAAAATAAGTTGGACAAGCAATTTTCTAAGTTTCTAGACATCCCTTTTGCAGATGCATTGGAACAAATGCCTACTTATGCCAAGTTCATGAAGGAAATGTTGTCTAACAAGAGAAAATGGGTGGATCATGAAACGGTGATACTAACCGAGGAATGTACAACAATCTTGCAAAATAAACTTCCACAAAAGCTAAAAGATCCAGGGAGTTTTACTATTCCTTGCACAATTGGAAATTCTCACTTCAATAAAGCTTTATGTGATTTAGGAGCAAGTATAAATCTAATGCCATTTTTAGTTTTCCAGAAATTGGGGATTGGTGAAGCTAAGGCAACAACCGTATCTCTCCAACTAGCGGATCGATCCATCAAATACCCAAGAGGTATCATAGAAGATGTTCTTGTTAAGGTTGACAAGTTTATTTTTCCTGTAGATTTCATTGTATTGGACATGGAGGAGGACAGAGAAATTCCACTCATCCTAGGCTGACCATTCTTAGATACAGGAAGAACTCTTATTGATGTCCAACAAGGAAAGCTTATACTTAGAGTGCAAGAGGAACAGATTGTGTTTGATGTGTTCGAAGCTATGAAGCATCCCTCCACAAGTGATTCATGTTTTCAGATTGATACCATCAACAATTTGGTTTCAGATACCTTCAAGGAAAATAATCCAAGGGAACTACTAGAAGCATGCATTACCAAATCAGGGAATATTTCTTCTATAGACATGAGCATTAGAGAGTGTGCACTCTATTTAGAGGCTTCACCACCTTACACTCACAAGAAGAAGCCAAATTTTGAAGATCTTCATAAGAAAGAAGCCTCTCAACAGAATTTACTGACTTCTGATCCTCCCAAGCTTGAGCTTAAAACTTTACCTTCTCATTTAAAATATGTTTATTTAGGAGTTGAAAATTCTTTTCCAGTAATTGTCTCTTCCTCTTTGACAGGTCTTGAAGAAGAGAAACTACTTTGGGTGTTAAGAGCTCACAAATCAGCATTGGGTTGGTCAATAGCCGATATAAAAGGGATTAGTGCTTCAATTTGCATGCACAAAATCCTTATGGAGGAGAGCCACAAGAGCACGATACAACCACAAAGAAGGCTCAATCCAAACATGCAAAGAAGTGGTAAGGTCTGAGGTTCTCAAGTTGCTGGACGCAGGTATCATCTATCCAATTTGTGATAGTTCATGGGTAAGTCCAGTTCAAGTAGTACCAAAGAAAGGTGGTATTACAGTTGTTAGGAATGAAACCAATGAACTTATTCCAACAAGAATAGTAACAGGTTGGAGGGTGTGCATAGATTATAGGAAACTCAATGATGCCACTCGAAAAGACCACTTTCCACTCCCTTTTATTGATCAAATGTTGGAAAGGCTTGCTGGTCATGCTTATTACTGTTTTCTTGATGGATATTCAACATACAATGTAACGCCCCGGATCCGTGTTTTTCATTAAAGATATAACACATCTCCCAGGGGTTAGTTAAGGATCCCCAAAAATGGTGATCGCTGGATAATCACATACAATTTACATCACATCAGAGTGCACAATTAAAATTCTCATCCAGGCAATTTATAGCATCTTCAAATACATCAAATGATTCCAACTTACTACCTTATTACAATTCCCACAAATTCAATTTAACAAAGTTTAAGACCAAGCAACCCACTAGTCTAAGGACAGTAGTAATAATCCTCCTCCCTATAGGTGTCAGTCGGATCTACCCCCGTAGGCGCCTCACCACGAAGATCTGAAAAACAAAACAAAAACGAGGGATGAGATACGAATATCTCAGCGAGTGACACATGCATGCAGAAATAGTCAACACAGTTATAAGACATGCTTCGACAAATAACCAACAATTTAAAACAACGTACTTCCGATAACAACACAAAACAAGGTCAATGTCATGCATATGGTTACATTGATTAATTTACATGCCAAGTAGACACTCCACACCTCCATGTACACAGTTCCGGCCTACTCAGGGTATCGGACACTTTGAAATGACGGCCTACTCAGGGTATCGTCATCCAATGCCGGCCTACTCCGGGTATCGGCACTGACAACCAGGCCTACTCAGGGTATCTGGCTGCTCTACACTAGTCGTGGCAACACACAAGGCCATGAAATTACACCAATAAACACATACCATCACATTACTAAGCTTATCAAGGATCCATGGGAAGCTAAACCCAAAGCCGATAAATAACCGATAAAAACTCCGCATTCAGTGCACACATCACAAGTTGTTCCAGCTAGAACATCAACTCACACAAGTAAATAATCCTTGCAACATAGTTCAGAACTTGCCATCAAGAAAACAGGGTTTAATAAATCTCAATCAAGTACAGTGTGTAATCCAAAAAGAACTAAATTAAAAGCCCCCGTGTTGGGTATCCAGAACATCACCTAAAATGTTGCCCTACATCTACCTTGGAAGCTCTTACGAAATTCTAGAATCTATCTTCAATGTTCTCATAAGTAATTTTGTCTCTAATGTCCTAAACAAGTACTTTGCTAAGTGATCGAAGACCTTCTAGCATCAAAATCCCCATTGGTTTACTCAATTATGAAATTCAGCAATAAAAGTGGACTATGCGCTCACCTCCTGAAGTGAGCGCCAGGTGAGCGCCAGTCAGCGGATAGGAATCAGGCAAAATTTGGCTAGGCGCTCACTCGATACTAAGTGAGCGCAAGATGGGCGGGAAATGGGCACGAGGTCGGCGCCAGTTTCGCGTGAGATTTGCGCATGCTTTTTAAGTGAGCGCGAGCTGAGCGCCAAGTGGGCGCGAGCTCGGCGCCAGGTCAGTTTTTACTATGCGCCTACTTCCCGAAGTGGGTGCAAGTGGGTGCCAAGTGGGCGGATACCCACTGTGTTTTTCAAGTCTTTGTTAAATCCAAATCTTCAACTCTGGCCGAAATTTTTCAGTCTGTAACCACTTCTCTAGTCTCCTAATACCCCCAGAACACATTCAAACCTATTTTGAATTTAATCTAACATACTTTTCAATTATCCCCAATTTGTTATACAAAAAAAACCCTTCGGACTGTCTTCGCCCAGAAACCCAGTGAATAATTCATTCGATAACCATGTATTCATTGAAACAAAATCTACAAATAACATAAACCAGGTTTTAAAACAGTGCCACTCACCTTTTTATGCTTCCAAGTCTTGGCAACAGCAACCCAGAAAATCCCCAATCACTTCGGCCATCTGCTTGCTCTGGTCGAGCAGGGGTTTTCTGAAGGAAGAAAGCCTTTCCGAACTTCTTCTTGGCAAAAACTTACTGGCAGTAAGTCTTCCTTAGCTCGACTCTCCCACCAAAACCTCTCCAACTCCTTTTCTCGAAGAACCCTAAACAAAAGCCGCAGCCGCAACCTTCTCAGTAGAATATACGCGTATTCAAGGCAAAAACCCAAAACCTAATTTCTTAAACTATTTATACCTTCTGCAATACGCTTGGACGCTTGCTGCTCGACGACCCCTTTCAACTCTGATATTGTGTGAGCTCGCCCACCAAAACCCCTACATCCACACCTTATTAGTTTAGATATTTATTATTGTAATTATTTTTATTTTTTTTTCCATCAAACCTAAAAATAAACGGGGTTTTACATACAACCAAATCCAAATTGCACCAAAAGATCAAGAGAAGACTACTTTTACTTGCCCCTATGTAACATTTGCCTATAGGAGGATGCCTTTTGGTTTGTGCAATGCTCCAGCCACTTTTCAGCGATGCATGATGGCAATATTTTCTGACATGGTGGAAAAGTTTCTGGAAACTTTCATGGATGATTTCTCTGTTTTTGGTTTCTCTTTTGATGCTTGTTTGAATCATTTATCTATGATATTGACAAGATGTGAAGAAACTAACCTTGTGTTAAATTGGGAAAAATGTCACTTCATGGTGTAGGAAGGAATAGTGCTTGGTCATAGGATCTCATCCAAAGGGATCGAAGTGGATAAAGCCAAGGTGGAGGTTATTGAAAAATTACCTCCACCCACAACAATCAAGGGTGTACGGAGTTTTCTTGGGCATGCGGGGTTTTACCGTCGTTTTATTAAAGATTTTTCTAAAATCACTCAACCCCTTTGTAGCTTATTGGTCAAGGATACACCTTTTATTTTTTCAAAAAGACTATTTGCATGCTTTCGAACTTTTGAAGGAAAAACTGATTTCAACCCCAATAATTTGTGCACCAGATTGGGAGCTACCTTTTGAGTTGATGTGTGATGCTAGTGATTATGCTTTAGGAGCTGTTTTAGGACAGTGGAAAAATAAATTATTGCATGTCATTTACTATGCTAGTAGGACCTTGAATGATGCGCAACTCAATTATGCTACAACTGAAAAAGAATTATTGGCTGTAGTTTTTGCCTTTGATAAGTTTAGATCTTATTTGATTGGCTCCAAGGTTATTGTATATACTGACCATTCAGCCCTCAAATATTTGCTAGCCAAAAAGGAGGCAAAACCAAAGCTATTTCGGTGGATTCTACTTTTGCAAGAGTTCGACTTGGAGATCAAAGACAAGAAGGGAACCGAGAACCAAGTAGCTGATCATCTCTCTCGACTTGAGCTTGAAGATGAAAAAGCCACCACATCCATCCCAATCAATGAGGTATTTCCTGATGAACAACTTCTTGCCTTTTCATTAATAGAAGTTCCCTGGTATGCAAATTTTGTGAATTACTTGGTTGGCAATGTGGTCAATCCGGAGTTCTCATATCAACAAAAGAAGAAATTCTTTTCGGATGTAAGGCATTACTTTTGGGAAGATCCTTTCCTTTACAAGCATTGCAAAGATCAAATCATTAGGAGTGTGTACCTGAAGAAGAGATGGAGAATATCTTAAAGCATTGTCATTCACTCGAAGTTGGAGGCCATTTTGGACCAAACAAAACTATTGCTAAGGTGCTACAATCAGGTTTTTATTGGCCCTCCCTCTTTAAAGATTCTTTTGCTTTTGTTTCCGCATGTGATCAATCTCAAAGAAGTGGAAATATTTCAAGAAAAAAATGAATGCCTCTAAACAATAATCTTGTTGTTGAATTATTTGATGTTTGGGGCATTGATTTTATGGGACCATTCCCTTCATCTTTCTCAAATCAATACATTTTAGTTGCTGTTGATTATGTTTCCAAATGGGTAGAGGCAGTAGCCCTCCCTACAAACGATTCTAAAGTTGTGTTGAATTTTTTGAGAAAACAAAATTTCACCAGGTTTGGCACTCCAAGAGCAATCATTAGTGATGGGGGAAAACACTTTTGCAATCAGCACTTTGAGGCACTCTTACGTAAATATGGTGTTACACATAGAGTTGCCACTCCTTATCATCCCCAAACAAGTGGTCAAGTTGAGGTTTCCAACCGGGAACTGAAGCGCATATTGGATAAGACAGTTAACTCATCCCGAAAGGATTGGTCAAAGAAGCTTGATGATGCATTGTGGGCATACCAGACTGCTTTCAAAACACCAATTGGATGTCTCCATACTGACTTGTCTATGGAAAAGCTTGTCATCTCCCGGTGGAATTAGAACACAAGGCCTACTGGGCAATGAAAACTTTGAATTTTGATCTTGTGACAGCTGGAGAGAAGAGGCTTCTACAACTAAATGAGATGGATGAATTTCGGCTTGATGCTTATGAGAATGCTTGAATTTACAAGGACAGAACAAAACTCTGGCATGATAAGCACATTCAACGGAAGCAGTTTCTAGTTGGCTAGAAAGTGTTACTCTGCAACTCTAGGCTGAGATTTTTTCCGAGCAAGCTTTGTTCTCATTGGTCTGGCCCTTTCACTGTGGTAACAGTTTACCCCCATGGAGCTGTAGAAATTCATCATGACACAAAAGGCACCTTCAAGGTCAATGGTCAGAGATTAAAGCCTTATGTTGATGAGGATTTCAAGAACTACAAGTCCTCCTATTTGCTCCACCCGTCAACATAAAAGATGGTTTTCAGTCAAGCTAATGACTATAACCAAGCACTTCTTGGGAGGCAACCCAAGTGTTTTTCATTTTATTTTTTTGTATTCTACTTTCATTTTTACTCATTTTTTTATTATTATTTTTTTTCAGGTTCTTGAAGGTTATTCATAGTCATACAAGTCCATCCTACAGTCCATCTCAACATCTGAAAATCTGGGGAGTATTTTGTCCCTTTCTCTTTATTTTCATTTTGCTATTGAACATTGAGGGCAATGTTAGATTCAAATTGGGGGAGTTGTGCTGAAATCTCATGTTTTGTTGACCTCTATTTTGGTGATCTCAAACCCAGATTTTTTAGTTGATGTGCTGAATAGCCTGCTGGTAGGATAGTTTTCTTTGTGATGTGAATTTCTAGCTCATGCCTAGCAATCCAATTAGTTTAATATTCTTGGTTAAGCTTAAACAATTGAACACATAATCACATGACTGGGAGATCTAAATTTTGGCCTTTATTACTTATCTTTGGATAGTGTGATTTCATTTGTCTCACTTTGAACTTAGCACGAGCACACTAATGCATTGTGTGTGGGGTATGAGAACTGAAACCATTCATAGAAGTTTTGATAACTTGAGTTCGGTTGATTGACTTATAGATGGACAACTTTGGCATGGTATTTGTGGTATGAGAAAAGAAATTTTTTTTTTCAGAGTAACAAACAGTGCTAAGAGATTTTGAGCTCCTTTTTACTAAGTAACCAGGCCTCTTGCCTCACTAAGCAATGATTGTTCGCGTCAAAAGGTAAGGAGTCTTAAATGGTTGATAATGTGGCTAGTTTAGCTTTGTAGCCTTTTTGACTCGAGTTAGTAAAACTTGTAGGGGTGTCTTCACACCTAATGCCCTTTGAGCCTTCTGGTTCGGGAGTCATTGGTCCAACACTCGATAAATGGGTCAATTAGAAAGCTTAAGGAAGCTAGACCTTACATAGTCCACATGTTGTGAAAGAAAAAAAAAAGAAATATAGAAAATGAAAGTCAAAATTTCATGCTTTGGTTGTTTCATCAAATAAGGAGTCCTCTGAATTTGGGTTTGTTAGAACTTTTATAATGGAATTATTTTGAAGCCTCATAATGATGTGTTAGATCACTTTACACCAAAGGCACTTGTGATGTTCCACTATCTAAGTATAAGTGATTAGGCTCATTGTTGATTTCTTAAGATCGTGAACATGGAGTTTCAAATTTTAAGTTATCCTTGAATATTATGTAACACCGCAGACCCATAACCAGCAAGATATTGTCCGCTCTGGGCCCAAAGGGCCCTCACGGATTTGTTCTTAAGGGACATCACGAGAAAACTTCCCAGGGGGTCACCCATCCTAAGAGTGCTCTCACCTGAGCACGCTTAACTTTGGAGTCCCCAGGGGATTTAGTCTCGTGTTGTTCCTTAAAAGGCCTCTTGCTAATTTGGGGGTCTTAAGGTTACTTATAGCATCCCCGAGCGTTGTGGGATCCCAATCATATGCACATCCATGCCTGTAGCTTTCCATGTGAGCTCTACACCTTCACAGCTACCAGACAAGATGTTACATACTCCCCTCCATGGGACAACGCGTCCCCGCGTTGGGCCGGACCCGCACAGTTTTCGGTCGGGGTAGGCTCTGATACCATTTGTAACACCGCAGACCCATAACCAGCAAGATATTGTCTGCTCTGGGCCCAAAGGGCCCTCACGGATTTGTTCTTAAGGCACATCACGAGAAAACTTCCCAGGGGGTCACCCATCCTAAGAGTGCTCTCACCCGAGCACGCTTAACTTTGGAGTCCCCAGGGGATTTAGTCTCGTGTTGTTCCTTAAAAGGCCTCTTGCTAATTTGGGGGTCTTAAGGTTACTTATAGCATCCCCGAGCGTTGTGGGATCCCAATCATATGCACATCCATGCCTGTAGCTTTCCATGTGAGCTCTACACCTTCACAGCTACCAGACAAGATGTTACATATTAACTGTTGTTTTGGGTGTTGCTTTATCTTCTTTGATAGCATGTGTTTGAAATCAATTTCATGTTTGTGGGTATCATCCTGGTAAACCCTCACGAGACTATAACTCGTCCACTAGGGGCACCTAGGGGTTTAAAGGCTTGTTGCATATGCTAAATGCAATCGAGAGTGCCAGCGAAAGTGGTATAGTTATGACTTTCTATTTTAATTGTTTTAGTTCAGTTTTGCTAGGGACCAGCAAAAATTAAGTTGGGGGGTGTGATAAGTCATGAAAATACCACATTATAGCACATTAATTTCATGACTTATCTGGTTTTATTTCATCTTTGTATTTTATTTTCATTGTCTAAATTGTGCCTAATTTGTTGATGTAGAGATATTCTTGGTGGTTATAGAAGTCACGGTTCAAACGGCGTAACATTCGGAGTCAAATTGCAGAAGTTATGATCAACGTTCGCTGGCCGTTCGATTGTCGTTCGAACATTAGTGTTCTGCAGAAAAACCCAAAAGTAGCGTTCGCTGGCCGTTCGACTGTCATTAGAACGTTAGTGTTCTACAGAGAAATCCGAGAGCAGCGTTCGCTGGCCGTTCGATGAACGTTCGAACAAGAGAAGAGGAAACAATTGTTTGACTTGAACGTTCGACTCGCGTTCGATAGTCGTTCGAACGATCAAGTAGTAAAAACTGTTATAAAATTCCGAACTTTGCGGATTTGTTTCCTTTTTCTTGGGGATCTTCTTCTAGCTTTTAGGAGGATTTTAAAGGGTTTCTAATTGAGGAGATTAGGTCGTTTTTGGACTTCTAAGTCGTGGATATACAAGAAAAGGAAGTTCTCTTTTCCTTAGGAGTTTTATTGAAAGGAAAGTTTCTATTCCTCTTCAAGGATTCTTGGGCAAGCTTATGGGATTTCTATAAAGGAGAGAGCTGGAACGTGAAAAGGGAGAGTTGATGCTGGGAACGTGAGAAGGAAGCTGGACTGTAGGAGAGATCAGAGCTTGGATCGTCATTAGTTTATTTCTTCTCTTTCTTTTATTATACTCTGTTTTTGATGGTTGTTCTTAGTTCAATCATGAACTAACTTTTATTACTAAGGCTTTGATGTAATCTAAACATGATGTTTTAATTCTGAATATTATTGCTAATGAATTTATGATTCATTCTTTGAGTATTTTATTATTGTGCTTAATCCAATTGAATACTTGATCACCATTCAGTTGTATTTGGTAGTTGTATTGAGACTGAGAGGAGATATACAATTTTATTTCCTGTGATAAAATACCATATTCTACATGTTGATAGAGATATTGACATGGTTTATGTAGCTTTGTGTTTTGTACATGAAAGTCCACAGATCTTAATGTGCCTTTTTGCTTTTAAATTCACATAGAGATATCGTGAGTTATCGTGGGGAGGTAAGTTCGTTGGTACTCGAGAGAGACCATTGGATAGGATAGGGATTTTCGCTTTCAAATTGGATTATAAAATTCAGTAGCATGTGTATTCAAGATTTAATTCAGATTGGCTTATGATGAAATCAAATGCCTTAGTATTTTTAATCTCTTATTGAATCTTACTCTTTTATTTTCTTAGTTAATAATTTTAATTGCTAGTTAAACACCCATCTCACTTTTTGATTATCCAAATAAAATTTAGGATAGTAATTTCAGTATTTAGTAGCTACAATTCCCTGTGGGTTCGACACTCTATTTCATCACTTTATTACTTGTTACGAATTTGTGCACTTGCGAAAAAGTACATCAATCAGCAATGACAGAATTCAGAATCTCCCAGAAAGACTGGACATAGCGAAAACCCGAAAAAAGGGCGTTGTGTGGTTAGTCACCCAAAAAGAGAGAGAGAGAGAGAGAGAAAAAAAAAGAACCGGTTACATCTGGATTGAGCAGGGCAAGATACTGGAGAGAGCAATGGCAGTGGCAGACAGTAAACTAAGAAAAATGCACGGATCTGAGGGGCCCAGACCGGCAGGTTGCGCCTGAGTCAAAGACTTCACTGTGGCCTGTGATGACAATGCTACTAAAAATACCAAGCACTCCAAGTCCCGTCTGACCATGGAAATTTCTTTGATACTGCAGACACAGGCACACACTGTCACACCCATTTTCTCTATAATTATTCTGCTTAACTATTTGTGAGTTCCACATTGTGCTACTAACCTGAGTTGGTAATCTCCTGACCTTGGCAGAGGCCGCTTCTAGCTGCAATGGGCAAAGGGCTCAGAGCAAGAAGAGAATAAGAGAAGTGTTTTGCATTCCTCAACTAGTCCATGGCTAACATGTTGTCTTTTCCCCCCTTCACAGGTACAGCGAAAGTGGGATGACGGGCGTCTTCTCCTAAATCCCCAATGGAGTGCCCTCAATAAACAGAGTATAATACCCTCCAAAATCCCCAATGGAAGGCTTTCAGGAAACGGAGGACGAGATCCCCAAATCCCCAGTGGAGTTCTTGCTAAAAAGAAAGGGTGATGCTCGACGATGTAATCTTCCCAAGCCTCGCCCAGTCTGAAGAGGCTAGCTTTGCAAAGAAGAGCGGAAAGATGACAAAACAAGCTCGCATCAATCCCTGGTAGAGTCTCTTGCACTCAGCACAGATGAGCATAAGGAACTCACATTGGAGCAGAGGGAAAAGACCTTACGAAGGAAAATGACAGCGTGAGGAACCCCATTCATCCCCAGCGGAGCATCCTTCCCAAGGGAACTCCCACGCTTGTCAGAAACAAGGCTTGACCCGAAAGAAGAGTCAATAAGGAAGAGGTTCCTGCCTAATCCCCAGCAATTGTCACTCCAAGCTAGGAGGCCTCTACCCCGTCCAAGAAAGAAAAGCCAACCAGAAGGCACGCCACAGAAGAAAGAAGCGGCAAGACATGAAGGAGAACTAGCGAATATGAAGATCTCATCGGGCAAGATGGCCCTTTTGTAATTTTTGATTTCACACTTTTATAAATAGAATAGAGCAGGTGTGTGAACTCCCTTGAGGCATATGACAACACTGGAAGCACCTCCTCACCAATAGCAACTCCTCCTCTGCCCTTCCCTCCTCCTTTCTCCATTCGTCCCACATCCTAAACCAACTCCTGGCCATCAAATCTTGAAAAAAAAACTGTTAAAAGCCTCAAGTAAAAGACACAAAATGGATCAAAAGTCTGAAGTTACCTAAAAGCTTTAATGGAACAAACAAGAAAAAAAGAATATTGTCAAGTGCCTGGGATCAATGCCGAAACAGGTTGGCGAGCTCAAGTCCAATCTAATCTTTTCCAAACTTAAATCTAATCGCTGAAGAGTTGCCCTACAGGAACCCGAGGAAAAATGGTAACGAAACTCCGAAGCCAGGAAGTGACGCCACATCACTTGGCCGCTTCCCTCTCAAAATGAAAACTTCAAAGGACTAAGCTAGTCGACCATGTCGACAGAAATGCCCGGCGCAAAAATAAGATTCTTTTTTCTCTTTGCCGTTCATCCGCAAGGTGACTCCAGCAAAGAGGGGCAGCTGTAAGCACCTCATTTTTGTGCTCCCAGAAGAGCCGGAAATGCAAACCCTGGGCAGAAAGTCAAACCCTAAGGGGTGAAAAGTTGACCTTTTGATCGAGTGATAATTGGCCACCTTGCTTTATTTCAATGAATAGAGAATCCCGACACAGTTCCAACGCAATTGAGTTTGCTGGAATCGGAGTCCAGATGAAGGTTCTATGGGTTGGTCAAACTTAAAGGTGGCCCGAAAGTTGACTTTTGTCGAACCCCGAGTCAGGTGCTTACCCCTATGTCATTGGATAGAGGGCTCTGATACGGTTCTAACGCAACCAAGTTTGCTCGAATCGGGGCCCGGATGAGGAATATATGAGCTGTCGAAGTTCCCGGGCAACAATGTCAGAAACTGCCCACGTGGCAAAGAAACTACACATGTGGCAAGAAACGTAGGAAAATATCTCAAGGAGCAATCCGTAAATATCCAAAATCCGCCAAATATCTCAGGGATCAAACCAAAATTACGCAGGGGGCTATCTGCGAATATCTCAGTGTCAAATCGGTCAAATCCAAGGAGCAATCTGTAAATATCAAAAATATTGGCAGAGTGACCGAAACTAAATTTTGGTTCATAAAGTGATAGCGAATTTTGCCCGACAGATTGTCTGAATCCGTACCTAACAGAAATTAACTGCCAATAGAGTGCGAAAGTAACCGAAATGTTATTTCGGTTACAAGCAAATCCTGTATAACCGAAATTAATTTTCGGTTATACTGGAAAATTTGTGTAACTGAAAATTAATTTCGGTTATTCTTTTTTTGGCTATAAATAGGGACCCCAGCCATTTGGCTGGGGGTTGGTTGCTTGCCGAATTTTGGCTCCTCCCTACCCTGCTCGTCCCTCTCTTCTCTACCTTTTCCACCTTTCCAAAGCCCCTAAAACCCTAGCCCAACCCCTCCCAAGCCCCTTACCCACCATTCTTCCTCATTGCTACCACTTGGAGGAGATCTTGGAGGACTTGCTGGAGTTGAGAGGAAGCTCAAGCTGCTGTGGAGCCTTCAAGTGGGTTCAAACACCATCCAAGGAGAGTTCAACTGTAAGGTATGGCTCCCCACTAGGTTTTATTCATCATATGTAAATTTAAGCTCATTTGGAGCAAGTTGATATTCAAGCATGCTAGGATATGATTTGTTGCTCACCATGTATGTTCCCTCAACCCCCCCCCCCCCCCCCCCCATCATCTTCTTCATGGCTTTACGGTTCAATACCCTTCTATGGTAAGAGAAGATGGTACCGGTAGTTCCAAGAGGGTCTAGGGAATGGTTTGGTTGGCTTAAGGTGGTTGTTACAACACCATAGTGCCACTGTTGTGAGGGTTCTCCTTATTGTTTTGTTTGTCACGATAAGAGGAGCATGTTCCTCCCTCTTGAATCTTAATGTAACCCAGGCTATCACGCCCTAAATCCACATCTCACGACTTACTATGCATGAGTAGGACCGAGCGTAACCTTGCTCGTAAGCGAATCCGAAAATGCATTTATTTCTCAATAAATACTTGAGTATTTAATTTAATACTTCTTCAATCAGAGTTAAAGCGGAATTTAAACCAATATAACAATTAAAATCAAAATTGAACCAGCCCGAACCATGGCTTATCCACAGACATCCAATTACAATTCTTGAACCCCAATGGTTCATAAAATACATCAACATCAAAGATCTTTGCCAAAGCAATAACATTTCAGACAACATGTTCATCATTCTAATCACCATCCCGTCACCATATTTCATTATCTCAAGATTGCAGGTTTCCTGTGAAAATATAAGGGGTGAGTCTCAAAGAAACCCAGTAAGTGAGGTTAATACACCCCGTATGAGAATATGCATAATATTCCTTATTTAAATAATATATGTACACCAAATTGATATTTAATATATTATCATTAAATATGCAGGGTTTTCCTAAGTTGGGTTCATAACATATTTACATATATATTTTAATATTAACAATATTAAACATAAGGGATCATGAATTCTAACATGAGAACAATAAATTAATCATGATAAAAAGAAACAATAAATAAATCTTAATCTAAGTGTTAGAAATACTTACCTGTGATTTTTATGGACATATACCTTACAGAAATATAAATAACAAAATAAAAGTAACCGAATGTAAAGAAATATTAACCACCAAGTATCATCCTCACATCCCAGTAGACATCTAGGTCACGCTGGGTACTGAATTAGCATTATGTCTGCTAACAGTACAATCGTCTCAATATCCTCTTCCAGTGGGCGTCCCTCACTGGGTACTGAACTAGTATAGACTAGCAGTAAACACACTCCCAATAGAACGTCCCTGATAGACTACTTAACTAGTGTGTGGCCTCACAACTAGAAGTACCATCATATATGTGTCTACCAGTCTTCATATTGGGTACTGGACTAGTGAACCCTTGCCACTAGCAGTACAATCGCATCACAATCATCCCAGTGGTTAATCACACACCGGGTACTGAACTAGCGTGGCTAGCAGTACAATTTAATCATCATCCCAGACATCTCAAAATGCTGGGTACTGAACTAGCAACTCGTGCTAGCAGTACAAAATTATATCTCCCAACAACACTTGGTGTTGGGTACTAGACTAGTATCAAGATACTAGTAGTACTAATATCCATATAATCATGTCTCATTTACAACTACCAACTCAACATGCCATGCTTTGATTTAATTTCAACAATTATTAAACATTCCACCAAGTCATATAATTTCAAACATATAAACAACAATAGGGCGTATGCTTATGTTATGGCACATGAAACAACCCCATCTCCTTATCTCTCTTCCACTTTAATTAAAAGACATAATAGCCAACCCCATCACTTCCTTTCTCTTTCTTTCTCACTTTCCCATTCCTAATTGATAATGGAATTCAGCAAATAAAGGGCAAAGTAAATAAATGCTGTTTTTAAAATAATTATAGAACATTAATCCATAATGCTTGAAGACGAGCAAAGCAAACCCCAATATAAGGAAATCTGAATTCTGATTGTAATAGCTTTAATGAGAAGAACTAATTAGTCAGCTGAGTTGAGAACCAAACAGTAATTAAAAGTTCACAGGTTTTGCACATGGACGTAACATCCAGATTCCTCTTTATTTATTTATTTATTTTTTATGAAGTCCTCATCATATTCACAAGTGGACTATAAATAGTGTTTGTCTTAATGAATTCTTTATTGAATGAAACAACTATGAACAGTGTGAACAGTATGGGTTTTTCCGCAATTTGGATGATGATATCATCATCCACTAAAGGGATGATGATAGCATCGATTCTTTATTGCTCTTGGTTGAATGAACAATGAATAGTTGAATGAACAATGAAATGGACGACTCCTTCTAAATGTATTGTTGGAGGATGATGTCATCATCCACTAAAGGGGTGATGACATCATCATTTCTTTAATTTTCTTGAATGAACAATGAACAAAGAATTCAGCCTGTAGGTTACGAAAACATCAGTGGCTTACAATCTACGTTAACAGAGAAAGATATTTCCATATTTTAAATCTGAAATATCAGCAGCATTTTGGCTCCTTTTTAACAAATTTGTCTTACTCGGTACAAATTGTTCAAACATAGAAGGGGTTACTAATTAAATCAGAAATAAACTAATTTGTCCTTTTCAATATATATCAGTAGGAACAAAATACAAGAGATAACAGCAGCATTCGATTCCTTTTTGTCAAAACAAATCTATAACTTTCTATGTAAATCATCCAACTAAAACAAAGGAATCAATGCACAAAATCATATGAAATATATTAAACCCACTTACTTGTATGAAACCTTTGGATTACATCCATCTCCTCTCTTTTGTCATTTTCATCTTCTCTTAATCCCAAGAACAAAATAAAACATGGAGGTAAGCATATGAGAAAGAGATGTGAGAGGAAGAGAGAGAGTGAGTGAAATGGAGAGGAAAAGAGGGCTAAACGTGAGAGAGAGTGGATGTGGCGGCTAAGAGAAAAGAAAAGTGAAAAGAGGATGTGATGTGTTGTGAAAGGTTAGGGTTTTAAATGGTTTGATTGGGTGTGTGTGTAGGTAGGGAGTTATGTGTTTAGCACCAAGCAAAAGCAAATATGAAAGACTTTGACCGGTCAAATTTTGACCTTGGTCAAAATTCAAAAAGGAAATTTTAGGTCCTTACACAGGCATAAGCCCCCTCTTCTTCCTTTCTTTAGATATCACCATCTTTTAGGTTTCGTAAGTTCCATTGTTTGCATGTGTTTTCCATAAGGTTTCCATCTTTTTTTAGTCACTGTTTGAGGCCATGAAAGGCATGAGAAGCATGCCTAGGTAAGTCATATTGTGTGATTTTTGTGTGATATTTGTCCCCATGAAAGCATGTTAGCTTGTTTTGGAGCAAGGGAAAAACAAACCAGGGATACTCAGACCCCTGGTTAGCCCTTGCTTTGGTTTGGAAAAGGGGGGAAGAAACCCTTTGATCCCCCTAGTGTTTGGTCTTGAAAGCCCCAAAGAGATGAGCCAAATGGCTATCATTCGTACCATTATGGGGCCACACAGAGGCCCATAGGAGCTTCATACATGCTCACAAATGTCCTAGACTGGCTTCCTGCTAAAAAATGCAGAAATCATTTTCGGCAGGTTAACCGAAAACTCAAATCCGTTACAAGGGCTTTCTAGCTTAACCGAAACTCAGTTTCGGTTAAACCAGAAAGACAGTGTAACCGAAATGTATTTTCGGTTATGCTGCAGGTTGTGTTCGACCGAAAGTGGATTTCGGTTGCTTCTAAAATTCTCGAAAAACCTGATTTTGCATGCTTGCTAATTTGCTTGGTTATTTGAACTGAACCGGTTGAACCAGTAGAGTTTCCGAGCCAACCGGAAACCCAAAATGGTACACGGGCCTTCAAGCCCAACTTGATTCCTTTGTGGGCCTTCCAACGGGGCCCACTCAGTCCAAAATCACCTTTGTACATTAAACAAGATAATTAAAACGAACTAATTGGGCCAAAACCTTTGAGGCCCACCAAAGCCCAATAAAAATAAATCATGATGGCTAGTGTAAGCATGGTTTGGCCGTGACCTCGGGTGCTGGCCTATCGGGCCCACTAAGCCCATAAACCTAACTGGGCAGGGTGCAACATCCTGACCCACTGAACTACAGACCACCTGATCCAAGCCTGGACTAATGGGCCGCAAGCCCATGGTCTAGCCCTCTTGAGAACTTAAAGAAGATAAATTCAAATAAATCATTTTGGCAACCATGCGTGGCCCACCCAGGGGCCTGCAAACCAGTGCAGACCCACTTGTTGCATGAAAATCACTTAAACCCCAACTTAAAACAGGTAACTAAAATCAATTCACTTAAACCCAAGCCCAAAGGGCCTCCCAGGCTTAGATGGAGGCCCGCCAAGGGCATACGGGCTTAACCCAGCCCGCCAAGGTATCCGTGGGCCTTCCAACGGGGCCCACCCAATTAGACTCAAAGCACTTAATTAAAGAAAGATAAAAAACAATTAAAAGGGACCCACACCACTCAGGTGGTCCCGCCAGACTAAACCAAAATTGCATGCTGGATTAGGAATCGGGTGAGAAACCAGAGTTGACTCAAACCAGGGAACCCACGGGACCCGTCATCTGACGGGGTGGATTGGGCTGTCTACAGACTTCCCCAAACCACAACCGAGACCCTTCTTAGAATCTCAAAGCCGCAGACCAAAGCCATAACTAGACAAGATTAGGCACCCAGGTGTAGACACCCCAAATTGCACTATAAAATGAGAAAATAATGAAAACGTTAATTGGAATTTAAAACAAGCAAAAAATGCATGAAAATGAATAATTTAAGCTTGGACCGTATTGTATCTACGGCTAAGCGAGCCAGAATTTTATATACGGGCACGCAGTGCCCGTAATACATATACAGACACTTTTGGAGCGTAAATCATTTACGGGCACATCAGACTCGTGCGAGTTTTATTCTTCTCTTGATTTCTGAGCCTTATCTTTAGTCCAATATCCCTTTAAATGAGCGAATTATATATTTTATTCGTGCGAAATATCTTTGTGGATAAAGGATGGGCATGATCTTGTGTTTAACTCAAACTGAAACTCTATCTTGCCAAACTTTGGACCAACCATACCCCTAGGTTTGCCTATAAATAGAGGGCCTTTCCTCAAGCAAAAGGCCACAAAAATTTGAAGTCTAAGAAGCTCCAAGAGAAGAGAGGAATCCCTGCTGCCTTGCTTGCTCAATCCAGGTAAGTCCCTTTTCCCTTTTATTTTCTGTCTTCAATTCTAAAAGTAATAGTATCTTCTCCATTGCTGTAGAATAAGGCCTGATCTTTTGTACTTGTATTCCTAAACTTGCCTCTAAGTACCTCAAGAGTCTCTCTAGCAGTAAAACGTGAAGAGAGAGCTAGGGAAAAAAGAACAGGTGGATCCCTAGAATAGAACCCCATAATCTATTTTTTTCTTTTCTTCTAGAATAAAGCCTTTGATTGTGTTTGTGTACCCAAACCTATCTTCAAGTACCTCAAGAATCCTCTCTAGCCGTAAAACGTGAAGAGAGAGCTAGGGGAAAAGAGAACAAGTGGATCCGTAGGGTAGACCCCCATGTGCTCTAATCTGTGAGATGTGGCTGTTTTGAATATCATGATCATGTTTTAATTGTTTTTATGATAAATCTGAATGAATCCATGAATCTATGATGTTTATAGCATGAGATCCCCACTTTTTTGATAAAATTTGGATTTTTCACCACTTTTGCACCTACAGCACTGTTTTCGTGATTTTTTGTGATTTTAGGCTAAGATTTTGGATTTATCATGATCAATATGGTAGATCTGGATACAAAAGCCTGAAAGTAAATTCTAGGGTTTCATGAAGTTGTTTTTAAATCGTTTTTCATTATTGAGAGAAGACCCTACGGTTTAAGTTCTCCCCTTTTGATGTTCTTCATCAACGTGGGTATTTTTGGTTTTGATTTTCTGATTTAATGTGAAATTTGGGCTATATCTATATCCTGGACTATTCAAGTTCAATTTTGAAATATTTTATAAAAATCATATTTTTCTAGATTTCTAGAATTTAACTTGAAGCCAGATTTTTGGATTTTTCACTTTAAATTGATTTTATTTGATTTTATCTCAATTTTATTTTGATCATGAAACCCTAGGAATGGTATGATCATATTTGAAAGCTCTAGATCAATCAGAATATTCGTATAAAAAACCATACAATTTTTGTCTTTATGTGATTTTTCATGAATTTTATAGCAAGCCCTTTTTTCTTTGAAAAACATGAACAATACCTGGTAACCACTTTGTATGGATGAATTGGGGTGCCTAACACCTTCCCCTGTTCATAACGTAATCCCCTTACCCATCTCTGGTTGTTTTTTTAGGAGGGTTATTTTTACCCTAAAATTGCCTTTTGAGCTTATTTAATATTTTGGTGTCCATTCACACCTAAATTGAATGGTGGCGACTCTTTGTTTTATTTAATCCCGTGTGATGATTGAGGAAGTCATTGGACTTGATTTTTCCCATGTCTCACAACTGGCGACTCCGCTGGGGATTTGAGGATTTCAGCCTTTTGGTGTTAGTTCATGTTTTTGATATTTTGGATTTGCTTGCTATTTTGTGTTCTTAAGCATGTTGGGTATGTTTTAAATCTGAATTATGGCTTAAGAATTCATGGGGGTAGAAACATGCTTAATTTTGATTTATAGGATTGTTTCTACAAACATGCGTAGGGGAGGTTCGTTTTGCTGAACCATGTTTATTTCTTGCTATATTTTTATGATAGCATGTTTTAATTTTCAGCATGATCTCTATGATGCGTTTTTGGGTGTATAACATGATCATATGTTTGCATGATTAGATGATTTTTTTTATGAGCATGTTTTAGGTACTATAGGATTGTTTTGTGTATTTGTTTACTTTAAATATGCTTTCCTATTATGCCTTGGTTTGTTTATGCATGGCTGCGAAAAGAGTGGCAAGGGTTTGGGACGTTGTGAATGCACCATATTCTTACAATGCACTGTGCACATTTTATCTTTTACACAGCCTACCCTTAACCTATAGGAAGTTGAACCCGAATGTGTGTAGCTTGGCGCAACGAGGTCGATACTTCGGAAAGCGAAAGTGAAAACATTCACCTTAGAACTTTGAGCTAATGATGTGATGATAACGTGGATCTATGATTCTGGTCATCATTAGGCTTGAGCGATAAGTTGCCATTAAGCCAAAACCCAAAACCCCTACGCTTGAAGGTGGAGTTACACGTTTTTGGCTAAAGTACACAATTACGTGGGGATATGGGCTTGTAATTGTGGGAAGGCCGTTTGCATGGCTTACAAACCAGGGCATAATGCGGATGCCATATTGAAGGTAAACAAGGTAACAAGGTAATCCTATTTTTCTATATTGTTTTCATGTCATAGGGGTGTCATGGTGTCCATCAATTTGGGATAAAATTGGTCCCAAAATATTCATGTTTCCTAAAATTGGTGTAGCCCATAGGAAGAGTTTTTAACTCTGTTTATAATCAATCCTACCCAATGTTCATGCAAGAGTCAACAAAAGGGTACCAAATTCTTGAGTATGGTGTTAATTTGGAGGGTACATGTGCCCTCCTAAACATGTGTTTTAGCAAAAAGGTCAAGGTCCACTTTGGGACAGTTTAGAAGCTTTGCAATGGGTGAACCGTATGTTTGGTTGAGCAATTAAAGTGATCAAACCATGTAAAAACTGAGAAAACATAAAAGAGCTCCGTAAAACCGCATTTGATACACGGGCTGGGCTCGTCCGTATTAGTTATACGGGCTGGGTTCGCCCGAGTTTTCCATACGGTCACGGCTCGCTCGTAATTTGAATACGGGCAGGGCTGGACTGTACTGTGTATACGGTTTTCGCGGAAAATTCAATTTTAATCAGTTTTTCCCACTAAATCTTATTCCTTTAACCTTTAAATAATGATAAAGGGAAATGAGTTTGAATAAAATGCTTCAAAAAAAAAAAGAAATGTGAGAGAAAATCCTTTGGGCCTCTGAAAGCCTTTGAATTTCAGACTTTTTCTCAAAAACTCTTTGGGCCTCTGAAAGCCTTTGAATTTCAGACTTTTTCTCAAAATCTCCTTAGGCCTCTGAAAGCCTTTGAATTTCAGACTTTTTCTCAAAAAACTCCTTGGGCCTCTGAAAGCCTTTGAATTTCAGACTTTTTCTCAAAAAACTCCTTGGGCCTCTGAAAGCCTTTGAATTTCTGATCTTTTGGGCCTCTGAAAACCTTTGAATTTCAGACATTTTTCCTTTGGGCCTCTGGAAGCCTTTGAATTTTAGATCTTTTGGGCCTTTGAAAGCCTTTGAATTTCAGACCTTTTTCCTTTGGGCCTCTGGAAGCCTTTGAATTTCAAATCTTTTTCCTTTGGGCCTCTGAAAGCCTTTGAATTTCAGATCTTTTGGGCCTCTGAAAGCCTTTGAATTTCAGACCTTTTTCCTTTGGGCCTCTGGAAGCCTTTGAATTTCAGGTCTTTTGGGCCTCTGAAAGCCTTTGAATTTCAGATCTTTTTCCTTTGGGCCTCTGAAAGCCTTTGAATTTTAGATCTTTTGGGCCTCTGAAAGCCTTTGAATTTTATATCTTTTTCCTTTGGGCCTCTGGAAGCCTTTGAATTTCATATCTTTTTCCTTTGGGCCTCTGAAAGCCTTTGAATTTCAGATCTTTTGGGCCTTTGAAAGCCAAAGGCTTTCAGATCTTTTTGGGCCTCTGAAAGCCTTTGAATTTCAGATCTTTTGGGCCTCTGAAAGCCTTTGAATTTCAGATCTTTTTTTTCCTTTTGGGCCTCTGAAAGCCTTTGAATTTCAGATCTTTTGGGCCTCTGAAAGCCTTTGAATTTCAGATCTTTTTCTTTTGGACCTCTGAAAGCCTTTGAATTTTAGATCTTTTGGGCCTCTGAAAGCCTTTGAATTTCAGACTTTTTCTCAAAAACTCCTTGGGCCTTTGAATTTCAAACTTTTTCTCAAAAACTCTTTGGGCCTCTGAAAGCCTTTGAATTTCAGACTTTTTCTCAAAAAATCCTTGGGCCTCTGAAAGCCTTTGAATTTCAGACTTTTTCTCAAAAACTCCTTGGGCCTCTGAAAGCCTTTGAATTTCAGAATTTTTTCAAAAATCCCTGGGCCTCTGAAAGCCTTTGAATTTCAGACCTTTTTCAAAAATACCCCCGGGCCTCTGAAAGCCTTTGAATTTCAGATCATTTTCTCTTTATTGTGGGACCTGTTGGAAGCCCTAGAATATTCCAACAATTCAATTCCAAAAAAAAAAAAGAAAAGAAGCAAATAAAGAAACAAAATCCAAACTCGTGTTCACCCAGCTTGCACATAGGCATTCCTAGGCATGTGAATGAGATTAATTGGGCATTGATCTTTTTCCTTTATCTTTTTGCTAGGTACTAATACACTTGCAATCATAGCTCCTGTAACCAGATCAAGAGCTCGCGCCATGAATCCCATTGAGGCTGAAGCTGATGCTCCTCACCCAGATATTCTCTTGCTTCAGGAGCAAGTGGCAGGACTGGCCCGAATGCTAGAAAACATCCTGTCGGAGCAGGCCCAACAAGTGCAAGCCCAAAATCAAGCATCCACTTCCAACCCAGCACCTCCACCACAAATCAACATTCCACCTCCGGTTCAACCTATTCCTGAACCCATCTATGAACCCACCCCTGAACCTATACTGATTAGGGATGAGACAGTGGAATTGAACAAAGCCAAGGAAAAGGAAAGGATGAGGGAAGAAGTTGAAACGAAGTTCATGCACAGACTGGAAATGATCCAAGACGAACTGAGAGAAGTAAAAGGGGTGAACAACTTCGGGGGCACCAATTTTGAGGACTTATGCCTGTACCCCAATGTTAACCTGCCAGCTAAGTTCAAATGCCCAGACCTAGACAAATATGATGGCACTGGCTGCCCCATGAGTCATCTAAAGTTGTACTGCGGTGCCCCTATGCCAGTTCGGGCAGGATGAGGGCGTCTTGATTCAACTCTTTCAAAGGAGCCTAACTGGAACTGCATTGAGATGGTTCGCCACTTTAGACCACGGAAAGATCAAAATATGGAAGGACCTGGCAGATGCCTTCCTAGCTCAGTACCGGTTTAATTCAGAAATCGTGCCAGACAGGTATGATGTAATGAGAATGAGTAAGGCTAGGGATGAATCCGTGAGACAGTATGCCAAGAGATGGAGGGAGACAGCCTCCCAGGTCAGGCCACCCATGCTAGAGCAAGAAATGATTTCCACTTTCATTAGTACGCTGGGTCAACCATTCTACAGCCACCTGGTGGGTCAGACCACCACTAATTTTGTGGCTTTGGTACAAGTGGCTGACCGAATTGAAGATGGGATAAGGTCAGGTAAAATAATTGACCACTCCGCTATGGTCAGCCAACAAGACCCCAATCTATAGAAAGGAGGCGGGATAAAGAAGAATGGGAACAAAAAAGAAGGGGAGGTGAACATGTACAGCCACCATCAGGCCCTAACAAGCCCATACAAATCAACATACCTGCTCACTTTCCTACTCCACCTGCCCCATCTACCCAGGCCCCCATGAGGGTTAATGTTCCAACAGCACCCTCAGACCAAAAAAGGGTTTTTACTAAGGAGGAAAATGATGCCTATTTCGCAGCAAGGAGAAATAGGGTTTTCACCCCTATTCCAATGACTCCTCAGTTGCTGCCCACTTTATTGAAAGCAGGGTATATCACTTTAAGAGAACCCAATCCGAATGCATCCAAGGGGAGAAATTTTGACCCCTCCACCACTTGTGATTACCACATGGGTGCACCTGAGCACCCTACTGACAAGTGCTGGCCTTTGAAACATGCAATTCAGGATTTACTAGACCAGAATACCCTGTCTTTCAATACAGGGGCTCCTAATCCTCCCAGAACAGACATTGGCCAAAACCCGTTGCCTCAGCATCATGGGGCAGGCCCCTCTAATGTCATAGGGGTAATTTCCTCTGATAAAGTAACTTTTGACCCATCCCAGTTAATTGCTCCTATAGGGACAACGGTCAAGGTTTATTTTGACCAAATAATTAAGGAGACAGAAATAAATATAGTTTCAAAAGGAAATGAGAGTGCTGTTGAGAGCATTAGCTCCTCTCTAGACCGGGTTTCATCTCTCATGGCCCAAATGAATATAGCCAAATCACCTTTGGTTATCAATTGTAGTCCATCCACCTTCACTTCACCCATTCAGTCAAAACCACCATTGGTCATAAATTGTGACCACCTTAATGCATCAGTCACTTCTGCGACCCCTCAACCAAAACGGGGTCCACCATTGGTTGTTGATATCCCTCTCACTCAAATTTCATCACCCAAGTCCAAACTTCCTCCCTTGGTGATGAATGTCCCTAAGCCTTCCTACTCAGAATCGGCTGTACCATGGAACTACAGTGAAGGCTATACCACTACATTCCCTGCAGCTGAGGCAGAAAGAAAGAAAGAAGTGAACCTCATGATGAGGTCAGGAAAATGTGTAGGGGTGGAAAAAAAGCAAAAGGAGATAGAAAAAGAAAAGAAGAGAAAAATAAAGGAAAGGCCAAGGTAATGGAAGATGCCCCTCAGGTAACTAGTAGTTAGGCTGCTGACCTCATTAAAATCATAAAAAAGAGTGAGTTCAACATTGTCGAGCAGTTGAACAAAGTCCCTGCCCAGATCTCAATATTGGGCTTATTGTTAAATTCTGAAAAACATAGGGACTCCTTGTTAAGGATACTTCAGGGGGCCCATGTGCCTAAAAACATTGAACCAGACCAACTAGGCAAGATGGTTGGTCAGATTTTATCTCATAATGTTATAACTTTTTCTGAGACTGAAATCAGCCCAGCAGGGTACCATCATGTTGACCCATTGCACATAGCTGTGCTCAGTAAGGGTTGCATGATAGCCCGGGTCTTGATTGATAATAGGTCGGGTCTGAATGTCTGCCCGTTAATAACCTTTGTTAAGCTCGGTTTGGAGCAAAACAAAATTAAACAAAATGGAAGAATCATAAGAGCATTTGACAGCTCCAAAACACACTCCCTAGGGGAGGTTGAACTGCCGGTCACAATTGGACCGTATATTTTTTAACATCACATTTGAAGTGATGGATATACCTGCAGCCTTCAACTTACTCCTAGGAAGGCCATGGATTCATACAGCTAGGGCTATACCATCTACCCTCCATCAAAGAGTCAAATATATTAGAGGGCAAAAGGTGATTACTGTCCTAGCTGAAAATTTGGTTCCTCCAATGAGGTCCCCTGATGTACCCTACATAAACATGGAAATGACTGCTGACAAAATGGAATTCACTCTTTCCAGTTTGAAACTGTTAATTTCATACCTGTGGGGTATCAAGAAAAAGAAGGAAAATTGACCTGTGCTGAGAAAATGGTCAAGAATGTGCTGGAAAAGTACAACTTTCACCCTGGAAAAGGTCTGGGGGTTAACCTGCAAGGAAGGATAGAACCAGTAAAGGTTAAGAAGATGGTCCACAAAGCAGGATTGGGGTCCAAGCCAAGGAATTGGAAAAGACAGAAGGAGATAGAAGACATGAAATTCCCTCACATCAGGGAAACTTTTCCTAAGCTTTCTCACATGATTCAGCTGTCTCGTCCCCAGGATCAGTCCAAACCCCCATACTATAACATCAATCCATTCCAGAAACCCAAGACCTCAACCGTGCAACCATATGTTCCACCTTCACCGCCACAAGCATTGGGTGGGCCTGGGCCATAGGCAGAACAGGAGCAGGATTTCTCTGAGGACGTGGGAGCCTTTTTTGCCATGACAGAAGGCAACCAAGAAGAAGTAGCAGAGGAGCTACCTTTCATTGATTGGGCTGCAGTAGAAGTTCCATCTGGGACCAGCCCTACAAAAGAAACAGGCGATGCAACTCACCCAGTATTGGTGATTTCAGATGCGGACCCTGAACTTGAGGAGCAGGCTTGTATCCCTGCCCCAGATTCTTTTATTCTGAACAATTGGGAGGAAACTCCCCTTACTTTTGAAGCCGCGTTTGTTTGGCAAACAGACATGGCTTCCAAAAAAAAAAAACTCCATTAGTATAATGCCCTTTTCCTGAAGGTTTTAATGAGCCTTCGTCTTCAGGGAAAGATGTAACGCCCCGAACCCGGGTCAGTGCAAACCGACACCCGACCCGAACCCGGTTCGCTACTGTAACAACCCGAATTTAGTTCAACAACCAAATCCGAGGTGTTACTAGCCCATATCAATTACAACATCAATAACATACCAGACCAAAGAAAACAAAATCCAATCATTTTATTAAACTATCAGAGTTGCGGAAACAAGTATGTGCGGAAGTGTAGATCAAAATCCTCAACTAAGCATAAAGCTTGACCATCAGTCAGTAATATCAAAGTCTGGTAAAATGAACTGGTTACTATCTCTCTCTTATCTCTCTCATACATCAAATCCAAATAAATGATAATAAACCAATCAAAAATGCTAAGTCTATAACATCAATCCACCTCAGACAAGATCTGGATAATAATAATCCTCCGGCGAATACTCGGCTATCTCTCCCTGGAAGTCTAAGAGATCCCCCTCTCGCGTATCAGCTGAAAAAAATGGAATAGAAGTAGGGTGAGATTCGAATATCTCAGTAGGCAACACATGCATGACTAAACAGTTAATATAAGCAAAGTAACATTTCATGCACGTTTAAGCAACATAGATAAATCAGGCTCGCATAATCATTTATACCATTCATGAACACAAAACAGTTTGATAAACAGTTCTAGAAATGATTTTCAGCAAGTTTTAATATAAGAACTCAATAGCCAAATCAGTAGCATAATCCACGCATTGCCAGGATGTACTAGGCAGTCACATCCAACCAATATCCCAATCACATGCATCCTGCACGTGCACAATAATAATAATAATCATATCAAGTGTTGTGTTTTCAGTGTCATTGTAGGACTCACAAAGATAGATAAACCTTTTGAGATGATTCTCAACCAATTGCTATACCACCGTGCGACTTAGGAGCGATGCTACTAATGATACTCAAGCCCCATGCAGCGCAGCTTAGACAAGAGCCGTAGTCACCGACTTATTGCACACGTACCCATCAGAGTTGGCATGTACCACCAGCATGCAGCACCAGAATCAATACATGGAGATGGTCGCTTATCCACATGTACAGGGAATCACCAGCGGCTCACCGGGGTGTCCCTCCAGACATAGGACCTTCCCAGACAAACTAACTTGCAAAGGAAGCGCGTCGCATATAGGAGTAACTCAACCCAAATGACATATCCCTTAGCTATCTAGCTACGACTATGGATCCATAACCAGCTATGCCCACTAGACTCCAAGATTCCCTAAAGTATCATAATTCTATAAGGGTTGGTGCCTAGCGGCATATAATGGTTATATCTGTGCATTTACTTCATTATTCAGTCATTCGGATTCTGAATTCTCTTTATAATGTCTTATGATTTATAATGCCATTTAGAAGTGTTTAGATAATCAAATGGTAGTTAGGCTTCTCCAAAATCACGTTTCTCATTTTCCTTCAAAACTTGGCAACTAATGTCCTAAATATCTCCCTAATTTGTTTTTCTGTAAAACAGGGAATTAGATAGTTTATTTTGGTCTTAAAAGACCTTAGTTAATCATTAAAATTGTCTAAAAATAGTTTAGAGTTGAATTAGGTTCGAAATTATGAAACATTGGAAATTCTGCTTAGAGCGCCTGGGATCGCTCAGGATCGCTCTGGGCGGTCTCCAGTCGGCGGTAGTTCAATTTCGAGCGCCAACGGTCCGTCGTCCCGCGGTCCACGACGTCCTCAATTTTATAACCAGCGCCTAGGATCGCCGATGAGCGCCAAGTACAGTCGAGGTCGGCGGTCTTACCAAATCGAGCAGAAACAGTTCTAAATCATGATTTTTCTCGTCTAAACTCATTCTAATGTATTTATAACATGCTTAGATAACTAAATACAACATTACATAACATAGAAACATGCATTTGCGATTAAACAAGGGTAAATCCAATTTTAAAACCAAAACGATGTCACCTACCTCTATACGCTGATTCCTCCTTCTCTATTATGAACAATGGCGAACCTCTAGCACTGAGAAACTCCCTGGACGATGAACGCACGCCCAGCCCTTCCTTCTTCTTCTCCTTCTTCTCTTCTCTTTGGTCGTTCAAACAGTTCGTCGCTTGCGGCTTCAATACGAGCGAGAATACACGTATAAGATTAGGTTATTTCTTTATACATATATATACCCCCTGATCCTATGCATCTCCCATGCAACTCTTCTATACACCTTGCCCAATTAGAATACATACCTCGATATCTCACGATCGGACGGTCAGATCTGCGTCTAACTCTGGATCTCCGCTAAGTTGATCACACCCTACAATATTAAAATGTTTCTATCAATCATAACTCTCGGTAATATTATTTACTAATTTAATTTATTATTTAAGGAAAATTCGGGGTTTTACAAAAGATTTTGTAGAAGGCTCTCAAAAAACATAAAAGATTTTTCAATTTTTTATAGAAAAGATAAAATTTTCAAAAAGGTCCAAACCGCTTATGAACCCTATAAGCAAACGGAATTGGATCGGGTTGAGTATGACTTCGACCTCGAGCTTGACTTTGACCTAATGGGGGTTGAAGAAAAGACCGAGGACGAAGAAAACGACATTCCAAAAGAAATCACATATCAATTGGAGCGTCATGAAAAGGGGGTCCAACCCAATATTGAAGAGACCATATCAATAAACCTAGGGACCAAAGATGACCCAAAAATAGTGAAGATTGGTGTATGCTTATCTGAAGTACAGCGGGAGGAAATGATACGATTCTTGGCTAATTATGAAGATGTATTTGCATGGTCGTATCGGGATATGCCAGGGTTAGACACGGACATGGTTGTGCACAGGCTACCCTTTCTACCAGATGTTAAGCCAGTTAAACAAAAACTGAGAAAGTTGAAACCTGAATGGACATTGAAGGTCAAAGATGAAGTGGTTAAGCAATTCCAAGCTGGATTCTTGGCAGTCTCCACGTACCCTGAATGGCTTGCAAATATAGTACCAGTGCCAAAAAAGGATGGAAAGGTCCGAATGTGCGTAAACTACAGAGACTTGAATAAGGCAAGCCCAAAGGACAATTTTTCAATTCCACACATCGACATCTTGGTAGACAACACTACTGTACATAGCCTGTTCTCATTCATGGATGGTTTCTCTGGGTACAATCAAATTAAGATGACTAAGGAGGACTAAGAAAAAACAGCCTTCATTACACCATGGGGTACCTTCCACTACACTGTCATGGCATTTGGGCTTAAGAACACCGGGGCAACCTACCAGAGGGCCATGACAGCCTTATTCCATGATATGATCCATAAGGAGATGGAGGTCTATGTGGATGATATGATAGCCAAATCATGTGAAGAAGAAGACCACTTGATCAACTTGAAGAAGGTGTTTGATCGGCTCAGGAAATACAGTCTAAGGCTTAACCCTACAAAATGCGTCTTTGGGGCTACATCAGGAAAATTATTGGGCTTTATAGTAAGCAGGAAGGGAATTGAGATTGACCCAGCTAAAGCTAAAGCAATCATTGAAATGCCATCACCTAGAACAGAGAAGGAAGTTCGTGGTTTTCTTGGAAGGATTCAGTATATAAGCCGGTTCATAGCACAGCTCACCGCTATCTGTGAACCAATTTTCAAGCTTCTAAGAAAGAATAACCCGACAGTCTGGAATGATGATTGCCAAGAAGCCTTTGACACAATAAATGAGTATTTATTGAACCCACCTGTGCTAGTGCCACCAATTCCAGGAAGACCATTGATTTTATACTTGTCAGTTTTGGAGACGTCAATGGGGTGTGTCTTGGGACAGCATGATGATACAGGCAGAAAGGAAAGGGCGATTTATTACCTAAGCAAGAAATTTACAGAATATGAAGCAAAGTATTCTCCTTTGGAAAAGACTTGTTGCGCTTTACTATGGGCAACTCAGAAACTGAGGCATTATTTCCTTAGTCATTCTACCTTACTGATATCCCGAATGGACCCTTTGAAGTATCTATTTGAAAAACCGGCTTTAACTGGCAGGACAGCAAAGTGGTAGTTGTTACTCTCTGAATTTGACCTCACCTATATCACACAAAAAGCCATTAAGGGTCAAGCCATTGCTGATCACTTAGCTGCACACCCTTTACCAGAATACCAACCTTTGAAGACTAATTTCCCTGATGAGGCAATCCTGTTTACTGAAGAAGAAGAAGGGGAAAGCTCATGGCAAATGTTCTTTGATGGGGCCGCCAATATGAATGGAAATGGAATAGGGGCTGTTTTGATCAAACCAGATGGGGCACACATCCCGATCGCAATGAAGTTATGGTTCCAATGCACAAATAATATAGCAGAGTACGAAGCATGCATAATTAGGTTGCAAGCTGCCTTAGACCATGAAGTAGAGGAACTTGACGTATATGGAGATTCGAGTCTTATCATCTTCCAAACAACTGGAGAATGGAAAACAAAGGATCACAAATTGATCCCCTATCACCAGTATTTGGAAGAAATAAGCACCAAATTCACTCGAATTTCCTTCAATTATATGCCAAGGGCCAAAAATCAGTTTGCGGATGCTCTTGCAACATTGCCTTCAATGGTCAGTATGCCAGAAGGTGTTGACATTAGACCACTGGAAATTGAAGTCAGAGATGAACCAGCTTATTGCCTTGTTCTAGAAGAAACCCCAGAAGAAGAAGTACCATGGTTTCAAGATATTAAGAACTTCCTAAATGATCGGACTCTGCCAGAAAATGTCACTTCTACAGAGAAAAGAACAATACAGAGATTGGCAGGACAGTTCTTACTAAGTGGTGGGCAGTTGTACAAAAGATCACACAATGATATACTACTTAGATGTGTTGCCAAGACCGAGTCAGAAAGGTTAGTTGAAACTGGACATGGAGGAGTGTACGGACCCCATATGAACGGGCATATGCTTGCCAAGAAGATTCTGCGATTGGGATATTACTGGTCGACAATGGAGCACGATTGCTATATACATGTCAAAGGGTGTCATTTATGCCAAGTGTATGCTGATAACAAGAATGCACCCCCAAGTGAATTGCACAACATGACATCTCCATGGCCCTTCTCCATGTGGGGTATAGACGCCATTGGAATGATCTCTCCAAAGGCATCAAATGGACACAGGTTTATACTTGTAGCAATTGATTATTTCACTAAATGGGTAGAAGCAGCTTCATATGCAAACATTACAAGTAGCCACGTTCTGAAATTTTTGAAGCACAACATCATTTGTCGCTATGGTTTGCCAAATGCCATAGTATCAGACAATGCTTCAAACCTTAAGAACAAAGACATGAGGAAGATGTGTGAACAATTTCAGATCACCCACCACAAGTCAGCTTCTTACAGACCAAAGATGAATGGGGCAGTGGAAGCAGCAAATAAGAACAAAAAGAAGATCATTCAAAAGATGGTTGTGAGTTTCAAAGATTGGCATGAAATGCTGCCACTTGCTCTACATGCTTATAAAACCTCGATTCGGACTTCTACAGGGGCAACCCCGTATTCTTTAGTATATGGGATGGAAGCGGTTTTACCAGTGGAAGTGGAAATACCTTCATTAAGAGTGCAAATCGAAGCTAAACTAGAAGAAGCTGAATGGATACAGTCAAGACATGATCAACTCAATTTAATAGAGGAAAAGTGTTTGAAAGAGCTTTGTCATGGCCAATTGTATCAGAAGAGAATGGCCAGGGCTTACAATAAGAAGGTAAAGCCCAGAACTTTCCAAGAAGGAAATTTAATATTGAAGAAAATTTTACCCTTTTTGGAAGACCCTTGTGGAAAATTCAAACCAAATTGGGAAGGGCCTTATGTTATCAAAAAGGTCCTGTCAGGGGGTGCTCTCATCTTAATAGAAATGGATGGGAAGACTTTTCCTGAGCCAATTAACTCTGATGCGGTAAAGAGATATTTTCCTTGAACGAATATTACTAGGAAATTATCTGAGGCCATTTTTCTATATTTCCCAAAATGATCATCCCTAGTCAAGCCAATTTGAGCCTGTTCGTCTTCTTTGTTAAACCTAAACTGGACTTACAATCTTATACTGGGGCAAGGCCAATAGGGGCAAAGCCAATAGGGGCAGAAAGAAAAAAAAGAAAAAAAAATAGGGGCAAATGAAAGCCAAATACAAAAGAAGGGGAATGGGATTGAATTCATCATGACTGTAAGTCCGGCTGACCCATTTTCACACTTAGAAAATTTTGAGCCTTTAATACCTTTTCTTTCATAAACCGAGCTTAGCCTTTATTTCGTCCTATTCTTAAGCCCTCGGTGATTTTAGTATATTCATTCAACTTTCAGAGTAAGATTGGTGATGACGGAATGCAGAAGCCGGCCTTAGTGAAAACCGTAATTGGCACTAGGGGCAATAGAGGCAAAAGAAAAAAAATAATAAAAAAAGAGAAAAATAGAAAAAAAAAAGAATAAAAAAAATCAAAGTTTGAGTTGATCATATGTTCCAAGTCAGCATGAGTACTAGAAACTGAGCAGATTAACAGGGTCAGTCATGAAGAAAAAACCATTAGGGGATGATTCTAAAGGTCAAGGGGTAGACAGATTTGGTCTCTCCCTATTGCTTGGATTACCCTTTTCATTATTCAACCTGATATTAATTCCTTTGATTATATGTGATTAAGTGTTTTGGATCAGCTTTCAAAAAAAAAACTATACTTTGACCAGTGATGAGAAATCAAATACTTTTCATAAAACTTCTGTTTTTACAAGCATCTGAGAATTCTGAGGCCAATAATATAAAACCTATTTTTGAATTAAATCTATTATCTTTCCACTAATGGAGTGTGCTTTTGTATAAAAGTATGAAAAAAAAGAAAAAAATAAGAGATAAAAGAATCTAATCCCTACTCCCAAACTGTTCCTCAAGCTCCCTAATCCTAGCTGCCTGAGTTGCAATGATTCCAGAAGCTTCCTCTGCATCAGGATCGCTCAAAAAGGAGATGATCTCATCTGAAAGAGAATGCTTGATCTTCAACACCCTAAGGGTAGCCAAGGAATCCTGATATTTCTTCCGCATCGCTCGGACTTCAAAGCGACGAGCCTGCCTTTGTTCTTCAAGTTTCATCTCCATGGCAATGCGGCAAGACCTCTGCTCTTCAAGTTGCCTCTCCAGATCAATACCCTTTATCCTGAGCTCTTGTGCTTCTCGTACCCAAATTTGTTGAAGCCGCTTGTGGGTTGCCCTTTCAGACTCCAAAATGTCCTCATAAGTAGGGGGAAGAACTGCAGGAGGATCCTCTGGTACGGGGGCATGACTCTGTACTTGCTCTTTGATCCAGAAGTGATAGTCCTTCACATGGGACTCAGAAAAGACAGGACCCCGCAGAAAGCGAACATAGGACCACTCATTCATTAATTGAGCATTTAGCCCCATGGTGGCTGATGTAAGTGGCCCTACAAGGCTCTCATAGCCAGTTGGGATCATAATTCCCTGGGTCGCTCCAAACTGCCGAAGAACCCTCAAAGGAAGATAGAGAACAGCAGATTTCAAGTCTGCCAGGACCAAAAAGTTCCTATCTCTGAAGCTGATCACTGTCTCTGGATTGGGCTAATAAGTGCCAGGCCATCTCACTTGATCATCCTGGAGAATACCCAAAAAAGTGAACCATCCCTGCTTGCCGCCTTGGATATTAGGACAACCCCTGTGGCTCATCAGAACAGGAACTTTCAACCTTGGAAAGAAGCGGCGAGTTATCTCTTCAACTTGACTCAGGTGGTCAAGCAACCAAAGCTGCAAAAAAGGGGAGAATTTCAATTTATTTCAAAAGAAAAAAAAGAAGAAAAAAAAAAGAAAGAAAGAAAAAAGAAAGAAAAAAAAGAAAAAAAAAGAGAGAAAAGAAAAAAAAGAAGGAAAAGAAAAAGAGAAGAAGAAGAAGAAAAAAAATTATTATTATTTCTTTTTTACCTGTAGGATAGGAGCGCAAGCAAGGAAACGTTTCTTCTTTCTGAAATAGCAGTCAGTTAAAGCCTGGTATATCTCTGCCAAGATCATAGGAGCCAATCTCTCACGTTCCCTAACCTGGCAGATAACTGAGATGAGAGCCAAGTCAACCTGGTCATCACCCCGTGGAAAGAGCAACTGGTTGACCACTATCAGAGTCAAAGCATTAAACCTAGCATCCTTGTCCCCACTCCTTAGAAGTTTTTCAGTCAAAAAGGTCTTGGACAAGGTCAATAGGGTATCAGAAGTTCCTAAGTCTTTCTTCCCTATACCCAAGAATGTAGAGGCCTCCTTTGTAGCTAGGCTTTAGGGGCGGGTTCACAACTTTTTCAGAAAATCTTAGGCCAAGGATGGTTTCAATTTCTTCTATGGTAGGAGTCATCTCTTTGTCATCAAAAAAGAAGAGATTCAGTTCAGGAACCCAGTGTCCAATCAAGGCTTCAATGATTTCCCACTTAAAGGGAATTTTAGGGATGTGTAGGATATGCCCTAAGTGGATAGAATCCCAGCGAATTTCTTCATCAAGGGTCATGGAGTTTACCCACCTATCATAGAAGGAATCCACAACATTGTACCTGGTGAGATTAGGAGGTTTTGATCTAACAGGTTGTCTTGCAGGAGGAGATTCATTGACAGAAGCGAAAGGGGCGAGGGAAGCCATGGAAGCACCAAAGAAGCCAAGTAAAGTAGAAAACGGAAGGCTCAGGGAGTTTTCAAACTTTTAAAAGTGTCACAATGACGTTCCCCTTGAGTTTATATAGAAGATTCGAAAAGGTAGTAAAATCCGTAATTGCAATACGAGCATGGCGTGCCCGTATAAATAATATGGACACACTGTGACCGTGAATAATTTACGGGCAGAGTGCGCCCGTATTAATATTACAGGCACAGCTTGCTCGTAACTTAATTACGGTCCCTTCGGAAAAATGCCAAAAAAATGGGAATTTTGATTTCAGTAGTTTCCTAGGTTTCACCTGTCCCTGCTTTAACAGATATCATGCAAGAAAAGCTAAAAATAAAAGAAAAAAGAGCACAAATGAATAAAAATCAAATTTCTTTTATATATAAAAAGGGATACATCAGTTTGTCAAAATACATATACATGAAAAATCCTAATCTACTGTCTATGCAAGTCCACCCCTACGGCCACGGCCACGTCCTCTGCCTCGACCACGGCCTGAAGATCGCCGGGGCTCAAAAACATATCGTACTATGTTACGGGCTGTACTACGAGTCATCCTGCTCAAAACAGACTGAATATCATACCACATATATAAAGGCACAAGGCCAGCAGTGGGATGATCAGGAGGAACGTACCCTGAAGTATCTACATATCCCGTGGACTCGATATCAGAATCTGTATAAACAGACATAGAATCATCACAATCAGGATCAGCAAGAATGGACGGCCCAGTAGCATCAACAGCAGCCTTCTCCATCACCACAGCCTCCACGGTAGGCTCCACTACAGCGGCATCCCTGGCCGGCTCCATGTCCATATCCATAGAAGCATCAGGAGCAGTCTCAGGTGCTAGAGCAGACTCTGGCACATCTACAACAGCAGGAGCAACCTCAGCCTCGACCTCAGAAGCCTCTATCGATCTGGGAGAAGTCACGAACTCCACCCGTGCCACAGAGAATACCTCCCCACGAAGATTCATTGGCACAGGTGAAGCAGGTGAAGAAGGGCCGGCTGTGTCATCCTGAAAGTAAGAAAGGAAATTTTAATCAGAACAGGATAAACAAAGATAAAAGCAGATATGGAAAGAGGTGAAAGAATTAACCTGGGTATGAGATGGACCCGCCTGGTCCTGTACACCAGAAGGGCCCGCCTGGCCCTGTGCTCTGGCAAGCTGTCCCCGGAGATCAGAAATGGTAATGTAGAGGGCATCCCGCTCGGCGATAGCAGCGTCTCGCTGGCGCTTTATATCAGCATACCGAGATCGGATCTCTGCCAACTGAGCCTCCTGAAATAAAAAAGAAGATGTAAGAAAAAGCCAAGTTCAAATAGAATATATGAGTTGAAGATCAAAAAAGAAGAGGACAAACCGTCGTATCATATGCCCTAATCACCACCCCTCCTATCTCTGTGACTCCGCCACGGACAGGCATAGGTGGCATGAGGCACCCAACTGAAGCTCGCCCAAACCAGGCATCATAGTCACCCTCCTCTAATAATGTCTCTGCCTCAGTCCAATCTAGGAACTGGGCAGGATCAACAGGCAAAGGAGGAAAGGAGGGGGTAGTATCTGGAGGGATGGCAGGAATCCGGGGCTCTCCAACGTGCTGATAGAAGAAGCGCTCGCCGCAATACCAGATGCTCCCCAACTGACCAATGAAGAACTGATATCTCTGACGTCTCTGGTCAGGGGCAAAAGCATCATCTCTGGCCACATGCAGGGCCGGCACCTCATGAATGTCCTCCATCCTGGGGACGAACAGCTGAAAAAACAGAAGAGATATTAGACAAATGATCCAGAAGAAAAAAGAAAAAAAGAGAGGAAGAGAAGAGGAATTAAAGAAGATTACCTCAGATCTGTAGAGCCTGTCCAGGTGGGCCCGGGTAGACCTAGGACGACTCTTTTCAGAGTCGTGCTCCACATGACACCATCTACGAGCCATGGGATATGTCTCCTCTGGCATCGTAGAGGTAGGGCGGAAATAGGGGATATACACCCTAGAAAAGAACTGCAAAAAGAAGAAAAAGGGTCAAAAAGAATAGAAAAGAAAGAAAGAGAAAGAAAGATAGGAGAAATAATTGTTTCACCTGCAGGAAGGGCCAGAAGAATCTGCACCCAACCCCAGCTCCTCGAGAAGTGGAGAGGCCGCTCACTGATCGGCGCAGGCCAGCCAGAATAGTACCAAAAATGAGCGGGCCCCAGGCATACCTCCTCGCTCGCTGCAAGTCTCCCAATAAACTCAAAAAGTGAGGACTAACTGAAGTCGTGTCCTCTGGGAAGAAGCAGGAGCCCATCATGTACAGAAAAAGAAATCGAAAGGCATACGGGAAAACTGGATCACCGGCGGCAAGCTAGCCAAACTGCCTCACCCTGAAAGTCTCTCTCAACCAAGTCAGAGACAATCTCGCTCTCCCTCTATCCCATGCCTCAGGAGGTAGCACAATGTAGCCAAGGTAACCGGCGATCTCATCAGCATCTGGCATCATCATCTCAGGAATAATATCACCAATCATCCTGATCCTGGTGATAAGTGTAAAGTCAGACGGCCGGATCCCTATCTCGACATCTGGAAAATGGAAGCTCAATGTCTCAGGGAAGAACCTCTCCAGCAGCGCCGCAATAAGGGCTCAATCCAGGCAAACATCTGGGATGGTGATGAATAGGCCAAAGCCATACAAGCCTAGCTCCCGACGGTAGGCCGAACTGCAAGCTCCAATAAACTTAATAAAGCTGGCTCAACTCCCACGATAATGAGACATGGGATACTCCAAAGGGATATCTACTCTAATACACGCTGAGGGATGAGTCCTCAAGCCATGCAAAAGATCAGTATCCCTGATCTGGGTAACAACCGCCTCAGGGACCTCAACTCTGGTCCGGGCCTCATCTCTGACACAGCCTCCTCTGCGGCCTCCCCTACGGCCCTCATCATGGCCTACATCTCCACCTCCGCTGCAGCGCCCTCTACGGCTCCTGTCTCTGCCCGAAGCCTCAACTGCCGGCTAAAGAAGCAATTGGAAAGAAGAAAGGATCAAGGTGAATTTTATGAAGGAATGAGAAATTTCAGAAAGGTTAGAATATACCTCTGGGGTCGCCTCACGCGAATCCCCAGAAGGAAGATCAGGGATATCAGAATCGGAATCCCTCTCGGCCCTCGAAGACGAGGCCACATCCGCATGATCCCGCCTAACCCGCGAGGAGGAAGGCTCATCTGCAGGATCCCTGGAAGCTGATCTAAGGCGGGCCATCTATGGTTCAAATCAGGGAGATGTTCATTATTCTTGTTAAAATTTCATTGCTTGATTTTCATGTTTACCAAGTTTACAGGAAAAAGGAAAATGGAAAAAATGATTCAGAAATTCCTGACTAAATCAGGAATTGATCAAAGAAGATTATCCTTCTGATTTCAAGAAATTTTTAGGAAGTCCAATTATCTTATAGTAGCTTGTTTTAATTGCTTATGCTTAATCATCTCTTTTTGTTTGGTTTCAGGACAGGCCAAGTAGATGATAACAAGGAATAGTCAGTGAGGAATGTGTTAAAGTAAGATATAGCAACATCTTATGCATAAAGACAGAATCAGAAATATCATGCAAAGTCAGAGTAATCAGTCGGCAAGGAATTTAGTCCAATTTGCCAATGATAACAGGGAATCAGAATTTCAATTGGAAGCATACAAGATCAAAGCAGAAATTTAAAGCAGAAATCAAGTCTGAATAAGAAAAGTTACAAGCATGTGTCACTTGGAGGAGAAATCAGTGAATCACATATAGGAATTAAGTCCTCATCCCATCAGGAACCTAAACTCAAAGATTGCTAGCACAGGAGCAAATTTCAGACAAACCAAAATGAGCCAGGATTTACAACAGAAATCAAAGTATGATGGAGCTTATTTGTTCATAAATCAATCATCAAAACAATAACAGATTTGGCATATATTGGGCATCCAGATCATGGCATAACAAATTTCGGATGGCAAGAAAATCAGAGCAAATTCATGCATGAGCCAAGCTAGTTCAGTCATATGGTCACTTGCAATATACTATTTGCAATAGGAATGAGTGTTTCTGCCACTTACCAGGAATGATCAAGAAAAAAATGCAAGTAAGCAGCAGTCGAACCTTTGATCCACCAAGCTCCTAGAAAAAAAGAAGCCAACGAACACTGTTCGGATGGTTGCAGAAGAAGGGAACAGTCGCCCAAGGAAGAAAGCAGGTCGTCACCGGAGAAACAAGGACACGCCGGAGAATGTGAGAAAGGCCGAAGAAGACTAAGTTGCCGGAGAAGATGGTCGGCACTGTTGGAGAAGAAGAAGCAAGGACCGGAGAGAAGAGTGCGGGCGCAAGGAAAATAGGGCAAAATGCGAGCAAAAGAGAAAGAAGTTCGCGGCCGCGGTTAAGAAGGAGGTCAAAATCCGTAAAGAAGGTACGGGCTACAGGCACCCGTAAAGGTAATACGGTCCACTTCGCCCGTGTTTAAATTACGGGCAGCATCTGTCCGTAATGCAAGTACGGGCAAAGCAGAAAATTACATATTTTATTATTTTCTCCACACTTTTCAGGAGATTAATGTTTATATTAGTTGTAAGTTGCAAGGATTGCCATCTTACCCACTTTTGTTTAAAAATTTTGTCTCAAGTCTCACTTCATAGCCACGAGTGCTCAGTGAGAGGAGAGAGGAGGATTTGGCCCTTAAGCTGAGGGACTTTTAGCAAATCTTCCACAATAAATCCTTTTTCACCCATTTAATCCTTGCAAAATGCAATTAGTTAGACAAAGATCTCAACAAGTGCAATTGGTGGGTCTTTTTGCTCTTTGCTTGTAATTGGTTCCAATTACCAGCAAAGAGGAGGCAGTTGTAGACACACCAAATTGCACTACAAAATGAGAAAATAATGAAAACGTTAATTGGAATTTAAAACAGGCCAAAAATGCATGAAAATGAATAATTTAAGCTTGGACCGTATTGTATCTACGGGCTAAGCGCGCCCGAATTTTATGTACAGGCACGCAGCGCCCGTAAAACATATACGGACACTTTTGGACCGTAAATCATTTACGGGCACATCAGACTCCTGCGAGTTTTATTCTTCTCTCGATTTCTGAGCCTTATCTTTAGTACAATATCCCTTTAAATGAGCGAATTATATATTTTATTCGTGCGAAATATCTTTGTGGATAAAGGATGGGCATGATCTTGTGTTTAACTCAAACTGAAACTCTATCTTGCCAAACCTTGGACCAACCATACCCCTGGGTTTGCCTATAAATAGAGAGCCTTTCCTCAAGCAAAAGGCCACGAAAATTTGAAGTCTAAGAAGCTCCAAGAGAAGAGAGGAATCCCTGCTGCCTTGCTTGCTCAATCCAGGTAAGTCCCTTTTCCCTTTTTATTTTCTGTCTTCAATTCTAGAAGTAATAGGATCTTCTCCATTGCTGTAGAATAAGGCTTGATCTTTTGTACTTGTATTCCTAAACTTGCCTCTAAGTACCTCAAGAGTCTCTCTAGCCGTAAAACGTGAAGAAAGAGCTAGGGGAAAAGATAACAGGTGGATCCCTAGAATAGAACCCCATAATCTGTTTTTTTCTTTTCTTCTAGAATAAAGCCTTTGATTGTGTTTGTGTACCCAAACCTATCTTCAAGTACCTCAAGAATCCTCTCTAGCCGTAAAACGTGAAGAGAGAGCTAGGGGAAAAGAGAACAGGTGGATCCGTAGGATAGACCCCCATGTGCTCTAATCTGTGAGATGTGGCTGTTTTGAATATCATGATCATGTTTTAATTGTTTTTATGATAAATCTGAATGAATCCATGAATCTATGATGTTTATAGCATGAGATCCTCACTTTTTTGATAAAATTAGGATTTTTCACCACTTTTGCACCTACAGCACTGTTTTTGTGATCTTTGTGATTTTAGGCTAAGATTTTGGATTTACCATGATCAATATGGTAGATCTGGATACAAAAGCCTGAAATTAAATTCTAGGGTTTCATGAAGTTGTTTTTAAATCGTTTTTCATTATTGAGAGAAGACCCTACGGTCTAAGTTCTCCCCTTTTGATGTTCTTCATCAACGTGGGTATTTTTGGTTTTGATTTTCTGATTTAATGTGAAATTTGGGCTATATCTATATCCTGGACTATTCAAGTTCAATTTTGAAATATTTTATAAAAATCATATTTTTCTAGATTTCTAGAATTTAACTTGAAGCCAGATTTTTGGATTTTTCACTTTAAATTGATTTTATTTGATTTTATCTCAATTTTATTTTGATCATAAAACCCTAGGAATGGTATGATCATATTTGAAAGCTCTAGATCAATCAGAATATTTGTATGAAAAAACCATACAATTTTTGTCTTTATGTGATTTTTCATGAATTTTATAGCAAGCCCTTTTTTCTTTGAAAAACATGGACAATACCTGGTAACCACTTTGTGTGGATGAATAGGGGTGCCTAACACCTTCCCCTGTTCATAACCTAATCCCCTTACCCATCTCTGGTTGTTTTCTTATGAGGGTTATTTTTACCCTAAAATTGCCTTTTGAGCTTATTTAATATTTTGGTGTCCATTCACACCTAAATTGAATGGTGGCGACTCTTTATTTTATTTAATCCCGTGTGATGATTGAGGAAGTCATTGGACTTGATTTTTCCCATATCTCACACCAGGTGTTCGCCTGCACCCCATCAGGCGGTGGCGACTCCGAACTTTCCCGTGCCGCGTTTCCGACGCGCGCACAAAGGGTAAGTGTGATTATATTTTATTAGAAATAAAATAAGGTGGTGTTGATTGGTATTGTTGGGTGGCTAATTAATTGATCAAGGGTTGATAGGCTGTTGGTGGAGGAGTTTCGGTGGTGGAGCACCGCAGCAGATCATGAAGGAGTTGGAGAGTCTTGCTTAATGTAAACGTTTTGTCTTGGAGCGTTTAGGAATAGTTATGACTGTTCAATTTCGGGAGAAACCAATCGTATGGAGAGGAGATTTGAGAGGTTGAGAAAAACTAAACAGAAACTTTGGAGGTGAGATGGAGGAGAGCTAACTAAAGATTTGATAGAAGGAGAAATTTTGTTCTGTTCAAGAGTGGACGTCCGAAATCTGTTGGAACAGAAGTCGTCCCAAGTCCTAGTTCAGACCAGAAGATTTAGTCGTCGGAGAATTTTGGAGTGCTGTCAAGTTCCTGAACAGACGTGGTTTCTGTGGAGTTGGGTTCCAGAATCAAGCAGGCAAGTAGCACCATCGTTTTTATCATGTTTTTCGTATGGTTTAAGATCCTTTGAAGAGTGGGAGATGTGATGGACAAAAATTGCATATTCTGTTAAGTTTTGTGCGATGGATTTTTTGTTAGATGTTAAAACTATTTAGATTAAATTCGAAGGGGGTTACTTGAGTTATTTAGATGTTAAATGAATTATTAGAGGTGTTTTGATGGAGGGAAAACAATTCAGTCCATGAGATTTGGTGTTTGCCGTAGTTGAAAACATTACCAAAGTGAAATTTTGGATGCGCTGACCTGGCACCTACCTTCCCTAGCGCACACTCAATTTTTGGATGCGCTGACCTCGTGCTAACCTGGCACCTACCTCCCCAACTCAGCGCATACCCAATTTTAAGTAACAGTGCGGTTGTTTATAGATTTGATCATAGTTCCAGTTTTAGCTTTTAAAACATGTTTGAAGGAGTTGATTTGAATTTGTTTAGCATTCCAGAACAAACTTTGGTGAATTAAATTAAGGATTGCATTAGAAAAATAAATCAGAATTGGGAAATCTTTTTGAGTTAATGGTGGTGAAGGAAAGATTGTGTTTGGAGATTGACATTATTGAATTCTTTAAATTTTGATTAAAATTTCAGATCTGTAACAACTTATGGGAACTAGATTGACAATAAGGAATGAGTATGAATTGGTAATAGGATCAGTTAAGGAAAGTTAGACAAATCTGATTTTTCTAGCTATAATAAAGTTTGCTTATTAGAGAATTTTTTACCTGGTTGTAATACTACTAAACTTGCTGTTTTCTATTGTAACTTGAATAGTAATTTGTGATGTTTTCTTTGAAGAATCACTAGTTTTCATTTTTGGATAATTGTAAAGTATTTCCACCACATGAACTGATTGCCGTAAAATTTTACTACTGGATGGCTTTTATGACTAATTGAAATTTGAGTGTTGATAATGTTAAAGGTAAAAAAAAAAGACTAAAATCACTAAGAGCATGGTTTTATATGAAATTTGCACAGTAAGTGATATTTTTACCAAAGTACAGAAGGGCAAGACTTAATGTGGATCCACAGTCTAGTTGTAGATGAACTTTGTACTTTTTATTTGGATTAAGTCTAGGGTTCCTTAGTGCATTTCCTCCATGATGGAGAGGCCTTCCATGAGGGAAGTGTTGCAGCAACTCCCTTTCCACCATGAGGGTGAGGTCACACGAGTATTTTCGCCATGATGGCGAAGAATTGGATTCCTTGAGCTGTTGCAGTATTTCAACTGGATTGTTTGGAACACTAGTGCTTAGCCACACAAAATAGACAAACTTCACGAGTCCCAATATATAATGTTTTCCGAATCTGATTTTGACATGATATGTTATTGGCGATGTATTGTCGAGATTAATAGGATTAACCGAGATTAACTGTAACTTAATTGATTATAATTTGTGCATGTTTTAGAACTGTTATAACTATATTTTTGGGCATGCATTGCTACTTGTTGAGATAGTCGTATCTTACTGTTTTGTTTTGATTTCAGATCTCAGAAAGGACGATACAGGCGGGTATATGCTTGGTTCAGGTGAGTTGGGGAAAATTTTAGTTGACTCTGATTTTATTATTGCCATTTCATGTTTTCCTTACTCTGATATAGCGATCCTGTATTGAAAAGCTAACTCCTCGGGGACGAGTTACGGTTTCATTACGTAACCCAGTTCTGGGGCGTTACAGATGGTATCAGAGCATATCAGCGTTTTGAAAGGAAACATGGCATAGAAATAAGAAACCCTAGGATGGCCTTGGGGGTTGTGTGCACGTTAGTTAGCACCAGTTATATAGGAAATTTAGGATGAGAGTGTTCCTTCTACAAAATATAGCGGCAATCCTTATTATTAAAGGTAAGTTACTTGAACCTTATGCTACAATTATTTGGTATGATATGATTGTTATTTGTGATATAATGCATTATTATTATTATTATTATTAATTTTGCATGGTTAGAGAAAAGTTATTGTAGTTCTAATTGGAAGGAACTTGAAGATCCTGAGAAGTAAAAGAGGTAGAGATAAATAGTAAGATAAATGTTTGGGGAATGTGAAATAATCTTAATTGTGGATGATTATATTTGAAGCATGAAATTGGTGATGGTTGATTAAGCATACATGCTACTGTGTGCTTAATTGGATGATGAGCCATAGGTATATAGCTATACTTGAGCAATGTAAGGCATCGGCCAATGCTGAACACTTATGTAGCGCCCCGGATCCGGGTCTGCCCTATCACGGCACCAACCCGTCCCCAAGACCTACATATGGGCCCAATAGAATCGGATTAACACAATTAATCCTGGGCGATTACAAAGTAATCATCAGAGTGAATGACTAAAGAAGCATGGAATAAAAATTTCCATCTAATCAAAATATCATCTATACTATAATCTCCAAAACATGATATATATATATATGTGAACAAAATACAACTAAGGCAACTAACCATTCCTAATGATCTCTCAAAAATATACATACATGAACAAAAGATATCTCCCAAGAGTATAAGTCCAAAAATGATGTTTACATCCCATTTACAACTCCCAAGATAAAATACAACATCATAAAAAGAACCCTACTATGTGTGGTAGCAGTCCTCTGGCCTGTACTCAAGCTCAACCTCAATAACTGCCCCGGTACGCGGCTCACCAAGCGGATCTAAAAACAAATCCGGTAAAACAAAACACACGTGAGACATAAAGTCCCAATAAGCAGCAAACATGCATGCAGAGAAAAAATTTATGCAATTTTGTAACATCATGATAATATTCACAAGTATAAGATACCAAATGTAAACCAAAACATCTCAAACAGATATAAAGTGTAATTCCAAGTCAAATGTCTCAATCAGGTAATTCGTGAAATCAAATCAATAATTCCAAGTCAAATGTCTCAATCGAGTAATTGATGAAATCAAATCAACAATTCCAAGTCAAATGTCCGAATCAGATTAATAATCGCTATCCAAGATTAAGGCCAAGCGGAGCATTTCAACACTGCCGATGAATCAAGGCCCAGTGGAGTACTTCTGCACTGCCGACGAAATCAAGGCCAAGTGGAGTACTTCTACACCGCCGACGCATCAAAGCCAAGTGGAATACTTCTTCGCTGCCCAATGAATCAAGGCTAAGTGGAGTACTTCTACGCTGTTGACGAAATCAAGGCCAAGTGGAGTACTTCTACACCGCCGACGCATCAAAGCCAAGTGGAATACTTCTTCACTGCCCAATGAATCAAGGCTAAGTGGAGTACTTCTACGCTGCCTGATGAATCAAGGCTAAGTGGAGTACTTCTACGCTGCCCGATGAATCAAGGCTAAGCGGAGTAGTACTTCTACACTGCCCCGGTTCATGAAATCCAAAATCAATCAAATCGAATACCATAAAATCCTCAAAATACATTTTGGATGAGTGGGATAGTCTTAGGATTCCTAATAAGGTCACCTTACCAAAAATCAATGGATTCCAAGACAAAAAGTTTTGGACTTCAAAAATATTCTAAGTCTGGATAAAAACGTTGACTTTTCGGTGTAGAATTGTTCTAGATAGATCTACAGGAATTTCAGGCTCAAATTCTGGTTGTGGTCTATTGGAGAGTAAAGGAATCTTCTAGAATTTTCTGGGCTTCTGAATCTGTAAAACCCCAGTTTTGAGTAGAAAAAAAAATGGTAGTAAATAGGGAATTAGCAAATAAGTAAATCCGGGAAAGCCCAAGTTGAATAAGGGGTAGAAAGGGGATTCCGAGAGTTAATTAAACATTGAGGGTGAATTAGGTTAAACCCTTGCGATGTCTATAAATAGGTAACTAATATAAAATTTTTGGAGATTGGGAGATTGGGGAAAGGTTGTTGCTCTGAAATTAGGGCGGCGGCCGAGCAGCTTGGGTCTCGAGAGAACTCCATCAAAGATGGCTGGAAGCTTGAAGAAGATCTTCAATACCTGTGAGTAGCATCGTTTTAAAACTGAGGTTTTGTGTTTAGTCATGAGTTTATTCGGATGCATGAATGATTTCTGAGTTTCTGGAAGAAGCATGTATGATATCAGTTTCTGAAAACCTTCGTCCGAGCATGAGTTATTATGACTGAATGAATGATAAATAAAAATATGTTTAGATTAAATTCAAAACTAGTTTGTAAGTATTCTGGGAAGATTAGGAGTCTAAATAAGTAGTTACAGACCGAAAAAGATCAGCCAGAGTTGGAGATCTGAAAATAACAGAGAGTCGGAAATCGCAGTGAGCATCCGCCCACTTGGCGCTCACTGGCGCTCACTTCAGGTAGTAGGCGCACGTTAAATATGCACCATCCGCCGAGCTGGCGCCCTCTTGTTGCTCAGCTCGCGCTCACTTAAAACTATACGCGATTCTCGCGCGAAGCTAGCGCCCACTTCACGCCCACTTCTCGCCCACTTCGCGCTCACTGGAAATCGAGTGGGCGCATACCCAAATTTTAACCTAGAACCATCCACCGACCTTGCACTCACTTCAGGAGGTGAGCGCATAGTCAAATAAACTTGCTAAATTTTGTTTTTGGCTAAACCAAGTGGTTTTTGATGATTTGAGGGTTAAACCACTTACCCAATCATTTGTTTTGGGACTTTGGAACCTACATTACCTATTCAATTACTAGAGGAAAATTTAGTGGAAATTCTTAAAGGTTTCCAAGGTTAAGTTTAGGTTATTTGTAAGTGATGTACCGGTTACCAAAACACTAGGAGTTCTTAGTTAGTTTCCTCTTTGTTTTTATACATTGTTTTGATTGAGAAATTATTAAAGTCTGGTTTCACTTGTTTGGAAAATTCTGAATGTATTGTAAAGATTTTCTTGGTTTGAATAACTGAGTTTTATTTCCAAATGGCATGTGTTATGAAATTGGGAAAATACTGGTAGTACTTGAGGTACTGTTTGGTCCAGAGGGACAGGTGGTGAACTGTGATGTGTTATACAGGATGTGGAATGTATTGTTTTATTTGATGTTGGAATTGAGATTATACGATGATTTACTGTTTTGGTTTAACTTGTCCTGGATCCAGAGTCCAAGCTTAGTAATGTGATGCTTTTATTTTATTGGAGTAATGGCATGACCATGGAGTGTTGTGGTGTAGAGCAGCCAGAAACCCTGAGTAGGCCTGGTTGTCAATGTCGAAACCCTGAGTAGGCCGGCATTGGATGACGAAACCCTGAGTAGGCCGTCATTTCAGAGTTTCCGAATTCCTGAGTAGGCCGGAACTGTGTACATGGAGGTGTGGAGGTCGCTCTGGCATGTTGATTAACCAATCAAATATTTGCATGACATTGACCAATGTGGGAGTATTTATTTATCTGTTTTAGATATTATGGGATTGTAGGGGAATTTGTCTTTTCTTGGAGCATGGATATAATGATATAGTTTTTGAAACTGATTGGAATTTTGTTGACGAAGGTATTCCCGATGTTAATTTACGCACAGTTTAACTTACTTTCTACACCCTTGTGTCAAATAAATCTTCTAAGGGTTCGCAGATTCCACTGGGTTATTTCCTGTTTTCTCGTGTGATTATTCGACCATAAATTTACAACTAGAAAAATTGTATTGTTGCATGCATGTGCTACTCGCTGAGATATTCGTATCTCACTCTTTTGTTTCTGTTTGTTTTTAGATATGTATGGAGAGCCGATATTTGCGGGTTGTGTAATTGGGTCATGTGAGTTGTTACTTTGGGGTTATTTTAGCGCACTCTGTTTCATAATGCTATTGAATTCATGTTTTCTTTACTCTGGTAGTGCGATCCTGTTATTTATAATAACCTCTGGAGACGAGTTACGGGTTTTTCCATGTGACTCGGATCTGGGGCGTTACAGAATCACTCGTTTGGGTATCAAACTCAAAAAGTGGTCTTTTATGAAAATCAGGAAAACTGGAAAATTAGGTACAAACTGGAAAGTTGACTTTTTATTGGTTGGGAATTGGGCCTTGAGAGTATTTTTATTGGTTTCAAATGGGGGGTAAAACCTTATTTACATGTAAAGACTTAAGTAAATTGAGCAATAAATACACAGGAAATTTAAAGTTCGGGTGTTGAGATTTAAAACAAAGGCAGCGTGCGCACGTTGAAGGTTGACGTTCGCGCGCTGAGGCAATACACAGGTTGGCGCATGCGCGTTGAGCTTTGACGTTTGCGCTCTAAGGCTTTGGATTAATCGCCCAGATTAATCCTGATTCGCGATTTAGGATAACAGAGACTTGTTTTTAGGGTTTTGGCTTAGGATTAATCGTAAATTTTCAGGATTAATCGCAAGGTCGGGATTTTGAAATATTTTGACTATTTTCAACACAAAACTCATGTAAATCATTTCCAGCACTTCCAACATCAAATAGGATTATCATAAAACATCCCAACATGCTTTAAAACACTTTCCAGAACAAAGATTCATCCCAAATCTCAAACCCTAATCTGAAATATAATCAATACAGTCGGAAATCCATGGCAAATCAATAGAAAACTCAACAAGATTATCATACAACCAAAACCCAACGAATTTTAGAAATCAAAACCATCATGCAAGATCATTTCATCAAATAAACCAAACCCTAGAGAGAGAATACGAAAGTTGGTAATTCATTTTGTTTGGAAGGGCTTGCTACTTACATGTTAATGGAGAAGCAAACTTCTCTCCAAGCACTTCTCTCCTTCTTCTTCTTCCTCTTGAAGCTTCCAAGCAAGCTCCCACACTTTCCCTCTTGTTTTATACGACTAAGACAAGAGAAATGGGTTTGCAAACACTTAATTAGAAATTAGGGCATCCTTTTATATGCCCAAGTTTTGGGTCTTTCAAATCTGCCCCTAAACAAGGCTTTTATTCAACTAAAACCCTTAGGGGTACCTTAGTGTTAAGTATGGGTGTACCTTACTGATAAGTAGAGGGTACCTTAGTGTTATCTGAAGGGTTACCCATGTGTTTCAAGGGATGTTCCTTAGATATTTCAAAGGCATACTCCAGGGATGCTTGGGGGGTACCTTAGTTATACAAGATGGGATACCCTGGTGTGAAGTAGGAGTACCTTAGTGTTAAGTGGGGGTACCTTAGTGTTTCAAAGGGGTTTACCTTAGTCATTTTAAGGGGTAAACTTTGAATAAGCTTAGGGGGGTGTACCTTAGTTATATTGAGGAAGGTACTTAACTATAGAAGGGGTCTACCTTAGTTATACGAGGGGGTACTTTAGCTATATAAGGAGTTATACCTTAGGCAAAACAATGGAGGGTTACCTTACTTATATAGGGGTTACTTTAGTTAGACAAAGGGGGTACTTTGGCTATATAGGGAGTGTACCCTAGGTGAAACAGTGGGGGTACCTTACTTATATGAGAGGAGTACCTCTAGGAAATACAAGGGGTGTACCCTAGGTAACATAAGGGATGTACTGTAATGCCCCGAACCCGGGTCTATGCAAAACAAGCACCAAACCCAAATCCGAGTGATACTGTAAAACCTCGAATTTTTAATTATAAAGATAAGAAGCATTAATTATATTTTAACTTATTGGTTTAGGGTGGAGTGTCGCAAGGGTAATTCGGGAAAATCACGAAAATTGAAGATTAATTTATTTTAGGCTATATTATATTAAAAATATTGCCTAAATAATATAAGAGGAAATTAATAGATTTAAATTAAGTGGTGTTGTAATTATTGGGTGTCAAGTCAGTTGATCGAGGGTTATTAGAGAGTGGTGTAGGATTTCCGATGGAGTGGCACTTCAGTGAATCATGAAGGAGTTGAAGAGTCTTGTTTTAAAGTAAAGACGTTTTGCCTTCGAGCGTTTAGATCAGATTTCGGTTCATTGTAGGGAGAAGACATAAACGGCAGAGGTTAAATCTAGAAGGGTAATTGGGTGTTTTGGATCATTAGAGATTGAGTGATCTGATTTGAGGAAAACAAGTGAAGGGAGAAGATCAGTTCGTGAGTGAAATGTTCGACTGTTTTCTGAGATCAGATTCCTCGTTCAACTCTCAATCCAGATCTGGTAAGATCAAATTCATGATGAAATTAATCTAAACTGGTTAGGTTTTATCTTGAAATCGATGGTGTTATTAGATCAATATTTTAATAGGAACTTTCTTCGGATCAGCATCTGTTGGAAGAGTTTGGAGCGTGCACATCCGTTCAGATTGTGATGGTTCTTTTGTGGTTGGATTATCCAGCAAAACACAGGCAAGTAGCACCTTCAAAATAGCATGTTTTTGTATTATTCTTATATTGTTTGAGGAGGTTGGAGTTGATTTGAGTAAATGATGATTTCGGTTCCTGAAATGTGCGTTTATTTTATGATTCAAGTTGAGTTTAGTTACAGTAAATTGGAGATAGTTTAATGGTGTTATTTGAGTGATGTTCATGGGTTACAAGTGTTTGGAATGGGGAAAATCGGTTTAAGTGAGAAAGAATTGGGTTACGGAAGAGAGTGCGGAAGTTCTTTTAAAAAAAAAACATACCTGGTGCCAACCTAATGGACCTGGCGCCAACCTCAAAGAGGTTAGCACCAGACCCAAATTAACACTGCCGCCTAGTGCCTGGACCTGGTGCCAACCTCAAATAGGTTAGCACCAGATCAAAAAAAATCAAATATTATGCGCGGCTACTTTGCTGAATCTATAAATCTTGTTTCAAAGTTTCAAAAGACCACTCCAGGGGTTTGATTCAATGTTCGTGGTGGTACTGAAGGGGTGATTGGGGAAAGCATTGGTGTAAGTCAAGGTGTGCTAACCTCTTGGGAGGTTAGCACCAGTTCAACTCAATAGTCTTTGGTGCTAGGAATTTTTCTACAGCATTTTATCTTGAGTATAGATTGCTGAACCTACTCAAATAAGTTAGTTGAACTTTAAACAACAACCAAGTATTATGAGAACCCTATGGGAAATAAGTGATTGAACTTGATTAGAAGGATATGGTGATCTAAATACAAGCATGTATGCTGTAATTTTTCTACAGCAGCTTTTGAAGATTATTCTAAGCTGATTCTTTCTTTTATAATTATACCTAAGTTAATCAGAGATTAAATGGAGAATTCTAGAAATGTTATTAACTTATGGAAATAAATTTTAGACAATAAAAGTTAGGGAATTATGAGTAAAAATCTATATGAAGAGGATGTTATCAAAAGTAAGTTTAGTGAACCAAAGTGATTAACCAAATGTTCTTTTGGGTTGAATTTCAAACTTTCTTTGGAATTTTTGGTTTCTTCTATATCTATGGAAATTCTGAATTGGCATCTTAGTTAATACTGGTTATCATAAATGGTTAAAGAGTAAGGTGTTCTCACGGTATATACCAATTGCTGTTATGTTTTATTATTGAATGGTTTTAGCGGCTATCTGAACTAAATTGTTCTAGTTTATTATATAAGTGACTGAAATTATATTGAGCATGATGGTAAGCTGATTTGCAAACTATATTTATTAATTTGCCAAAGTTACATAAGGGCAAGACTTAGTGTGGATCCACAATCAAGTTGTAAGTGAATTTTGAACATTTTGTTTGGATTAACTCTAGGGTTCCTTCATGCGTTTCCTCCATGATGGAGAGGCCTTCCATGAGGGAAGTGCTGCAGCAACTCCGTTTCCACCATGAGGGTGAGGTCACTTGAGTATTTTCCGCCATGAGGGCGATGAATTGGGTCATTTGAGCTGTTGCAGTATTTCGACTGGATTGTTTGGAACACTAGTGCTTAGCCACACAAAATAGACAAACTACATGAGTCCCAATATATATAAAGTTTTCCGAATGTGATTGACGATGTATTTCCGACATTAGACGGATTAACCGTGGTTAATCGTCGTGTATTCTTAATCGTGCATGTTTTAGTACTGTTATAACTATATTTCGTGCATGCATTGCTACTTGCTGAGATAGTCGTATCTCACTGTTTTGTTTTGTTTTGTTTTCAGATCTTAGAGAGGACGATTCAGGCGGGTATATTCTTGGTTCAGGTGAGTTGGGGAAAATTTTAGTTGACTCTGATTATATTGTTGCCATTTCATGTTTTCCTTACTCTGATATAGCGATCCTGTGTGAAAAGCTAACTCCTTGGGAACGAGTTACGGTTTATTTCACGTAACCCGGTTCTGGGGCGTTACAGATACTAGGTCCAAAGCTACTAATTACCAAACATTTAAATTCAACAAATTCCATTTATTTATCAGAGTGCGGAAAATTAAAACATTAATTTCATCAATATGCGTGGCTAACTATAACCATCAAACTAACTCATCAATATAAATTCATAAATCTGGTAAATGGGTTTTCTAACACACTTTCTCTCATATTCAATTAAATCATAAACTATCTATCAAGTTACATCTATATCAACCTCTAATAGAAAGATCTAAACTAGATAAGAAAGATCCTCAGCTCAGTAATCTGCAACTTCCCCTCGAGTCAACCCCAAGGACGCTCTCACGTGGAACAGCTGAAAAATAAGATAAGGAAGTAGGGTGAGATACAACTAGCTCAGTAGGTAACACATGCATGCTAGAAATAGTTTATATATATAAAAGTAATCATTCATGCATGATAAAACAATCGGGTAGTCACGGTCGATAATAAGAACGAGTAATCACCATACAAAACCAACATTTATTCAGTGCTTGAGATAAAGAGAGTTTATTATGTAACCCTCGTTTCAATTAGAAAGGCAACGTATTATAAATCTCATCTAAAGGATTTTCCAATTCACTGCAAGTATTGTTTTCCTACAATAATTCTATAATTAATTCATGGCTCATTTATATTCTATTTTAGAGTCAATCAAATCAAGTCACAGCTAAACCGTTTAATCAAACTCTTCTGATTCAAATGTAGATCATGTCATTCATAATTAATAGTAAATCTCAATCTGATAACAACATTCTCCCATGTAGGATGCAATCACCTAGTAATCACTGTACGCGCGTCATAAACGCGGCACGGGAAATCCGGAGTCGCCACCGCCTGATGGGGTGCAGGCGGACACCTGGGTGCCTAATCTTGTCTATTTTGGACTTTGGTCTGCGGCTTGAGATTCTAAGTCGGGGTCTCGGTTGTGGGCTGGGGAAGTCCGTAGACACCCCAGTCCACCCCGTCGGATGACGGGTCCCGTGGGTTCCCTGGTTTGAGTCAGCTTTGCCTTGGTTCTCACCCGATTCCTAATCCGAGATGCCATTAGGTTAAGTCTGTCGGGACCACCTAAGTGGTGTGGGTCCCTTTAATTGATTTTATCTTGCTTAATTAAGTGATCTAAGTCTGACTGGGTGGGCCCCGTTGGAAGTCCCACGGTGTCCTTGGCGGGCTTTGACTAAGCCCACATGCCTCTGGTGGGCCTCCGTCTAATCCTAGGAGGCCCTTTGGGCTTAGGTGTAGTGGATTGATTTTACTTAATTTATTCAAGTTGGAGGCTTGGGTGATTTTCATGCAAGGGGTGGGTCTGCCTTGGTTTGTGGGCCCTTGGTGGGCCCCCATGATGGTTGCCAAAGTGTCTTCAATTTATCTTGGTTTAGTTTTCCAAAGTGTTCTGGACATTGGGCTTGAGGCCCCATGATCCAACTTTGGGCTTTGAAAGCCCAAATTCCATGAAGTTCGGGTTAAACCCTCACTTGGTTTAGTTGGTGGGCCTTGGTGGGCCCGATTAGGCCCTCGCCCTTGGTCTCAGCCAAACCACGCAATTTAAACACCAATCCACAAAGACAAGGTCGGGTGGGCCGCATTGGGTTTGGCCCATCCGGTTTGGTTAGTTAGTTCCCCTTAATCTTGCTTAGTTGCATGCTTTCGAGTTTATCGGGCTTTGGTGGGCCCCGTTGGAAAGCCCACAAATGTTTCCAATTGGACCGGTGGTCCAGGTCCCAAGTTGGGTTTCCGAGTGACCCAGAAACCCTATTGGTTTGCTTGGTTTGGTAAAAATCATCACAAAATCCGGCCAAGAACACAAAATCATGAAAATTGCATTTTTTTTATCATGTATCCGGCCTTAGTTGCCGGGTATACACAGACCGTAGGTGATCCGGCCTGAGTTGCCGGATCACTTTTAAAATGCCTTTTTTCGGGGTTAGGCCATTGGGGTTGTTTCAAAGGGGTTCCTAGGGGTTTTTACAAGTCATGTGGGCCCTTAGGCAGGCCCACATTGGTTCAGATTTGGGAAGGCATCCCCTTGGTTTCCTTTTTGGGATTTCATGACTAAGGCAAGCAGGTGGTAAGGATCATGGGGCTGTTCCTTCCACTTTGGATCATGTTCCTTAAAATAGTAGGGACCAAGGTGCCCCTGCTTGGTTTCTAGGACCCCACAAGTAGCAAGCATGCCTCTTAATGGAAATCAGAAAATAAAGAGGGTTCAAACATGCTCCATACTGTGAAATGCAAGTGCATGCTCTCATGTGCATCACACATGGGCAGCAAGAACTTGGTTCCCGATTTATCCAAAATATGGTGGGTGGCTAGGTTGGGAATGACCTAACATATTTCTGGGGTGGTGGGAGAGCTCATGCATGCACCCAATAGATATGATGGCAAACTAGTTACACACAAAAACCTAAGAATTGCATGCTGCAGAGGTTCAGGGCAGCAACCAAAAGAGGAGATTCAAACATGCTATTAAGGCCAGGCATGGTCTTAAGTCTCTAAGTTTGCTGGGACAGCAGCAGTGGGGGGTTCACACATGTTTAAAGGGTTAGCTGGTGCTAGGACATGCTAGTGGGGCAGCCTTGAGGTGGGTTGGGGTGCTGCTGCTGTTCCCAGCAGCAGCTCATGCTAGCACCAATGAAGCAAACAAACAAGTAAACCTGCTGCTTATGCCCAGGGCAGCAACCCAAAACCAAGGGGAGAGGGGCTGTGTAGGCATGTAAATGCATGACCAGGGGCAGCATGTGAATGGGTCAAGCAACACCAAAACGAAGGACGGGGATGCACGACAGTAGCTCGGTGGGCAGCAAGTTGTCATTCAACAAACAAAAAAAACACAGCAGCTACTAAGCATCAAGAAGATCTCTCACCCAAGGCTCAATAGGACAGCCTCTGCTTAAATATGCATATGGGGACACCTTGGGATTGGTGGGTAAGCACCTCCACCTGACACTTGGGGTGGGGGTGCCTTGGGGGCTCAATTGTGGTGGCAAATCTGCTGGGAACAGCAGTGGCACCAAAGCCTGCTGCTGTTCCCAGCAGCAACTTGAAGGCAACACTATAAGAGGGTGAGGGAGGCATGCTATCACACAATGAACATCAGGTTACCAGGGGTGGGGGGAGCATACTTGATACTTCAAACAGTGGCATAATGAGGAAAAAAACACTAAAAGATTGCATGTGTAAAGGAAAAACAAATCATGCTTGCACTCAATCACATTCATGAAATAAAAAATCAGATTCACACCTTGACAGAGGTTACATGTACAGCCTTTCCATCACTCACCAGTAGGTGATGCCGTAAACCGCTCTTGGTGTTCATTTACCCATATGCAAAACAAAAAAAACAGTAGATTGGCACATATGCAAGGATGAAGCTTGTGGAAGGTTAACCATACCCATGCAAAGATGAAGCTTGGGGAAGGTTAACCATGCACCGCCCATGTGCTTCACCCAAATCAGAACTCAGATTCCCTACTTACAACAAAACATCTAAAGAAAGGAAAGAGAAGGGGGGAGTTTATATGGGGTACACCAGGATGAGATGCTAGTAGGGAACATGCTCCCTTTTGATGACACAAGACATGCATCCTAAGGAAAACAAGCATGCAAACCAGCAACTGGAACACACATTCTGGACACTAAACAGCAACTTAACAAGACCAAGGGGGCTTAACAAAACCCCTCCCTCTTTCCCTAGGATGAAATACATACCTCCTCTCTTCTCTTTTTGGAGGATTTCATGGTGAGATGGAGGGACTAGAGCACTTAACCACTTAAAGAAAATTTGATCAGAAGCATGGGGGAGACCAACTCATGCCACAACAAGGACTACATCCAATATTATATATGTAATGTAAAAGTTAGGGAGAAGTAATACCTTGGAGTGGTGGGGCTTCCTTGAAGCTTGGATAGCTGCCGGACACCAATTGGATGCTCAAGCTCTCTCCCAACAGCAACTAACTCCTTCTTGTTGTAGCAAGGAAGTGAAGGAGAAGGAGGAGGTGGGGGTGAGATGATCTTGGAAGGGAGTGGGAGGGTAGTGGAGGCAAAAAAGGGTGCTGGGAGGAAGGATTCGGATGAAGGAGAATGCTTGGGAAAAAACCAAAATGGAGCCAACCATTAGAAAGGGGGCTGCTGCCCCCTTTTATAAAAAACTTAATGTATCCGGCCTTCAAGGCCGGATACACTATGTCCCATGTGTATCCGGCCTCCAAGGCTGGATACACTAAGGTTTATTTGTATCCGGTATTTGAGTCCGGATATACACAAGGGTATGTGTATCCGACATATTTGACCGGATACAAGTCAAAAAATTACGGATTTACCCTTCTACTTGACCGATTCCACCGATTCGACCGATTTGACACTTTTGGATATCTACGGATTGCCCCGTACGAATTTTTGTTTAGTCCTTGACATTTTTGGATATTCAAGATTTAGTCCCCGAGATATTTTGCTGCATTGGCTACCACGTGTGCAGCTTCCGGTTTTGCTGCTCGAAAACTTCGACAGCTCATATCTCCTTCATCCGAACTCCGATTTGAGCAAACTCAATTGCGTTAGACTCATATCGGAGCCCTATATTCAATGACATAGGGCTAAGCACTTGGCACGAGGTTCGAGGAAAAGTCAACTTTCGGCTCATCCTCAAGTTTGACCGCCTGCAGAACTCTCATCCAGACTCCGATTCCATCAAACTCAGTTGCGTTGGACTCATGTCGGGATTCTCTATCTGTTGAGATAAAGCAAGGTTGCCAATCTTCACTTGATCAAAAAGTCAATTTTCCTCCCCTTAGGGTTTGACTTTTCGTCAGGTTTCGCATTTCCGACTCTTCCGGGAGCGCAAAAATGAGGTGCTTACAATCACATCTACCCTACATGAGGTCTTTCCCTCAGGAGTCATCATATCTCACCCGCAGGTGGTCACATATATCTCCCTTGTGGGATGCAATCACATCGTGATTACATCTCCCCCACAAGAGGTCACATCTCTCCCGCAGGAGGTCACATATCTCCCCTGTGGGATGCAATCCAATCAGGATCACATCTCCCCCAACAGGAGGTCTCATCTCACTCGCAGGTGGTCACATATCTCCCCTGTGGGATGCAATCCAATCAAGATCACATCTCCCCCAACAGGAGGTCTCATCTCACCCACAAGTGGTCACATACACATCTCCCTTATGGGATGCAATCACATCGTGACTACATCTCCCCCACAAGAGGTCTCTCCCGCAGGAGTTACACATCTCACCCGCAGGTGGTCTCATATCTCATCCGCAGATGGTACGAATCTTTTATAGCCATCATGGCATTCAGTCCATAGTCCAATTATATTTTGAGAAGGAAATTACCTATATAGAATCCTTGTAATCATTTCAAGTGAATTTGATCCTTTTTAAACCCCAAATTGTACTAAATCATAGAACAAGGTGGTTAAATATCTAATATGAACTTTTTAGTATAATTGGCCTTCAGAGACACCTTAAGAATAATTTTAGAGAAGTGTTACAAGGGGTGGAAATCCAAACAACCTATTTTATAATGATTTGGGTCTAAGCATGTCATAAAATTCTCAAAATACATTTTGGATTTGTGGAATAGTCTTAGGATTCCCAATAAGGTCACCATAGCAAAAATCAATCGATTCTGAGACAAAAAGTTTCGGACCCCAAAATATTCCAAGTCTGGTTAAAAACTTTGACTTTTGGTATATAATTTTTCTAGACAAATCTACAAGGAGTTTCGGGCTCAAATTTTGGTTGTAGTCTATTGAGGGGTAAACACATCTCCTAGAATTTTATGGGCTTCTGAATCACTCATCTGGGTATCAAACCCAAAACGGGCTTTTTGATAAAAACCGGGAAAACTGGAAATTTAGGCATGAATTGGAAAGTTGAATTTTTATTGGCTGGGAATTGGACCTTGGAAGTATTTTTATTGGTTCCAAATGGGGGGGTAAAACCTTATTTACATGTAAAGACTTAAGTAAATGGAGCAATAAATACACAGAACATTTACTTAATGTCTTTCAGGTAAATAAGGGTGCTGTGTAGGAGGCTCAAGTTATTTGGAAAAGGTTGGAGAAGAAGAGGGGATGAAAAACTGTCGAAATTGCATTTTTTTGTTAGAGCGCCTAGGATCGCTCAGGATCGCCTAGGCGGTCAAAGGTCGGCGGTAGTTAGTTTTTGATCGCCGACGATACGTCTTCAAGCGATCTTCGACGGTCTCAAATTTTACACTAGCGTTGAGGATCGCCGAGCACAGAGAGGTAGGCGGTCTCCCAAAAACGAACATACAATGTTTAAAAATCTGATTTTTCATGTCCAGGATGATTCTAACATAATTATGTGATTGATATCAAGCTAAATACATGTATATACAACACTAAAACATGCAACACAATCGATTAACCTCCAGAACACAAAACGAAACAAAAATCGGTGCTACCTACCTCTGTTCGTGCGTTTCACTCTTTCTCCTTCGAACAGCGACTAACACAGATGCCTAGCAATGCTCAGGAGATGAAAACTCAAGCCTTTCTCTCTCTCCCTTCTTCTTCTTCTTCTCTTCTTCTTTCGGTCGTTCCCAGTCGCTCTTTGGTCTTGCGGCTGTTGAATACCAAACGAATACACAAAGTATTCCCAGCGTCTCCGTTAGGGCTAATACCATACTTATTTATATATATGATTCCACACAACACACTTGCATCAAACACAACGCACTCGCCCAATCAAAATACAACTATTTTAAAATTTTAATCTTACCGCGATGACTCACGATCAAATGGTCTAATCTACGCCAAACTCCTGATCCCCACTAATTATAATATCACCTACAATAAGATATTATTTCCATCCATAATAATCCTCAAAAATATTAATTATTATTTTATTTTAATATTTGGGAAAATTCGGGGTTTTACATGTACCTTAGGTATGTTGGAGGTACTTTAGTTATATAAAGGGGGTACCTTTAAGTAATACAAGGAGGGTATACCCTAGGTGACATAAGGGATGTACCTTAGGTATGTTGGAGGTACTTTAGTTATATAAAGGGGGTACCTCTGCTGTATAAGGGGATGTACCTTAGCTATATAAGGGGTACTTCAAGTAAGACAGTAAGTACCTTAGTTAAAATAAAAGAATACCTTAGGCAATACAAGTGAGGTACCTTAGGTATAATTAAGAGATACTTTAGGTATTTGAATGGGGTACCTTAGGCAAAACAGTGGGGTACCTTAGCCAATATGAGTGAGGTGCCTTAAGTAATATAAGGGGGTACTTTAGGTATACATGTGGGGTACCTTAGGCAAACACAAGATGATACCTTAGATATACACAGGGATACCTAGGTAAACACAGGGGTACCTTAGGCAATTAAAGTAGGGTATCTTAGGGATACAAGTGGGGTACCATAGGTATAATTGGGGGGTACTTTAAGTAACACTTGGGCGGTACCTTGGGTAATACTTGGGCATACCTTGGGTATATAATGAAGGTACCTTGGGTATAGAAGTGGGGTACCTGGGGTATACTTGAGAGTGTATTTAGGTATTCTTGGGAGATACTTAAGGTACACTTGAGAGGTACCTTGGGCATTCTTAAAAGTTACTTTGAGTATTCTTAGCGGATAATTTGGGTACACTTGGGAGGTACCTTGGGTACTCTTAGGAGTTACTTTAAGTATTCTTGGAAGTATTTTGGGGTATACATGGGTATACACTAGTGTTATCCGGGAGGGTACCTGGGATAAACTTTGGGGTACCATGGGTATACTTGAGAATTACTCTAGGTACACATAAATCTAATTTTTCAGAATTTGATTTCCAATTCATATAAGCTAATTGAAGAGTATCTTAGACAATTGGAATTGAGAAATAACATTAATTAAACTTACCTCAATAACCTTCATAAAGTTCAATTGATTTTTCTAAATCCTCAAGAATCATCCACATCTACCTCATCTTCATAACACAAGTACTTAATTAGTCTAATAATCGGGGTTTTACAACTTACTTGGGTAATAAGCTTTATACATATGGGATATGTAATGTACGATTTATACATCTATTAGAAATTGTTTTGTACTATTCTGCTTAATTTGAACCGGAAGAGGATTTACATGATTTCTTTCCTTAACCTTCATATAGATGCATATATATATATATATATATGAAAGGGTGGGTGACAGAAAATCATGATATTCTCTTTTGAGTTATTTTAATATTATTAGTAAGTATGGTTAGTGAGAGTAAGAAATTATAAGTGGTTGGATTCATGAGGATTATTGAGAAAGTGTTGGTAATTTGGAAATTAGTGAATGCGCAGTGGAAGCGTGGTGATTTTAGAAGACAAAAGTGAAATTATGGGAAGAATTTCTCCATCAGAATTTGGGGATGGCAATCATGATGTTTACAAGAAATTTCGGAGACTTTGCCTCTACAAGAGTGCGTGGAAGTACTATAATTAGAAATTTGAGGTGTATATTGTTACAAAGGAAATCATAAGGAGAGGATTATAGAGAAATTTTTTTAATTTCCGATTTTATTAATTTTAAGGATTAGATCTGGAAATTCAGTGGAGGAAAGAGAAAGAGATCTGGATCTGATCATCATCTCTGTGGAAGTGGAGTTGAGTTATACTAGCGGCAGCAACTTTCTATTTGATAGGGAGTAATAATTTCAGTTATTCCACTCAATTTAGTGAACTCTGATGCAATTAGATTTGGAATTGGTATTGATAATCTTCACTTGAGGATTTGAGAATTTCAATCACTCGAAATTGGCATTTAGAACTAAGTAGCACAACCAGATTTTGTTTTCGACAAATTAAATTGAGATGCTGAAATTTTTGTTCCAATTGTCTTGGGCGGCTGTTTCTTTTAGAAATTTTTAATATGGATAATTTAAATCCAATTTTTCATAAAATGATTGTGTCAGCACCTCATTTTTGCACCCCCGGAAGTGCTGAAAATGAAAACCCGAGCAGAAAATTCAAACCCTGAGGGGACAAAAAGTTGACTTATTGATAGAGTAATAATTGGTCACCTTGCTTTATCTCAATGGATAGAGTGAAATTTGAGTGTTGATAATGTTAAAGGTAAAAAAAAGACTAAAATCACTAAGAGCATGGTTTTATATGAAATTTTCACAGTAAGTGATATTTTTACCAAAGTACAAAAGGGCAAAACTTAGTGTGGATCCACAGTCTAGTTGTAGATGAACTTTGTACTTTTTGTTTGGATTAAGTCTAGGGTTCCTTAGTGCATTTCCTCCATGATGGAGAGGCCTTCCATGAGGGAAGTGCTGCAGCAACTCCCTTTCCACCATGAGGGTGAGGTCACACGAGTATTTCCGCCATGATGGCGAATAATTGGATTCCTTGAGCTGTTGCAGTATTTCAACTGGATTGTTTGGAACACTAGTGCTTAGCCACACAAAATAGACAAACTTCACGAGTCGCAATATATAATGTTTTCCGAATCTAATTTTGACATGATATGTGATTGACGATGTATTGTCGAGATTAATCGGATTAACCGAGATTAACCGTAACTTAATTGATTATAATTTGTGCATGTTTTAGAACTGTTATAACTGTATTTTTGGGCATGCATTGCTACTTGCTGAGATAGTCGTATCTCACTGTTTTGTTTTGATTTCAGATCTCAGAAAGGACGATACAGGCAAGTATATGCTTGGTTCAGGTGAGTTGGGAAAAATTTTAGTTGACTCTGATTTTATTATTGCCATTTCATGTTTTCCTTACTCTGATATAGCGATCCTGTATTGAAAAGCTAACTCCTCGGGGACGAATTACGGTTTCATTACGTAACCCGGTTCCAGGGCGTTACACTTGCCTCATAAGCTAAATCCATCTTCTTCTTCTTGTTTTTTTAGAATCCGAACTTCTGCTCCTATTCATACCAACTTAGGTTTATCCAAACCAGATCTCCACTGTTCAGATTGTAGTTCTACCAGTCTGAACCAAACCTCCAAATTTGAGGTTGTTCCAATGGCTGGATTTTCCCTAGTCGTCGTTTAAAGGTGGCTGGTCGAACATCTCTGCAGCAGCCTTCTTCTCCTCTTCTTCCCTCTCCTTTCTCTTTTTATTTTTCACACAAAAATACCCTCTTCTGTAACACCCCATATCCGAGTTACGCAGAGAAACCATAACCCATCTCCGAAGGTTAATATATATCACAGGATCGCAATATCAGAGTGAAGGAAAAACATGAATGAGTCAATAAATATATAATCAGAGTGCTCTACAAAACCCAAACTAAAATAAGAAATACCATAATACAACTCTAAACTCACATAACCGAGCAACTACCCATAGGTATCGTCCTCTCCAAGAGCAGCTGAAAACAAAACAAAACAAAACAATATCGAATGAGATACGAATATCCCAGTAAGCAGCACATGCATGCATAAATACATTTCGCATAGTTATAAAACATGAATCAAATAATACACAGGTAACGATAGCGATAACACAATTAATTCGACTAATCCCACAATAATATAACGGATAAAGATGATATAGCTAATGAAATTGAACATGTAAGTCAGTTTGTAATATCGATGTCAAATAATCTGAATATTCATGAAATCCAATGTAATCATAATTTTCAGAAAGCTGAGTGTTTATCATGGGCCACTCAGAACCAATTGGAGTGTTTATCATGGGCCACCCCGGACCAATTGGAAATACAATTATCGATAAAACCAAATCATCGAGGCCAATGTCATGTAATTCACTTATATTAGGTAATTCGCATGCCTGAGCGACATCCAAGCCTCCCGGAACACAGTCCGGTCAACATAGACTTGGTACTCTGAAATGACTGCCTACTAAGGAACTTTGTCATCCAAATGCCAGCCTACTCCGGGTTTCGGCATTGACAACCCGGCCTACCAAGGATCACGTGTAACGCTCCGAACCCGGGTCAGTGCAAACCGGCACCCGACCCGAACCCGGTTCGCTACTGTAACAACCCAAATTTAGTTCAACAACCAAATCCAAGGTGTTATTGGCCCATATCAATTACAACATCAATAACATACCAGACAAAAGAAAGTAAATCCAATCCATATATTAAACTATCAGAGTTGCGGAAACAAGTATGCGCGGAAGTGTAGATCAAAATCCTCAAACAAGCATAAAGCTTGACCATCAGTCAATAGTATCAAAGTCTGGTAAAATGAACGGGTCACTATCTCTCTCTCTCATTTCTCTCTCATACATCAATCCATAAAAATGATAATAAACCAATCAAAATGCTAAATCTATAACATCAATCCACCTCAGATGAGATCTGGATAATAATAATCCTCCGGCGAATACTCGGCTATCTCTCCCTGGAAGTCTAAGAGATCCCCCTCTCGCGTATCAGCTGAAAAAAATGGAATAGAAGTAGGGTGAGATACGAATATCCCAGTAGGTAACACATGCATGATTAAACAGTTAATATAAGCAAAGTAACATTTCATGCACGATAAAGCTACATCGATAAATCAGGCTCGCATAATCATTTATACCATTCATGAACACAAAACAGTTTGATAAACAGTTCTAGAAATGATTTTCAGCAAGTTTTAATATAAGAACTCAATAGCCAAATCAATAGCATAATCCATGCATTGCCAGGATGTACTAAGCAGTCACATCCAACCAATATCCCAATCACATGCATCCCGCACGTGCACAATAAGAATAATCATATCAAGTGTTGTGTTTTCAGTGTCATTGTAGGACTCACAAAGATAGATAAACCTTTTGAGATGATTCTCAACCAATTGCTATACCACCGTGCGACTTAGGAGCGATGCTACTAATGATACTCAAGCCCCATGCAGCGCAGCTTAGACAAGAGCCGTAGTCACCGACTTATTGCACACGTACCCATCAAAGTTGGCATGTACCACCAGCATGCAGCACCAGAATCAATACATGGAGGTGGTTGCTTATCCACATGTACAGGGAATCACCAGCGGCTCACCGGGGTGTCCCTCCAGACATAGGACCTTCCCAGACAAACTAACTTGCAAAGGAAGCGCGTCGCATATAGGAGTAACTCAACCCAAATGACATATCCCTCAGCTATCTAGCTACGACTATGGATCCATAACCAGCTATGCCCACTAGACTCCAAAATTCCCTAAAGTATCATAATTCTATAAGGGTTGGTGCCTAGCGGCATATAATGGTTATATCTGTACATTCACTTCATTATTCAGTCATTCGGATTCTGAATTCTCTTTATAATGTCTTATGATTTATAATGTCATTTAGAAGTGTTTAGATAATCAAAGGGTAGTTAGGCTTTTCAAAAATCACATTTCTCCTTTTCCTTCAAAACTTGGCAACTAATGTCCTAAATATCTCCCTAATTTGTTTTTCTGTAAAACAGGGATTTAGGTAGTTTATTTTGGTCTTAAAGTACCTTAATTAATCATTAAAATTGTCTAAAAATAGTTTAGAATTGAATTAGGTTCGAAATTATGAAAAATTGGAAATTCTGCTGAGAGCGCCTGGGATCGCTCAGGATCGCTCCGGGCGGTCATCAGTCGGCGGTAGTGCAAATTCGAGCGCCCACGGTCCGTCGTCCCGCGGTCCACGGCGTCCTCAAATCTTTAACCAGCGCCTAAGATCGCCGATGAGCGCCTCGCACAGTCGAGGTCGGCGGTCTCACCAAATCGAGCAGAAACAGTTCTAAATCACGATTTTTCTCGTCTAAACTCATTCTAATGTATTTATAACATGCTTAGCTAACTAAATACAACTTTACATATCATAGAAACATGCGTTTGCGATTAAACAGAGATAAATCCGAATTTAAAACCAAAACGGTGTCACCTACCTCTATACGCTGCTTCCTCCTCCTCTATTCTGCACAATGGCTAAACTCCTGCACAGAGAAATCCTCTGGACGATGAACGCACGCCCAGCCCTTCCTTCTTCTTCTCCTTCTTCTTCCCTTGGTCGCTCGAACAGTCGTCGCTTGCGGCTCTTCAATACGCGCGACAATACATGTATAAGAATTAGGTTAATTCTTTATACATATTTATACCCCCTGATCCTATGCATCTCCCATGCAACTCTTCTATACACCTTGCCCAAACAGAATACATACCTCGATATCTCACGATCGGACGGTCAGATCTGCGTCTAATTCTGGATCTCCGCTAAGTTGATCACCCCCTACAATATTAAAATGTTTCTATCAATCATAACTCTGGGTAATATTATTTACTAATTTAATTTATTATTTAAGGGAAATTCGGGGTTTTACATCACGGGCTGCTCTACCCTGGTCATGGCAACACTCATGGCCATGCAATTACAGCAATAAAGTCAACACATCACAATACTAAGCTTAGACTCTGGATCCAGGACAAGCTAGACCTTAAACCAAATAAACTCAACAAATAAACCAACCTCTGGTAGCAAATAGACCAACCTCTGGTCGCAAATATACCAGAAACAACTCACCTTTATCATGGGTCGCTCAGGACCAAAATAATACTCCATGGAACTCCACATGTATATTCAAACCAAAGAACAATATTCAAACCAATCGATGTAAACAACAACTCATGGAAACCTCTTTTATAAATTCTGCCCAACATACTAAATTAGATAACAACTCAATTTATATGGTATCACAATCTGAAATTCAATAATAAGAAATGGATTACAAAAATATCTGAAATCAGCAAAAGGTCCTACTCAATTACTTCTAATAGTTTTGATAAAGTTTTCTAAATTCTTTTCCTAATATTCATTACTAATGCTTTTTATTCACTTGCTTGAAATCGTTGTAAAAGTTCATTAGTTAACTTTGCAAATCCATAATCAACTCTAAGAAATTCTGAAATAATAATTAACATGTGAATTCCTGATTTGGAGTTGTTAAGAAGATCCTCAACAACTCCCTAATAAGTTCTAATATATATCTTATATTTAATCTCAATTTAAACCCCTAGCTAATGTTCTCTCCAGCCACCTGGCCACATTTATTTTGCTCTCCTACAGTTACAATTAGGTTTAAGAAATGAAATCAATTAGTCCATGAACTCAGCCACACTAATTGCAACTAAACCAGATGCATATCATCATATATTCAACTCTTTAATCACCTTAATTCCTCTCAATAATTATTGATATAATTTACAAAGGTTCTAATCACTTGAAACTAATATTAGCATGTTAATTCAACTCCTAGACAAGTTTCTGAAACATAACATTTGAGAAAATCACTTAGTCGCACTGGATATTGAATTTGGGTAGGTGCGTTGACCTACTGTCAGTGGGCGGCAGTAAGCGCACCTCAGCGCATACTAAAATCTTAACTGCCGCTGAGAACCGCTTAGCTATATCAGTGGGCGGCACTCAGCGCATACCACCTCCGATTTCCTGAAGTCACTTGAAACACTGCTAACTGATTTTCAACAAGACTGAACTAACTTAAAAACATACAACCCTTGATTCATGCTCGTACACCTTCTAACAATCTTCTAAAACAGTTTTGGATTTAATTTAACATGAATATATCACAATTCGAAGGTTTCCACTCGAAAACACTCACAAATATTAAAAGTCCAAATATAGCAATTCAATTCATGCTTTCATTCAAATTTGCTTGCAAATCCAGTTGAAAAAGAGTGCTACATACTTGATTTGATGAGCAATCGATCAGATCTCCCAAATCTCTTATCACAACACCTCCGAAATGACAACTTTAGTGGCCGATTGTTCACTGTTGCACAAATACAACCAGATCTGATTCTGATCTGGATCAACACTTGGTTGCTCATTCGGATTGCAACCCTTACCACTGAAACCAATTTCTCTTACATGATCTCTCCAGATCTGCCATTGAGTTGGACGAACCTCCTCAATTTCCAGATGCTAAGTGTCCACCAATAAAATATTCTACCTCCACTTAGCTCCTAACTTTTCCAATTCAGACAACCCTCTGGAACTCACTTCTCTCCAGCAGCTCAGCTCTCAGAGTTTTGTCTCTGATTTCATCAAACGAAACCAGCAAGTTGAGTTGAGCAACCTATTTATAGGCTAACTCTTATATACTTGACTTCTAACCAAGAGCTTACACTAACACCTTCCCAAGTAAAATAACTTAAACATATGATTATTAATAATTATTAAAAATTAATATCATACACCACTTACCATAATTTATGACCCTCTCCACTTAGTCATGCGAAATCCCCAAAATACCCTTTTTCTTGTTATGCCACCGAACCATCAAAACCCAACCCGAAAATCAATTAACCAATTTGCCATTCTAATAATTCCACATGTCTAAATTCTGAAATTTTACTCTAAATAACTTCCTTTCTCTATTTTTAGAAAATTTCCACTAATTAAATAAATCAATGAACATAAAATAAAATTTTTTAATTTTATTAAAAATTCGGGATATCACATCTTCTCACCCCTTTCTCTCCTTTTTATACTTAGCTGGAAAAGTCCTAAACTAACCCTAAATAGCTCTTTTAATTTGGGCTAACCCTAGGGCGGTCTAATTAAAGTCTAACACCTTCTAATTAATTCCTACTTTTAATCCACCTTCTATTTTTCTACTAATACTATACTAATTAGATTTTTCACTATCTAAACTCCTCCTTTTAATTTATTTTCGTGCATAACACCTACTTAATTCCTAAATATCACCCAACACCTAATTAAGTTGCTTTTTCTCCCAATTAAGGCCCATAATTACCTAATTACGCTTTTTCCTCTTTTATGCTTTAATTATCACTACTTTATTTCTAATTTGCCTTAATAAATTATTTTCTTCTATTTTCTAATTCTAATTATTATTATATGCCTTATTTCATATATTACCCTTTTTGCAAAATTACCGAAATACCCTTTTTACCCTTTTAGGTTAATTCCCTTAAAAATTATCCTTTATTTACTAATTATCATTTATTTGAATTACTAATCCTCTAAATTTTACTTTTTATTTTATTTATAATTTAAACTCATAATTTTCTTTTATTTATTTATTTTGTGAAAATTCGGGGTCTTACACTTAACTTCAACTTGACAACCCCAAACTCTAAAGTGGGTTAAGTTAGGTTTACGTCCTGTCCACAGTTCAAATGGAGTTTTAGAAACAGCCTTACTAGGAACTCGGTTCAAAATATACATATCAGTCTTCAATGCTTCTCCCCATAGGTATTCTGGCAAATTGGTTTTACTCATCATACTTCTAACCATATCCATAAGAGTTCAATTTGCCTTTCTGATACACCATTCTGCTCTGGTGTACCTAGCGTAGTGTAATATGTTATTATCCCTCATTCTTGTAAATACTTATCAAAAGGACCCATATTTTGACCAGACTCATCATACCTGCCATAATATTCTCCACCCCTGTCAAAACTCACAACCTTAATGCTCTTGCCACACTGCTTCTCAACTTCATCTTTAAAAAATTTAAACTTTTCTAATGCTTGAGGTTTATCATTAATCAAATAGACATATCCATAACGAGAGAAATCATCAATGAAAGTAATGAAATATTTATTTCGACATATGGTAGAAGATAGGTCCACAAATGTCAGTATGGATAAATTCCAACAAATTTTCTCTCCTTATTGCTCCTTTTGTTTACTTTTTGCCAACTTTCCCCTTATACAAACAACACAAGTATCAATGTCTGAAAAACCTAAGGAAGGAAGAATTTTAGTTTTAATTAATCTTTCCATTCTTTCTCTTGAAATGTGCCCCAAACATTTATGCCACAACATAGAAGAGTGCTCCTTAATTCTAGGTCTTTTCTTTCCAACATTAACAGTGCAAGAAACATCATCTACATTTTTTTTTTTTTGGCAAAAACCCACTAAGGCATGAATAACCTTAGTGGCACTCCAGCGGTGGGAGGAGGGTTGAGGCAGACCCTGACCTGTAGATTAGAATTTCCAATGAAAAATACAATTCTGGAGGGGACATAAAACCTTACCCCTAATCAAAGACAAAAGACAATAACTAATACCTAATGGAAAATAATCCAGTCCTATCATGGAACAAGCAATTTCTAACATTCTGTGACAAACTAGAAATAGAATCATAAAATCTGCTCAAGAAATGATTACATCCCTCATTCGCCAAACCATCAGCCACTGCATTGGCTTCCCTGTAAACATGATACATGTCTTGATTGAAAGCTATCAATCTCTCTTTTATTTCTCTCCACCAAAGCAGAAATTTCCAAGGAGTGGGTGATGTACTTTTTCGCAAGTGCACGAATTCGTAACAAGTAATAAAGTGATGAAATAGAGTGTCGAACCCACAGGGAATGGTAGCTACTAAATACTGAAATTACTATCCTAAATTCTATTTGAATAATCAAAGATTGAGATGAGTATTTAACTAACAATTAAAATTATCACCTAAGAAAATATAAGATTTAGATTTAACAAGAGATTTAAAATACTAAGGCATTTGATTTCATCATAAACAAATCTGAATTAATTCTTGAATACACATGCTAATGAATGTTATAATTCAATTTGAAAGCGAAAATCCCTATTCTATCCAATGGTCTCTCTCGAGCACCAATGAACTTACCTTCCCACAATAACTCACTATATCTCTATGTGAATTTAAAAGCAACAAGGCACATTAAGATCTGTAGATTTTCATGTCAAAAACACAAGGCTACATAAACCATGCCAATATCTCTATCAACATGTAGAGTATGGTATTTTATCATAGGAACTAAAATTGTATATCTCCTCTCGGTCTCAATACAATTATCAAATACAATTGAATGGTGATCAATTACTCAATTGGGTTAAGCACAATAATAAAATACTCAAATAGTGAATCACAAATCCATTAGCAATAATATTCAGAAATAAAACATCATGTTTAGACTACATCAAAGCCTTAGAAAAAGAAATTAGTTCATAACTGAACTAGGAATAACCATTAAAAACAGAGTATATTTGAAAGGAGAAGAAAAGAGAAAAAAATAAACTAATGGAGTCCAAGCTTTGATCTCCCACGTTCCTCTGGTTCTTCCTCACGTTCCCAGCATCAATCCTCCCTATTCACGTTCAAGCTCCTCCTTTTATATCTCCAAACTTGCCCATAAATCCCTTGAAGAGAAATTAGAAACTTGCCTTCCCAGACTCCTTAGGAAGAGAGAACTTCCTTTCCTTCTATATCCACGATTTTCAAGTCCAAAAACGACCTAATCTTCTTTAATAGAAACCCCTAAAAATCCTCCTAAAGACTAGAAGAAGATCCCCAAGAAAAAGGAAACAAATCCTCAAAGTTCGGAATTTTATAACAGGATTTACTACTTGATCGTTCGAACGGTCATCAAACGCGGGTCGAACGTTCAAGTCAAAAAGTTGTTTCTTCATCTCTTATTCGAACGTTCATCGAACGGTCAGCGAACGCCGCTCATAATTTCTCTATTGTTCACCAACGCTCGAACGACAGTCGAACGTTCAGCGCACGCTGCTCTCGGGTTTCTCTGTGGATCACTAACGTTCGAACGGCCAGCGAACGCTACTCTCGGGTTTCTCTGCAGAACACCAACGTTCGAACGGCAGGCGAACGGCCAACGAACGTTACTTTCGGGTTTCTCTGCAGAACACCAACGTTCGAACGGCAGGCGAACGGCCAGCTCACGTTGGTGATATCTTCAACAATTTGACTCCGATTGTTACGCCGTTTGAACCGTGACTTCTATAATCACCAAGAGTATCTCTACATCAACAAATTAGGCATAATTTAGACAATGAAAATAAAATGTAGAGATGAAAGATTTTGACAATTTCTAAGTAAAATTGGGAATTAAATATGAAATAAAACCAGATAAGTCATGGAATTAATGTGCTATAATGTGGTATTTTCATGACTTATCACACCCCCCAACTTACTTTTTGCTGGTCCCTAGCAAAACTGACTAAAACAAATAAAACACATGCTATCAAAGACCATAAAAGCAACACCCAAAACAACCATTAATATTCAAGGATAACTTAATATTTGAAACTCCATGTTCACTTTCTTAAGAAATCATCAATGAGCTTAAACACTTATACTTAGATAGTGAAACATCACAAGTGCCTTTGGTGTAAAGTGATCTAACACATCATTATGAGGCTTCAAAATAATTCCATTATAAAAGTTCCAACTAACCCAAATTCAGAGGATTCCTTATTTTGATGAAACAACCAAAGCATGACATTTTGACTATTTTTTTTTTCTTCACAACATGTGGACTGTGCAATGTCTAGCTTCCTTAAGCTTTCTAATTGACCCTTTTATCGAGTGTTGGACCAATGACTCCCGAACCAGATGGCTCAAAGGGCATTAGGTGTGAAGACACCCCTACAGGTTTTATTAACTCGAGTCAAAAAGGCTACGAAGCTAAACTAGCCACATTATCAACCATATAAGGCTCTTTACCTTTTGACGCGAACACTCATTGCTTAGTGAGGCAAGAGGCCCGGTTACTCAGTAAAAAGGAGCTCAAAATCTCTTAGCACTGCTTGCTACTCTGAAATTTTTTTTTTTTTCTTTTCTCATACCACAATTATCATGCCAAAGTTGTCCATCTATAAGTCAATCAATCAGAACTCAAGTTATCAAAACTTCCATTAATGGTTTCAGTTCTCATACCCCACACATAATGCATTAGTGTGCTCGTGCTAAGTTCAAAGTGAGACAAATGAAATCACACTATCCAAAGATAAGTAATAAAGGCCAAAATTTAGATCTCCTAGTCATGTGATTATGTGTTCAACTATTTAAGCTTAACCAAGAATATCAAGATTGCAAGGCATGAGCTAGAAATTCACATCAAATAAAACTCTCCTACCAGCAAGTTATTCAGCACAATAAATCAAAATCTGGGTTTTAGATCACCAAAACAGGGGTCAACAAACATGAGATTTCAGCACAACACCCCCCAACTTAAATCTAACATTGCCCTCAATGTTTAAGAGTAGAATGAAAAATAAAGAGAAAAGGGCAAAATACTCCCCAGATTTTCTGATGTTGAGATGGACTGTAGGATTGACTTGTATGACAGTGAATAACCTTCAAGAACCTGAAAAATTAAAAAAAATTAATGAGTAAAAATGAAAGAAAAACTAAAATGAAAAACACTTGGGTTGCCTCCCAAGAAGCGCTTGGTTATAGGCATTAGCTTGACTGAAAACCATCTTTTATGTTGATGGGTGGAGCAAATAGGAAGACTTGTAGTTCTTGAAGTCCTCAGCAACATAAGGCTTTAATCTCTGACCATTGACCTTGAAAGTGCCTTTTGTGTCATGATGAATCTCTACAGCTCCATGGGGGTAAACTTTTACCACAGTAAAAGGGCCAGACCAACGAGAACGAAGCTTGCCCGGAAATAATCTCAGCCTAGAGTTGTAGAGTAAGACTTTCTGGCCCACTAGAAACTCCTTTGGTTGAATATGCTTATCATGCCAGATTTTTGTTCTGTCCTTGTAAATTCGAGCATTCTCATAAGCATCAAGCCGAAATTCATCCATCTCATTTAGCTGAAGAAGCCTCTTCTCTCCAGCTGTCTCAAGATCAAAATTCAAAGTCTTCATTGCCCAGTAGGCTTTGTGCTCTAATTCCACCGGGAGATGACAAGCTTTTCCATAAACAAGTCGGTATGGAGACATTCCAATTGGTGTTTTGAAAGCAGTCCGGTATGCCCACAATGCATCATCAAGCTTCTTTGACCAATCCTTGCGGGATGAGTTAACTGTCTTTTCCAATATGCGCTTCAGTTCCCTGTTGGAAACCTCAACTTGACCACTTGTTTGGGGATGATAAGGAGTGGCAACTCTATGTGTAACACCATATTTCCGTAAGAGTGCCTCAAAGTGTTGATTGCAAAAGTGTTTTCCCCCATCACTAATGATTGCTCTTGGAGTGCCAAACCTGGTAAAAATCTGTTTTCTCAAAAAATTCAACACAACTTTAGAATCATTTGTAGGGAGGGCTACGGCCTCTACCCATTTGGAAACATAATCAACAGCAACTAAAATGTATTGATTTGAGAAAGATGAAGGGAATGGTCCCATAAAATCAATGCCCCAAACATCAAATAATTCAACAACAAGATTATTGTTTAGAGGCATTTCATTTTTTCTAGAAATATTTCCACTTCTTTGACATTGATCACATGATGAAACAAAAGCAAAAGCATCTTTAAAGAGGGAGGGCCAATACAAAACCTGACTGTAGCACCTTTGCAACCGTTTTGTTTGGTCCAAAATGGCCTCCAACTTCAAGTGAATGACAATGCTTTAAGATATTCTCCATCTCTTCTTCAGGTACACATCTCCTAATGATTTGATCTTTGCAATGCTTGTAGAGGAAAGGATCTTCCCAAAAGTAGTGCTTTACATCCGAAAAGAATTTCTTCTTTTGTTGATATGAGAATTCCGGATTTACCACATTGCTAGCCAAGTAATTCACAAAATCTGCATACCAGGGAACTTCTATTAATGAAAAGGCAAGAAGTTGTTCATCTGGAAATACCTCATTGATTGGGATGGATGTGGTGGCTTTTTCATCTTCAAGCTCAAGTCGAGAGAGATGATCAGCTACTTGGTTCTCGGTTCCCTTCTTGTCTTTGATTTCCAAGTCGAACTCTTGCAAAAGTAGAATCCACCGACATAGCCTTGGTTTTGCTTCCTTTTTGGCAAGCAAGTATTTGAGAGCTGAATGGTCAGTATATACAATAACCTTGGAGCCAATCAAATAAGATCTAAACTTATCAAAGGCAAAAACTACAGCCAATAATTCTTTTTCAGTTGTAGCATAATTGAGTTGAGCATCATTCAAGGTCCTACTAGCATAGTAAATAACATGCAATAGTTTATTTTTCCGCTGTCCTAAAACAGCTCCTAAAGCATAGTCACTAGCATCACACATCAACTCAAAAGGCAGCTCCCAATCTGGAGTACAAATTATTGGGGATGAAATCAGTTTTTCCTTCAAAAGCTCAAAAGCATGCAAACAGTCTTTTGAAAAAATAAAGGGTGTATCCTTGACCAACAAGCTACAAAGGGGTTTAGTGATCTTAGAAAAATCTTTAATAAAACGACCGTAAAACCCCGCATGCCCTAGAAAACTCCGCACACCCTTGACTGTTGTGGGTGGAGGTAATTTTTCAATAACCTCCACCTTGGCTTTATCCACTTCGATCCCTTTGGATGAGATCCTATGACCAAGCACTATTCCTTCCTGCACCATGAAGTGGCATTTTTCCCAATTTAAAACAAGGTTAGTTTCTTCACATCTTGTCAATACCATAGATAAATGATTCAAACAAGCATCAAAAGAGAAACCAAAAACAGAGAAATCATCCATGAAAATTTCCAGAAATTTTTCCACCATGTCAGAAAATATTGCCATCATGCATCGCTGAAAAGTGGCTGGAGCATTGCACAAACCAAAAGGCATCCTCTTATAGGCAAATGTTCCATAAGGGCAAGTGAAAGTAGTCTTCTCTTGATCTTCTGGTGCAATTTGGATTTGGTTGTACCCTGAGTATCCATCAAGAAAACAGTAATAAGCATGACCAGCAAGTCTTTCCAACATTTGATCAATAAAATGGAGAGGAAAGTGGTCTTTACGAGTGGCATCATTGAGTTTCCTATAATCTATGCACACCCTCCAACCTGTTACTGTTCTTGTTGGAATAAGCTCATTGGTTTCATTCCTAACAACTGTAATACCACCTTTCTTTGGTACTACTTGGACCGGACTTACCCATGAACTATCAGAAATTGGATAGATAATACCTGCGTCCAGCAACTTGAGAACCTCAGACCTTACCACTTCTTGCATGTTTGGATTTAGCCTTCTTTGTGGTTGTACCGTGGTTTTGTGGCTCTCTTCCATAAGGATTTTGTGCATGCAAATTGAAGCACTAATCCCCTTTATATCGGCTATTGACCAACCCAATGCTGATTTGTGAGCTCTTAACACCCGAAGTAGTTTCTCTTCTTCAAGACCTGTCAAAGAGGAAGAGATAATTACTGGAAAAGAATTTTCAACTCCTAAATAAACATATTTTAAATGAGAAGGTAGAGTTTTAAGCTCAAGCTTGGGAGGATCAGAAATCAGTAAATTCTTTGGGGGATCTTCTTTCTTATGAAGATCTTCAAAATTTGGCTTCTTCTTGTGAGTGTACTGTGGTGAAGCCTCCAAATAGAGTGCATACTCTCTAATGTTTATGTCTTTAGAAGAAATACTCCCTGATTTGGTAATGCATGCTTCTAGAGGTTCCCTTGGATTATTTTCATTGAATGTTTCTGATACCAACTTGCTGATGGTATCAATCTGAAAGCATGAATCACTTGTGGAGGGATGCTTCATAGCTTCGAACACATCAAACACAATCTGTTCCTCTTGCACTCTAAGTATAAGCTTCCCTTGTTGGACATCAATAAGAGTTCTTCCCGTAGCTAAGAATGGTCGGCCTAGGATGAGTGGAATTTCTCTGTCCTCCTCCATGTCCAATACAATGAAATCTGCAGGAAAAATAAACTTGTCAACTTTCACAAGAACATCTTCTATGATACCTCTTGGGTATTTGATTGATCGATCCGCCAGTTGGAGAGATACGGTTGTTGCCTTAGCTTCACCAATCCCCAATTTCTGGAAAACAGAATAAGGCATTAGATTTATACTTGCTCCTAGATCACATAAAGCTTTATTGAAATGAGAATTTCCAATTGTGCAAGGAATAGTAAAACTCCCTGGATCTTTTAGCTTTTGTGGAAGTTTATTTTGCAAGATTGCTGTACATTCCTCGGTTAGCATCACCGTTTCATGCTCCTCCCATTTTCTCTTGTTAGACAACATCTCCTTCATGAATTTGGCATAAGTAGGCATTTGCTCCAATGCATCTGCAAAAGGGATGTTAATATGCAATTTCTTAAAAATATCTAGAAACTTAGAAAATTGCTTGTCCAACTTATTTTTTCTCAATCTTTGTGGAAAAGGAATAGGAGGAACATAAGGAGGAGGAGTTTTAGAAAGCAAATCTGTTTTTGTATTTTCTTTGTGCTTCTCTTTTTCCTCTTCTTCATCTTCTTTTCTAGCTTCTTGCTGAGTTTCCAGATTTTTCCCACTCCTTAGGGTGATGGCTTTAGCATATTCTCTTGGATTTGTAATGGTATCGCTTGGGAGGGACCCTTGAGATCTTTCTGTCAATTGCTTTGAAAACTGCCCCATCTGGTGCTCAAGGTTTCGGATGCTAGCATCTTGGTTCCGGAAAGTAGTCCTTGCTTCTTGCATGAATCCTGAAGTGTCTTGCATGAACTTGGTAAGCAATTCCTCCATATTTGGCTTCTTTTCTTGCTGTTGGAACCCGGGAGGTTGCTTATTGAAATTCTGAGGACCACTCCAAGAAAATTTTGGATGATTTCGCCATCCGGGGTTGTAAGTATTTGAATAGGGATTATTTGGGCGTTGAAAATTTGAGACATAATTGGCTTGGTCGGATGCACCCATGGCAAAAGAGTTTCCAACTTGACATTCAACACTTGAATGATTCCCTGCACAAATTTCACAAACAAAGTGAGTAGATTGAACAGCATTCACATTAATATTATCTACTTTCTTTGTCAGCAAAGCAACTTGAGAAGTTAAAGAATTTAATGCATCAATTTCATGAACTCCCTGAATTCTTCTTGGTCCCAAACGATCTAATGGCCATTGGTAGTTATTTGAGGCCATTTCCTCAAGTAAATTGTATGCTTCTTCATAAGGCTTCCCCATCAATGCTCCACCCGCTGCGGCATCCACAATTGTCCGTGTATTTGGACTCAATCCATTATAGAAAGTTTGGACTTGCAACCAATTGGGTAAACCATGCTGAGGACATCTTCTGAGCAAGTCCTTATATCTTTCCCATGCTTCATATAGTGACTCCATGTCGAATTGAGCAAAGGTAGTGATATCATTCCTCATCTTAGCAGTTTTTGATGGAGGAAAGAATTTTGCTAAGAATTTCTGAGCCAAACCATCCCAAGTAGTGATGGTCATTGGTGGAAGGGAATTTAACCAACCTTTTGCCTTATCTCTTAAAGAGAAAGGAAAGAGCCTCAACCTTATTGCATCATCAGAAACTCCATTGTGCTTGAAGGTATCACAAATTTCCAGAAAATTTGCAATATGAGCATTGGGATCATCATTCGGCATGCCACTGAATTGCACGGTTGATTGGATCATTTGAATGATGGCTGGCTTTATCTCAAAATTGTTGGCTTGTATTGCTGGCCTTCTAATGCTTGTGTGAGCCCCGGTGACTAATGGCATGGCATAGTCTCTCAAAGCCCTATTGTTCTCCTCTTCTTCAATTTGATTTGCCATTCCGACTGGAGAATTATTCAAAACTTGCCTCTTCTCCTTGTTCAACCGCCTAAAAGTACGATCAATTTCGGGATCACAAGGAAAGATTTCAGCACTTCTAGAGTGTCGCATACACAAGACCTGAAATAAAAATTAAAAATCCAAATTAAAACTGAGAATAGATAGTATCAATATTAGTAAACAAATCAGTCCCCGGCAACGGCGCCAAAAACTTGATGTACTTTTTCGCAAGTGCACGAATTCGTAACAAGTAATAAAGTGATGAAATAGAGTGTCGAACCCACAGGGAATGGTAGCTACTAAATACTGAAATTACTATCCTAAATTCTATTTGAATAATCAAAGATTGAGATGAGTATTTAACTAACAATTAAAATTATCACCTAAGAAAATATAAGATTTAGATTTAACAAGAGATTTAAAATACTAAGGCATTTGATTTCATCATAAACAAATCTGAATTAATTCTTGAATACACATGCTAATGAATGTTATAATTCAATTTGAAAGCGAAAATCCCTATTCTATCCAATGGTCTCTCTCGAGCACCAATGAACTTACCTTCCCACAATAACTCACTATATCTCTATGTGAATTTAAAAGCAACAAGGCACATTAAGATCTGTAGATTTTCATGTCAAAAACACAAGGCTACATAAACCATGCCAATATCTCTATCAACATGTAGAGTATGGTATTTTATCATAGGAACTAAAATTGTATATCTCCTCTCGGTCTCAATACAATTATCAAATACAATTGAATGGTGATCAATTACTCAATTGGGTTAAGCACAATAATAAAATACTCAAATAGTGAATCACAAATCCATTAGCAATAATATTCAGAAATAAAACATCATGTTTAGACTACATCAAAGCCTTAGAAAAAGAAATTAGTTCATAACTGAACTAGGAATAACCATTAAAAACAGAGTATATTTGAAAGGAGAAGAAAAGAGAAAAAAATAAACTAATGGAGTCCAAGCTTTGATCTCCCACGTTCCTCTGGTTCTTCCTCACGTTCCCAGCATCAATCCTCCCTATTCACGTTCAAGCTCCTCCTTTTATATCTCCAAACTTGCCCATAAATCCCTTGAAGAGAAATTAGAAACTTGCCTTCCAAGACTCCTTAGGAAGAGAGAACTTCCTTTCCTTCCATATCCACGATTTTCAAGTCCAAAAACGACCTAATCTTCTTTAATAGAAACCCCTAAAAATCCTCCTAAAGACTAGAAGAAGATCCCCAAGAAAAAGGAAACAAATCCTCAAAGTTCGGAATTTTATAACAGGATTTACTACTTGATCGTTCGAACGGTCATCAAACGCGGGTCGAACGTTCAAGTCAAAAAGTTGTTTCTTCATCTCTTATTCGAACGTTCATCGAACGGTCAGCGAACGCCGCTCATAATTTCTCTATTGTTCACCAACGTTCGAACGACAGTCGAACGTTCAGCGCACGCTGCTCTCGGGTTTCTCTGTGGATCACTAACGTTCGAACGGCAAGCGAACGGCCAGCGAACGCTACTCTCGGGTTTCTCTGCAGAACACCAACGTTCGAACGGCAGGCGAACGGCCAGCGAACGTTACTTTCGGGTTTCTCTGCAGAACACCAACGTTCGAACGGCAGGCGAACGGCCAGCTCACGTTGGTGATATCTTCAACAATTTGACTCCGATTGTTACGCCGTTTGAACCGTGACTTCTATAATCACCAAGAGTATCTCTACATCAACAAATTAGGCATAATTTAGACAATGAAAATAAAATGTAGAGATGAAAGATTTTGACAATTTCTAAGTAAAATTGGGAATTAAATATGAAATAAAACCAGATAAGTCATGGAATTAATGTGCTATAATGTGGTATTTTCATGACTTATCAGTGGGCACCAATCCAGCAAAAGTGTCCACTATGAGTTTCGAATCCGATTCTATATGAAGCTCTTGAATTCCATACTTGTCAGCCAGACGAAGGCCATCTCTGAGAGCCAATAATTCTACCAAGGTGTTAGAATTATGACCATAGTAAGCCGAAAAGGCAGCAATAAAATGCCCAGAAGAATTTCTAATAATTCCACCTCCTCCACTAATTCCAGGATTTCCTTTTGATGCTCCATCTACATGGAGTAAATTTAATTTATATAAACCACCACACAAAAGAGCATCTCCAACCAGACGAGAATCATAAATCAAATCAACTTTTCCATTACTAAAATTCAAACTATATCTTGAAATATCAAGTCTTGAAATTGACATTAAATTCCATCTCATGGTCGATACATAAACAATATTATCCAAAGTAAGGGAAAAACCAGACTCTAAAATTAAGATGACTCTTCCTATAAGTAATTACTCAAATAGGGTTATTACCAAAACACTTCTTATTCACAAAATTCTGGCGCTTTTTGAACTTAGGTTTAGGATTACTCAGAGAGGGTACTTTCTTATCCTGAGACTGTAGGGTCAAATTTACTATTTCAGCTTACTCATGATGAAGTCTTTCCTCCTCTTGAGAACATATAGCAACGAGTTCATTCAAATTCCATTTATATTTTTGTGCATTATACACTGCCTTAAGTTGACTACACTGTGAAAGAAGAGTACTCAGGGCACAATGCACCAAAAAGGGCTCCACAAAAGGTATATTAAGGGCCTCCCTCCAATCTAGATGCAATATTTATCATCCTCATGATATACTCTCTAACTCCACCCTGATTTTCATATTCCATGTTCATAAACTTATCCATTAGATCCCCAGTTTTAGATTTATCAGATTCTATGTACCTCTACCCAATGGCATTCAAGAAAAGTCTAGCATTATTACTGTCAGGTATAGCTCCCTGGATAGGATCAAAAATGGATCACTTAATAAGTTTCAGACTTTCTTTATTTTCCCTTTCCCACTACTCATAATCAGATTTCTGTTTGGCATTGCTGGTATCAATAGATTTTGTTGGTTGTTCCTCTAAGGCTATATCAAGTCCCATTAAGCCAAGGACAATTTCTACATCATGTTTCCATCTCGTGTAATTACTTCCAGTTAGACTAATAATGGTAGACATTTGGCTAGAAAACTAAAGGCATTCACTACTATGGAAATAAAATAATTATTACATTAACATCCAAATCATATTGCATGCAACCAAAAGGATGTTCATAATACAATTTAATTAACATGGGCTGTTAACTAAATAGGCCGTAAATAAGCGCAAAAAAACTTTATGAGTCTTATCACGTTGAAAGCCGTGGTGCATCATCACAATCTCTCCTTTGGGCAGAGAATGTAACATGCTTTAAGGTACTTTCAAAAACAATATCATGAAACTGATCAACGGAGATACATAGGCATTCAAAAATTCATCACCTTTGGGCAAAAAAAATTTCCTAAACCCATATGCATCCTGTCGAACACAACATGCCTTCTTTTCAAAATCATCACAGACAATAACCCCCTTTGGGCAGGAAATTATGAGTAACAATTTTAAAAGAAGCAATTCTACCCTTTATTTAAGCCTTTTATAAAGAGAAAAGTAAGCAAATATCCATGAGCGGGCCACTTTGGTGGTCACCACCCACTTCAATTCCAAAAATATTCTCTTTTAATTATAATAAAAATAGGATAGTCTTTAAATGCCCATAATTTGATCACAATACAGTATTTTCATGCTCAAAAATAATTTATCATGTGATCAATTTGTCAATTCAAGTATAACATACAATTTCACATCATCTAGTATACAAAAATTAAATGATGATCTCAACACTTTATCATGGATAGTGAATACAGCAGGCATATTGATTACATCAATAAACATCTGCACAAAATTTTCGGGCAAAAATTCCATGTTTAACTCAATAAAATGTTGAAAATATAATGCCCAAAAACAGTAAAGTGTTCTAAATTAGCTCCAAAAATTACAAAAAATTATCCATAAAATAGGTAATGGCGAGTGAAGCAAAACCATATAAAGTTCACAAAAATTGAACACTTGAGGGGCTTACACACACACCATGCGCCGCGCATGCACATGGGGAACCGTGGATGCACTGGAGGTCGTACCCTACCTCCAGCCGGGTCCACACGGGTCTCGTATCCAAGTCTCGCGACTTGGTTGATACCAGAATTCAAATTTTCTTGATTTCTCTCTTATTTCTTCAGCAAATCAAGCAATACTTATGGCGTTTTGCTCTAAATCAAATTTCTAACAAGATTAGAGGCTAAAATCATGACGGCAATCGAATATCAAGTCGATTTATCGACTGTAAATTTCGATTTCTAATGGCCAAAATCCTAATATTGCAAAAACCTTAATTCGCAACTAATTCATGATATTCCATGCAATTAAAACATATAATCATGCTTGTACAGGTCCCAAAATCATAATAGATTAATCAAAACCAATTAAACCACATGAAATCAAAAATTTGCAGATTTTCGGGTTCAAGAACAGTCGTCTAATTGGTGCATGTTCTCACAGTTATTCATGGGGCAAATCCTATGGTTTTAAAATTTATGATATGGGGAACAAAACCCCCAATCTTTTCTAGCCGGTGGATGGCGAGTGTAACACCCCGGATCCAAGTTACATAGTAAAACCGTAACTCATCTCCGAAGAGTTAGCTAATCCACAAGATCTATATATCAGAGTGAAGAAGAACATGAATAGAGCAATAATCTACATAATTAGAGTCAACTATATTCCCAAACTCAATACAAAAATACCATATCTCAAGTTTAAACTCACATGATCCAAGCATCTACCCTCTGGTATCATCCTCTCCAAGATCTGAAAACAAAACAAAACAAAATCGAATGAGATACGAATATCGCAGCAAGTAGCACATGCATGCCCAAATATATGATTATTTTCTTCTTTGGTTTAGATTATATATATATAATCTAAACAATAATAATAATGAAATTAGACTATTTTGAAAGGTTAAGACCTAGCTCCAAACAATCTGGTCTAAGAATAACTGCAACATATCTAATACCAATGTCATCACCCTCATGGTGGAAACGAAGTTGCTGCAACACATTCCCTCATGGAAGGCCTCTCCATCATGGAGGAACGCATTAAGGAGACAAGCCTTAATCCAAACAAAATAGACAAACTTCCTTTACTAGCTAAATCAGTAGTATTGATCAGAAATCAATAAGTCACAACAGGACTCATGAGATAAGACTGCCTTTAACTAAAGTAATGTCAATGTCCACTATGCCACCTCCTGGCTTGTGTGTGAAGCCAAGTGCACGATCATCGTCCTATTGCGGAAGGACCCAACCAATACAGTGAAGGGTTGGCATGTACTATCTAGTCATTGTCCGAGTACACGATAAAATGAGGGAAAGCCGCAGTCCTGTAGTACAGCGAAGGCCTCATCGAGTACAAGATGGAAACGCGTGCGTGAACAAATAATTACACTAGCAAAATATAATCCCTCTCACTATCTAGCTCCTAAATGGATCCATATCGAGCTATGCCCACTAGACTCTAAAACAAAAGCAAGTACGATGTCTAGGAAGCACAACTCATTTCAATCACAATCATCTCATCTCTTCCCAAGTACATGAGGCATCTCTGAGTACACAAAAGTATCAACATCCCAAGTACATGGAGCATCCTCGAGTACACGGAAGAAAACCAAATCTCATTCTCAGAATTAATATAAATATCTATGGAAATAATTCACAATAATAAAAAACAATGCAAGTTTTCCAACAAAGTCAAATTATTCCAAAACAACTCAAAATAGAGCTCAAAATACTAATTTTCCCAAATATGACCAGAAATGTAATCTCAGAGATTTATTTATTAAAACGTGATTAAATACAATTATTACATATGTGTAATTCCTTAAAATCTTTACAATCTAATGTAGAAACCCCAAAACACATTTTTAACCTCAAAATAGGCTTTATTGAGGAAATAAGTGGCAAAATATTTTATAAAGCCCAATCATGTAATTTGCCTTTGGAAACACCTTAGAAATGATCTCAGAAAGTTGTTACAAGTGATAGAATCAAAATAAACTCATTCTATAATAATTTGGAACCAAAAGTCTGTCAAGAATCTAGTTTAGTAGAATGTGCCCAAATTCTTTGTTAAATTGAATTTAAAGATAAATCATGTGCAAACACTTTCTAGATACCTAAATCTTATTTGTACATAGGTTAGATTTGATTAAAAATAAATTCGTATTCAAAATCACCTCAAATTGGGAAAATAGGAATTTCTGTATTGGGCGCTCGACATAGCGCTCGAGTGTGCATGAAGGCGATGGAAGGTTTCAATTCTGGAAAATGGATGCTCGACAAAGCGCTCGAGCATCGGGTTAGGCACTCAGCTTAACAGAATTTGATAACTTTCAAATTCTGAATTTTTAAAGAAAACACAAGTGGGGCGCTTGGGATAGTGCTCAAGCGCGATTCCAGGCACTTAGCCAAAATACAAATTTGCGAACAAATTTCTAGATTTTCTAAACTTTCGAAACTTAAGCTACCAAAACCTGATTTAATCATTCTAAAACCATACGAACATCTTCTAAAACACTAATAGAAGTTTTCTAACTAATTAATTCACAATTTAACGTGATTTATGGATTAGATCTAAAAATTCTACTTAATTTGCTCAAAAACTCATAAAACCTTAACTCAACCTCTCATTTTCAAATATCATGCATTTAATCTGAAAAATACAACATAGATTCGTTTAGAAAGGTGCTACTTACCTCTGGAACTCCAATTTGAACTCCAATCACCATTGAATTCCTCAGATATGAGCTCAATTCAAATTCTCTCGTTCACTTTAATTGAATTCTATAAGAACACCTTAAAATGATTAGATTTCTTCCATATCTGATGTCTAGCTTTTAAGATCACTTAATTCTCACTAATTTCAATTAAAATAACTAGATCTTACCTGTAATTTCTCTGGTTTGGATGAAATTCTTCAATTCACCGTACTATTATTAGCCAATTGCAATCACTTGGATCTGAAATCCTTTTTATTCATCTACCAACATCAAACGACAATTCCACAAGTTCTTCTGTCTTCTTCCTCCTCAAATCTTCTCAAACCTTCTCAAATTCTCTAGAGGCTTCGGGTTCTGATTCAACAAAATGAAATCAATAACCAATGGTTCCTATTTATACTTAACATCAGCCACCCAAAGTTGGTTTAAAACTTTTCATGATTTGCTGTATGCTTCACCACACATCCATCCTACATAGTCACAATAACTGAGTTAGAATTTAGTGATTTGCTACTCCAACTAAAAATGCTATATTCAACCAACATTTTAAATTATTAAGCTTACCTTTTTTACTCAATTTCTCATCAAACTTGACTTATAACTTCCCAATTTTACCCTTTCCTCCTTCACCAACAATAATAAACCAAATCTATTAATAAAATTGAAATTTAATTGCAAATTAAATTCAGGATTTTATAGCCAAAATCTGGCCGATTAGTGTTTCAAGTTTTCAGCCAATGTTAAATTCATCAAAACCCTAATATTTTCTGATTTTCATGAAAACCCTAGATTCAAACATGAATTATTGATGCTCCAATACCAATTGTTATATTTAACACATAATTCACATGCATGAATCTAGAATTAAAATTAAATAAATTTCTGCACTTACCTGAAGACATGGCTAATTTTCGTGTTCTTGAATTCTTTGCAAAAGCTCACAGTTAGGGTTATTTCTTCCTCTCCTTTCTCCTCTTGATCAAAACCAGATTTCAAACGGGGAATAGTTTCAAAAAGTTTTATGTGTTAGGCGAGGAGAGGGGACCTAGCCTATTTATAATATAAGAATCCTCCCAATAAGGACTTTAATTCCAATTAGGATACTAATGGAGTCTCCTTATCCTACATGGTCTCCTGGCATACATACAATTCTTATCACATTATAATTATACAGAAATATCCCTGTACAACTAAGGTGCACCAAACCCAAGTAAATTGATCACACTTAATATTGGGTTAACCGTAATATCATCATAGACTATATTCAACCTATTTTTATAAAATCAAAATACAATTAATGTGAACCCACATAAAGGAAAATTCTAACAAAACCAAGCTCCACCAATGGTCGATAAAGACGGGATGAGTTGATTGAGAAAGGGCCAAACAATTTTAGAGCACGTTAACGTACGAGACCTTCTTCCACTTGTAAACATGACAATTAGAAGAGATAAATGAGAGGTCAATTTGTCCAAGATGAAATCTTGATCGGAGAAGAAAAACCGAACCAGTCGTTTGGAATAGAGAAAGAATCCAGACAAACACTTCCTCAAAAAAAAATCAAACTCTTTTGTTTTCTTTTGTTTTAGTTTTTTTTTTCCAAAAATCTTCTCTTTTTATTGGCCTTGTATTAATCATTTTTCAATTGATTATCAAACACGTTTTTATAGATTTTTAAAACTGTATTTGAGTTTGTAATAATTGTTACAAACAGGTTTCAGCTAAACTGTTTTTAAAAATACAAAAACAATTTGAAAATTTTTTAGTTTTCAAATTGTTTAATAAAAAAAGTTACCAAACACCCTCTAGGTGCAAGAAACACAAGGTTTCTCTAATCTTGCATTCTTACACATTCTAAATGCAAACAAAGTTTAAAAAAAAGTATGAAAGGCTCAGCATTAAATTTCCTTTGAGATGTCTAATTGATCCTCCAAAAACATCAGGAAATGCATTTATCAAACTCAAACTAGTCTTGCATCAAATATACATCAATAATAGTGATTAGAAACTTACTACTAAACGAAGACCAAAAAAAATATAAAGAAAAGAATATATGAAACCTCCAAAGGAATCAATAAAATTTACTATAATTTAGTAATTCCAAGGAGAAAAGTATGATTATTCATTAGGAATCTTACATGTTGACTGCTTTCTACCAAAGAAATCTTATGAGAGGATGAAGAGAAGGATTAAGCACTAGAAACAAAGAACTCTACAACAATACCTTGATCACTCATTTTGACCAGAAAAAAACATAGAAACTTGAAACTATTATAATTAGCATGCAAAAAGAAGAAGAGTAACAAAGACTAAAGTTGCATTTGGGGTCACTTATTTAAGTGCTTAATTTAGCTTATAGCGCATTAAAGCACTTCTGTAATTGTGAAAAAAATAATTTAATTATATTTGATGGTTGTGAAAGTTAATTGCTTGAAATTGTTTTAATTTGATATGTTATATTTTAATTGTAGAAAGAGGTATTTCTAGTAGATAGAGAATGTGATTGTTGAGTTATTATGTGAAACCCCATATTTCTATACCATTAGCACACCCTAAACATTGTAAGTTATTTTGTAGGTGAAGCTGGAGAAGCTCAGAGTTGAAGCCAGCCAAGTGGCTAAGTCCAGGCTTATCAGAGACTAAGAAGGGTAAGAAATCCCGAGGTTATCTCATAAATTTAATTTTTGAGACGAGAAAAGAAAAGGCAGCTAAGTGGTAAATTGTATTATGCAATAGGTGGAGTTGGCAAAGTGGTGATTGTTGGTGTTTGATGAGAGGAAGGGCAAACTTGGAACTTTTTCTTAGAGCATTGGAGGAGAATTTGTTAAGTGTGGAGAAGGGGTTGCCCCATTTGTAAAATCCCATATTTTAGTGATAAGTAAAACTAATTATTAAATAGACTAATTGGGTTAATAATATGCATGAGATATTGGTTCAAACTGGAGGAGTTCAAGGTGAACCGGAGGAGAACATGGAAAGCTAATCTAAGGTGAGATTATTCTTTAGTTTAAATTAGGAAGAAATTTTAGTTATAAATATTCAGATTAGTTATAGTGTGGAACTAATTAAAAATAAATAAATAAAGTATAAGAATCAATAAAGGAGTTGGTCAAACCCAAGGAGAGTGGGTTGACCCAAAGATCGGTTTGGTTTAAGGTTTAATGGCCTGATTTTATTTGGTTTAAAGGAGAGGGAAATTGGGTAAAAGAACCTAAAAATAATAAACTAAACCTATTGTGCATGAGTTATGCATGACCAGAAATTTTAAGAGCAGCCGCACGTCCTTTGTTTTCTCCTATTCTTCAAATTCACTTCTTGTGATCAAAACCCTAATACTCAAGCACTTGTTGGAGTAGGTTTAGAGAAGGAAGAAGGAGATTTTCATGCACAAAAACTCAGGTAAGATCAAACCAAGATAGGAAGTTCTATTTTTGAGAGGTAGATGTGTTGTTGGGTTCCTAAAGTTATGATTTTCTTAACCCAGAAGTAATCGAGGCTTGTCGTGATCATTTGGCGATCTTAGGAGTGATTTTTCGTTGCTTTTATAGAACACTACAAAAAAAAAGTCTTTTTATTACGGCACTTCAAAAGTGCCCATATAATATAGAAAAAATGCCATTATAACATATAACGGCATTTTGATAAAGTGCCGTTTCAAGTGGTGTTGCATTATGTTATAGGACACTTATAACGACACTTTGGAAAATGCCACTATAAAGTGTCGTAAAAATGTAAACTATTACGGCATTTTTTTAAAGTGTCGTAATAAAATTTATCAGCACTTGAAGGCTTTAGCGGCAAACACCAAGTGCCGCTAAAAGTATATTAATTTAAAAAAAAATTAATTTACCCCCCCCCCCCCCAAAAATAATTCACCCACCCTACCCCACTCCTGGAAATCTCCGAAACCACCCTGAACTCTTTTATATGTTTAAGGTGTACCAGTCCCCCACGCTTGGTGGTCCAGCCCGAAAAACTCAAGTTCTTGCAAGCACATACATAGAGATAAGTGTTACCGTTGTGCACATGAAATAAAAAATCTAGTCTACCTAACACATGCTACTATTCACTATACCACCCAATAACTCATGTAATCACCTTGTCTTTCCTCTGCATCATCTATCTCAATACAGAATACAAATGGAGTAAATAATGTCACCTTGTCTACCATGGAAGCCCCAAAGGTTGACTGACCATATTCCTTGAATCCATGCTCCAGCCTGCACTATATTTATTTAAGCATTACCATAGAAAATGTTCATAAACAGTGAAACAAGCCGTGCCTCCTGAATCATCATTCTTTTAAAAACTATAGATATAGATAAACTAAATATGATTCAAGCACAATAAATAGACATCCAAACCTGAAGGAAAAACTAAAGATAACTATCAAACACCACTAATAATTCAAAGTCAGAGATAGACTAAACACCAGAGACTTGCTCTCTTCATACTGTCTTTTACAGTCCCATGTTTGCTTACATGATTGCACAACTATCTGTCATACTGTAGACACCCCAAATTGCACTAAAAAATGAGAAAATAATAAAAACATGTAATTAAAGCTTAAAACAGGTCAAAAATGCATAAAAATTGACTAAGCAGACTTTGCCCGTATTTCCTTCACGGGCCCGTCGCGCCCGAAAATTCTCTACGGTCAGGCGCGCCCGTAGTTACAATACGGTCACCGTTGGACCATAGTGCATTTACGGTCACTTTAGACTCGTGCGAGTTTTGTCCTTCTCTCGATTTCCGAGCTTTATCTTTAATCCAATATATCTTTAAATGAGCGAATTATGTCTTTTATTCGCTGAAGCCACCTTGGTTGGCTATGGATGGGCATGATCTTGTGTTTAACTCAAACTGAAACTCTATCATGCCAAACCCTGGACCAACCATGCCCCTGTGCTTGCCTATAAATAGAGGTGATATTCTTAAGCTGAGGGCCACAAAATTTTGAAGAATCAAGAGCTCTAAGAGAAGAAAAGAACCCCTGCTGCTCTGCTTGCTCAATCCAGGTAAGTCCCTTTTCCCTTTTTATTTTATGTCTTCAATTCTAGATGTAATAGGATCATCTCTATTGCTGTAGAATAAGGCCATCTGTTATATTTGTCTTCCTAAACTTGTCTCTAAGTACCTCAAGAGTCTCTCTAGCCGTAAAACGTGAAGAAAGAACTAGGGGAAAGGGGAACAGGTGGATCCCTAGAATAGAACCCCATATCTATTTTTCCCTTTTTTTCTAGAATAAGGCCTTTGATTGCGTTTGTGTAACCAAACCTATCTCCAAATACCTCAAGAGTCTCTCTAGCCGTAAAACGTGAAGAGAGAACTAGGGGAAAAGAGAACCGGTGGATCCGTAGGGTAGACCCCCATGTGCTCTAATTTGTGAGATGTGACTGCTTTGAATATCCTGATCATTTTTAATGCTTTTTATGATATATCTGAATGAATTACATGAATCTATGATGTTTATAGCATGAGATCCCCACTTTTTGCTAAAATTTGGATTTTTGCCACTTTTGCACCTACAGCACTGTTTTCGTGATTTTTGTGGTTTTAGGCTAAGATCTTGGATTTATCATGATCAATATGGTAAATCTGAATCCAAAAGCCTGAAAATAAATTCTAGGGTTTCATGAGATGGTTTTTAAATTGCTTTTCATTATTGAGATAAGACCCTACGGTCTAAGTTCTCCCCTTTTGATGTTCTTCATCAACGTGGGTATTTTTTGGTTTTTCTTTTCTGATTTAATGTGAAATTGGGGCTTTACCTATGTCCTGGATTATTCAAGTTCAATTTTGAAATATTTTATAAAAATCATATTTTTCTAGATTTCTAGAATTTTGACTTGAAGCCAGATTTTTGGATTTTTCACTTTAAATTGATTTTATTTGATTTTATCTCAATTTTGTTTTGATCATGAAACTCTAAGAATGGTATGATCATATTTGATAGTTCTGGATCAATCAGAATATTCATATGAAAAAACCATATATTTTTGCCTTTTTTGTGATTTTTGTGATTTTTATAGCAAGCTTTTTCCTTTATTTTAACATGAACAATGCCTGGCAACCACCTTGTGTGGATGAATAGGGGTGCCTAACACCTTCCCCTGTTCATAACTTAATCCCCTTACCCATCTCTGGTTGTTTTTTTAGGAGGGTTATTTTTACCCTAAAATTGCCTTTTGTGCTTATTTAATATTTTTGTGTCCATTCACACCTAAATTGAATGGTGGCGACTCTTTGTTCTATTTGATCCCGTGTGATGATTGGAGGAAGTCAAAAGAGGATTTGATTTTTTTCCCATGTCTCACAACTGGCGACTCTGCTAGGGATTTGTGGATTTGAGCCTTTTGGTGTTTTAGTTCATGTTTTTGATATTTTTGGATTTGCTTGCTATTTTGTGTTCTTAAGCATGTTGAGTATATTTTAAATCTGAATTATTGCTTAAGAATTCATGGGGGTAGAAACATGCTTAATTTTGATTTATAGGAGTGTTTCTACAAACATGCGTAGGGGAGGTTCGTTTTGCTTAACCATGCTTATTTCTTGCTATATTTTTATGATGGCATGCTTTAATTTTCAGCATGATCTCCATGATGATTTTGGGTGTATAACATGATCATATGTTTGCATGATTAGATGATTTGTTTTTATGAGCATGTTTTAGGTGCTACAGGATTGCTTTATTTACTTCTTTATTTTAAATATGCTTTCCTATTATGCCTTGTTTTGTTTATGCATGGCTGCGAAAATAGTGGCAAGGGTTTGGGACGTTGTGAATGCACCTTATTTTTACAATGCACTGTGCACCTTTTATTTTTTTACACAGCCTACCCTTAACCTATAGGAAGTTGAACCCGAATGTGTATAGCTTGGCGCAACGAGGTCGATACTTCGGAAAGCGAAAGTGAAAACATTCACCTTAGAACATTGAGCTAATGATGTGATGATAACGTGGATCTGGGATTCTGATCATCACTAGGCTTGAGTGCTAAGTTGCCATTAAGCCAAAACCCAAAACCCCTACGCTTGAAGGTGGAGTTACACGTTTTTGGCTAAAGTATACAATTACGTGGGGACATGGGTTTGTATGATTGTGGGAAGGCCGTGTGCATGGCTTACAAACCAGGGCATAATGCGGATGCCATATTGAAGGTAAACAAGGTAACAAGGTAATCCTATTGTTTTGCATTATTATCATGTCATAGGGGTGTCATGGTGCCCATTGGTTCGGGATAAAATTGGTCCGAAAATATGCTTGTTTTTAAAATTGGTACAGCCCATAGGAAGAGTTTCTAACTCTGTTTAGAATCGATCCTACCCTATGTTCACACAAGAGGCAACAAAAGGGTGCCAAATTCTTGAGTATGATGTCAATTTGGAGGGTACATGTGCCCTCCTAAACATGTGTTTTAGCAAAAAGGTCAAAGTCCACTTTGGGACAGTTTAGAAGCCCTGCACTGGGTGAACCGTATGTTTGGATGAGCTATCAAAGTGATCAAACCATGTAAAAACTGGAAAAATATAACAGAGTTCCGTAAACCCGCATTTAGTACACGGGCTGGGCTCGCCCGTATTGGTTATACGGGCTGAGCGCGCCCGTGTTGGTCATACGGTCATGGCTTGCTCGTAATATGAACACGGGCAAGGCCGGACCGTGGTGAATATACGGTTTTCTCGGAATATTCAACTTTAATCAGTTTTTCCCACTAAAATCTTCCTTTAACTTTTAAATAATGATAAAGGGAAACAAGTTTGAATAAAATGCTTCAAAAAAAAAGAAAAAAAAAACAAAATAATTGAAAAATGTGAGAGAAAGGTTCCTTGGGCTTCTGAAAGCCTTTGAATTTCAGACTTTTTCAAAACTCTTGGGCTTCTGAAAGCCTTTGAATTTCAGACTTTTTCAAAACTCCTGGGCCTCTGAAAGCCTTTGAATTTCAGACTTTTTCAAAACTCCTGGGCCTCTGAAAGCCTTTGAATTTCAGACTTTTTCAAAACTCTTAGGCCTCTGAAAGCCTTTGAATTTCAGACGTTTTTTCTCAAAAAACTCCTGGGCCTCTGAAAGCCTTTGAATTTCAGATTTTTCAAAAATCCTCGGGCCTCTGAAAGCCTTTAAATTTCAGACCTTTTTCTTTTGGGCCTCTGAAAGCCTTTGAATTTCAGACTTTTTTTCTCAAAAAACTCCTGGGCCTCTGAAAGCCTTTGAATTTCATATTTTTCAAAAATCTTTGGGCCTCTAAAAGCCTTTGAATTTCAGACCTTTTTCTTTTGGGCCTCTGAAAGCCTTTGAATTTCAGATCTTTGGGCCTCTGAAAGCCTTTGAATTTCAGACCTTTTTCTTTTGGGCCTCTGAAAGCCTTTGAATTTCGGATCTTTGGGCCTCTGAAAGCCTTTGAATTTCAGACCTTTTTCTTTTGGGCCTCTGAAAGCCTTTGAATTTCAGATCTTTGGGCCTCTGAAAGCCTTTGAATTTCAGATTTTTTTTTGGGCCTCTGAAAGCCTTTGAATTTCAGACATTCTCCAAAAATATCCCTGGGCCTCTAAAAGCCTTTGAATTTCAGACCTTTTTCAAAAACCCCCGGGCCTCTGAAAGCCTTTGAATTTTAGATCTTTCTCGCTTTTTTGGGACCTGTTGGGAGCCCTAGAATATTCCAACAATTCAATTAAAAAAAACAAAAAAAACAAAAAAAAAGAAAAAAGAAGCAAATAAAGAAAAAATCCAAACTCGTGTTCACCCAGCTTGCACATAGGCATTCCTAGGCATGTGAATGAGATTAATTGGGCACTGATATTTTTTCCTTTATTTTGTGGCCAGGTACCAATACACTTGCAATCATAGCTCCTGTAACCAGATCAAGAGCTCGCGCCATGAATCCCATTGAAGACGAAGCTGATGCTCCACACCCAGATATCGTCTTGTTACAAGAGCAAGTGGCAAGACTAGCCCGAATGCTAGAGAACATACTGTCAGTACAGGCCCAACAAGTGCAGGCCCAACAAATGCAGGCCCAGAACCAAGCATCCACTTCCAACCCTGCACCTCCACCCCAAATCAATATTCCACCCCCAGGGCAACCAATTCCTGAACCCATCCATGAAACCACTTATGAACCTATGGTGACCAAGGATGAAACAGTTGAATCAGAAAAGGCTAAGGAAAAGGAAAAAATGAGGGAAGAAATGGAAAAGAAGTTCATGCAAAGACTGGAAATGATCCAGGATGAACTAAGGGAAGTCAAAGGGGTAAACAACTTTGGGGGCACCAATTTTGAAGACCTGTGCCTATACCCCAATGTTAACCTGCCGGCTAAGTTTAAGTGCCCAAACTTGGACAAGTATGATGGCACTGGTTGCCCCATGAGCCACCTAAAGTTATATTGCGGTGCCCTATGCCAGTTCGGGCAGGATGAGGGTATCTTGATCCAAATTTTCCAAAGGAGCCTGACTGGAACCGCATTAAGATGGTTCGCTACTCTGGACCATGGAAAGATCAAAAGATGGAAGGACCTAGCCGATGCCTTCCTGGCTTAATACCGGTTCAATTCAGAGATCGTGCCAGACAGGTACGACGTCATGAGAATGAGCAAAGGAAGGGATGAGACTGTAAGGCAATATGCCAAGAGGTGGAGGGAGACGGCCTCCCAGGTCAGGCCACCCATGCTAGAACAGGAAATGATTTCTACTTTCATCAGCACTTTGGGTCAACCATTCTACAGCCACCTAGTGGGTCAGACCACCACTAATTTTGCTACCTTGGTTCAAGTGGCTGACCGAATAGAAGACGGGATCAGGTCAGGTAAGATAATTGACCACTCTGCCATGGTTAGTCAGCAAGACCCTAATCTGAAGAAAGGAAGCGGGATAAAGAAGAATGGAAACAAGAAGGAGGGTGAGGTAAATATGGTACAGCCACCATCTGGCCCTAACAAGCCCATACAAATCAACATACCAGCTCATTTTCCTACTCCACCTGCTCCATCTACCCCGGCCCCCATGAAGGTTAATGTTCCAGCAGCACCTTCAGACCAAAAAAGGGTTTTTACTAAGGAGGAAAAGGATGCCTATTTTGCAGCAAGGAGAAATAGGGTTTTCACCCCTATTCCCATGACTCCTTCTCAGTTGCTGCCCACTTTATTGAAAGCAGGGTATGTCACCTTAAGAGAACTTAATCCGAATGCATCCAAGGGGAGAAATTTTGACCCTTCCACCACTTGTGATTACCATATGGGAGCACCTGAGCACCCTACTGACAAGTGCTGGCCTTTGAAACATGCCATTCAGGATTTACTGGACCAGAATACCCTGTCTTTTAATACAGGGGCTCCCAATCCTCCTAGAACAGATATTGGACAGAACCCTCTGCCCCAGCATCATGGGGTAGGCCCATCTAATGTCATAGGGGTAATTTCCTCTAATAAAATAACTTTTGACCCATCCCAGTTAATTGCTCCAATAGGGACAACGGTCAAAGTGTATTTTGACAGAAGAAATAAGGACAAAGAAATAAATGTAATTTCAAAAGGGAATGATAGTGCTGCAAAGAACATTAGCTCATCTTTGGACCGGGTCTCATCCCTCATGGCCCAAATGAACATCGCCAAGCCACCTTTGGTCATTAATTACAATCCATCCACTTTTACTCCACCCATTCAAGCTAAACCACCATTGGTCATAAACTGTGACCCCCTTAGTGCATCAGTCACTTCTACAACCCCTCAATCAAAACAACTTCCACCTTTGGTTGTTAATGTTCCTCCATTAAAACAACTTCCACCTCTGGTTATTAATGTTCCATTTACCCAGACTTCCGCATCCAAGTCCAAACTTCCTCCATTAGTGGTAAATGTCCCTAAGCCTTCCTACTCTAAATCGGCTGTACTATGGAACTACAGCGAAGCTTTTACCACTACATGCCCTGTAGCTGAAAGCAAGGAAGAAGTAAACCTCATGATGAGGTCAGGAAAATGTGTAGAGGTGGAAGAAAAACAAAAAGAGATAGAGAAAGAAAAGAAAGAAGAAGAAAAAAATAAAGGCAAGGCCAAGGTAGGGGAAGAGGCCCCTCAGGTAACTAACAGTGAGATTGCTGACCTCATTAAGGTCATAAAAAAGAGTGAATTCAATGTTGTCGAGCAGTTGAACAAAGTCCCTGCCCAGATCTCAATTCTGGGATTATTGTTAAATTCTGAAAAACATAGGGACTCCTTGTTAAGGATACTTCAGGGGGCACATGTGCCTAAAAATATTGAACCAGAACAACTAGGCCGGATGGTTGGTCAAATTTTATCCCACAATGTGATAACTTTTTCTGAGACTGAAATCAGTCCAGCAGGGTACCATCATGTTGATCCTTTGCACATAGCTGTGCTCAGTAAGGGTTGCATGATAGCCCGGGTTTTAATTGATAATGGGTCGGTTCTCAATGTCTGCCCATTGATAACCTTTGTTAAGCTCAATTTGGAGCAAAACAAAATAAAACAAAATGGAAGAATCATAAGAGCCTTTGATAGCTCTAAAACACACTCCCTAGGGGAGGTTGAACTGCCAGTCACAATTGGACCGTATATTTTTAACATCACATTTGAGGTGATGGATATACCTGCAGCCTTCAACCTACTCCTAGGAAGGCCGTGGATTCATGCAGCTAGGGCTATACCATCTACCCTCCACCAAAGAGTTAAATATATTAGAGGGCAAAAGGTGATTACTATCCTAGCTGAGAACTTGGTTCCTCCCATGTGGTCCCTTGATGTACCCTGTATAAACATGGAAATGACTGCTGACAAGTTGACATTTCACTCTTTTCAATTTGAAGCTGTTAATTTCATACCTGGGGGGTATCAGGAAAGAGAAGGAAAGTTAACCTGCGCTGAGAAAATGGTCAAGAATGTGCTGGAAAAGTACAACTTTCACCCTGGAAAAGGTCTGGGGGTTAACCTACAAGGAAGGATAGAACCGGTACAGGTCAAGAAGATGGTTCACAGAGCAGGGTTGGGGCCCAAGCCAAGGAAATGGAGAAGACAGGGGCAGATAGAAACCATGAAATTCCCTCATATCAGGGAAACTTTTCCAAAGCTTTCTCACATGATTCAACTGTCTCCTCCTGAGGATCAGTCCAAACCTCCATACTACAATGTCAACCCATTCCAAAAACCCAAATCCTCAACCGTACAACCATATGTTCCACCTCCACCTCCACAAGCATCGGGTGGGCCTGGGCCACAGGCAGAACAAGAGCAGGACTTTTCAGAGGACATTGGAGCATTCTTTGCCATGACAGAAGGCAAACAAGAAGAAGTAGCAGAGGAGCTACCCTTTATTGATTGGGCTGCAGTAGAAGTTCCATCTGGAACTGGCCCTACAAAAGAAGCAGGCGATGCAACTCACCCAGTATTGGTGATTTCAGATGCAGACCCTGAGCTTGAGGAGCAGGCTTGTATCCCTGCCCTAGATTCTTTTATTCTGAATAATTGGGAGGAAACTCCTCTTACTTTTGAAGCTGCGTTTGTTTGGCAAACAGACATGGCTTCCAAAAAAAAACTCCATTAGGGGAATGCCCTTTCCCTGAAGGTTTTAATGAGCCTTCGTCTTCAGGGAAAGATTTTGTAGAAGGCTCTCAAAAAACACAAAAAGATTTTTCATTTTTTTCTAGAAAAGATAAATTTTTCAAAAATGTCCAAACCATTTATGAACCATATAAGCAAACGGAATTGGATCAGGATGAGTATGACTTCGACCTTGAGCTCGACTTTGACCTAATGGGGGTTGAGGAAGGGACCGAGGACGAAGAAGACGACGTTCCAAAAGAAATCACATATCAATTAGAGCGTCATGAAAAGGGGGTCCAACCCAATATTGAAGAGACCATATCAATAAACCTAGGGACCGAAGATGACCCAAAAATAGTGAAGATTGGGGTATGTCTATTTGAGGTACAGCGGGAAGAAATGATACGATTCTTGGCTAATTATGATGATGTGTTTGCATGGTCGTATCGGGATATGCCGGGGTTAGACACAGATATGGTGGTGCACAGGTTACCCATTCTACCAGATGCCAAGCCAGTTAAGCAAAAACTGAGAAGGTTGAAACCAGAATGGACTTTAAAGGTCAAAGATGAAGTGGTTAAGCAGTTCCAAGCAGGATTCTTTGCAGTCTCCACATACCCTGAATGGCTTGCAAATATAGTACCAGTGCCAAAGAAGGATGGAAAGGTCAGAATGTGCGTAGATTACAGAGATTTGAATAAGGCAAGTCCAAAGGATGATTTTCCACTTCCACACATAGACATCTTGGTGGATAACACCACTGTACATAACTTGTTCTCATTCATGGACGGCTTTTCTGGTTATAATCAGATCAAGATGGCAAAGGAGGATCAGGAGAAAACGGCTTTCATTACACCTTGGGGTACCTTCCACTACACTGTCATGCCATTTGGGCTTAAGAACGCTGGGGCAACCTACCAGAGGGCCATGACAACCTTATTCCATGATATGATCCATAAGGAGATGGAGGTCTATGTGGATGATATGATAGCCAAATCATGTGAAGAAGAAGACCACCTAATCAACTTGAAGAAGGTGTTTGACCGGCTAAGAAAATACAGTCTAAGGCTTAACCCTGCAAAATGTGTCTTTGGAGCTACATCAGGAAAATTGTTGGGCTTTATAGTAAGCAGAAGGGGAATTGAGATTGACCCAGCCAAAGCAAAAGCAATCATTGAAATGCCATCACCTAAAACGGAGAAGGAAGTTCGTGGTTTTCTTGGAAGAATTCAGTACATAAGCCAGTTCATAGCACAGCTTACTGCTATCTGTGAACCAATTTTCAAGCTTCTGAGAAAGAATAACCCGATGGTCTGGAATGACGATTGCCAGGAAGCCTTTGACACAATAAAGGAGTATTTATTGAATCCACCTGTGCTAGTGCCACCAACTCCAGGAAGACCATTAATTCTATACTTGTCAGTTTTGGAGACATCAATGGGGTGTGTCTTGGGACAGCATGACGATACAGGCAGAAAGGAGAGGGCGATTTACTACTTAAGCAAGAAATTTACAGAATATGAAGCAAAGTACTCTCCTTTAGAAAAGACTTGCTGTGCCTTAGTGTGGGCAACTCAGAGGCTAAGGCATTATTTCCTTAGTCATTCCACCTTATTGATATCCCGAATGGACCCTTTGAAATATCTATTTGAGAAACCGGCTTTAACTGGCAGAACAGCAAAGTGGCAGTTGTTACTCTCTGAATTTGACCTCACCTATATCACGCAGAAAGCCATTAAAGTTCAAGCCATTGCTGATCACTTAGCCGCACACCCTTTACCAGAATACCAACCCTTGAAGACCAACTTCCCTGATGAGGCAATCCTGTTTGCTGAAGAAGAAGAAGGTGAAAGCTCTTGGCAAATGTTCTTTGATGGGGCCGCCAATATGAATGGAAATGGAATAGGGGCTGTGTTGATCAAGCCAGATGGGGCACATATCCCGATCGCAGTGAAGCTAAGGTTCCAATGCACGAACAATATAGCAGAGTATGAAGCATGCATAATTGGATTACAAGCTGCCTTAGACCATGAAGTAGAGGAACTTGACGTATATGGGGATTCGAGTCTTATCATCTTCCAAACAACTAGTGAATGGAAAACCAAGGATCACAAATTGATCTTCTATCACCAGTATTTGGAAGAAATAAGCACTAAATTTACTCGAATTTCCTTCAATTATATGCCAAGGGCCAAAAACCAGTTTGCGGATGCTCTAGCAACATTGGCTTCAATGGTCAGTATGCCAGAAGGTGTTGATATTAGACCACTGGAAATTGAAGTCAGAGATGAACCAGCTTATTGCCTTGTTTTAGAAGAAACCCCAGAAGAAGAAGTACCATGGTTTCAAGACATTAAGAACTTCCTAAATGATCGGAGTTTGCCAAAAAATGTCACCTCTACAGAGAAAAGAACAATGCAGAGGTTGGCAGGACAGTTCTTACTAAGTGGTAGTTAGTTGTACAAAAGATCACACAACGATATACTACTCAGATGTGTTGCAAAGACTGAGTCAGAAAGGATAGTTGAAACGGTACATGGAGGAGTGTGTGGACCCCATATGAATGGTCATATGCTTACCAAGAAGATTCTGCGATTAGGATATTACTGGTCGACTATGGAGCATGATTGCTATTTACACGTCAAAAGGTGTCATTTATGCCAAGTGTACGCAGATAACAAGAATGCACCTCCAAGTGAATTACATAGTATGACATCTCCGTGGCCTTTCTCCATGTGGGGTATAAACGTCATTGGGATGATCTCTCCAAAGGCATCAAATGGACACAGGTTTATACTTGTAGCAATTGATTACTTCACCAAGTGGGTAGAGGCAGCTTCATATGCAAACATCACAAGCAGCCACGTTTTGAAATTCTTGAAGCACAATATCATTTGTCGCTACGGTTTGCCAAGTGCCATAGTATCAGACAATGCTTCAAACCTTAAGAACAAGGACATGAGAAAGATGTGTGAACAGTTTCAAATTACCCACCACAAGTCAGCTCCGTATAGACCAAAGATGAATAGGGCAGTGGAAGCAGCAAATAAGAATATAAAGAAGATCATTCAGAAGATGGTAGTGAGTTTTAAAGATTGGCATGAAATGCTGCCACTTGCTCTACATGCTTACAGAACCTCAATCCGGACTTCTTCAGGGGCAACCCCGTACTCCTTAGTATATGGAATGGAAGCAGTTTTACCAGTGGAAGTGGAAATACCTTCACTAAGAGTGCTAATGGAAGCTGAATTAGAAGAAGCTGAATGTATACAATCAAGACATGATCAACTCAATCTAATAGAGGAAAAGCGATTAAAGGCGCTTTGTCATGGCCAATTGTATCAGAAGAGAATGGCCAGGGCTTACAATAAGAAAGTGAAGCCCAGAACTTTCCAAGAAGGAAATTTAGTATTGAAGAAAATTTTACCCTTTTTGGAAGATCCTCGTGGAAAGTTTAAACCAAATTGGGAAGGGCCTTATGTGGTCAAGAAGGTCCTATCAGGGGGTGCTCTCATCTTAACAGAAATGGATGGGAAGGATTTTCCTGAGCCAATTAACTCTGATGCAGTAAAAAGATATTTTCCTTGAATGAATATTACTAGGAAGTGATCTAAGGCCATCTTTCCTTATATCCCAAAATTTGTATCCCTAGTCAAGCCAATTTGAGCCTGTTCGTCTTCTTTTGTTAAACCTAAACTGGGCTTACAGTCTTATACTGGGACAAGGCCAATAAGGGCAAAGGCAATAGGGGCAAAAAAGAAAAAAATAAGAAAAAAAGAGAGAAGAAAAAAAATAGGGGCAGAAGAAAGCCAAATACAAAAGAAGGGGAATGGGATTGAATTCACCATGGCTGTAAGTCCGGTTGACCCATTTTTTGTACTTAGAAAATTTTGAGCCTTTAATACCTCTTCTTTCATAAACCGAGCTTAGCCTTTGTTTCGTCCTATTATTAAGCCCTCGGTGATTTTAGTATATTCATTCAACTTTCAGAGTAAGATTGGTGATGACGGAATGCAGAATCCAACCCTAGTGAAAACCGTAATTGGCGCTAGGGGGAATACGGGCAAGAAGAAAAAAAAAAAAGAAAAAGAATCAAGGGTTGAGTTGATCATAGTTTCAAATCAGCATGAGCACTGGAAACTGAGCAGATTAGCAAGGTCAGTCATGAAGGAAATATCATTTGGGGATGACTCTAAAGGTCACGGGGTAGACAGATTTGGTCTCTCCCTATTGCTTGGATTACCCTTTTCATTATTCAACCTGATTTTAATTCCTTTAATTATATGTGATTAAGTGTTTTGGATCAGCTTTTAAAAAAAAGAACTATACTTTGGCCAGTGAGGAGAAATCAAATACTTTTTCAATAAACTTCTATTTTTATAAGCATCTGAGAATTCTGAGGCCAATAATATAAAACCTATTTTTGAATTAAATCTATTGTCTTTCCACTAATGGAGTTTGCTTTTGTATAAAAGTATGAAAAAAAAAGAAGAATAAAAGAATCTAAGCCCTGTTTCCTAATTGCTCTTCAAGCTCCCTAATCCTAACTGCCTGAGTTGCAATGATTCCAGAAGCTCCCTCTGCATCAGGTTCGCTCAAAAAAGAGATGATCTCATTAGAAAGAGAATGCTTGATCTTCAACGCCCTAAGGTCAGCCAGGGAATCCTGATATTTCTTCCGCATCACACGGACTTCAAAGCGACGAGCCTGTCGTTGTTCTTCAAGCTTCTTTTCCAGGGCAAGGCGGCAAGACTTCTGCTCTTCAAGTTGCCTCTCCAGATTAATACCCTTTATCCTGAGCTCTTGTGCTTCTCGTACCCATATTTGTTGAAGCCGCTTATGGGTTGCCCTTTCAGACTCCAGGACATCCTCATAAGTAGGGGGAAAAACTGCAGGAGGAACCTCTGATACTGGGGCATGACTTTGCACCTGCTCTTTGATCCAGAATTGATAATCCTTCACATGGGACTCTGAAAAGACAGGACCCCGCAGAAAACGGACGTAGGACCACTCTTTCATTAATTGAGCATTTAGCCCCATGGTGGCTGGTGTAAGTGGCCCTAAAAGTTTCTCATATCCAGTAGGGATCATAATCCCCTGGATCGCTCTAAACTGCCGAAGAACCCTCAAAGGAGGATAGAGAACAGCAGATTTCAAGCCTGCTAGGACCAGAAAGTTTTTATCTCTAAAGCTGATCACTGTCTCTGGAGTGGGCTGATAAGTGCCAGGCCATCTCACTTGATCATCCTGGAGAGTACCCAAGAAAGTGAACCAGCCTTGCTTGCCACCTTGGATGTTAGGACATCCCCTATTGCTCATCAAAACAGGAACTTTCAATCTTGGAAAGAAGCAGCGAGCTATCTCTTCAACCTGGCTAAGGTGGTCAAGCAACCAAAGCTGCAGAAAAGGGGAGTATTTCAATTTATTTCCAAAAAGAAAGAAAAGAAAAAAAAAGAGAAAAAAAAAAGAAAAGAAAAAAAAGAGAGAGAAAAAGAAAAAAAAGAGAAAAAGAAAAAAAAGAGAAAAAAGAAAAGAAAAAGAAAAGAAAAAATACATGTGTTTTTTTTACCTGTAGGATAGGGGCGCAGGCAAGGAAGCGCTTCTTATTTCTGAAATAGCAGTCAGTAAGGGCCTGGTATATCTCTGCTAAGATCATAGGGGCCAACCTCTCGCGTTCCCTAACCTGGCAGATAACTGAGATGATAGCCAAGTCAACCTGGTCATCACCCCGTGGAAAAAGCAGCTGATTGACCACTACCAAAGTCAAAGCATTAAACCTGGCATCCTTGTCTTCACTCCTCAGAAGTTTTTCAGTCAAAAAGGTCTTGGACAAGGTCAATAGTGCATCAGAATTTCCTAGGTCCTTCTTCCCTATACCCAAGAAAGTGGAAGCCTCTTTTTTATAACTAAGCTTTAGGGGTGGGTTCACAACTTTTTCAGAAAATTTTAAACTAAGGATGGTTTCAATCTCTTCTATAGTAGGAGTCAACTCTTTATCATCAAAGCGGAAGAGATTCAGTTCAGGTACCCAGTGACCAATCAAAGCTTCAATAATTTCCCACTTAAAGGGAATTTTAGGGAGGTGTAGGATATGCCCTAAGTGGATGGAATCCCAGCGAATCTCCTCATCAAGGGTCATGGAGTTAACCCATCTATCATAGAAGGAGTCCACAATATTGTACCTGGTAAGATTAGGAGGTTTGGATCTAACATGTTGTCTTGTAGGAGGAGATTCAACGACAGAAGAGAACGGTGCAGGGGAAGCCATGGAAGCGCCAAAGAAGCCAAGGGAAGCGAGAAAGGACGTGCTCAGGGAGTTTTCAAACTAATAAAAGTGTCATAATGACGTTCCCCATGAGTTTATATAGAAAAAATCTTATGAAAGAGAGTAAAATCTGTAAAATCAGTACGGGCATCAGACGCCCGTGAAAGCAATACGGTCCCGTTCGCCCGTAGAAAACCTACGAGCCGCATATGTCCGTAAGCAAAATACGGGCAAAGCCAAAAATTGCGTATTTTATCATTTTCTCCACATTTTTTCAAAAGATTAATGTTTGTATTAGTTGTAAGTTGCAAGGATTGCCACCTTACCCACTTTTGTTTAAAAATTTTGTCTCAAATCTCACTTCATAGCCACGAGAGCTCAGTGAGAGGAGAGAGGAGGATTTGGCCCTTAAGCTGAGGGATTTCTTAGCAAATCTTCCACAATCAATTCTTTTTTTCAAAAAATCATCCATTTAATCCTTGCAAAGTGCAATTGATTAGACAAAAATCTTAGAAAGTGCAATTGGTGGGTCTTTTTGCTCTCTGCTTGTAATTGGTTCCAATTACCAGCAAAGATGGGGCAACTGTAGACACCCCAAATTGCACTACAAAATGAGAAAATAATAAAAACATGTAATTAAAGCTTAAAACAGGTCAAAAATGCATAAAAATTGACTAAGCAGACTTTGCCCGTATTTCCTTCACGGGTCCGTCGCGCCCGAAAATTCTCTACGGTCAGGCGCGCCCGTAGTTACAATACGGTCACCGTTGGACCGTAGTGCATTTACGGTCACTTTAGACTCGTGCGAGTTCTGTCCTTCTCTCGATTTCCGAGCTTTATCTTTAGTCCAATATATCTTTAAATGAGCGAATTATGTCTTTTATTCGCTGAAGCCACCTTGGTTGGCTATGGATGGGCATGATCTTGTGTTTAACTCAAACTGAAACTCTATCATGCCAAACCCTGGACCAACCATGCCCCTGTGCTTGCCTATAAATAGAGGTGATATTCTTAAGCTGAGGGCCACAAAATTTTGAAGAATCAAGAGCTCTAAGAGAAGAAAAGAACCCCTGCTGCTCTGCTTGCTCAATCCAGGTAAGTCCCTTTTCCCTTTTTATTTTATGTCTTCAATTCTAGATGTAATAGGATCATCTCTATTGCTGTAGAATAAGGCCATCTGTTATATTTGTCTTCCTAAACTTGTCTCTAAGTACCTCAAGAGTCTCTCTAGCCGTAAAACGTGAAGAGAGAACTAGGGGAAAGGGGAACAGGTGGATCCCTAGAATAGAACCCCATATCTATTTTTCCCTTTTTTCTAGAATAAGGCCTTTGATTGCGTTTGTGTAACCAAACCTATCTCCAAGTACCTCAAGAGTCTCTCTAGCCGTAAAACGTGAAGAGAGAACTAGGGGAAAAGAGAACCGGTGGATCCGTAGGGTAGACCCCCATGTGCTCTAATTTGTGAGATGTGACTGCTTTGAATATCCTGATCATGTTTTAATGCTTTTTTATGATATATCTGAATGAATTACATGAATCTATGATGTTTATAGCATGAGATCCCCACTTTTTGCTAAAATTTGGATTTTTGCCACTTTTGCACCTACGACACTGTTTTCGTGATTTTTGTGGTTTTAGGCTAAGATCTTGGATTTATCATGATCAATATGGTAGATCTGAATCCAAAAGCTTGAAAATAAATTCTAGGGTTTCATGAGATGGTTTTTAAATTGTTTTTCATTATTGAGATAAGACCCTACGGTCTAAGTTCTCCCCTTTTGATGTTCTTCATCAACGTGGGTATTTTTTGGTTTTTATTTTCTGATTTAATGTGAAATTGGGGCTTTACCTATGTCCTGGATTATTCAAGTTCAATTTTGAAATATTTTATAAAAATCATATTTTTCTAGATTTCTAGAATTTTGACTTGAAGCCAGATTTTTGGATTTTTCACTTTAAATTGATTTTATTTGATTTTATCTCAATTTTGTTTTGATCATGAAACTCTAAGAATGGTATGATCATATTTGATAGTTCTGGATCAATCAGAATATTCATATGAAAAAACCATATATTTTTGCCTTTTTTGTGATTTTTGTGATTTTTATAGCAAGCTTTTTCCTTTATTTTAACATGAACAATTCCTGGCAACCACCTTGTGTGGATGAATAGGGGTGCCTAACACCTTCCCCTGTTCATAACTTAATCCCCTTACCCATCTCTGGTTGTTTTTTTAGGAGGGTTATTTTTACCCTAAAATTGCCTTTTGTGCTTATTTAATATTTTTGTGTCCATTCACACCTAAATTGAATGGTGGCGACTCTTTGTTCTATTTGATCCCGTGTGATGATTGGAGGAAGTCAAAAGAGGATTTGATTTTTTTTCCCATGTCTCACACATACATGTAAAGATTTTAGTACAGAAAACATGGAATCAACTTTTACAGCTTTAATATACTCGCATCACATATAGCTGCCCAAAATCTCAGCAATATAGAGAGTATTACCCCTGCTGTACAGACATCAGCTTCTGGCCCATAATTAATGCTCGCAGAGTACCCTAGGAGCAACATAATATGGAATTCCAACGACATCAGTGAAAACGTACATGAAACAGCAAACATATAAAAGTTAAGATGGTCACACAATCACACTACCATAAAAAGGCCGTAACCAGTGGTAAAAATAAGGAGGATAAAAGTGCAAGAATGGACTTCAGCTTTTGGCGAACAGAGGACTATTACCTTCATAGAAGTACCTAATGCATGCTCTCACTTCCATTTCTCCGCGTTGTCAAATAGCCAACAAAACAAGTCACGGCAGTTGAAGACTTAAAAGGCGCCAGAGTTAAATAGGAAAAGGACATAATGCCTCACACAAGACAAATTACCATTAGAAGCCAAAATGCCGTAGAGACGAAGCAAAGTGAATCCAACAACAGCAACAACAGAGGGATGCATTTACCAGTTCAATCTGATACGCAGGGAAGAAAATCAAGCTATGAATAGTTGTGCTCATATCCAAATCACATTTTCATAGAGAGATAGAGAGAGGACTAAAACCATCAAAGCAAAGCAACTACTAGATATGAATCATCAAAGCAACTACTATATATGATATTAAAAGTAGACTTCAAAAAGAAAACAACATAAACCATCAAAGCACTTCTAGGAGGGAATTAAGGATGTGGCAATTAATAAGATGTCCAAGAATAGGAAGACATCAAAATGAAGGCAAATAAAATTCTGAAAATGATTGATTTCTAATTAAGTTGATTTATGTCTGAAAATGATTATTCAAGTAGACTTCAACACAAGCTGTCTTCGTCAGTTGAGCCCCTCTATGACATGACATTTGACATCTGTTAAGAATTTAATTCAAAAATGTATATTAGATATTTGTGTATTTCATTTTAAACTTTGAAAACCAATATCATAGAGAATTAGTAGTACCAGTAAATGTTCCATGATGCTCAGTCTGCCTCGAAGATCATCAAGCTCCTTATGGACATTAGCCATTTCCTTATCCTTAGTTGAAATAATTTCTCTTAGTTGCTCAGCTTCTCCAAAAGAAAGGCATGAAGTGGATCCCCATATGCTAGTAGGGGTCGGGCCCATACCATAGCCACGGACTCGGCCTGGCCTCTCACGTCCCATGACCCTAGCATATACATCACCATGACCATCTTCATCTTGTGATCTTTCTTGTGTTTGTGAAATCAATTCTTCCATTTTTTTTCCTAAAGTAAGTATTTAAACTATTAGTATAATCACCTATAAATTTCCAAATACTTGACATTTACACAACGACACTTACAAGTGCCTCTGCAGCAGCTGCATCTACAGCTGTGCCATCTTTATGCTTGTGGGTTTTTATAAACAACCAAGCTCGGTTAATGACTATAAGATCTTTTCTTTGCTACAAATTAGGAAGACAAGCAAGAGTAAGTCAGAATATTCGTTTAATATAAAATAATTTTTAAATTTCTCTTCTATATCAAGAAATACCTCCTCATACTCCACACGAGCAAAACTCTTTTGCCCAGAGGTGTGAAGCATTGCCTGCTTAGCACGACTGGCTTTGTTTTTAATACTTATAGCCTACATTGCAATTTAAAAACATAGAACTTAAAGTAGAAACACACCTATTTTCCTAATTCATGTATTAATTATAACTTATGCATACCTTGCTTTCTTCAGAGTCCCAATAGTCAATAAGTATAGGCCATTGGGAGACTTCAACTTCAATGGGCTTATTCATTAACATTTCAATATGCGTGGAGAATCTAGTATAGTATTTCTCCTTCAGCTCTGCCTTGAATTCTCTCCACTTATGATTTGCAGACTTCATTACAAAATCTCGTCTAGCAATTGGGATATCAAATCGTTCCTGTAATGTTAAATAAGGATTAAATAAGATTCTTTAAATTAAATAAAACATGAACACATATCAACATACATGTGTGTGTTTGGGGGCGAGGGTATAATACCTGAATTTTTTGCCAAAAACCATCTTTGTAAATTGTATCTATCTTGATCCAATTGGTTTTATCTAGTGGCAAAATCCTTCCATTTTTCACTTGAACTCCAATATATGCAGCAAGTGTTTTAGCATTGATTCCTATAGGTTGCCCACGTGTATTAAGAATTACCGGTATCTTCTCATTCACGTGAAAAATACACATTAAAAGTAACTTACATGCAATTAACTTAATATGTAAGTTAACTTACTAAGTGTTTTAAACCAATCCACAAATTTTGCATTTTGCTAATTTTGCAATTCACGAGCATTTGAAATGCGTTGAACACATTTCAAATAGGACTCATGTTGCCTACATAATAATTTTAAAGAAAGATGAAAGATGAGACGGAATCCCTATAAAGATAGATTTGATAGCACATAAGTAATATCAATAAAATTATCTAATATCTTACTGTATGTAGTCGGAAACTTTCTCATGGTTGAACAAAATATAACGATGAGCTTGAACCATCTCTAAATCACTGTAACGCCCCGGATCCGTGTTGTTCAATAAAAATATAACATGTCTCACGGAGTGTTAGGTAAGGATCTTAATTATTTGTGATCGCTGGACAATCACCTAAACTAAACCATATCAGAGTGCACAATCATACTTTATCTAAGAATTCAATATTCAACTTAACTAAAATCAAAAGGTTCAACCTCAAACTACTTTATTACACCTCAAAATTTTCAATTAATTCAAAAGTTCAATTCAAAAATAACCTACAGGTCTAAGGAATGTAATAGTAATCTTCCTCCCTATATGTCTCAGTCGGATCTACCCCAATAGTCACCTCACCTTGAGTATCTGAAAACAAAACAAAAACAAAAGAGTGAGATACGAATATCTCAGCGAGTAGCATATGCATGCAGAAATAGTTAACAACAGTTCAAATTATGCATCGATAAACAACCAGTACGATTAAAGCATCCAAGACAATTTCCAAGTTTAAATCCAAAAACCAATAATAGTTTCCAATCACATTTCAATAACAACACAACAACAATTTGAATGGTCAATGTCATGACTATTGTTAAGTTGATTAATTATCATGCCAAGTAGACACTCCACACCTCCATGTACACAGTTCCAGCCTACTCAGGGTTTCAGAAACTCTGAAATGATGGCCTACTCAGGGTTTCGTCATCCAATGCCGGCCTACTCCCCGGGTTTCAACATTGACAACCAGGCCTACTCAGGGTTTCTGGCTGCTCTACACCGGTCATGGCAACACACAAGGCCATGCAATTACAACAACCAACAATACCATTACATTACTAAGCTTAAGCATGGATCCAGGACAACCTAAACCAAAACAAAAAACCAATCGTATAATCTCAACTCTGACATCACAATAAATCAATATGTTCAACATCATGTATAACACAACACAGCTCACCACATGTCCCTCTGGACCAGAACCGTACCTCATGTACCTTCCGTATTTACCCAAATCTCATAACACAAGACCATTGGTAATAGAACCCATTTACTCACACCAAGATAAACTTTGCAAATACATTTCAGAACCTTCAATCAAATAAAGCAGGTTAAATAAATTCTCCATCAAGTACAGTGTATAAACAAAGAGAAAACTAAATCGTGAACTCCTAGTGTTAGGAACAATAACATCACCTACCGATAGCCCTAAAAATTCACTTTGAAAGCTCCTAATGTGAGACACGGGAAAAAATCAATTCAATGAATGACTTCTTCAATCATCACGCGGGATTGGTTAAAAACACAGAGTCGCCACCATTCAATTTATGTGTGAATGGACACAAAAATATAAAATAAGCTCAAAAAGGCAAATTTAGGGTAAAAATAACCCTCCTAAAAAAACAACAAGATATGGGTAAGGGGATTAGGTTATGAACAGGGGAAGGTGTTAGGCACCCCTATTCATCCACACAAGGTGGTTGCCAGGTATTGTTCATGTTAAAATAAAGGAAAAAGGCTTGCTATACAAATCATGAAAAATCACAAAAAAGACAAAAGTGTATGGTTTTTTCATACGAATAGCCTGATTGATCCAGAACTTTCAAATATGATCATACCATTCCTAGGGTTTCATGATCAAAATAAAATTGAGATAAAATCAAATAAAATCAATTTAAAGTGAAATCTTCAAAATCTGGTTTCAAATTAAATTCTAGAAATCTAGAAAAATATGATTTTAATAAAATATTGCAGATTTGAACTTGAATAGTCCAGGTCATAGATATAGCCCAAATTTCACATTAAATCAAAAAATTAAAACCAAAAATACCCACGTTGATGAAGAACGTCAAAACGGGAGAACTTAGACCGTAGGGTCTTCTATCAATAATGGAAAAGGACTCAAAAACCATATCATGAAACCCTAGAGGTTATTTTCAAGCTTCTGAATCCAGATCTATCATATTGATCATGATAGATCCAAGATCTTAGCCTAAAATCACAAAAATCACGAAAACAATCCTGTAGGTGCAAAGATGTGAAAAATCCAAATTTTGGAAAAAAGTGGGGATCTCATGCTATAAACATCATGGATTCATGTTATTCATTCAGATTCAACATAAAAACCATTAAAACATGATCAGGATATTCAAAGCAGCCACATCTCACAGATTAGAGCACATGGGGGTCTACCCTACGGATCCACCTGTTCTCTTTTCCCCTAGCTCTCTCTTCACGTTTTACGGCTAGAGAGGATTCTTGAGGTACTTGGAGATAGGTTTGGGTATACAAACACAATCAAAGGCTTTATTCTAGAAAAAGGAGAAAAACAGATATGGGGTTCTATTCTAGGGATCCACCTATTCTCTTTTCCCCTAGCTCTCTCTTCACGTTTTACAGCTAGAGAGACTCTTGAGGTACTTGGAGGCAAGTTTAGGAATACAAGATAAAAAGATGGCCTTATTTTACAGCAATAGAGAAGATCCTATTACTTCTAGAATTGAAGACAGAAAATAAAAGGGAAAAGGGACTTACCTGGATTGAGCAAGAAAAGCAGCAGGGATTCCTCTCTTCTCTTGGAGCTCCTTGGACTTCAAATTTTCGTGGCCTTTTGCTTGAGGAAAGGCCCTCTATTTATAGGCAAACCCAGGGGCATGGTTGGTCCAAGTTTTGGCAAGATAGAGTTTCAGTTTGAGTTAAACACAAGATCATGACAATCCTTTATCATCAAAGATATTTCGAACGAATAAAATATATAATTCGCTCATTAAAAGGGATATTGGACTAAAGATAAGGCTCAGAAATCGAGAGAAGAATAAAACTCGCATGAATCTAATGTGCCCGTAAATGTTTTACGGTCCAGTGGTGTCCGTATATGTATTACGGGCGCTGCGTACCCGTATATAAAATTCGGGCGCGCTTAGCCCGTAGATACAATACGGTCAAGGCTCAACTTATTGATTTTCATGCATTTTTGGCCTGTTTCCAATCCCAATTAATATTTTCAATTATTTTCTCTTTTTTAGTGCAATTTGGGGTGTCTACACCTAAGAATTACCAAAAATTCCACTTAATATTCTCAGAGTATTTGAATAGGTAATAGTATTTCTAAAATCCTAAACAAGTCATTAGCTAAGTGATTGAACCCTTAAAATATCAAAATCTAGCTTTGTTTGGTCAAAATCCATTTCGGCTAAGTATTTGGGGTTTGCGCTAACCTCTGGCACTAAGCGCGAGGTCGGAGACAACTCGGTTATACAAAATACACTTCGCGCTTAACTAAACTATACTAGGCGAGAACTAGGCGCAAGCTAGGCGATAAGAAAAATTAATCTCGCGCTTAACCGAACTACTCGGCGCGAGCTCGACAGTAACAAAACTTTCTTCTCGCGCCAACCAAACCAGTTGGCGCTAGGTAGGCGCCAACTCGATGGATACTACCTCGGATTTTCAACTCTCTGTTAATGCAAAATCTCCATGACTGACTGAATTTTTAATGTCTGTAACAATTTTCCTAACCTCCTACTACCCCCAGAAGACGTTTAAACAAGTTTCGAAATTATTCTAAACACATTATAATTTATCTCCAGAAATCCTTCCAAAAACCTCACGTTCGACACTGTATTTTCCATAACTTATGCAATATGACTAAACTCAATGATCAAAACCAAAAACCCATATTAAAACGATGCTACTCACCTCTTGCACGCTTAAATCCCTGCAACAACAACTACTCGAACAGTAAAGCTCACAGTCGAACGCCACCTAGTCGCTCGTCTACTTGCAATCGTCACCCACTTGCTCCTCTGTTCGCAAGAGGAAAACTCTTCTGAAAACCTTGATTTCGAACACTCCGATCGACAAGCAAAACTCACAGTATTCTTCTCTCCCAAAAACCTAGATCAACAATCGCAATCGCCTTCAACACAAATATACGAGTATTGCGAACCCTACGAATCTATTTTCCTTAAGTATTTATACTTACCATACTTACATTGCCGCTTGACGAATTTTTGAAAACCCTTGATTTGGTGTGTGCTCGCCCACCAAGATTTCCTACATATACACACAGCTCCTTAAGTTTATTCGTCCACATAAATAAAAAAAATCCTTAGAAAATATCGGGGTTTTACAATCACTAAGTTGATATTCCTCTCCAGCCCCTATTGTATTCCCATCACAATTCCTCGCCGATCGGTTGAACATAGTTTCAATGCTAGTAAAGTATCTGGAGCAAAATATAAGGCATTCTTCTGCCAAGTACCCTTCAGCAATTGACCCTTCTGGTTGAGCTCGATTCGTACATATGATTTCAAAGTGTATAAGAACCTAAATTTACATCATTTTTAATTTATTAATAAACTAAAAAAAAAGCTTGTATTAAATTCAAAAGTAAAACATACCTCTCAATAGGGTACATCCATCAATAATGCACTGGTCCACCCAATATTGCTTCTCTTGCTAAGTGAATTGGCAAGTGCACCATAATGTCAAAGAAAGTGGGAGGAAAAAACATTTCCATACGACAAAGTGTAATTGAAATTTGCTTCTCAAGTTGAATCAACTCTTGCTCTTTACACACCTTTGAACATAATTCTCAAAAGAAATTGCTTAACTCAATTAGAACAGAACTGATACTCTTGGGCAACACTTTCCTTATAGCCAATGGCAGCAACAGTTGCATAATAACATGGCAATCATGGCTCTTCAATCTTGATATCTTACACGCATCCTCTTCGACCCGCCGTGCTATATTAGATGAGTACCCATCAGGAACCTTCAAGTTTTTCAATACCTTACAAAACAATCTTTTCTCACTCTTAGACATTGTAAAGCGAGTCGGTGGGATATATTTACGGCCACTGGCACTATCCTTATGCAAGTGAAGTGCTTGTCTCAATCCCATGTGCTCTAAGTCTCGATGAGCATTCTCGTGATCCTTTGTCTTTTTCTTATCACCCAATAATGTTCCAATCACGTTGTCACAAATATTCTTCTCTATATGCATCACATCCAAATTGTGTCTCAATAGATTATGCTTCCAGTAAGGTAATTCAAATAAGATGCTCTCTTTTTTCCAATTATGTGGCATAGGTGCATTTAAGGAATGTGATCTCTTCTTTTCATTGCCAAATGCAATCCCCTCTAATTGTTGTAGTGCTTCAACTCTAGACATTTTTTTGGGGGCAAATCTAAGTTCTATAGTGCCATCAAAGCAGTGTTTATTCCACCTAAAGTGGTGATCTGAAGGTAAAAATCGACGATGACCCATATAGCATTCCTTTTTGCTATACTTCAATTGTAAGCCACAAGTTTCTTTGTTACAATTAGGACATGCAAGCTTCCCCTTTGTACTCCATCCAGATAACATTGAATAACTAGGGAAATCAATGATAGTACATAGTAATGCAGCTCACATTTGAAACATCTCATTTCTTGAAGCATCATATGTCTCCACCCCGACATCCCATAACTCTTTCAACTCTTCCACTAAAGGTTGCAAGTATACATAATTGTTCTGCTTTGGTGATTTAGGGCCAGGGATGAGCAATGACATAATCACATTTGACGACTTCATGCATACCCATGGTGGTAAATTATAAGGAATTAAAATTACAGGCCATGTAGTATAACTACTAGTCATTGTTCCAAAAGGACTAAACCCATCACTTGCCAATCCAAGCCTAACATTACGAGGCTCCAAAGCAAAATTCAGATTCTTAGAATCAAAGTCAACCCAAGCTTTTGAATCAGCCGGATGCCTTAATAACCCATCCTTAGTATGCAACTCATCATGCCATCTCATGTCAGAAGCAGTTTTAGATGACATAAATAACCTTTGTAGCCTCGGCTTTAATGGAAAGTGACGTAGAACCTTAGCCGATATCTTCTTAGTAGCTCCTTTTTTTCGTTCATCATTTTTCTTCCACCTTGAAGTTCCACAAACAGGACAAAATTATTTCTCATCCAACTCTTTCCAATACAATACACAATCATTAGGACATGCATCAATTTTGTTGTATTTGAGGCCTAAACCTTCCACAATTTTTTTTGTGAGATAAAAACTTTCTGGCAATGTACAACCTTCTATAAAGGATTCTAGCAAGAGTTCAATCAAGCCTGTAAAAGAATTATCACTCCATCTACCACTGGTCTTTAGGTGGTACAACCTCAACACAAATGATAATTTTGAGTGATTCTTACATCCAGGATACAATTCCTTTTCAGAGTCTTCCACAAATTTTCTAAAAAGATCACTTTCATTGCTGTCTTCTTGTATGGGATCTTGCCCCAACCCTCCAAATATAATTCCAAGACTTGAATTCAACTCAAGATCTTGGAACATAGAAAAAAAATGAATAGAATAACGTACAAAAGAAAACAAAATTTGAAAATAATACACAAAAAGAATATGAAGTTATAAAAGTATAAAATAGTCTTGAGCATTGCACGCAGTAAGTAATAAGCAACCTGCTGAAGGTGAAACAAGTAACCTATAAACCCTTGTGTCACTCTCAAATAAAGACAGAATCTTTAGTTTGCAACTGTGAAAAACTCTTCCGACCAAGGAACAATCTACAAATTCCAGGGACAGCCCATGGAATTATTGGCATTCAAGGTGATTTTTCGTTTTGATCACAACTCAACTTGTGCAGGGTGATTCAATTCCAAAGAGTGAAGAACACAAACTGACACAGGTAAATGATCAAAGAAACTTGGCCACTGATCTAGAACTTTGCACTTGAAACCAGAAGTCATACAGCCATTCACCAATGAAAAGATAATGAACAACCACTGTCTTGTCCCCCAAGGAAAAAGCAATGCAGAACAGAGAACCATAACAAGGTCAATAGAACAGTTGCTAGACCACTCAAAAGAGTGCAAATAACCTGTGGCATATTTATGAACAGGCGATCCTCCATCGATGCGCCAAAGTTGGAGACCAGTGTGGCTTATGCCATGTTAAAATGGCAGATAGCTTGTTAACACTTGTCCAAAAAGCTTTCACAATTTTAAAATGTCAAAACCATGTCTCAGCAGTGCATGATTAGCAACAAAGCATCAGCAAAAATTACGATAACTACTAGAATCCGGACAAACAAGCATCAAATTTGAGTATTAAAGAGTTATGGAGCGTAAGAACTTGAAGGAATAGTTGAATGAAGAGTTGATTACCGAAAACGTTATCGTTCAGATAGTTGAGTCGCCCGAAAAGAAGGAAGATCGTCTAAGAATGCAATCGGGTCACAGATGGAGACTGTTTTGAATCAAATTTGTTTTCTCGTCACTTTGCTGGTTATTGCCAACAAACATACAAGGAAAGAACAATAGATCTAGAAATCAGATCCACAATATTGAATACTACATAACGATTCCACAGATCAAATGTGCAAACTCGAAAATAGATCTGTCAAATCTTCAAACAAGATGAAACTTATGAAAGAGATCTAGAAACATACCTCCGACGCAAACGAATTTGTTTCAGAAATCAAAACCCTCAGAGAGAACGCGAGAACGCCCAAATCATGTTTTGTTTCATTCGTTGAGTGCAAATTGACCCCCAAAAAAAAAAAAGGAAAAATTGGTTTTTAGGGTTTTTTTTAAAACTAATTCATATTCAATCATTCAGTTCTGTCTAATTGGTAATTAATTATATTTTCTTTAAATAATTAAGAACTAGTCTTCTTTCAAATAATTTCATGACTAAATCTGAATTATTTTCATAATACATCAATTAAATAAATTTACCCAAAAAATTACTTTATTTTTAATAATTATTTTATATTTATAACAACATTTCATAGGAAAGTGCCGTAATACAATATTTTATAAATTATTGTATAGTGGCATTTGATAGTTAAGTGCAGTAACAAATTGTTTTATAGGGGCATGCAGTTAAAGAATGCCATAATAAATTATTTTATAACAGCATTTACTAGGAAAATGCCATAATAAATCGTTTTATAGCGGCATTTTTCAAGGAAATGCGGTAATAAATAGTTTTATAATGGCATTTTTAGAAAAATGCCGTAATAAATTGTTTTATAACGGCATCTGCATATGAAATGCCATATTTTGGCACTTATAAGGGCACTTTTTTATAAGTGCCCTTATATTAGTGTCGTTATATCACTTTTTTTTGTAGTGGAAGGTTTAAGTTCTTAGAAACAGGTAAGTAGTCCCTTTAAATCTTGCACAAAAATAAATTCATGTTTATTTGATATTCATGGTTTTTCGGTGATTTGATGAGTTGTATTCGTTATTTATGATGTTTTATTTGTTGGAAATTGTTCTAACATGTTTATAAAGTGTTTTAGAATGATTTAGAATGGATTTGATGGATTAGATATTGAGTTGTGGAATTTTTATTGAATTTCGTAAAGTTTCAAATTCTCTTTGTATCAAGCCGCCTGAGCAGTCACTCAAGCGCCCTTTGTGTGGTTGTCAAACCGGAGAGCAATTTTTCCAAATTGAACTGTCACCCGAACAGTCGCTCGAGCGATCCATCGAGCGACCAACCCTGAAACGACAAAAGTATAAGGCCGTTCGAGCGCCCTGTTGTCAAATTTTTTGGAAATTGGCCTTTTAACCTAGTTTTTCACTACAGAATTGTTTTCATCCAATTTTAACCTATGTACCATCAAGTTTAGGGTATTTGGGGATTGTTTGCACTGACGGATGTTTAAAATTCAATTTTATAAAGATTTTGGGTAGATTTTATCAAAGAAACACTTTTACTTGATACAATTGTTCCAAATGATTTTTCTTTCAACCAAAGTTGATTTTGTGAGTTCATACACCTGTATTTGGGTGATATGAAGGTATTTGGTGAATTGATGGAGTCGATACATGTAAAACCCCGATTTTTCACCTAATAAATAAATAAATAATAAATAAAAGAAAATATGAGTTAAGTCCTAGTTAAAATAAAAAGTGAAGATTTAAAGGATAATTAATTCAAATAAGTCCTAAGTTGATAATAAAGAAAGAATTTTAATGAGAGTAGCCTAAAAGAATAAAAAGGGTATTTTGGTAATTTTCAGAAAAAGGTAATTAGTAAATAGATCATCAAATAATAATTAGAATTAGAAAATAGAAGAAAAAAAATTATTTTGACAAGTTATAAATTAAAAGAAATTAATAAAAGCCTAAAATAGGGAAAAAGGGTAATTAGGAGATTTCACGTCTTAATTTGGAGAAAATAAGGTTTTAAGTGATAAAAATGTTTAATTAAATATTTTGCACGCAAATAGGTTATTTTCATGAGTTTAGATAATAAGAAACTTAATTAGTATTGTTTAAGTGGAAAATAGAAGGTGGAGAAAAAGTAGGAATTAAATTAGAAGGATTAGACATTAACTAGACCATGGTTGGGTTAGCCCAAATTAAATTAGCCAATTAGGGTTGGTTTAGGATTTCTAAAGCCTAGTATAAATAGGAGACTAAGGTTAGACAAGAGGGAATTTTCGTGGGTTTCTTATGGAGAGAAAAGAGGGAGAGAAAGGAAGGAGGTTTCTAATGGAGGTGTCTGACCAGCCACCATCAAAACGCGATCGGGGGAAAATCCGTACGGTGGATCGCCTTCAAATTTGGAGGTTTTGTTCTTCACTGATGGAACTACATTTTGTACGGTGGAGATTTGAATTGGAAGAGTCTAGCTTGGTGTGGTTGGGAGCAAAAGTCTGGTCTAGAATTAGAAGGTGCAATGGAAGAAGGATTTAGCGTATAAGGCAAGTAGTAACCCTTGGAAAACGTGAGGAACTGCATGATTTTGATTTCTGTGATTTCATATGGTTAGAATAGATTAGACGGAACTGTATTTACATGGAATCAAGTTGCTTATATTTTCATGATTTGTATTCTCGATGGATTTATCAAATTAATGAAGAAAGTTTAGTTGGATTATGTAAATAAGGGTAGGAGGGTATTTAATTCATAAAAATTACTCTAGAAGGCTCTAGGTAAGTTTCCGAAAGTTTGTAGATTAATTTAGACCAAGAAAACATAAAGCAAAAGCATAAGAATCCGAAATTGGAAAATCTGGAAAATTCTGCTTAATTTTGCACGAGCGCCTAAGATCGCCTAGGATTGCCCAGCCCTGTAGAGGTAGGCGCTCTAAGTAAAATTTGTAGATTTTGGGAATTTTGTAATTCGAATAAATACCCAATAATTCTTATGATTAGTTAAGCATGTTAGCATCTTTATAAGGACCTAATTAAGCTATAAAAATTATAAAATTAATTTGGAAAGAATAAGCAATAAATTGAAGGTTATAATGAAAAGATTGTTTATAAAAGAGTCAAAGGGTATGGATATTGCTAGAAATAATACTACTGAAATTTATAGCTTATAAACATCTTTTAAACTTCATTCTAGGTCTGTAGAACATGCTGGAAAAATAAAATACAGAAAATTCAAATAGAAACTAGCTTAGGTGCTAAGGTAGGAAATTGGATTCTAATAAAGGGATTAAGAAGGAAAGTTCAAGCATGATTTGATTTACTTTTATTTGAGCTTTATATAGGAATATTGGCTACTGGAATTGCCTAAACTCATATTTTACCGGATTTATGATACTTGAGTTTTATTTTGAATATAATTGGAAGAATTGCATAGGTTATTCTGAAAATGCCTATAATTGGATTTGTTATGATTGAATCATGGATTTCACATGGAATGGAATACCTTGGTATGGATTGGTATGTGGTATGATATTGTTCTCTTTAATTTTACGGTTGGGTGATACGGCTTCTGTGGTAGAGTTGATACTATCTTTTACGGCAGAGATGGGTAATCCTCTGTGTAGAGATGTGTAATCCTTTACAGATAAAAGTGTGTATGCCTCCTACATTAGCGTGTCCTCCCGTATGTGGTTTTATCGTGGTTTGTGTCAGTGGGCTTAGCTGTATATGGATCCATAGTTTTGGCTGGTTAGCTAAATGGTATTTAGTTTGGGTTGAGTTACTCCTATATGCGAGCGCGCTTCCCTTTGCGAGTTAGTTTGCTCTGGGAAGGTCCTATGTCTGGAGGGACACCCCGGTGAGCCGCTGGTGATTCCCTGTACATGTGGATAAGCGACTACACTCCATGTATTGATTCTGGTGCTGCATGCTGGTGGTACGTCCAACTCTGCGGGGTTCGTGCGCAATATGTCCGTGACTACGGCTCTTGCCCAAGCTGCACTGCATGGGGCTTGAGTATCATTAAGTAGCACTGCCCCTAAGCCGCACGGTGGAACAGCATTTAGTCAAGTATCATCTCAAATACTTATCATCTTTGTGAGTCCTGCAATGGCACGTGTTTTGTCGCTTTTGTCGGTTTTACCTCGTTAACATCAAGTTACTGGTATTTATACATGATCATATGTTTCTTCGCCTTATTTGTAATTGCCATGGATAATTTGGATTTCTCGTCTTATCGTTGATTAATCGAATACCTCATGACTATTGCTTACATTGGACTGTTTCAAATTGCATGCACCTGCTACTTGCTGAGATGTAAATCTCACTCCGTTTTCCCCTATTTTCAGGTTGCTTGGAGAGATCGCGAAGATGGGGTTTTAAATTGATGGGTAGAATTACAATTGGTATTAATGCCACATGTTGATTAGATAAACTTTATTGTAAACAGAATTGATATTATTGAATAAAGAATTGTTTTTATTGGCCACCATAACTCTGATGTAATTAATTTGTAAATTTTAAAATTATTGTGAATCTTGGTTTGTATCTGACCCCAGCTTCGTGGTAACACCTTGGGTTTGGTTGTTGAACCGGACTTGGGTTGTTACAGTAGTGAACCGGGTTCGGGTTGGGTGTCGGTTTACATTGACCCGGGTTCGGGGCGTTACAATACACATTCGGGACATATTTGCCCGTTGAAACCTGGAGTTTGGACATACGAATTGGTACATCTTGTTTTGGTTTTGGGTCACAGTTGTGACAAAGCAAGTGCCTGGTTTCTTGGTTTCCACAAGGCAGATTTGGTTATATAGATAAGGTTTGTATTTGTGGGTGTTATTGAGAAGTATGTCCATTCGTTGGTTTGGTTTTTCACTGTTGAGTGGGCTTTGTGGTTATATGGATCCATAGAATAGCTAGTAAGTGAAATGTTTATTAGAGGAGTTTGAATTCCGTGTCATAGGCATTCCATTATCTCGAGGGTGGTACCACTCCTAGATAGGTCGGTTGCTACGTTACCCATTCCTGAATGGGTTGGGCCGTACATGCTAACCCATGGTTGGGTTCTTCTGTTGGTGTTGAATAGCCAGACTACAGGGCGGCTGGTCCACTGTAATTCGGTTAGGTAGCATATTGGCGCATGTCTACTCTCATTCTCTGGTTTACTATTTCATGAGTGCCATGAGATGAACAATTGGATTTGATCTATTTTTATTATATTGTTGTTTGTATTGTATTGTGGTTAATCTGATTAAGCGTTGCATATTTTATTGAAGTCAACTATTTGCATGACTACTTAATAAGATGTTGTTTCTCACATTATTATTTTTAGGTTTTGTTTTCAGATATTCTTGGTGAGGACGTTGCTGGGGTAGAGACTCCAGGGAATTACTGTGATTACCAGAAAGAAGATTATTTCATTCCTGTGTAGGTTCAGGAGGATATGGATTTGACTTAGTTTTGTTTAGGGATTGACATTAGTTATTTTATTTGAGGATTTTGATGTTATTAAAGGGATTATTTGGAAATTTTATTTACACAACTTTACTGGATGTCGCTTATTTTATTTAGTTTAACCCTTTCCAGACTTTATGAATATAATAATATTGGATTATTATTGGTGGTTTAATTCCATGCTTCTTGAAGAATTGTCATTTATTTCCGCACTCAGATATATTTAATGGAATCGTTCAAGTCTAGATTAGTTCTTTTGGGCCATTATACTAACGAACTAGATTTGGTTTTATATTGTTAAATGAACCTGGATCCGGGGCGTTACACCATTCATATGAACCATTTGTATGCCCAAGGTGAGCAAGTCTTCATTCCTCTTCTCCTCTTCCACTCTCTACTTCTCATTCTCTACTCTCTTCATCTCCTCACTAACTCCATCACTTGTTAGCTACTGAAGAGGAGAGATTGTTGCAAGAAAGGAAGAAGAAAACCTAAGAGGTGAGATTTTCGTTTGGGGGTTTGCTTGGTGAGATTGTGGAAAAATCTCCAAGGAGCACATCAAGTGCTATTCGTGGGTTGCAATAGGAGCTAGGAAGCTTGCTTAGCTGATTGCAAAAGGTAAGCAACACCATCCTAACCTATATTTTTCGTTTTTGCCCAAATTCGTATGCCATGTGAAGATTTGAGGGTTTGAATGTGAAATCAATTATCCTTGCAAATAGATGAGTAAATTGTTGGGGGTTTTGTAGGAAATAGGCAACCGAACATGCTAGAACCAATTTAGAGCCTAAAAATAGTAGAAAATAGTGAGAATCGAAAACCTAGAAAAATTGCAAAAATCAGATTTTTCGCGAATCTGTGAAGTTTCCAAGGCACCCGAAGTGCCGCTCGAGTGCGCCTTCGAGCGCCCATGTTAGATCTTAGTGGTTGGCTGGCCACTCGTTGCCGCTTGAGAGCGAATTCGAGCGCCCCACCTGTGTTTTTTTTAGAAATTCCAAACCCGAGAGCTAGTTTCTAGGTTTAGTCGAGCACCCAAAGCATCGCTCGATCGCCCCTTTGAGCGACCTGACCAGATTTTCCAAAACTTCAGATTTTAGCCAAAATTAAACTACGGATTGTTTTTATTTGAATCCGACCAATGTACAAGTAGGATTTAGGTATTTAGGAAGTGTACCAACTGGATTTATCTCAAAATTCCAAATAACAAAGATTTTGGGTACGTTTTCCCTATAATAGGATTTATAGAGAGTTTACGTTCCAGATTTTTATAGAAGATGGATAATTTGATTCTGCCACTTAGAACACCTTCCAAATGACTCTTGGAAGTAGAAATCAAGAACAAAAACCAAGTTGCACATGTTTCCCAAGAATTGGCCTAGGTTGCCTAAGTGAGCCATGAAACGTAGGAATTACTGTGAAAAGTATTTATTGATCATCGATCTTCATTGTGAGCATGCAATACATGATATGAAGGGCTTCGGCCAAACATTTGGCATATAATATGAAGGGCATTGACCTGTGTTGAATTGCATGACATTTAGGGCATTGGCCCATTGCTTGTTAGCATGATATGAATTGTATGGAGGGCAGTGGCCCCAATTCCACGAGATATGCAAGAGGGCATTGGCCCAATGGATAACCTTTGGTATAATGAGTATTGGTGGGTAGCGTGTGCGGTTCACCTCAGCTGGGGGTAGTGGACTATTGTTCACCCTGGTTGGGGGTAGTGGACTATTGTTCACCCTGGTTGGGGGTAGTGAACTAGCATCCTCCACAAAAGCTTGGAAAATTTGAGATGTTGTATGCATGTTATACTTTGTTGTAAAATTGATGAATTGACACATCAGCATAATGAACCCTTAAGTTATGGATCCATAAAATTAAACTGGAATGTTTGTATATACATGCCATGGCCAAGTTACTGTTGTTCTTATACTCTATTGTTATATCATCCCGGCACCAGCAACATCGATGGCCGATGCTCATTTGCTACGGGGAATCGGCAATGGATGCCTGTACGTCAAGGGCGTATGGATGCCCACGTCGAGGGTAATCAGCGTGGATGCCTAGCCACCATGTGGAATCGGTGAAGCTAGATGAGATCATGTGCATAATATATTAAACATCCTAGATAACAAGTGATAAGAATTGAATAAAGGATTGTTTATCAAATGGATTACTTATACACCCCTATGCACATGCTTGCACTTGTTGTATGACACTAAGTTGCCATTGCTTTCGTAGAATTAAAACTACCCGCATGTCATGGTTTCATCGAATGATATATGCCTAAACTATGTTTTCACCGAGCATGCATGTGTTGTTTACTGAGACATCCGTCTCACAGTTGCTTTACCATCTTATTTTTCAGATCCGTCAACGTCTGGTGTGAAGGACCGAACTGGGGATAGAGGAAAGGAAAAAGCATTTGGGTACAGAAAGGAAGACTACTATAGACCTACTTAGGATTTTACCTTACAGTACATGCTATAATTTCTTTTTGGACTTGTAATCCTATACCTTGAGATGAGTGATAGAACCCACTATTTTGTAATAGCCATGTAGTCATCTTTATACAAATACACTTTTGATATGCACATGAATCAACTGTATACCACTTCCACTTGTCTTAAGAAAAAGTTTTTAAATTACCCGCATTTTATTAGGTCGAAAGGCCAATCTCTGATGACCTGGGACAGGGGGATGCCTTGGGGAGGCTGTAACGCCCCTAATCCGAGTTACGTAATTTAACTGTAACACGTCTCCGGAGGTTAATATAAACACAGGATCGCAATATCAGAGTGAAGGAAAAACATGAATACAACAATAACTATATAACAGAGTGCGCTAAAATAACCCCAAACTGGAATAAAACTCACTTGACCAAGAACTAACCGCAAATATCGTCCTCTCCAAGAGTAGCTGAAAACAAAACAAAAACAAACAAAATGAGATACGAATATCCCAATGAGCAGCACATGCAGGCACAAAACCATTTAATTCGGTTCTAAAAACATGCCACGATGCAACACATATACAATGACGATAACACGTCTAATCCAAGTAATCCAATAGAATCCCAATAATCCATGTGATATAAAAATGCGGAAATCCATCATATAAATCAAGCAATACTGTCGGTATCAAATCATGCATATAGCCGTAAAGTCACATATAACCCAAATATAAAAGGAATCTAGTACCAATCTCATGTCAAACTTGATGAGGGAACCATGCCGGGTCTATGTACCTCATCCCAATACCATATCCGATGAGGGAGCCACACGGGGCCTGTGTTACCTCATCCCAACACAACACTCAATGAGAGAGCCACACGGGCCTATGTTACCTTATCCCAACACAACACTCGATGAGGGAGCCACACGGGGCCTATGTTACCTCATCCCAGCACAATTGATCACAAGTCACTCCGGACCAGAACAATACTCATGACATCTCAGTAAAATTTTCCAATCCAAATACACTGATAGTAAAACCATTTTACTCACACCAAGATAGTTTTTACAATTACGATTCAGCACTTTAAAATCAAGCAAACCCAGGTTAAACAATTTCACAATCGGAAAACCAATATAGTACATAAAGAAAACTAACTCATTAACCTATAGTGTCATGAACAGCAAAATAACCTACCCAGATTCCTTCAATTAACACTTCGGAAACTTATAGAAATACCAATAATTTGATTTAATGCTCTCTCCAATGTTTTGAACAAATAACATATTTCTAATATCCTAATCTAGTCTTTGGCTAAGATGTTGAAGCCTCAAAGTATCAAAATTTGGCTTGGATTGGTCAGACGCATCTTTCTGAGAAATTTAGTGGGTGCGGTGACCTCTGGCGCTTGGCGCAAGGTCGGCCCCAACTCGACGGTAACCCAAAATACTACTCACGCGGACTAAAACTACTTGGCGCTAGGTCGGCGAGAACTCGGTGAATCAAAACAACTTCTCGCGCTGAGGTAGATAGGTCGGCGGCAACTCGGCAAACCCAACTCACGATTTTTCTACTCTCTGTTAACTCTAGAACTCCATGACTGACCAAGTTTTTGCCCTCTGTAACAACTTTTCTACGTTTCTACCATCCCCAGAACACGTTTAAACATGATTCGAATTTAATCTAAACAAACTTTATATCACGACTCTAAACTCACCCTAAAATCCACGCTCGAAGACTATGTTATTCAGAAACCATGCTTCACGGCTAAACTATTAGATCAAAACCAAAACACCAAATTAAAACGATGCTACTCACCTGTTACATGTTCAAATCCCTGCAATCAAAACTCCTTTAACAGCAAGTTCACCGATCTGTCTCCACCCAGTTCTTCTTCTGTTCGCAAGAGATTTTCTGAACACGCTGATCGGCAGGAACCACACGTCTGCTTCTCTCCAAAACCCTAGAACTCCAGCTGTAAACTCCTTCCACTCAAGGTATGTAAAACCTACGAATCTAAATACATTAAGTATTTATACTTACCCTATATACTTTGCCGCTCGACAAATTTTAAAACCCATGATTCAGTGCACGCTCGCCCACCGAATTTTTCCTACATACACAGCTTTCCAGCCCTTGATTCACTGACTTAACTTTTCACCTAAAATTTCCCACATATATAACATATAATTATTTTATTCACAATGACTGAAATCAAACAACAATATTTTTCTAATTATAATCAGCACATTACTAACCTTAATTTACCTTGCTTCCACGCCTAATGTCTCGAATCCCCAATATACCCCTGCTTTACAGATCGCTGAAAATTTCACCCATACAAACTTATTAATTCCAATAAACAAAAATCACATAGGAAATTTTTGGGTTTTACAGAGGCATACCTGGTTCCGGGTCGTGACATATTATGCATATGAACTTAATAAAATTGTTTCTCTATAAGTCATCAAAATAAAGAGGGGTATAGTATTAGTTAAATTAAAGGTATCTTTGTATAAAACAAATAAGTATGTAAATTATACCCTTATTTATTAAAAAAAAAACTCACACTTCATATCTTGTAATTCCATCTTATTACTTGTTTAAGAAAATTTGAAATTTAGTAGGTTGTATCCTTGAAAGAAAAATTTATGGAGGCATCTATCCTACATTTCTAATGTAGTTCAAGCCTCTGATTATGATGAAGCGTAATAAAATAGTAGGAATAAAATAAAGAAGAAAATAAAGTATAAAAGCAAAATTTACAACACCAAGAATGATAGATAAGAGTGTAGAAAACTTTCATAACTTATATCTATTAAATTTTATACAATATATTTAGTCTTAATACATTATAAAGGTAAAAGTCTTAGTTTCAGGAAATTTTAATTTGTCATGTAATTAGTTTGATTATTATGAGTTTAGGAATGTAGAAAATGGTATTTTATTGTAACGCCCCGGAACCGGGTTACGTAATGAAACCGTAACTCTTCCCCGAGGAGTTAACTTTTCTATACAGGATCGCTATATCAGAGTAAGGAAAACATGAAATGGCAATAACATAATCAAAGTCAACTAAAATTCTCCCAACTCACCTGAACCAAGCATATACCCGTCTGTATCGTCCTCTCTGAGATCTGAAAACAAAACAAAACAAAACAGTGAGATACGACTATCTCAGCAAGTAGCAATGCATGCACAAAATATAGTTATAACAGTACTAAAACATGCACGATTAAAAATACACGACGATTAACCACGGTTAATCCGTCTAATCTCGGAAATACATCATCAATCACATTCGGAAATCTTATGTATTGGGACTCGTGAAATTTGTCTATTTTGTGTGGCTAAGCACTAGAGTTCCAGACAATCCAGTCTAATAGATGCAACAGCTCGAACCATCCAATGCATCGCCCTCATGGTGAAAAATACTCAAGTGACCTCACCCTCATGGTGGAAAGAGAGTTGCTGCAGCGCTTCCCTGCCTCTCCATCATGGAGGAAACGCATGAAGGAACCCTAGACTTAATCCAAACGAAAATTACAAAGTTCACCTACAACTCGACTGTGGATCCACACTAAGTCTCGCCCTAGTATGTCGAGAAAGTTCTTATATACAGTGCAATTTAACATAAACCATGCTCGTAGTAAAAGAAGACATTTTTATAGTGAACAATATCAAATTCAGCTTCATATATTCACTTAAAACGCTCCAACAAAAAATACAGCATTTGATACATATCTTAGGAATACTCACAATGTCATCAAAACATAAAGCGAATGAACACACGGTTAATCCATAATCAAAAACAGTTCAGATTGTAATTACAAGTTCAGCAAAAACCATTGAAGAGTTAATTTAGTTCCCATAATTCCAATGACTACACCTCTTAGTTTAGAACTCAAATTTTTGCTAACACTCAACCAATTTTTAAGTCTAAGATCACATATGCCCTAAACCTTACTGTCAATGCTAATCTCTACAAGTTACTATATGCTGGTCATAATAAAATTCAGAATAAATGACAACATGGGTTGGACTTCAAATAAGCTCAAAACATTCTCACCTATATACTGTATGGAATATATATATATATATATATATATATATATATATATATATATATATATATATATATATATATATATATATATATATATATATATATATAAACATGAACTTGCTTCCATCAGATTTATAACAGTAGCTGCAGAAAATTTATAACCTACTCTTATTATTTTGCCTCCCAACAATTCTATTAATCCATGGTGCTATTTTTGACTTCCATAAGATTCTAATAAGTATAGGTGAAGAGATTAACTAAACTTGAATATAAAATCTGCTCAAAGAACCCAATCTCAAGTTGCTAGAGTTTTGTGTCATGAGTTGGCTATTTTCCTCATAACAATTATCTAATTCATGCTGTCAATTCACCCTCCATAAGGATTTTATAAAACTGAAGGTTAATTAGAACTTGGATGAAACTAATCAAAAGAACTTAAGAGGCTAAGATTCCATTTTTTTATCAAATATTCAATCAGCCGCACCATACTTATAATTTTAAGCTTGGTGCCAACCTAACCATCTGGCGCTAACCTGGTGAGGTTGGCGCTAGGGTCAATTTCCCCTAGCACCCAACACAAAAGGTTGGCGCCAGGTCCTGTTTCAACTCGGTAATATTCCAACATGAGCCTAATGTTTATTTTACTAATCTGAACCAAATCAGACCTTAAGGAAGACTTCCCACACAACACATAGAACCCTAACAACTCAATAAAACTCCTTCGAAAACAAATAAACCAGATTATACAACCATTAGAAATAATTCGCCCAAAACGTTAATAGAAACTATAAATTACCTCAAACACATTTCTATTATTTATAAGATCTAAAACACATAAAACATGTTGTTATCGAAGGTGCTAACTTGCATGCTTGATTCTGGAACCCAACTCCACAAAAACCACGTCCGTTCAGGAACTTGACAGCACTCCGAAATTCTCCGACGACTAAATCTTCTGATCTAAACTAGGACTTGGGACGACTTCTATTCCAACAGATTTCGGACGTCCACTCTTGAACAGAACAGAATTTCTCCTTCACTCAAATCTTCAGTTAGCTCTCCTCCATCTCACCTCCAAAGTTTCTGTTTAGTTTTTCCCAACCTCTCAAATCTCCTCTCCATACATTTGGTTTTCTCCCGAAATTGAACAGTCACAACTGTTCCTAAACGCTCCAAGACAAAACGTTTACGTTAAGCAAGACTCTCCAACTCCTTCATGATCCGCTGCGGTGCTCCATCACCGAAACTCCTCCACCAACAGCCTATCAACCCTTGATCACTTGGTTAGCCACCCAAACAAAAGATCAACACCACTTTATTCATTTTAAATAAAGTTTCTAATTAGTATTTATTTACTGTAAACTATAATATATTCTCACTTATCCTTAATTTACATAAATCTGAATTTATGAAATTCCCAAATTGCCCTTGCGACACAACTACTTGAATTATTGGCTCATTATTATTTTTTTTTTAATAATATTAGCAAATTCCTTATATTAGGCCAATCCAAAAATCCGGGGTCTTACATTTATGAGATGTGAAAAATGATGGAAAACAGTGAATACTGAAATTCATGAAAAGATAACAGTTGTAAGCCTAATGGATAATTTTGGGAATATTGATAAGGCTATAAAATAAATATAATAATAATAATAAATAAATAAACTATTATAGATATTGCTCATTGGGGGTTCCTAGTTCCTATTTAGAATTATGGAATTTCTTGGCTTTGAGTCCTGAAAGAAGAAATAGTCAGGGGTTGTTGGACCCTATGGGTTGCAATACCCTAAACCCCGTGATGCGCACACGAGAATTCCTGGATAGTCTGATCCCTACTAATGGGTAAAATGGGATCTAAGGGTGTTTGATCCTAGCCATAAGTTGGATCGCTCTAGTTTGCGTGCCTGAATGTAAGACCGATTACATTTGATATCGAGCAATAACTATAATGAGTGCCTTAATAAAATCATTTTTGGATATTAGAATAATACTTGTGGAGTAGGGTTTGTGCTCTGTGTGCTTCTAAGAATTTAATTGGCTATTCAGATTATTAAATTATATTAATTATTTCATTAATAACACAAAGAAAACTAATCAAATTAAGATAAAATAACTGCTGCATTAATTACATGTGGGAAGATGATAAATTCCCCTTGCTGAGCATTGTGGTTGCTCACCCCCACTATTTAACATTTTGCAAGAAGGAAATAGGATTCCTCATGGACGTGATGTGACTGGAAAGAAACTACTTCAGTTTTATATCTTTATTAAACTTTGAGAGATTATTTAAACTCTTGGGAACATTTATGTTTACTTTGTTTTAGATCAAAAACTGGTATTGGATTTTACAGGAAATTGTTGAATGTTTATTTTTAGTAGACTCTCTTGAATGTTTGAATGGAAAATGGCTGTTTTTCATTTAATTTCAAATTCAATTGGTTGAGTACAGGAGTTTTAGTAATGTCTTGGTGCTCGCTAATGCACCTAAAGTGTATTGCAGGGACTGCGGCGTTACATACATACATCGACCTTGTGGGTGGAGAGAGAGAGAGAGAGAGAGGGGGGGTGGAGGGGAGAAGGGACTTCAGTTTTGGAGAGTGGTTGTCGAAACACCAACTCTTTTTAAATAAACAATTTTTTACCACTATATGTATAAGTTCTTAAATAAGTGATTTTATCTATAACTACTTACCCATAAGTATGAGCAATCTCAAACGCCACCTAAGAAAATCAATTTTTGAGGCCTTTTAAAGCTAATTAAAGTCTTGTTCAATTCCCATCCACTATATGAACTTAAAAAAATGACAGTCATCACAACAAAATTGTCTGTCAATTTGCTTCATGTCTACATTCAAGAAATCTCTTACGGACCTGCAATGTGAATATGCAGATTCATTCTCTGAATTCCTCAAGCTTGGATGTAATTTTAGATAACATCTCAGTAGACGGTCCCCAGTTGTCTTTCCATTCTCAAATACGACTTTGCATAATTACGTAGTAAATATAGTTTACACCTTAAAGGAATTATTTTCACAATATACACAACTATATGTCAGACAAGAGAATTTATAAAATGATGATTACAACTTGATGGCGCTGCATGTTGAACAGTTATAGTGGCTGACATTCAATAGTCCCACAGAGGCATACTCTCAACATCCAATTCCTATTCAGAGCCCTTATCAAGTTGTGCAACAAACATAGGATCAAGGCTCAGGTATGGCTCTCTATGGAAAAGTCTCTCAAAGTAAGATATCTTCAAACCATGCCTTCGAGCTATATCAGAGCGCACCCAAGCAGAACAGTTTCTATCTGCACCAGTTACAATAACATTTGTCCTTTCATCAGCCATACTTATGAGAGAAACTATTGCTTCTGGTTCAGTGGCAGAAGAAGCATCCACAAGAAAAATATGACTAAAATGTCCAGCTCTTATGCCTTCATTATGTAGCCGAAAGGTACTGAGGAAGGTTGATAATATCACCTTGAAATCCTGGAGCTCATAAAGGGTGGGACAAGAGAAGCACTCTCCCTCATAGAGACAAAAGGGGAAGATGTCACAGGGTACACCATCAACCTCGCGAAAGGCAGCATTAGCTCGGAACATATTCGACACTGGAATCTCCTCCATCAAGCTTCTCATCAGCATGTCGCATGTTTTGTTCGTAGGTGCGCTTATAAGGATCCGACAGCCTGGTTAGGTTCTATATACTTGGATGACTGCTTCTCTAATGATCAATCCAGTTATTGTTAGTTCCTTTCTGTCTGCAGTTTCACTCCGTGGTTTCATTTTATCAGCCACAGACAATGGACCCTCTATGAGAAAAGGTGGTGGACCATTGAGCATTAAGATCTTATGAATTACAGAGATCTGACTTTGCTTGATTTGAGGATGGGAATGGCTTAGAAACGATGGATAACGAATGCCAGTTCTAGATAGCTGATCAGGGAATAAGATATTCCGAAACAAAGATTCTGTTACAGCTGCAAGTGCTTCGTGACATCGCTTTAAACAAACTCTGTTAAAAGAGAAACTAACATCATATTTGCGTTTCGGAGAATGTCTAGAATGAAAGTCATCTCCAAATTCAGCTAAAATGCGTGTGCTTCTCACCACTTTGTAAAAATTTCCCTGGTTTAAAGATGAGGAACATGAAAAAGGAAATAATGAAATAAATGAGATTTGCAGAAACTCTAAATTCATTTCAATTCCACTGAAGAAATTTTGCAACATAAGTACTACAAGATTAAAATATATATACCATTGATATAAAATCGAAAATTAAGCCAAGTAATCTGGGTTTGAGGTAAAAACAATTTACAAGCATGATCAAATGTTCTGAAGGGAAGTTTTCTAGCCAAGGGACAGTTGTCTACAAGGAATTTCCATACGTGTAAATGCTTATATGAAGGTATTTACCCTTTAATCCAAAATTCCTAATTGACAGAAGCATTTGGATCGCACAAATAAATTGATCAGAGGATGTCCTTTTGTTTGCAATCCATAAATAAATTTGATGAACATCTAAAAGCTAAATGATATTGCAGGCTGGTAGACTATTATAGGAGAAACACATGCATCTTTGTTGTTCATCAACTAAATTATGAGTTTCATTTCCAAATACAGTTTTTAGATTGCTTCAATTGTTTACGGAAAGCTGACCTGGTATGGTTCAACTTGCTTGCCTACAGGTCGGACATGAACCAAGTGATAGTTTACGCAGCGAAAATTCTCACCACACAAGCAACCCAAACGTGTTGCCTCCCAAGGTATCCACGTCTCAAAGCCTTCCTCTTTTTCTTCGGGGTTTCTTCTCTTTATAGTTCTAATGGTCAACCCTTTTTCCAAAATTGCTATATATATATATATAGCCTCTTTAAAACCCCAGGCAATGATATGACGTGGGATCCTTAGGGATCTCAATTCTCGGCCGTAGGATCAAAAATTGAAAAACTATTTTTCATTCTTTCCCTTGTATTCTTTTATTCAGAATTTTGGGCTTCTACTAATTGCAATCATGCCCATTAACATATTGCAATTGACCCCCGAGAATAGGAGATTAATTTCATGAAATCCCTTTTGCTTACAATTATTTTCTTGTTCATCCTTCCACCATACTATATTCCACATGAGCCAATAGGGTTGGAATAATATCACTGAAAAAGTCCTTAGCTCATATAATTCTTAATCTGTAATTCAGTTGGACTCCAAAACCTTTCTAAAGTATTTTCACAAATAAATATATATATACTTATATGTATATATATTTTTGAAAAACAAATCTTTCATAAAACCCACTGGCCAGTTTTTCTTTTTCTTTCAAGTCCAACTATATACAGATATCTTGAATATACTATCTCACTTAGAGATTGGTAGATTCCTTATTGAACATATATACAACTTTATTAATCATGCACAAGACCCAACATTATCTGAATATTTGATCTTAAAAGACCATCATCAATTGATTCAGTCAAAGCACATGTGCATAATAAATAAATTGCATAAATTTCTCAGGTCTAAGGATGTCTAAGCTAATTGTGCTGAATAACCTTTTCAACATCAGTGATCACTTCCAAAAGTTATTCATATATGATCCAATTCAGTACATGTACTCTTACAGTGCACCCACTTGTTTGCTTAAGGTCACCACCTCAGTGACGGAGTTCATCACCCTATCTTATAGCAACACAACAAGTGTAGACCTTTTTCACATATTAAATATGTACCTTGGTCTAGAACAATGAGCAATACAAAGAACCGAAAAATCATAACTCCCTGCCTCTGATTCCTTAATCATTGGCATGACTTTTCTACAATGTTACTCAAATTTATTCTTTTCTTTGTAACATCACATATTACAATCAAATACCCATGTAAATAAATATATGCTATATATGGAGAAACAATAGAAATGCAATAACTATCAAATAATTATTCACAAAATGTTTTTGAGGGCATATTTGTCTAACAATTGCCCACTTGCACTCAAAACCATTCATACATGTATTTAATGCCCATAGGCTCAAGATGTTTCTCAAACACTTTCTGAGATAGGGGTTTGGTGAAAGGATCAGCAACGTTCTCAGAAGATGCAATCTTTGTCATCACCACATCACCCCTATTCACGATATCACGTATGAGATGAAATCTCCTTTCTATGTGCTTCGTCCTCTTATGAGCCCTAGGTTCCACAGCTTGTGCTATCGCACCATTATTGTCACAATAAATGGTGACCGGGGACTCAATGGATGGGACGACTTCAAGTTCCATAATGAACTTACGAATCCACACAGCTTCCTTTGCAGCTTCACTTGCAGCTATGTACTCTGCCTCAGTGGTAGAGTCTGCAGTGGTATCTTGCTTAAAGCTCCTCCAACTTATAGCTCCCTTTCCCAATGTGAACACAAATCCAGATGTTGATTTTCTATCATCAATATCTGATTGAAAATCTGAATCTGTGTATCCTTGGACAGTAAGCAAATCCTCACCACCAAACACTAAGAAATAGTGTTTAGTTCTTTTCAAATATTTAAGGATATGCTTCACAGCTATCCAATGCTCAGGGCCTGGGTTGGATTGATATCTACTCACTATACTCACGGCATGACAGATATCTGGCCTAGTACAAAGCATTGCATACATGAGACTTCCCACAGCCGAAGCATAAGGACAATTCCTCATCTTATCTCTCTCTTCCTGTGTCTTAGGAGACATCTTTTTAGAGAGATGCATATTATGCCTAAAGGGTAGAAACCCTTTCTTGGCATCCTGCATGCTAAATTTAGCCAATATCCTGTCAATGTAGTTGACTTGTGAAAGTCCCAAAAACCTCTTCTTTCGGTCTCTAAACAATTTGATCCCGAGAATATAGGATGCTTCCCCGAGGTCTTTGATAGAAAATTGGTTTGATAACCAAATTTTCACCGATGACATTGCTCCAATATCATTCCCTATGAGTAAGATATCATCCACATAAAGGATTAGGAATAACACTATACCCTCACTGATTTTCTTGTAGACACAAGGTTCATCCATGTTTTGTGAGAAACCAAACGTTTTGATTAACTCATCAAACCTGATGTTCCAACGACGTGATGCTTGTTTCAGTCCATAAATGGATTTGATTAACTTGCACACTTTGGATTCATTACCAGGAGACATGAAACCCTCTGGTTGTTCCATATAAATTTCCTCTTGGATGTACCCATTCAAAAATGCAGTTTTAACATCCATCTGTCATATCTCATAATCATAATGAGCGGCTATTGACAATAAAATTCTTATGGACTTTAGCATAACTACTGGTGAAAAGGTTTCCTCATAGTCAATACCAGCCTTTTGAGTATAACCCTTTGCTACCAGTCTAGCTTTAAAGGTCTCCACCTTTCCAGTAGGTCCTCTTTTCCTTTTGTATACCCATTTACAACCAATAGGCTTAATGCCTTCTGGTCGATCAACTAAGGTCCAGACCTCATTGGAATACATAGAGTCCATTTCTGATTCCATTGCCACTTTCCAGTGTGTAGCATCTTTGTCGTTTATTGCCTCATCATAGTTAAATGGATCATAATCCATTTCCTCTGATTCCATCTGATAAATCTCATCTAGCAGTGTAAATCTTGATGGAGGTCTTATAGTTCTCTTGCTATGTCGAGGCTCTTGAGTTCTGAACGATTCAGACTCATCAATGGGTTTAGTGCTTTGTTCCTCATTGTTCTCAATTGCCTTAGTTATTGGCTTAGCTGATTGCTCATCAAGAACAATCTTACTATTGCCTTCACCTAGGCTGTACTCTTCTTCAAGAAAAGTAACATTCCTGCTAACAAACACTTTGTTTTGATTTGGATTATAAAGTAAAATCCAGTGGACATTTTGGGGTAACCTGCAAAGAAACACTTTTCAGTCCTTGATTCTAGCTTTTCCACATCAAACTTTTTAACATGAGCTAGACAACCCCATATCTTAAAATGTTTCATACTTGGATTTTTACCAGTCCATAATTCATATGGAGTCTTTGGAACTGACTTTGTAGGTATCCTGTTTAGAATATAAACAGCTATCTCTAAGGCATAACCCCAAAAGGATACAGGTAATTCTGACATGCTCATCATTGACCGAACCATATCTAATAGGGTTCGGTTTCTTCTTTCTGCAACACCATTGTGTTGTGGTGTGCCAGGGGGAGTAAACTGAGGTATGATGCCCTTATCTCTGAGGTGAGTTTGAAACTCATTTGAGAGGTATTCACCTCCTCTGTCAGAGCGAAGTATCTTGATACTTCTTTCTAGTTGGTTCTCAACTTCAATTTGAAATTCTTTGAACTTTTCAAAGGATTCAGATTTATATTTCATTAGGTATATATAACCATACCTAGAATAATCATCAATGAAGGTGATGAAATATGAGAACCCACCTCTAGCAATGTGGTTAAAAGGACCACATACATCAGTGTGCACTAACTCTAATAATCCTGTGGCTCTTATTCCCTTTCCTTTAAAGGGTTTCTTGGTCATCTTGCCCTGCAAGCAAGGCTCACATATTGGGTAGGGCTCAACCTTCAAAAGGTTCAAAGGCCCATCCCTTACCAATCTGTTAATTCTATCCAGATTAGCATGACCAAGTCTTAAATGCCACATATATGTGGGATTTACATCCCTCTTCCTTTTTAGAGATTGCACACTGGTATCAACATCATTCTCAACATTATAAACAGAGTCTATTACACAATTCAATATATAGAGACCATCAATAATTGTACCAGAAGCAAAGAACTTATCATTAAATTTAATAACAAGTTTTGAACTAAAAAACAAGGAATATCCATATAATCCAAGTTTTGAAACTGAAATCAAATTTCTACGAACTTCTGGAACATAAAGACAATCCTCTAAAATTAAAGTTCTATTGTTCTGTAGACTCAAATAAAAAGTTCCAATGGCAGTGGCTGCAACACTTGCACCCGTTCCCATCTTCAAGACGACTTCCCCTTCAAGTAGTCTTCGGGTTTCCTTGAACCCCTGCAACATATTGCAGATATGTGAGGTTGAGCCTGAATCAACACACCATGAATTAAATGGACCATCCATTAAATTTAATTCAATGACAAGCATACCTTCAGAAGATTTCTGTTTCTTCAGAGAAGCAAGGTAAATTCTGCAATTTCTCTTCCAGTGGCCTGGTTTCCCACAGTGGAAACAATTTCCTTTTGCCTTTTTCTCTGAACTGCTTTTGCCCTCATTCTTGGATTGAAACTTAGCCTGAAATCCTTTCTTCTTTTTGAATTTGTTGCCCTTGGGCTTAATTCCAGAAGAATTAGCTGATTTGTCCACCAGCATTAGAGAACCCTTCTCTTTCTTGATAAGATCCTCTGCTGCTTTCAACATATTGAGCAGCTCTGACATTGTTGAATTCATCTTATTCATATTGTAATTCAATATGAACTGATTGAAAGAGTCAGGTAAAGATGACAGGATCGCATCAATTTTGGTCTCACCATCCATTTCTGCACCAAGCACATCCAGTTCGTTGATGAAAGAAATCATCTTCAAGACATGATCTCGAACTGGTGTACCTTCCACCATTTTGGTGGTCATCAACAATTTCATTGTTTGTTGGCGTGCAGATCTACTCTGCTCTCCAAACATCTCCTGAAGATGTAAGAGCATATCCCCTGCTATAGCCATGCCTTCACATTGCTTTTGCAATACATTAGTCATAGAGGCCAACATATAGCATCTAGCCAGTTCATTTGCCTCATGCCATTTGTCATAAGCAACCTTTTGCTCTTCAGTGGCATTAGCAGGAAGAATTTCAGGAACTTCACCCTTGAGGACATAAGCAATTTTGTCAGCAGTAAGAACAATCATCAAGTTCCTTTTCCAATCAATAAAGTTGGGCCCAGTTAAACGATTATCATCCAAAATCTTGGATAAGGGATTAAAGCTAGGCATGATAAATCTGCAAAAATTTCACATATATATATATATATATCCATTAGTTCAGGTTTTTGAACATATAATGGTACCTCCCACTAAGACAAATAGAAGTTAAGCATTCAATCAATCAAATATTGAAATAACAAGAATATAACATTTATATTCACAATCTATAGTGGGTATCAAGAACTTTTACCCTATGTGGCAAAATCCAGTTTTTGATAATCATGTCACAACTTGTAAAAGCAAATAGAAGATATTTATCATGATTTCATCTCATGTCATATATTTAAGATATATAATCATCTATGACTCTTGATTTTCTTTTGGCCACCAAATCAAACACAATTTTTACTATTTTAGCATATGTGTTTATTTGGTTAAGTGCAAACCATTGTTTAAATGACATGTAATTTTATAGTAGGTTAGTGCTACTATTTTAATAACACTCCCACTACTCATACACACTCATTTATCTTCCTAAGAAATAAATTAAGAAAATTAAACGACCAATAGTGGCTTTAACTATTTTAGCTTCAACCAATATCAATCAAATAAAATTTCTAATTTATCAACAATGGAGGGCCATAGGAATTAATTATATGAAATAACTCTATTTTGCACTTATATTATTTTTATCAAGAAAACATTTTTCTTTTACTTTAATATAATAATATATTCTAAAATAATAATATTATATTATCTGGGTCATTCTAGTCAAACTTGGTAGAACCCAAACCCACGAGTCAAACCCGCATTGGCAATATCCAGAAGGTCATAGGTCTTAATGTATTGAACCAACAATTGGTTGACCCAAGACCTACCAAACCATAACCCAGTCAAATCGGGTTAATCCCAAACCCCAAATGTGGAACCAAGAAAGTCATCCAAACAAACCCCTTCAACTATTGTCTTTGTAACCAAACAAACCAAAAAGAATTCAAACCGATTCTCCCTTTATAATTAAACATGTGAGGGTGACATCATCATCCACTAAAAGGTGATGATGTCATCGTCTTCCCTCTTCCCTCTTCGTGATAGCGAACAGGGGTTTCGTTTTCCGCCGGTTACGGAAACGGAAAAATTACGGTTTCTGCCGGTTACGAAAGTTTTGGGTTTGCCTTCGCCGGGGATAGATTTTCCGGCGACTTCCGGTGTTTACGTCATAACGTTATTTGGCCGGAGGCTTTTCTTGGTTTCCATCCACCCATCACTGATCTGATCAGTCACAAAGAGGGTTTGGTTTTTAAAGGTCTTCATTGCCGATGGCTATTAAAACAGCAACGGACGGCCTACTCTTTCTCTTTGAAAGATCCGTCTGATCTAAGGTTTTTAAGCATCAGCAATCAATCCATCGAACAAAGAGTATTTCTGTTTGGTTTTTCAGTCATGTTCCCATACGAAGAAGACAACCCGAAGGGTCTTCTAGATAAAGCATTAATTAAACAATATATATTTAATCAAGGAACCTTCTGCAATCAATAACGAAAAACACAAACAGCAAGAAAAACGACAGATCAACAATACCACGAGACAACGACATGGGCATGAAGAATATTTTAATCATTAAAATAGGTGAGAAAGAACCTGTCTCTGATACCACTGTTAGTTTACGCAGCGAAAATTCTCACTACACAAGCAACCCAAACGTGTTGCCTCCCAAGGTATCCACGTCTCAAAGCCTTCCTCTTTTTCTTCGGGGTTTCTTCTATTTATAGTTCTAATGGTCAACCCTTTTTCCAAAATTGCTATATATATATATATATAGCCTCTTTAAAACCCCAGGCAATGATTTGACGTGGGATCCTTAGGGATCTCAATTCTCGGCCGTAGGATCAAAAATTGAAAAACTATTTTTCATTCTTTCCCTTGTATTCTTTTATTCAGAATTTTGGGCTTCTACTAATTGCAATCATGCCCATTAACATATTGCAATTGACCCCCGAGAATAGGAGATTAATTTCATGAAATCCCTTTTGCTTACAATTATTTTCTTGTTCATCCTTCCACCATACTATATTCCACATGAGCCAATAGGGTTGGAATAATATCACTGAAAAAGTCCTTAGCTCATATAATTCTTAATCTGTAATTCAGTTGGACTCCAAAACCTTTCTAAAGTATTTTCACAAATAAATATATATATACTTATATGTATATATATTTTTGAAAAACAAATCTTTCATAAAACCCACTAGGTATTTGATTGTAATATGTGATGTTACAAAGAAAAGAATAAATTTGAGTAACATTGTAGAAAAGTCATGCCAATGATTAAGGAATCAGAGGCAGGGAGTTATGATTTTTCGGTTCTTTGTATTGCTCATTGTTCTAGACCAAGGTACATATTTAATATGTGAAAAAGGTCTACACTTGTTGTGTTGCTATAAGATAGGGTGATGAACTCCGTCACTGAGGTGGTGACCTTAAGCAAACAAGTGGGTGCACTGTAAGAGTACATGTACTGAATTGGATCATATATGAATAACTTTTGGAAGTGATCACTGATGTTGAAAAGGTTATTCAGCACAATTAGCTTAGACATCCTTAGACCTGAGAAATTTATGCAATTTATTTATTATGCACATGTGCTTTGACTGAATCAATTGATGATGGTCTTTTAAGATCAAATATTCAGATAATGTTGGGTCTTGTGCATGATTAATAAAGTTGTATATATGTTCAATAAGGAATCCACCAATCTCTAAGTGAGATAGTATATTCAAGATATCTGTATATAGTTGGATTTGAAAGAAAAAGAAAAACTGGCCAGTGGGTTTTATGAAAGATTTGTTTTTCAAAAATATATACATATAAGTATATATATATTTATTTGTGAAAATACTTTAGAAAGGTTTTGGAGTCCAACTGAATTACAGATTAAGAATTATATGAGCTAAGGACTTTTTCAGTGATATTATTCCAACCCTATTGGCTCATGTGGAATATAGTATGGTGGAAGGATGAACAAGAAAATAATTGTAAGCAAAAGGGATTTCATGAAATTAATCTCCTATTCTCGGGGGTCAATTGCAATATGTTAATGGGCATGATTGCAATTAGTAGAAGCCCAAAATTCTGAATAAAAGAATACAAGGGAAAGAATGAAAAATAGTTTTTCAATTTTTGATCCTACGGCCGAGAATTGAGATCCCTAAGGATCCCACGTCATATCATTGCCTGGGGTTTTAAAGAGGCTATATATATATATATAGCAATTTTGGAAAAAGGGTTGACCATTAGAATTCTAAAGAGAAGAAACCCCGAAGAAACAGAGGAAGGCTTTGAGACGTGGATACCTTGGGAGGCAACACGTTTGGGTTGCTTGTGTGGTGAGAATTTTCGCTGCGTAAACTAACACTGGTAGTCCCTTGACAAAAGGAATGGCCGCTTCTCAGGAACAGAGTCAATCTCAAATGTCACAACTATTTTGTCATCTCTTTTCTCGTTCTTGATCATGTTCTCATTCCTATTCGGCCGCCTATAAATTGCCGCATTCTCCAACTCCAGAGTCACATTCTTCAATAGGAATCCACTCCATTTCTGATCCAAAGAAGGAATGATCCAGATGAAACAGGTTCAAAACACCAATAATTGCAATCACAGAAACACATAGTAAATTCTTCTTGTCTTGCTTACCTCACAGTAGTAATCCTCAGCATAAAGCAGAGCTGAAAAATAATTCTTGTAAGTCAATGGAGATAAAGGCTCCTTGAGAATTTTAGGTACAGTATCCCTCATGATCAAACCTTTGAGATCTTCAGGAATAAAATAAGTAGGCATTCTACCCTTTTGAAACCAGACGGATTTAGTTTTTGAGTTTGGATTCCGTGAATCCGAGGGATTTTGAGCTAAAATTGGCTTAAAGGAGTAGCTAGCTGGTTCAGAAGAAGATGGAGGAGGCTTGGAGTCAATTGGAGTTGGAATTGTTTCTGATAACTTCTTTGGGGCCATGGACGACTGAGGACGCTTAGGAACTTCCGATTTCTTTGTATCTGACAGAGTAGCCCTATGAGCTTCTGGTTTGTTTGCATCTGACTTTCTTACATGATTTGCAGGAGATGATGGTTAGTACAGTTTTGGCTCATTTTCCTTCCGGAGAGACCCTTTAATTTCCACTGAATTCCTCACAGAAATAGATGGAAGGGTTGAAGGCGCAAAACTCACCGGCGGTGGCGTGGATTTAGACGAAGATAGAGCTTTAGAAGCTTCTGATTTCTCATTCCCTGGCCTTTTATAAGAATTCTCAGACAATGAGCTTATTAGGGATGAACTTTGATTCTTTTTCTGATCAACCGATTTGCAGGTCCAAGGATCGATAGAATGTCTCTGAGAAACAGATGGGGTTAGTGCAGAACCCTCCTTAGACCTTTCCAATGCGCTCTTAACCGTTTCCGGCTCAGTTCGATGCTGAGAAACAGATAGTGTTGGTGCAGATGCCAAACTCTTTTGCTTCTGACACACATCCTTAGACCATTCCAATTCTCTCTTAACAGATTTCGGCTCCATTTGATTCCGAACGAGAAAATTATCATAGATCAGTGGATCAACTGAACTCCGGTGTTTCTCCGTCCCCCTGAATGATTCAGATGGTTTCACTACAGATCTCCTCGAATAATCTTTTGAACTTGAGTTAAATGGAGTCGAATCTCTGTAATTATAGGACGAAGAACTACTAATTGAAGATCCATAATACCCGTTTAAAGAAACATAATCCCGATAGTCTTCTCTCTCTCTCGCTTCGCAGCAAAGAACGCATCGCAAGATTGCGATAAACCACGACATTCTTACTCCTGCGATCAAGGCAAACGAACCGAAGGCCGATCCCAAGGAAGCAAAAGGAACGAACACAGAGAAAAATCAAATCTTTTAGCCAGAATCTGGCACCGGCGATCGATTTTCAGGTACTCAGGCAGGTATTTGTGGTTTGGAATCGTGAGCGAAGACTTTTGAAGACTTCCACGGTAAAGCTGCTTTCCGTACGTAGCAGGAATATTGCTCGGACAAATATAGGCCGTGTTTAGAGCGTCGGATTTGGAAAGAAAAGAGAAAAGCTGCTTTCCGTACGTAGCAGGAATATTGCTCGGACAAATATAGGCCGTGTTTAGAGCATCGGATTTGGAAAGAAAAAAGAAAAAAGAAAAAACAGGTAAAAAAGTCTTTTCTCCTGTTTGGTGAAAGTTAAGAAACCTCTTATGGAGGGAAAGGGAGAGAAAATTTGACTAAAAATTTTCTTTCCCTTCTTAAGAAATTCTCTCTCCAAAAACCAAAGGATTTGGGGAGAAACAAAAGTATCGGAGCTTCGTGGAAAAGGCACGACGAGTCTCACTCACTCTCCTCGACCTTATTCTCTGAACTTACTTCTCTTCTTCACTCACCTTCTCTTCACTCACGATCACTGTAATCTCTCGAAGAGCAAAAAGTCATCCAGGTCGCCATGCTACACTGTAATGCCTCCATTTTTTATTTCTTGAAGAAGCTCTGAGCTACTGCTGGGTTGGTCGTTTCTTGTAGGGTTCTAATCGAAGCATAGAATAGAAGCTTTCGCCTCACAAACTCATTCTTCCTTATTAAAAATCAGGTAGAAAACCCCATTTCCACTTTTCTCTTTATCGTTGGGATTTATTCTGCTGTGGAGGAAAGGAGGTAAACTATTAAGAGCCACTAATACAATCTTTCTCTCTTTCCTCCGCCTAAATCTAACATGTATTTACTTTGCCGTGGTCAAGATTTGTATTTTCCCCAAATGTAATCTATCTTTTCTCCATGTTTCAATACAGTCTTTCTCTCTTTCCTCCGCCAATCTAACGTTTTTTTTTTTGGCTCTGTTTTGGTCAAGATTTGTACTAGATATCGTTAATTTTTTCTACGAAATGGAGATATTCTAATGGCTCTCATGTTAATCCTTGTCATTATTGTTGAAGTTTCTACTCTCATGTTACTCTGTCTTTAGATGGATCCATGTCTTGACTATATTAGAAGTTGATAATTGTTCTGGCACACTAAGGAATTGTTGAGAGCCCAAAGATCATATAGAAAATAAAATTAAAATTTGGGAAATGGTTGAGGTCAGAGTAATTACTTTTTCATTGTGGTTGAAGTTATTTGTTCTTTGTAGTAGTAATGTGAAAATAAAGTTTGAGAAAAATCATTGTCATTAGGTAAATAAAGAAAGCCTAATTGATACCTTACCTAATATGATATAGTACTGTAAAAGTATGAGATATTATAATCTGAAAACAGGAAAAAATATGATATGAAACACCGATCTTGAAATACACAATGCCATGTAAGCTATGAAGAAATCCAAAAGAATGAACCATCTTAATTTTGTTGAGAGGATCACAATAATCAAGGTCTGAGTGATGTTAACAACTAGCAAGAACTAAAGGAAGGTTGTTTTCTTGTTATTAAGTGGCGGGCATGTAACTTTTAGCGGCGAGCATCTAACTTTTAGTGACGGTCCACGCCTATCGCTAAAAGAGTACCTTTTTTAGTGTAATTGGAAGACTATGGTTCATCCAATAAAAAGTTATAAATTATGCTCTTTTAACATCAATTACAAAATAAAAAAGTCAAAATAACTATTTGGTTTTCTTTATGATTTTCTTTGTAAACAACCAAACAGCAGAAAGTGATTTCTTAAAAGCTTTCTTCTTTCTTTTCTCTAGCAAACCAAACAACAGAAATTACCTTCTTTTCATTTCTTTTCCTTTTGGGATTTCTTTTCTTTTCTCCCCAAATCCAAGGCTCCAAACATAGCCATAAGGGGAAGAAAATCAAAATGAATAAGGAAAAGAAAGCGCGGCCACGAAGAAAAAAAATTCACGCTAAAAGTGAATATATATATACACAGATTGACTCAGGGCATGGTTAAAAGTTATATATGATTTAATAGTTACATGTTTAATAATGACCATTATATGTTTAACTTTTAATATAAATTATTTAAATATTTCTGAAAGCATAAATGTAAGAACAAATAAATATAGAATTAGCAAGGGAGGCTACATAAATTCGTATGAGAAAGAAATATGGGTTTTGTTAGATTAAGGAAAATTGAGAAGGGTGCTAGATTTATGCATTATCATCCATTTGATATGCTATAGTGGTTTGATCTAGATACTTATGGGCAATGTTTATTTCAATAGATAAATTAATATATTTTCTAAACTGTTATTGTTTTTTTTCTTTTTTGGGTTGTCCTGTGATTTAAATTTGCACTTCGTCTAGGCGGGATCGGCTGGGTTTGTAACGGGTCAATACAGATTTGTAGCTTTTTTTTAATAGGGGATGCATAAAAATAATGTATACTCAAATGCATTAAGTTGAGGCTACAAATTAGTGTTTATTTTAAAATTGTATAATTTGTTAAGTGTTAATAATTTTTCAAACCAGAATCAATATTTTTAATAATGTAGAATTATTTATTTGTAGCTATATATATCGTGGTTTTTTGGACCGGACCGGCTTAGCCTAGTCCGAGTACAAATTGTACTAGACCGGCCAGTCCCAACCGATCCCAATAAAAAGGTAGAATGAAAAGGGAGTTTGGCAATGTGTTGTTCTACAGTGCAAACCCCCTAAAACTAGGTATGTTTCCCTCCCTCCCCCTCTCTCTCTCTCTCTCTCTCTCTCTCTCTCTCTCTCTCTCTCTCTCTCTCTCTCTCTCTCTCTCTCTCTCCCCTCCCCCCTCTCTCTTCATCTCTCTTTCTCCCTTCCCCACTGATAATCGGGGTCTCAGTCCCTGTTGTGATGTAACGCCCTGAACCGGAGTCAATGCAAAACCGGCACTCAACTCGAATCTGAAGTGCTACGAGCCAAAAAATTACTAAATACCAGACAATAAATTTCCATTCAATTAACAATTCATATCAGAGTGCGGAATTCTTAACATTAAATATAACCATTAATAAGCGTGGATTAAAATCATCCAACCATCTCTTCAAAAATATAAATCAAGTGTGGTAATGAAAGTTCTATCACTCTCACTCTCATAATCATCAAACCATAAAATAACTAATAAATAAACAATGTCTCAATTCATAACATCAATCTCAAAACCTAACTAGTTTGGATAATAGTAGTCCTCTGGAAGGAAATCAACAAACTCGCTCCCAGATTCAAACCCCACGTCTCTCTCATGCTGTAGACACCCCAAATTGCACAACAAAAATGATCAATAATCATCAAAAATCATTATCTCCTTGAAGGCCAGCACAGGATTTGAGAAAATAAGTTTTTTCCTTGTATCCGGCATCTCAGGCCGGATACAAGTGTTTTTCTTCGTATCCGATGGAAGATGCCGGATACAAGCAGACCTCAATGTATCCGGTATCATAGGCCGGATACATTAAGGTACTTGTGTATCTGGCCTGACATACCGGATACACTAGTTTTGCTCAAAATTAGGGTTTTCCGAGAGATTTCACATTTTACCATCATGTCCTTCATTAAATGAAGGAAATCTCGCAAATAGCCTTAGGGTTAAGGTTGGTGGGCTATAGACCTTATGTTGTGTCTACCATTCTCACCAATGCTAACCCTAGCCTTTGCCTATAAATAGGAGGCTCTTCCTTAAGCAAATGGCCAATAAGTTGGAGATCCAAGAGCTTCGAGTGAAGAAGGGAACCGCTGCCGGATTGCTTCCAGAACCCCAGGTAAGCCTCAAACCGCTTCTTTATTTTCTTTATTTTATATTCTAGATCTAGATCTCTTCTTCTACCTTTCTGTAGAATAAGGCCTTCTATGTGTATGAAAACCCTTCCCTGGCTCAAAGTATCTCAAGACTCCCCCTAGCCGTAAAACGTGAAGGCGGGATCTAGGAGAAACGAGACTGGGGATTGACCCTAGTGCTAGAACCTATCTTGCATAAGCCTTTTGAATGATTGAAAACCGTATCATATTCAAAGTACCCCAAGATTATCTTGAAGAACCGTGTTTAACGGGGAGAGAGAACTAAGGGAAACGATAATGGAACGAAACCCTAGGTTGTTTTAGAACCTTATTTTGATGAATATGAATGCATGCTATGTTGTTATATTGTTCTTGAATGATTGTTACACTTACACATACATAGCACACGTTTTGGCGGAATAGGCTCATATTTCAGGTTTATTGCATTTATTGTGATAAATCTGAAATAAATGGCCTCAATCAATTCTGGAATGTTTTGAAATGGTTTTTAAAAGATTTGGATTCATCTTGCACGAATTGCCCACACTTTCTCCAAAAAAGGCTTTACTTGACAGCAACTGTACCCTGACTTCGGACACTCATAACTTCATCGTCTGGATGAATTTTGGAGTGATTCTAGAACCATGGGAAAAGTGAGGCTGTTTTATTTATGCCTACCAAATTTCATTAATTTCTATCGAGCAGATTTTTGACACCTCTCTGTCGAAGTTGAGAGGTCAGTTCTAATCTGAATACGGAACTTTCCACTTCGACTGAGCGCCATGTGTTCGTTTTAAATCCGATTTGGGTGATTTTTGTTTTTGGAAACTCCTTTATGAGTCTACTTTTAACTCCAGTTGGTTTCATAATTTTTGGACTCCATTTGTATTATTGGTAATAGATTTACTCAGAACTGCTCATCAGTACTTTTCTTGGTAAATCTGTGATCTTCGGGGCCTGTTCGGGAGACCACCCAAGGCACATCCGAATGAATTTTTGTATGAGGCTAGTTTCATCTGAAAGTTGGCCATACAGACTTCACTCACACCAAATTTCCTGGATTTCTATGAAGTGGATTTTTCTAGATAATTTTCCAAACTTGCATGCTTATCACTTTTGATTTTCCCCGGCAGCAACTTTAAAGGAGCATAACTCCTAGGATTTCAACCGGATTTACTTGAAATTTTGCATGAGTCTCTTATTTACCATGATCTTTCAAATGGATTTGGTTTGATTCAATTTAAAATTGGATTTGAATGATTTCAAGACTAATGGCATTACTTTTACCGAATTCTCCGGATTGAACTTAACTTGGTTTTGTGCAACTTTTGCTTTGATTTCCATTTATTGTTGATATTCCAGAAATAATATTGACATAAAAGAGGATCCGAAATCCATTTGGATCTTCACGTGAAGATATCATACAGGTGTCCTTTTTCCAAGTTTTAATGATTTTTAGCAAGCTTTCTTATTTCTTAGCATGAACAACACTTGGCAACCACCGTGTGTGGGTGAATGGGGGTGCCTAACACCTTCCCCCGTTCATAATCTAATCCCCTTACCCATTTCTGGATTTGATTTTCAAGTAGGGTTATTTTTACCCTAGAATTTGTCTTTTAGCTATTTTTGCTTGTTTTTGATCTTTTGGTGTCCGTTCACACCTCTAAACCCTGAATGGTGGCGACTCTCCCAACTTTTTTACGTCGAGCCCCGTGTGTTGACGGAGGGATGATCATCTCCGGTGATTTTTTCCCGTGTCTCACACATGCATATCAGCTAAAAACAAAACAAAACAAATAGGAATGAGATACGAATATCCCAGTAGGTAACAACATGCATGAATAAACAGTTTATATGTAGAAGATAGTTACTTTCATGCTCGATAAAAATAAACAAAATAAGCAAGTTACGATATAACCTCAACAGATTAAATAGTTCTCAAATCAAAACAGTTCAAAAGTATAAACAATTCCATCAACATGAATTCCCAGCACAATAGTATAATAACAAGATCACCACAAATCCATCACAATCCAACATTCATCATTGTAGGACTCGTGAAGACAAGTAGGCCTTTGAAAAGAAACTCTCCATTCACTATGCCACCATGCGACTTATGAGCAAAGCTACTAAGACCCTCAAACCCGTATATTACTGAGACAAGAGGCGTAGTCATTGACTTATCGCACACGAAACTTACGAAGCTTGGCACGTACCTTCAGCATGCAGCACCTGAATTAATACATGGAGATGACTGCTGATCTGCATATACAGGAATCACCAGCGAGGCTCAAAATGACCCTACAGACATGCAGACCCCCCAATGCAAATTAACTTGCAAAGTACCCAAACAAAGAAAAATCTCTTCACTCTCAAGCTTAACCCTATGGATCCACATGCAGCTATGCCCACGAGACATCGATAATATCAATTTATCTCAAACAAACTTGATTTAATAAAAGTGCCTAGTGGCATAGAGGGTTTTCCAAAATCTCATACTCTGTCCAAATATAATTTTATAAAAATAATTTCTGGTGTAAAAAGGTTTCTAATAATTTTCAAAAATCATAATACTTTAAAATACATTTTCCTAAGTAAGAATTTTCAATCAAATCAATTCAAATTTCTAAATAACCCAAAATCCCAATCTATTTTCAAGTCACACAACCCATTTGCAAAACGGACCTAAATCCTTCTTCAATTTGTTTAAAATACCAAAGATCATTTAAATCAATTGTAAACACCCTAAATAAATTGTTTCAGACATTTAAAATCATTTAAAAATCATTGTATCTAGGAACAGTGTTTAAATCTATGAAAAACCAGAATTTAGAGGTGGTCGCTCACCCCTGTCACTCAAGTGACCTAGGTGGGTGATCAGCCAACTTAAACGAAATTTTCCAATACAACGGGTGCTCACGTGGGCGCCCACCCCCGTGGGCGACCTACTAAACTTTCGAGTTTTTAACGATTGCTCAGGCGACCTAGGTGGGCGGCCGTTCTTACGTATTTAAAGAAAACACAGGTGACGCACTCATGCATATCGCCCAGGCGACCATGCTAAACGCTCGACAAACAATAGCTAATCCGACTTTCCAAAACCAATTTTTATGCATCAAAACCACGATCTACGTATTCGAATCAACACTAATAACTTCTAAACTTGTAGATCATACTTCTAAATCATGTAGAAACATATAAACAATACTCTTGGATTATCAAGAACAATCAGACCTAAGGAAACCAAGTTTCGACTAAAACAGGGTGTTCTACCTACCTCTGTTCGACCAAGTCCTTGTTCTTCTTCCTCAAGTGTAAATGACGAACCCTCTACAGCAATACAAAGCTTTCTCAGGAAAGAAGATCTCCTCACAAACAGTGATCCTCCACAGTTCTCCTTCTTCTCTCTTGGTTCTCTGGTTTGCCTTTAGCTGTCAGAGAATACGATTGAAATACATTTAGTTATTCTCTAAATACTCTCTTAAATACTAACCCTATTTTAATTACATGATCACATGTATCTCACTGCCATCAACACCTATGCTACTAACCAATCAGATTAAACAATAGCCATACATCAATACTTACTTCAATATCTCATGATCCAACGGTCAGATTTGCTTCAATCTCCGGATCTCCTCCATCAGTGTGATCACATATATTTATAATTAAAATCCATCAATAAAACCCTTAATAAAATTCTGATTATTATTTAATTGAAATTTTCTACAAATTTTCAGGGTCTTACATGTGGCCTCGCCTCTCTATCGTGTCACTCTCTCTATCTCTAAGTCTCTCTTCATCTGTAATGCCCCAAGCCCATACCCAGCAAGATATTGTCCTTCTGGGCCCAATGGGCCCTCACATATTTGTTCTCAAGGGATAACACGAGAAAACTTCTCAATGGTCACCCATCCTAACACTGCTCGTAAGACCCTGAAAATTTGCAGAAAATTTTTAATTAAATAATATTTAGTATTTTATTGGGGATTTTACTGATGGATTGTAATTTAAAATATAGATGATCACATTGATGGAGGAGATAAGGAGTTTGAAGCAAATCTGACCATTGGATCATGAAATAAAGGAGTAAGTATTAATGTAAAGCTAATTGTTAATTTGATTGGTTAGTAGTATAGGATTTGATGGAGGGGAGATACGTGGAATCATGAGATTAAAATAGGGTTTAATACTTGAGAGAATACTAATAGTATTTCGTCTTGTATTCTCTGGCGGCTGAAGGAAACGAGAGACCAAGAGAGAAGAGAAGAAGACGAGAGCCTTGTTGATCTTGAAGGTTCTGCATCAGTTCTGTGTTGTTGTAGAGGGAGAGGTCTACATCTACACTACGAGGGAAGAAGAGGAAGAAAGAAAACTTGGTCGAACAGAGGTGGGTAGCATACCTGTTTAGTCGATACTTAGTTTTCTTACGGCTTGATCTTTCTACATGATCTGAAAGTATGGTATATATGTTTCTACATGATTTGGAAGTAGAATATATATGTTTTTATAACGCCCCAGATCCGTGTTGTTCATTAAAGATATAACACATCTCACGGAGGTTAGGCAAGGATCGTTAATCAATTTATGATCGCTGGATAATCATACATCTATAACCTGACAGAGTGCACATTTCCATTTATGCAAAATTGTAACATTTAAACTGAACTGAATTCATATGGTTCATCCCCAATTTACTTTAATACATCTCAATTAATTCAAAGTTCTCAAATTCGGAACAGATAACCTACAAGTCTAAGGAGGGTAATAGTAGTCTTCCTCCCTATATGCCTCATCAGGATCTACCCCAGTAATCGCCTCACCACGAGTATCTGAAAAACAGAACAACAACAGAGTGAGATACGAATATCTCAGCGAGTAGCACATGCATGCAGAAATAGTTGATCACATTTTAAAACTATGCATCGACAACACTACAATACGTTTAAACAACCAACATCGATTTCCCAAGTTCAAATCAAACAAATCACATCTCAGTTAAGTACAATAACACATCGATTGGTCAATGTCATGACTATCGTTTGGTTGATAAATTAAACATGCCAAGTAGACACTCCACACCTCCATGTACACAGTTCCGGCCTACTCAGGGTTTCAGATACTCTGAAATGACGGCCTACTCAGGGTTTCGTCATCCAATGCAGGCCTACTCCCCGGGTTTCTGCATTGACAACCAGGCCTACTCAGGGTTTCTGGCTGCTCTACACCAGTCGTGGCAACACACAAGGCCATGCAATTCCAACAACCAACAATAACATCACATTACTAAGCTTAAACATCTGGATCCAGGACAAGCTAGACCAAAACAGTAAACATCGTATAATCTCAATTTCAATATCAAAACAAAACCATTCATTCCACATCATGTAAAAACTCATCACAATTCATCACCTGTCCCTCTGGACCAAGCAGTACTTCAAGTACTTCAGTATTTTTCTCATTTCCGTAACACATACCATTTGGAAATAAAACTCAAGCATTCAGACCAAAGAAATCCTTTCAATACATTTAAAGTTTCCAACAAGTGAAACCAGAAATACAATAACTTCTCAATCAAAACAGTGTATAGAACAAGGAAAAGCAACTGGTAACTCTTACTAGTTTGGTATCCGGCACAATACTCATAAGTAACCTAAACTCAACTTAAAAACTCTTGAGAGGTTCACTAATTTTTCCTCTAATAATTTCATAGGCAAAATGGTTTCCCAGGTTCCTAACCAAGTGAGTAGTGAAGTGGTTTAACCCCTAAGTAATGCAAATACTCTTGGTCAAATTAGAAATTCCATTTCAGTAAGCAAAATAGGTCTGCCGCTCACTTACTGAGGTGGGCGCGAGGTTAGCGCCGGTCGGCGGTGAAGAAAAAGGGTAAAATCGACCTGCCGCTCACCCGACGCTAGGTGAGCGTGAGATGAGCGCGAGATGGGCGTGAGGTGGGCGCGAGATTCGCGCGAGATGGGCGCATCGTTTTCCGCTGAGCGCGAGCTGAGCGGCAGCCGGGCGCGAGCTGAGCGGTGGGTCGTTTTTAACGGGGCGCCTACCTCTGAGGTGAGCACCGGTGAGCGCGAGGTGAGCGGATACCCCCTGTGATTTTCATTTCTCTGTTATTTTGAGATCTACATGACTGGCCGGTTTGTGAAGCTCTGTAATTACTCCAATACACTCCTAATACTCCCAGAAGACTTCCCAACCATATTTGGAATTAATCTAAACACTTTCATTTTCAAATATAAAATTAAATCCAGAGACTCTGTTCATGTAATTTCCCGAAAACCAAAAAACCAGAAAAACTCATACTATCAGTTGATATATAAACCATGCATCAGAATAATCTCGAGAGAAACATAAAACACAAAACCCCAGTTGTAAAACCGTGCTACTCACCTGAGTGCGCTTATTCCCGAATGGTAAAACCTCGGCCGATCACTTCTCCGGCCGCGCACGCGAAGGAAAATCTCTCCAAACCAAACTTCTCGAGCAGCGAGAGTTAACCCACTGAACTTCAACTCCGAACTCCTTCTTTCAGCACTTGCGATTTCTGGTTCTTCACGAACAGAAACCCTAGTCGCCACTCCAGCCGAAATCGCTATCTCTCCTGATGTCCAGACTTAACGAAAATGTTTCCCAAATTATGATAAGCGTATTCTCATAAACCCAACCCTACTTTCCATTTTAGTACACTTACTTGATACATACGCGCTCGAATACTCTCCCATTTCCTTGATCCTATGCATGCTCGCCCACCGGAAATACTACATGTTCCGCATCCATTCGCGTTAATAATCACATAACTATACTTTAATAATACCAATGATAATACTACGTTTTTTTTCTCGGAAAAATGGCTATATAACGCCTGTACATACGAGTATGGGCTAAGCCCTCAAACCACAAAATAACCTGATAAACACAGTTTATACATCAGAATAATTAACTAAATAAATAAATAAATAACTCACAAAAATCAGGGTCTTACAGTTTTGAAGTTATTAGAGTTGATTTCAATACGTAGATCGTTGTTTGATACATAAAAAACTAGTTTTTGAAAGTCGAATTAGCCGTTGTTTGTCGAGCGCTTGGTACAATCGCCTGAGCGATCTGGATGAGCGTCTCGCCTGTGTGTTTAGAAATATTTTAGATAGGTCGCCCAACCAGGCTACCTGAGCGATGGGTTGAGCGATAGTTAAAAACTAGAAATTGGGGTAAGTCGCCTGGGTGCCCACTTGAGCACCCGTTGGTTTTGAAATTGTGTTTAAATTGTTCTATCACCCAACCAGGTCGCCTGAGCGATGGGGTTGAGCGACCAACTCAAAATTCTTGATTTTTCACGGATTGAAATATTATTCCAAAATAAAATGAATTTAAATATCTGAATCAACTGATTTTAGGTATTTACAACTATTTTAATGATCTTTTGTATTTACAACAAATTGAAGAATGATTTTGGATAGTTTGCAAAGGGATTGTCTGATTTGAAAATAAAATGGGATTTTTGGGTTATTTAGAAACCTGAATTGATTTGCTTGAAAATTCTTACTGTAGCGTCCCGAATCGGAGTTGTTCATTAAAGATATAACTCATCTCACGGTAACACTATGCATGAGCCCATAGCAAGCCAAAGCTATAATATAATTCAAGATTATATCAATATCAGAGTGTGGAAACAAAAGGGAAATAAAACCAACTAAACTGAATCTTTATTACTTCATCAAATTTTAAAGGAAGTCTTCAATTAGAATAATAAAACTCCTACTATAAAAAACTGAATACGAATGTCTACTACATCACTCACTCTCATCTCTTCAAATCATAAAATTAAATCCCTAAGTACTGAAAATAAACTCCCAAAGTCACAAATCAAGAAATCCTACATAAGACAATAATAATTGTCTTCTACGTAGTTGTCAAATGGATACTCCTCACTAGTACCCTGTGGCTCTACCCCTGCAAAGTCGTCCTCTCCCGGATAGAAGTCTGAAAACAAATCAAAACAAAGCAAGAATGAGATATAAATCCCAGCAAGTAACACATGCATGAATAAAGCAATTTAGCATATAATTTTTCCAGATAGCATGTGTTTCAAATACATAACATTGACGAATAAATACAGTTGCAATTCATTTCTAAAATCACCATCAAATCCAATTACAATTAACAAACCAAATCCTCATGATGATGTGATATCACAGGCCTCATGAAGACAATACATCTTTGAAAAGCTAAATGCCTGAGTGAAGGGGTTGTCACCTCACGGCTTAGGTGTGAGCTGAGATATACAGATATCGACTAATTGCGGATCACCCAACCGAGATACACGGAGGGCTGGCACATACAATCCAATCAATTGCAACAACGGGGAATACCAAAGCAAGATACATGATGGTAACCCAAATAACCACATTGAGATACACGATGGGTGGGATTGCTACAACACGACCAGATATAGGAAGGCCTCATCGAGATACACGATGGAAGTATAATGTGAAACAAGTTTAACCAAACAAAGAAAATACTATTCTCACTCATAGCTAGACTATGGATCCATACCAAGCTATGCCCACTAGGCACACAAAACAAAACACAGAAATCATATAATCTTTGATACCCAAAACCAATTCACAACGTTCACAATTCATCTCAAATCATCCCCAAGATACATGGAGGAAAACAAAGCTCAAACTTAAGCTACATGAGTGAGAAATAACCACCCCAAGGTACACAGAGGAAAATATAAGTAATTCTATCAAAACAACTCTGAAAAAATCTTTAGATAAGTCAAATACAAGTGTAGGAACCGATAAAATCACAATAATTTGAAAGGATAAGATTTCCGAATGATAAACTCGAAGAAACGTTGTTTCAATAGAACGTACCCAAAATCTTTATAAAAGTTCAATTTAATCAACGGCCTGTGCAAACAATCTCAAAACACCTAAATCTTATTGGTACATAAGTTGGAAATCAATAAAAACATTTTTATAGTGAAAAACTAGGCATTTTCCAAAATATCAGAAAATCTGTCCAAGGCACTCGAGCGCTGTCGGGTGCTCGTGCAGGAGTCCATTGAAAAAATGAGTTTTGAAAGGTTTGCAAGGTTGGTCGCTCAAGACGGCACTCAAGCGACCTCTCGGGCGTTTGGTCTACTGAAAATTGACAACTCTCGGGTTTTTGAAAATAAAAAAAACACAGGTGGGGCGCCTCCAACGGCGCTCGAGCGCCCGGCAATCCACTCAACGCCTAACACGGTGCTCGAGCGATAACGCAGGCGTCCGTGAAATACGTAAAATCTGGGTTTTTCCGAAACTTTGAAAAATTCTTTCTAAAATCAAAACACAGTAAACCAGTGCTTCAAATCGCTTCGAAAACCTTTGTAAACATCCTCTATACATCTTAGATCAATTTAAACCAAATAAAACTTCTTGTACAAGTCAAAACCAACCAAAACCGATCGTAGAAACACACTTTTAATAGATTTTGAGAAAACAAAAGCATAACATTGAAACCCACGAAAAGTTGGTAGAAATCAACATGGTTTGCTTTGAAAATCATCTCTTAATACGTATATAAATCATCCATAACAAATACATGACAAACATGCAGCGATTAAACGGAAACCAAAGGTGTTACTTGCCTTTTTCGTAAAACCCAACTCTAAACTAACAAAACCAGCAACTCTTCTTCTTCTCCTTTACTTCTGGGCTTGATTTCTCTCTCTCAAAACCTCAAGCACACATCCAGCAATGCTCCTTCAATAGCACACGTCCAAAACAAAAGAGTAAACCTTCTCTTTTCTTAAAAGTTTCTTTTTATACTTAAAAATCTAATTTTTAACCGTAATAGAAGTATCTATTCTTCTAAACTCATAACTAAGAGCTCATGGATGTCCAAGCATGTCCATAAAGGTAATTTGCTAGTGTTTAAGTAAAACAAGATAGCCTACCTTGCCTATCTATCATACTCATGCACCTTCACCAATCAAAATTTCAATAAAAGCACAATTGTGTATTTACTTGATGATTTATCCCTTTTCTTCTCTTCCTTAGAAATCTTTAGGCTTGATCTTCATCTTCCCTTCCTATTCATGCCAATAAAATTCTAATCAATCACTTAATCCAATATTTTCCTCAATCATTAATTAAATTATTTAAAAGGAAAATTCGGGGGATTTCATTCCACCCTCCTACAAAATAATTTCGTCATCGAAATTTACCTTGTATATCCTCAAATAAGAATGGATACTTGTTCTTCATCTCTTCTTCGTGTTCCCAAATAGCTTCTTCCACTGTATGATATTGCCACAATACTTTTACCAACGGAATGATCTTGTTACATAAGACTTTCTCACTTCGATCAAAAATCTGAATACGCTTCTCTTCAAATGAGAAGTTCTCATGAACAACTAAAGGCTCATATGAAATTACATGGCTAGGATCTAGAACATATCTACGTAGTATGGATACGTGGAATACATCATGAACTCCGGTCAACTGTGGCGGCAATGCTAACTTATAAGCAACGGGTCCAACTGTATCAAGTATCTCAAATGGTCCAATGAATCTGGGAGATAACTTTCCTTTCTTCCCAAATCTCATAATACCTCTGGACCGCGATATCTTAAGGAAAACATGATCTCCAATCTCAAAATTCAACTCTCGCCTTCTGGTATCCGCATAGCTCTTCTGTCTACTTTGGGCTATCACAAAACGTTGCTTAATTAGATTCACCTTCTCAACACTATCTTGCACATACTGTGGCCCAAGAAGTTGTTTTTCACCAACCTCTACCCAACATAAAGGTGATCTATACGCCCTGTCATACAATGCTTCAAATGGTGCCATTTTTATGCTGGCTTGATAACTATTATTGTAAGCAAATTCCACTAGGGGTAAGTGCTTGCTCCAACTCCCTCCAAAATCAAGCACACAACACCTCAATAAATCCTCAAGTGTCTGTATGGTCCTCTTTGACTGTCCATCTGCCTGAGGATGAAAACTAGTGCTGAATTTCAACTTAGTTCCCAAAGCATCTTGTAAGCTATTCCAAAACTTAGAAGTAAAATGAGGATCTCGATCTAAAACAATAGAAACTGGAACTCCATGCAATCTCACTATCTCTCTGACATATAGCTCAGCTAATGATTTCAAAGGTTGTGTCATCTGAATCAGTAAGAAATGAGCTGACTTAGTTAACCTATCCATAATTACCCATATAGCATCATTCTACTTCACTGTAGCTGGTAATCCTGAAACAAAATCCATAGTGATATGGTCCCACTTCCACTCTGGAATAGGAAGTGACTGTAGAAGTCCTGGGGGTCTTTGATGTTCTGCTTTAACCTGCTAGCATGTAAGACACCTTGCCACATATTTGGCTATTTCTCTCTTCATCCCAAACCACCAATAATTGATCTTCAAATTCTTATACATCTTGGTACTGCCTAGATGAATCTCATATCTAGACTTATGGCCCTCTTCTAAAATCAATTCCTTGATCTTATTATCATTAGGAACACAAATTCTACCTTTAAACCTAAAAAAACCATCTCTGTCCTCAAAATCTCTACCCTTTTCAGATCCGATTTTAACCAACTCTCTAGTAGTAGTCAAATCAGAATCAAGCAACTACTTATCCCGAATCCGCTGTATCAAATCTGGTGTAAGCACCTCATTTTTGCGCACCGAAAGTGTCGAAAATGAAAACCCTAATTGAAAAGTCAAACCCCAAGGGGCAAAAAGTTGACTTTTTGATCTGGTGTAAATCAACCACCACGCTTCTTACCATTGGATAGGAAATTCCGACACGATTCCAACGCAACTAAGTTTGCCCGAATTGGAGTCCAAATGAAGAAGTTATGAGCCGGTCAAGCCTGAGGGGAGCAGAAATCGACTTTCTGCTAAACCCCATATCAGCCACCCAATCTTGTCCTAGCAGAAAAGAGCATCTCGACACGATTCCAACGCAATTGAATTTACCAGAATCGGAGTCCCAGAAAGAGAATTATGAGCAGAACTGGCTCCGGGGAGCAGTTTTGCCTTTCTGCTAAAAGCTGAATCAACTACTCAATTTTATCCCAGAAGATAGAGGTTTCCAACACGATTCCAACGCAACTGAGTTTACTTGAATCGGAGTCCAGATGAAGGATTTATGGGTAGAACAAGTCTCGAGGGGAGCAGAAATTCACTTTCTGCTCAAACCCAGATTAATTGCCATTTCTATCCCAAAAGAAAGGAAATGCCGACATGATTCCGATGCAACTAAGTTTGTCAGAATCGGACATTGGACGAAAGAGTTATGAACAAGTCAAAAAGTCAGAAAACTACCCACATGGCGAAGAATAAAAAATGGACCTTAAATAAAAAATCTAAAAATAAAATAATATTATTTTGTAAAATATCTAATTAAGATATTCAAAATAATAAAATAATAACCAGATAAGAATGAACGAATTCTCCCATGTGGAGAATTCGTTCAACATAATAAAATAATACTATTTTGTAAAATGTTTAATTAAGATATTCAAAATAGATAAAATAATAATAATAATAAAATAACAATCAAATAAGAATGAACGAATTCTCCCATGTGGAGAATTCGTTCAACATTGCTGTAAGGATAAGAATGAAAAACAAAGTAATCATTATTTTAAAAAAAACATGATATGAAAAATATTTCTATTTCGGTCATACTAATTTTTAGTATGACCGAGAAGATAGCACAAAAAAGGCCCCATTCATTCCTTAGTTCTTGGCTCTTACTCCTCCCACCTCCCTCTAGCACTGTCCGACCCCCTCTTAAGTCAAGGAGCATACTTGGTGTCCTTGGGTGCTTGGAGAAGAAGTTTAAAGTGCTGTTTTTACTTCAAAGTGAGCCCAAAACACTCAAAAGGGTTTCTAAACCCCCAAGGTGAACTCTTTTGTACCTTTTATTTAACATAGTTGAAGATGAATTAAGTATGAGCACATTGATGTTCTTATATACTATATACCTGCTGTTCTTCATTATGCTACCTTGCTTGCTTATTTTTCTTCACTTATTCCTCAATTTTACATCCAAGCAACCTCCAAAGGTAAGAAGGAAAGCTCCGGTTAACTCCGGGAAAGTGTGAGAGACCTTTAAATTTGATTTTAAGAGTCTTAAAATTTCTGTTGAGCTGCTAATTATTCTTCTATTAAAAAGGGGAGCTTGTTCATTTTATTTTGACTCTTTTGTACCCCTTTAACTACCCTCTAGCCCCTTCTTTTGATCGGTTTTATACTTCAGCTCCATACTTGCTTGATATGGCATGATAAATGTGTGTTCAGGTTTAGGTTTTTTTCCATAAATTTTAATATACATGCTACCTGTACCTACTACTGTTATGGAGATTTTCTTATTGATTAGTAGAGATAATATGTGTATCTTTTGCCCTTGGCCTTATGTTTAAGAGTGATAAGCATGCATAAGTACAGTTGTCTTATGTGCCGTGCCCTTCTTCCCCTCTTTTCATTACTTTGTATTTTTTTTTTATATAGCATTAAATCCATTTGTATTTGCTACTGTTTTAGGATCCTTAGTATGTCCATATGTTCCTTTAGATTTCTAGTATGATGAAGGCCTAGACATGCATGATATACATGCTTTGATTCCTTATTTATTTTTCATTGTATTTATATTGGAGCATGAATATGCATGAACATTGGTTACTGTTTGTCTACAAGATGTTAGCCCTCTCTCTTTTTATACATTTTATGCGTATATTTGCATTCTTACTCATTAGAAGTATGCTAATTCAAGCTTTATCTATTTCACCACTTGATCTTTGTGTAGGTGAGCACACACACTTCATTTTTATGCATGTGAAACATGGAGATGCATGTGTTCTCTTTGTGGTTTGAAGAATGTATTCCTATGTTCATTGGATTGGATTTCCCTTATACATGCTAGTTGCTGGATTCTATAGTAAAAGAAACCAAAACAAAGACATTTAAGTCCCTGTTTCTTTGCTAAACTTGGCTCAAAAGGAAGGAAAGGCAAACCCCTAGCCTTCCCTTATTCTCTTGGTTCAAACCCCTCAAGAGAAGCTTATCATTCTGATTTGAACCACGGTGGGCCCACATAGGGACCCACACAAGCCCAGACAAACCCAAAAACCCTGAGAACCAGTTTTCAATAAAAAAATTTTCAAAAAAATCAGTTTTCTGTGTTTGCCCAAAAACTCAAGTCGGGCAAACAGGACCTTAATAATAACCGAATATTTATTTCGGTTAAATAAAAAATATAATGTAATCGAAAATTAATTTTAGTCACATTATATTTTAGTTTAGCCAAAATATATTTTCAACTACATAAAAAAATGTCAAAAATCAGATTTTTAATCCTTTATTTGTTTATTGGTTTGATTTAATGAAACCGGGTGAACCAATAGGGTTACCGGGTCAACCGGAACCGGGGCCCACCCATCCCAAAGAACACTTTTGGAGTTAAATAACATAATTAAGTAAATTAAATGGGACAGACTCTTTGAGGCCCACCAAGGCCCAAACTGAAACATGCAAGCTTAGCTTAAGGTTGGTTTGGCCGAGACCGTGGCCCAAGGCCTATCGGGCCCACCAAGCCCATTAACCGAATAAGAAAGGGTCTAAAACCCTAATTCTTCAAATCTTGGGCCTTCAGACCCAAGTCTAGGCCATGGGCCCCAAGCCCAATGCCTAGCCCATTTTGGAAACCAAATAAAATAAAATAAAGTTTTTGGTTACCATTGTAAGGCCCACCCAATGGGCCCACAAAACCATCCAAACCCACTTTAAATAAACTTAACTTAAATTCCATTTAAACCCTAAATAAAAATGATCAAATTAACCAAAGCCCAAAGGGCCTCTTAAGATTAGGCTTAGGCCCATCAGGGGACATGTGGGCTAAGCCTAGCCCACCAGGGAATCCGTGGGTCTTCCAACGGAACCCACCTAATCCGACCCAAATCATTTAATAAACCAAGATAAAATCAAACAAAAAGGGACGTACACCACTTTGGTGGTCCCCACCTAGACTCAAAAGCACACATGCTTGCTTAGAAATAGGGGTGAGTTAGAGTTGACTCAAAACTATGGAAACCCAAGGGACCCGTCAACCGACAGGGCAGATCAGGGTGTCTTTGGACTTCCCCGGACCATAACTGAGAGCTTAGCCGAAATCTCAAAAAGTCACAGACCAACCAATTAGACAAAATAGGCACCCAGGTGTCCGCCTGCACCCGATCAAACGGTGGCGACTCCCATTTTCTCGATTATCCTTCGGAGGTATGCACACCCAAACCTTACGTGCACCCTGCCGTGCGATTTCACCACGCACAGCTTGGTGACTCCACTAGGGATTACTCAACCCAGTGGGACTCTGGTTAGGAAGAATCAACTTAGTGGATATAGACTGGTTTAAAGAAAACCTTACTGCTTTACCTTAGTGAAACATAGAATACGTGCAACTACGTGTTCTGAGGAGTCCTGTCAAACGGATGAGATAATTGCCTAAGGTAAGTGGAGTTTAAGTGGGATTCCTATGTCCCTTCCATTTACCTGAGGATTCTCCCAGAACATCCAAACAAAACTCACCCATTTAGACATAGCACTCTGCCCAACTGCACACACTGGCACCCCACCACACCGTAGATGGTTTCCTTTTCTGCATTAAACTGCGTGGGGTGACACGCACAATGGAGATTACGTGAATGATCCAATCTGAATGCTTTTGTGAATGAAATGGAATACTGCTTTTCTTCACCAAAACCTAGACCTCCTTAGCAGCCACCCTTCTGTTCCGATGAACATATTTTTTGGATGGTATTAGCCCTATGCTCCCGTGGCTTGCCGGGGAAAGCAGGATAAACCCATCTCCCCATGTTTCTAGATTCCTTAGCGCCACTGGTTTCTTGCCGTGGTACGCAAGGGTCTAGTACTTGGCTCAGACCCTAATGCTATGAATGTGAATGTGAATGGTAAAATGAAGAAAGGTAAAATCAATTTAAAACCCAAGAGTCCATCAGGGGCAGCAACCCCCGCCTTTTGCATCAAATTGGGTAAACACTAGACCAAGGGCTGTCCTAGCCCTAATTTAGGAAGCCAGCCTAACCTGGATCAGGGGAACTACCCCAGATCTATGCATTGAGTCCCGTGAGCCATGGCCTTGCCATTAAATCCACTAGGAGCACCCTAAGTCTAAGTCAGCCTTTTAAGCAGATGAAAGCCAGCCAAATCAAACAGTCAGATGAAAGCAGGCCAGATCAGAACAGGGACAGAAAACCCTAGGTTTAGGAATTTAGCTTACCTGCCTTGAAGCAAATTTGTACCCTCCTTTTGGGCTCCCAACAGCCCAAAAGGTGAATTCTTTTCACATTTTGTAAATACCATTGTAATATCGCCCTCGATGGCAAGTTGTAATTTGTGCTCTAATCCAACACCAGAAGCAGATGAAAGAACAGACGAAAGGGAAAAGGCTGACTGAGACTTAGACGTGCTTCCCTTACACAAGTATGTCTAGAGGTCGCACTTTAATTGGTGCCAACCATTAGGACCATACACCTTGTGCCTTGAATTACTTTCTGCCTTTGCTTTTATTTTGCTTGCTAATTTGCCGAGTTCTGGGAAAACTGCAAGAAATGGTGATGCTCGTTCTTTTATTTAATTTCTGCACCTTCTTATGCATGCTTTAGACTAATTAAGAGTTCTGGCATCAAACCCTAATTGACTTGGAATTTCGATTGAATAGTTGGCATGGTATCCTCGTCTTCGTCTGAGAGAATCCGCTTCCCTAGGATAGGGAAGTGTGCCTGCGATACGCCTTGGATCTGTTCTTGGACAAGGTAGCTCCAAGGGGATGAACAAATTAGGTAGGAGGCATAATATCACATGGGACAAACTCTGTCCTTGTTAAACGTGCCAATTAATTGGGATATGATCCAAGCAGCCCTGCTTTTCTGGGATCCCCAATTCTCAGTGTTTAGATTTGGATCCAATGAGTTGACTCCCACAATTGAGGAATTTGACCTATTCCTCCGATTTTGTGACCTTGGAGAACCCGCTCGGCCAAATCTCAATGATAGCTACAAGAATGAAGCTTGTACTTTCTTTGGCCTACCAAGTGGGGAATTCCAGACTTTGGGAGGTGACCAAGCATTCACGAGGGTCTCTAGAACCTTCCTGGCTGAAAAGATAAGAAACAAAAAGCAGGAAAGACCACGTGTTGGGAGGAAACCTTCACCCTCGTAATTATGTCACAAATATTCTTTCCAACTGGGGGAGACACCATTAATTTGGCCCTCATGGAAATTGTGGATTAACTTAAGGTAGGGTGCCACTGGTCCTTGCCCAATTGTTTCATTCCCTGACTATGACCAAGAACAGAACCAGGAGGTTTCAAGGGTGTGCCCCTCTCCTCCACATTTGGCTACAAGACCACCTGATGGTTGCCGAGTCCATCAGTCCGCAATATGGGCTAGTCAGTGACAACGTCACGAGGATGGCCCGCAGAGAGCTCAGATCAGACTTGCCCACTCGTGAGGACTGGTTCAACCACTTTCTTCAACTGAATGGAGAAACGGATATCAGATGGTGGGGTACATTCAACTTTACATACACCCCCATCTTGGCCTTTAGAAACAGAAGGTGCCCTGCCTTGGTAGGGTTAGCCCATGCCATGCCATACTATCCGATCCAAGTTCTGAGACAGTTTGGGAAGTCGTAGGGAATCCCGCTCACGGATGATGCGAGCGATTTGACTGGCCCACTCACAAAAGAATTAAGGAAGCGTTTGTTGGAAGAGTAGGAGAATGTGCGCAAGCTCCAGGAAGACATTTTCTCTCGTTCCCACTTTCGTGAATACGAATAGTGGATGGCCCAGGAATTTGGCCACGACAGCGCCCCACCTCTTCAGCCCATCGCTTTTAGCGACATTCCAGTTCCACCCCCGACACATACAGGGATAGGGTGGCCGAACTGCAGGAAACTCATTCCTGCATTCATCTGGCTTTTGTGAATTCAGAAAGAGAGAATAGACAAGCCAATGAGGCCCTTCAACAAGAAATGGACATTGTACGCGAGCGCGCAAAGGAGGATCGACGTCTACGGAACAAGCTTCTGCGTGCCTTGAAAAGGCAAGTCGTGTCCTCCTACTATGATAATGACTAACCTAGATAGACTTTGGCTTTAATATATCTAAGTATGACGATGTACTGTGAGCCTCAAGAGGCTATTTTCAATTGTTGTAATTTTGAAGCATGAATTTACTTTGAAGCATGTTGATGTACTGCAAGCATGAATTTACTTTGAACCTACTTTGATCTACTTTGCATTGAACTTAATTTGACAAAACAAAAGCACAATTTGAAATGGACAAATTGAGTTTAAGTCCTCCATAGGCAAATCGGTCCCCGATGGACCATTCTTGATAATTGCAATTCTCAGTCGTCGAGACCGCATGTTACCTATTGAATCAAAATCTTGAAACCCGGCAAGTGTCCTGGACATAAGGGCACCTAAGACCTTTGAGCTCAGGTCACACGCGTTTGTATCTTTTTCAAGAACATTCGGTCAGCCTTGTAGGGCACCAACGCCGCCGGTGATTAAACCGGAGATTGGCCGAGGAACGTCCTGGCATAGTATACCCCTAGTGAGGCGCCGAAGTCAATGGTTTTTAAACCAGTGACTAGCTAAGGCATGCCCGGGTATCACTAGCCGAAGTTTTAGGGCACCAACGCCGTCGGTGATTAAATTGGAGATTAGCCGAGGAATGTCCTGGCATAGCATACCCCTAGTGAGGCACCTAAGTCAACGATGTTTAAACCAGTAACTAGCTAAGGCACGCCTGGGTATCACTAGCCAAAGTTTTAGGGCACCAACGCCATCAGTGATTAAATCAGATTGGGCGAGGAACGTCCGGGCATAGCTTACCCCTAGTAAGGTGCTGAAGTCTATGGTGATTAAACCTCCGACTAGCTAAGACACGCCCGGGTACTACTAGCCGAAGTTAGGCGCCGAAGCTGCTAGTGATTAAACTAGAGATTAGCGGAGGTACGCCTGGGTGTTGCTTTTTAGCTCACCCCCTACGGAGACCCTGCATGGTACAACTCCGTGATACTGAGCTCAAGCAAAACCCCCAGAATTGAAGGTTCTCTTTCCTTGCCAAGATGGCTAAAATAGATCAACTTAACCCCGAGTTCTCTCTCCCAGCCAAATGGCTAAAATAGATCAAAAATTTGGGTTCTCTTTCCCAGTCACTCCCATGTGACTAAAATAGATCAGTCTTTAAAAATCAGGGTTCTCTGTCCCAGTTGCTTGAGAGCAACTAAAATAGATCAGTTTTCAAAATTCAAGGTTCTCTTTCCCAGTTGCTTGAGAGCAACTAAAATAGATCAGTTTTCAAAAATATAGGGTTCTCTTTCCCAACCATTTCCAAGTGGCTAAAATAGATCAGTCTTTGCAAAATTTCTTTGGGTTCTCTTCCCAATTGTCTTGGAACAGTTAAAATAGATCGGTTTTAAAGTAATCAGGTTCTCTTCCCTTGCTGTCTTAAGGACAGCTAAAACAGATCAGATAATTTAATAAGAATAGAAAAAACAGCAAATTTAATTTAAATTCAATCAAGTTAGAAAATTGCATGATCTATTTGTGTGAAATTGTACTAATGTCTGCTTATTATTTCCCAAGGTACCAAAATAGCTTCTCGAAGCCCATATTTGCTCAGATCCAAAACGAGACTAGAAATGGAACAACAGGGGGATCAGACACCGTCAGGACAGAATCCAGCAGAAACCAGTCAAACACAGGTTGTGAATGAATTGCAACAGAGAATTGATAGCATGTGCACTATAATCCAGAACTTGATGGCAGAGCTGAGAGAATTGAGGCAAGTCCCACCCGCAATACCGGTTGCCCAGCATCAACCACTTTTCCCACCACAGACAGAAGCTCCACCACCTTACCCAGTACACCCTCCACTAGTGGTACCACCACCGCTGCCGCAGGCAGTTCCACTTCCTCTAGCAATACCGATCCACCCCCACCTCAGGAACAGATTGCACCCACCCAACTGGGGCAGGAGGAAGAGGACTGGTATAAGACCCAGGAAGCTTAGTTTGAGGAGAAGGTAGCAGCGATTAAGGCAACGGTGAAAGAAGAGAGCAAAGCAGAGATAGCCGCTATGTGGGAAGATTTACTTAAGCAATTGCAACCCAGTGCGATTCCAAATGAGGCTATTTTGGACAACCTCTGCTTTTTCTCGGATATACAGCTTCCACCCATGTTTAAATGTTCGGAGTTACTTTAGTTTGACGGCACGGGTTGACCATTGAACCATTTGAGGTCTTACTGTAGAGATATGTGTCAATATGCCAAATACGAGAAAATAATGGTGCAATTTTTCCAGAGATCGTTGATCGGGGCAGCTTACACTTGGTTTTTGAGTTTGGATAAAACCAAGATCAAGACCTGGAACGACCTAGCAGCAGCTTTCATTCAACAGTATCGACTCAATAGCCAGATTGTGTAGACTAGAGCAGAGTTGAAACGACTGACGAAGAAAAGTCAGGAATCAGTTTAGGAATATGCCAAGCAATGGAAGGAGCTGGCTACTCTGGTGCAACCACCACTACTAGAACAAGAAATGACCTCCCTGTTCATAGCGTCACTAGGGCAGCCATTCTTTACTTTGTTACTGGGGCAGAGCACGTCAAATTTCAACGATTTGATCTTGATGGCAGACAGGATTGAGGATGCTGTAAGAGCGGGTAAGATAGATGGCAGTGGCCAGAGCTCTGGGTATAGAAGGTCGGCAGCCAGACAAAGCAGTAGGAACCAGGGGCAAGAGCCCAAGAAGCAGGAACCCCAGGCGTTCAATTATGTACAGCAGGCACGACCGTATCACCTTTCGTAGAAGCTAGAGACAGTGGCACCCCAAGATAAGGGGCAAACCGCTTACCAGGGGGTAAGGAGAACTAAAGAGTAAATGGAAGCAAGATTCAGAAGGGTATTCACCCTTTTACCCTATGCACCGGCAAAGTTGCTACCAACGCTGTTGGTTAATTCGAGGAGTTACAATGCAACCGAAAGATGCGAGTACCATTCGGGTGCCTTGGGGCATCATACCAATCGATGCTGGGATTTAAGGCATGACATACAGGACTTAATTGACAGTAAATGGATTTCAGTAGATCCCCAAACACCAGCAGCGCCGACTCCTGCTATTGGTACCTTTACAAACCCTCTCCCTGACCATTCCAAGGCGTCTTCCAGCAAGACCGTGAACCAGATAAGTAGTGACCAACACAGTCATAAACAGTTTGATCCATTTGCACTGATCGAATGTCCAGGACAGGTCGTGAGGGTGTATTTCCAGGAAGGTGCAGAGCAACACGTGATAAATGTCATCGAAGAAGGCGATGATGAGGTCTCCCCCTGTTGCATTTCTACCCATTTGAAGAGCCGAAGTTCTTCTACCCCTCATCCATCCCAGATACATCCACCATAAACTGTAAAACCCCAGTTTTAGTAGAAATTAAAATAAAGAAATAATTAGTAGATTTAATTAAATTAAATTGTGTGAAGATTTGGGATCATTAGGTGGCAAGAAATAAGTAGAATTTTATTAAGAAAGTGAGTGCGAAATTTAGAATTTGTAGTGATTAGGAACTTAACAAATAAATATTTTATATTAACCGCAACTTTAGGGAGGGATAGATTAGGTTAAAACTTTTGGGAGGGGGAAAAAGAAAGTGGAGGCCATTTGTTTAGGGTGGCCGCTGCTTGGAAACTGAGGGCGTCGGCCGATAAGCTTTGCTCTACGAAGGAGGGTAGCAGAAGGGTTGGAAGCTAGAAGAAAAGTCTTCGATAACAGGTGAGTAGCATCGTTTTGATTTTATGATGGGTTTTGATCTCTGAGATTAGTCGGAAGCATGTTTTCGGAATAACATCTGTTCGAGCGTGAGTTGTTTGATGGGTTTAGAAGCCGTGATTTTTAAGTTGTTTAGATTAAATCATAAATAAGTTTAAAGATATTTTGGTGATGGTAGAGGCATAGATGAGTCGTTACAGAGGTCAAAAGTAAGGTCAGTCATGGAGTTCTATGATTAACAGAGAGTCGTGTGTCGGAGGTAGGATCCGCCGACTTGGCGCCTACCTAGCGCCAAGTGAAAGAGTCGGCGCAAGCTAAGTTTATTTGTTCTCGCCGAGTTTGGGCCTAGCTCGTGCCTACCACGCGCGAGGTATTTCCTTCTCTCGCTGAGTTCGCGCTTGTCTCGCGCCTAGTAGCTTTAGTCCACGCGAAGTGTTGATTCGGTATACGCTGAGTCCGCGCCGACCTTGCGCCAAGCGCCAGAGGTAAGTTCATACCCAATAGAAATTGCCGAAAGTTGGTTTTGACCAATCCAAGCCAAATCCGAAACTTTGAGACTTCAACCTCTTACCCAAAGGCTAGATTAGGATATTAAAAATATTATATCTGTTCAAAACAATTGAGAGGGCCTTAAATTAAAATCTTGAGAAATTCTATAAGTGTCCGAAGTAGGAATTGAAGGAATCTGGGTAGGTTATTGGTTGTTCATGGCACTATAAGATAATGAGTTGGTCTCCTTTATGCATTATAATTGTTATCTGATCATAAATCTGTTTAAGCTGGATTGGTGATATCAAAGAACTAAATTGTATTGAAAATTACTTGTGTGAGCAAAATGATTTGATTGCTAATAAGTTTTGTTGTTGTTGTAACGCCCCGGATCCGAGTCACGAAATAACACCGTAACTCATCCCCGGAGGTTAATTTAAAACACAGGATCGCAATATCAGAGTGAAGGAAAAACATGAATACAATAATAACTATATAATAGAGTGCGCTAAAATATTCCCAAACTAAAATAAAACTCACATGTCCAAGTAACTACCCGCAAGCATCGAGCTCTCCAAGAGTATCTGAAAACAAAACGAAAGCAACGGGGTGAGATATGAATATCCCAGTGAGCAGCACATGCATGCACAAATACATTTAGTTCAGTTATAAAACATGCCACAATTACAAACCATATACAACGATGATAACACGTATAACCCAACAAAACTTCAACGATCCAATTTACATCCGTGAGGAAAACCATCGTATAAACCAAGCAGTAAAGATGGTATCAAATCATGCATATAGCCGTAAAGTCACGTATAACCAGGTAACAACATATCGAAGAAATCATAGTTCAACAACTCAAAAGATATAACTCGGGTCCCAACCCGTATCAACAATAAAGTCACATCATAGCCATGCCCACGCCTCTCAATGTATATCCGGCCTACTCAGGGTTTCGGATAATGAAATGACAGCATCATCCAATGCCGGCCTACTCCGGGTATCGGCATTGACAACACCATACCACTCAGGGTCACGATGCTGCTCTACACTGGCGGAAAAGATATTAATACCAGATAACCGATAAACCACATTCAGTGAACCATAAATACCAATATACCAACGGATAAAACATATTGTGCCAAATAAACAAATCCCCACAGTGGTCAATGTCATGTAGTTGCTTAGCTTGGTTAATCAACATGCCAGAGCGACATCCACACCTCCATGTACACAGTTTCGGCCTACTCAGGGTATCGTCATCCAACGCCGGCCTACTCCGAGTATCGGCATCGACAACTAGGCCTACTCAGGGTTTCTGGCTGCTCTACACCGGTCATGGCAACACTCCATGGCCATGCCATTACACCAATAAAGCATATACATCACATTACTAAGCTTAGACTCTGGATCCAGGACAAGCTAAACCAACAGTAAGTATAAAACTAGCAATTCAACCCAAGGTGTTTTCCATCATGTAAAACTGACATATAGATCAACATGTTCAAGTGCATAACATGGATCACTTAGGACCAACTTACTTCCTCATGGAGTCCTCAAAGTAAATTCTCAAATAGTTTCCCCAGAACAGAATAAGAGATAATCCTAAACCGGTCACCGATATAAAACAATATTCAAGTAAATCATTCCTGAAGTGCACCGTGCATTCAAAGGTGAGCTAGCATAATAGTGTAGATGAAATTTCATTAAAACAAATATGATTTCAAAACTGACTTTTCAGAAGTAAACACATTAGACAGATTCAACTACAGCATCCAAACTTCGATTAAACATAAACCAGCAAAACAGCTCCTAGATTCTCAATTTCGCTTTCATAATCCAAATCAATCAAACGAATGTCATAAAACCCTGTAAACACATTTTGGATGAGTGGAATAGTCTTAGGATCCCCTATAAGGTCACCATACCAAAAAGAAATCAATTCTGAGACAAAAAGTTTCGGACCTCAAAATATTCTAAGTCTGGTTAAAAATGTTGACTTTTGGTATATAATTTTTCTAGACAAATCTACAAGGAGTTTCGGGCTCAAATTTTGGTTGTAGTCGATTGAAGGGTAAACACACCTCCTAGAATTTTATGGGCTCCTGAATCACTCATTTGGGTATCAAACCCAAACCGGGCTTTTTGATAAAAACCGGGATTTAGGCATGAACTGGAAAGTTTACTTTTTATTAACTTGGAATTAGATCTTGGAAGTATTTTTATTGGTTCCAAATGGGGGGTAACACCTTATTTACATGTAAAGACTTAAGTAAATTGAGTAATAAATACACAGGACATTTACTTAAATGTCTTTCATGTAATTAAGGGGGCTATTTTCAACAAATTCAACAATTTTGGGTAGGTGCGCTGACCTCAGGATGGTTGGCGCGAGGTAGCCATGAGGTAGGCGCGAGATAGGCAAGATAGGTGCGAGGTAGGCACGAGAACTCAATAAAACAAATAAACCTCGCGCTTACTTCAAAATTTCTAGGCGCGAGCTGAGCGCGTGATAGAAGCGAGACTCGCGCAAGATGGGCGAAAAGAAATTAGTCCACGCGAGCTAAGCGCATGCTAAGCGCGAGCTCAGCGAATAGGGGATAAAGTCCCTTGCGCCGACTACCTGCAATTGGCGCCATATAGCACCAACTCGGCGGATACTACCCTAGATTTCCGACTCTCTGTTATTTCCAGATCTACACCACTGGCCGAACTTTTTCCCTCTGTAACAATTTTCCTAGTCTCCAAACATTCCCAAAACACATTTAAACCACTTTTGAAATTAATCTAAACACATTTTTATTTATCTCATTCAATCGTAAAGAAAACCTCACTCGGACTATCTCCGTCCAGAAACACATGAATATCTTCTTCCAGAAAACATATGCATTCAGATTAAACCTACGAATAATACGAACAACCCAGGTTTTAAAATGATGCCACTCACCTTACACGCGCTTCCAAGTCTTTGCAACAGCACCCTTCGTGAACCAAAAACCAACCGAGATCCACGACACACAGTCGATCACCGCCCAGTCGATCGGCACCCAAACTCCTTCGTTTCGCGAGAGTCTTTCCTGGATACCCTTACCACGGAACAACTGGATCGGCAGGAAAACCCAGACTTCTTCTCCTCTCCAAACCCTATATCACCAGCCACAATCGCCTTCAACTCAAAGTATCCGCAAACGAAAAGAAAACCCTACGAGTCTAAATACGCTAGGTATTTATACTTACCTTATATACACTTTGCCGCTCGACGAGTTTTGAAATACTTGATTTAGTGCAACGCTCGCCTACCAAGATTCCTACCTATTCAACTCATTTAAGTGTGCGATCAGGTACCTGCCACTCCACAAATAACCTACACCAGCATCTTCCCCAAATAAATAAAATTTTCCCATTTTAAATAATTCATCCTATTTAGATTTTAAATTTAGCTCAAATTAATTTCCTCTTCTCAATTATTAAAATTTTTCATTAATTAAACTAATTAACAACAAAATCTAAAATATTTTTATGTTATTAAAATTCGGGATTTTACAGTTGTGGGGTTTGGATACCTACTGAAAATTATATGAGTTGCTGTTCTGGTTGGAACGACTTGAAATGAGTGTATTGGGATACACAGGATGGTGATCAGTGTGGGTTTAATTGTTTTGCAAATACGAAGTTTCTACGCGATGGTTTTCTGTCTTGGTTTAGCTAGTCCTAGATCCAGAAATTAAGCTTAGTAATATGATGTCTTTTGTTTTATTGGTGTAATGGCATGGCTATGGAGTGTTGCCACGACTGGTGTAGAGCAGCCAGAAACCCTAAGTAAGCCTGGTTGTCAATGCCGAAACCCTGAGTAGGCCGGCATTGGATAACGAAACCCTGAGTAGGCCGTCATTTCAGAGTATCTGATACCCTGAGTAGGCCGGAACTGTGTACATGGAGATGTGGATGTCGCTCTGGCATGTTGATTAACCAATTTAAACAACTACATGACATTGACCAAGTGTTGGGTTTGTTTTATTTAGCATGAAACATAATATTGGATTGTTGTAGAAAATTTGGTTTTCTCGAGACGTGGTTATAATGATATTGGTTCTTTTGCGATTATTCGGATTTGTTGACAACCGTATTCCGATTTAAATACACATTGATTTTCATTTGCTATATCATTTTATCTAATGAATTACTGGGAGTTTAGTCGAATTTATCGAGTTATTGCCATCGTTACTCGTGAAATTATTCGATTCATATTTTTACAACTAGTAAATTGTATTTGTGCATGCATGTGCTGCTCGCTAAGATATTCGTATTTCATTCCTTTGCTTTTGTTTGTTTTTCAGATACGCCTGGAGAGCCCGATACTTGCGGGTAGTTTACTTGGTCATGTGTAAAACCCCGAATTTTCCCAAATATTAAAATAAAATAACAATTAATATTCTTTAGGATTATTATGGATGGAAATAATTTATTATTGTAGAGAATATCATTATTAGTGAAGATCAGGAGTTTGGCGCAGATCGGAGCGTCTGATCGCGAGTTATCGCGGTAAGATTAATATTTTAAAGCTAAAGTATTTTGATTGGGCAATGTGTGGAGTTTGATACACATGCGTTGCATGGAATCGTAGGTATATAAATACACTAAAATGACCTAAACGAACAGGTTGGGAAGACTTGCTCGTATTTGTTAGCCGCACGACGGAGAGCGACGGTAAGAGCGACCAAAGCAGAAGGAGGAGGAGGTTGCTCTGGTTCTATTTCATCCCAAAGGAGTGCTTTTGAGTCTGAGTGTTGCTGTTTAGAGAAGGAAGAGGAGAACGCACGTCCAAGAGGTAGGTAGCACCGATTTCCGTTTCGTTTTGTGTTTTGGAGGTTAATCGATCGTATTGCATGTTTTAGTGTTATATATACATGTATTTAGCTTGATATCATTCATATAATTATGTTAGAATCATCCTGGACATGAAAAATCAGATTTCTAAACATTTTATGTTCGTTTTTGGGAGACCGCCTACCTCTCTGCGCTCGGCGATCCTCGGCGCTCCTAGGCGCTAGTTATAAAAATTGAGGACGCCGGAGTCCGCGGGACGACGGACCGCGGGCGACCTATTTTGTACTACCGCCGACCTTTGACCGCCTAGGCGATCCTGAGCGATCCTAGGCGCTCTAGCAAAAAAATGCAATTTCGACAGTTTTTCATCCCCTTTTCTTCTCCAACCTTTTCCCAGACAACCCAAGCCTCTCGCATAGCTCCATTTACTTAAGTCTTTACATGTAAATAAGGTTTTACCCCCCATTTGGAACCAATAAAAATACTTCCAAGGTCTAATTCCAAGCCAATAAAAAGTCAACTTTCCAGTTCATGCCTAAATCTCGGTTTTTATCAAAAAGCCCGGTTTGGGTTTAATACCCAGATGAGTGATTCAGGAGCCCATAAAATTCTAGGAGATGTGTTTACCTTTCAATAGACTACAACCAAAATTTGAGCTCGAAACTCCTTGTAGATTTGTCTAGAAAAATTATATACCAAAAGTCAGCGTTTTTAACTAGACTTAGAATATTTTTGGGGTCCGAAACTTTTTGTCTCAGAATTGATTGATTATTGGTATGGTGACCTTATTAGGGATCCTAAGACTATTCCACTCATCCAAAATGTATTTTGAGAACTTTATGACATTCATAGTCCCTAAATCATTATAAAATAGGGTACTTGGATTTCCACCCCTTGTAACACTTCTCTAAGATTATTCTTAAGGTGTCCCTGAAGTCCAATTACACTAAAAAGTTTATACTAGATATTTAACTACCTTGTTTTATGATTTAGTACAATTTGGGGTTTAAAGAGGATCAAATTCACTTGAAATGGTTACAAGGATTCTATATAGGTAATTTCCTTCTGAAAATATAATTGGACCGTTGACCGAATGCCATGATGGCTATAAGAGATTGTACCATCTGCGGATGAGATATGTGACCACCTGCGGGTGAGATGACCTCCTGCGGGAGAGATGAGACCTCCTGTTGGGAGAGATGTGATCCTGATTGGATTGCATCCCACAGGGGAGAGACCACCTGCGGGTGAGATGAGACCTCCTGTTGGGGGAGATGTGATCCTGAGTGGATTGCATCCCACAGGGGAGAGACCTCCTGCGGGAGAGATGAGACCTCCTGTTGGGGGAGATGTGATCCTGATTGGATTGCATCCCACAAGGGAGAGACCACCTGCGGGTGAGATGACCTCCTGCGGGAGAGATGAGACCTCCTGTTGGGGGAGATGTGATCCTGATTGGATTGCATCCCACAGGGGAGAGACCACCTGCGGGTGAGACGAGACCTCCTGTTGGGGGAGATGTGATCCTGATTGGATTGCATCCCACAGGGGAGATATGTGACCTCCTGCGGGAGAGATGTGACCTCTTGTGGGGGAGATGTAATCACGATGTGATTGCATCCCACAAGGGAGATATATGTGATTACCACCTGCGGGTGAGATGTGACCACCTGCGGGTGAGATATGATGACTCCTGCGGGAGATACCTCATGTAGGGTAGATGTGATTACTGAGTGATTGCATCCTACATGGGAGAATGTTGTTATCAGATGGAGACTTACTATTAATTATGAATGACATGATCTACATTTGAATCAGAAGAGTTTGATTTATATTACATTGCCTTTCTAATTGAAACGAAGGTTACATAATAAACTCTATTTATTCCGCACACTGATTAGATTTTGGTTTCATATGGTGATTAATCGTTCTTATTATCGACCGTGACTACCTGATTATTTTATCGTGCATGAATGATTACTTTTATATATAAACTGTTTCTAGCATGCATGTGTTACCTACTGAGATAGTTGTATCTCACCCTACTTCCTTATCTTATTTTTCAGCTGTTCCACGTGAGAGCGTCCTTGGGGTTGACTCGAGGGGAAGTCGCAGATTACTGAGCAGAGGATCTTTATTATTTCGTTTAGATCTTTCTTTTAGAGGTTGATATAGATGTATCTTGATGGATATTTTATGATTTAATTGAATATGAGAGAAAGTGTGCTAGAAAACCCATTTACCAGATTTATGAATTGATGTTGATGAGTTAGTTTGATGGTTATAGTTAGCCACGTATATTGATGAAATTAATGTTTTAAATTTCCGCACTCTGATAATTAATGAAATTAGTTGGATTTAAATGTCTGGTAATTAGTAGCTTTGGGCCCAGTATCACTTCGGATTCGGGTTTGGTGCTTGTTTTGCATAGACCCGGGTTCGGGGCGTTACATCATGTGAGTTATTACTTTTGGGTTATTTTAGCGCACTCTGAATTTATAGTTATTGTTATATTCATGTTTTCCTTCACTCTGATAGTGCGGTCCGCGTTACATAATAATCTCTGGATACGAGTTACGGGTTTTCTATGTAACTCAAATCCGAGGTGTTACATAAACATCTTCGACCTAATTGATAGCCCACCATATGACCTGTAACGCCTCGAACCCGGGTCAGTGCAAATCGGCACCCAACCTGAACCCGGTTCGCTACTGTAACAACCCAAGTCCGGTTCAACAACCAAACTCGAGGTGTTACCACGAAGCTAGGGTCAGCTAAAAACTCAGAATAGCAATAAATTTCAAAAACTAATTAATTACATCAAAGTTCTAGTGGGAAGTGATACAATTCTTTATTCAACAATATCAATTCAGTTTACAATAGGGTTGTCTAATCAAAATGTGAACAATATTATCAATTACAATTCTACCCATCAAATAAACCCCATTTTCGCGATCTCTCCAAGCAAACCTGAAAAATAGGGGAAAATGGAGTGAGATTTACATCTCAGCAAGTAGCAGGTGCATGCAATTAGAAACAGTCCAATGTAAGCAAATAGTTATGAGGTATGCGATTAATCAAAGATAAGGCGATAAATTCTAGCTAACCGAGGCAATTCCAATTAAAGCGATAAGATATGCAATCATACGTAGATACCGACAAAAAGACGTTGTTTGATAAATAAAACCAACGAAAGCGATAAAACATGTGTCATTCATAATTTATGGTCAATCTCACAATCCGATAGTAACATTCTCCCATGTAGGATACAAACACGTAGTATTCACATCTCTCCTACATGAGGTTCCTCCCACAGGAGCTAACACATCTCACCCACAGGTGGTAACACACACCTCCCTTGTGGGATGCAATCATATCATGATTATATCTCCCCCACAAGAGGTCTCTCCCACAGGAGTTACACATCTCACCCGCAGGTGGTAATCATATATCTCCTTTGTAGGATGCAATCACATCATGATTACATCTCCTCCACAAGAGGTCACATCTCTCCCGCAGGATATCACATATATTCCCTATGGGATGCAATCCAATCAGGATCACATCTCCCCCAATAGGAGGTCTTATCTCACCCGCAGGTGGTCACACATCTCCCATGTGGGATGCAATCCAATCAGGATTACATCTCCCCCATAGGAGGTCTCATCTCACTCGCAGGTAGTCACACACACATCTCCCTTGTAGGATGCAATCACATCATGACTACATCTCCTCCACAAGAGGTCTCTCCCACAGGAGTTACACATTTCACCCGCAGGTGGTCACATATCTCATTCGCAGATGGTACAAATCTCTTATTGCCATCATGGCATTTAATTCACAGTCCACATTATATTCAAAATAAAACTCCTGAACATAAATTCGATAAAAATCAGAGTTTATGCAATTCTAGAAACCAATATTCATATTTAAAGCTCAAATAAAACTAATTGAAATCTTGCTTAGAGTTTTCCTTATTAACCCCTTTATTATAAACCAAGTTCCCATCTTAATACCAAGGATAGTTTCTATTTAAATTTACTGTATTTTTATTCTCCAGCATATCCTACAGACCTAAAATAAAGTTTAGAAGGTAATTTTAATCCATAATTACCAGTAGTATTATTCCTAACAATATCCTATACCATTAAGACATTTTCATGCCCCCACCTTACATTATAACCTCCAATTAGTTGGTTAATTTTCCCAATTTAATTTTATAAATTTTTATATCTCAATTAGGTCTTTATAAAGATGCTAGTATGCTTAACTAATCAGAAAATTTATTGGATATTTATTCGTATTAAAAAAATCCCCAAAATCTACAAATTCTACATAGAGCGCTTACCTCTACAGGGCTAGGCAGTCCTGGGCGGTCCTAGGCGCTAGTTAAATTTTTCAGTTAAAAATTCCAGGTTTTCCAATTTCGGATTTTGAGGCTTTTACTATATGTTTAATCAGTCTAAATTAATCTATTAACGTTCTAAATCATAACTAAAGCCTTCTAGATTAATTCTTATCAATTAAATACCATCCTACGATTATTTATATGATCAAACCAAGTTTTCTTCATTACTTTAACAAGTCCTTCAAGAATAACAATCACTAAAATATAAACACTTTGATTCCATGAAATCCAGTTCCGACTAATCCATTCAAACCATATTAAATCACAGAAAACAAAATCATGCAGTTCCTCTAATTTTCCAAGGGTTACTACTTGCCTTATACGCTAAAATCCATCTTCCATTGAAGTTTCTAATTCTGGACCCAACTTTTGCTCCCAAACGTACCAACCTAGAGTTTTTAAATTCCAATCTCCACCGTTCACATTGTAGTTCCATCAATGAAGATCAAAAACTCCAAATTTGAAGTCGATCCACCGTACGGATTTTGTTCGATCGCGATTTGATGGAGACTGGTCGGACAACTCCATTAACAGCCTTCTTCCTTTCTCTCCCTTTTTTCTCTCAATAGTTAACCCACGAAAATTCTTTCTTTTCTATTTATACTAGGCTATAAGAGTCCTAAACCAACCCTAATCGGTTCCTTTAATTGGGCTAACCCAACCCCATGATGGTTTAGTTAAAATCTAACACCTTCTAATTAATTTCTATTTTTTCTCCACCTTCCATTTTTCTACTAAAACAATACTAATCAATTCTCTTATTATCTAAACACTCTTTACAGCCTATTTTCATGCCTAACACTCTCTTAAATCCTAAATATCACCTAAAACCCAAATTAAGTTATTTTTCTCCCAATTAAGACTTGAAATCTCCTAATTACCCTTTTTCCCACTTTATACCTTAATTATCACTGTTTTATTTCTAACTTGCTTTAATAAATTATTTCCTTCTATTTTCTAATCCTAGTTATTTTTTTAATGATTTATTTATTAATTTCCCTTTTCTAAAAATTACCAAAATACCCTTTTACCCTTTTTGGCTAATTTTCCTTAAAATTCCTTCTTTATTTACAACTTACTACTTATTTGAATTACTTATCCTCTAAATCTTCACTTTTTATTTTAGCTAGGACTTAAACTCATATTTCCTTTTATTTATTATGTGAAAATTCGGGGTTTTACATGTCCTTACCGCCCTTTCTTTCGAGCCACCCATCCTTAACCTTTCACAACTCCATTTGGAACCCCCATCTTACCATGACGTACCACCACCATACCAACTCCAACCCCTCTACCACTAGTCTACCATCACCACAACCGAAGTAGAAATTGACTTGATCACCCGATCCGGTCGATATGTAAACACTAACCCTGCACCCGCACCAGAGGGAAAAACGGAAGAAGATAAGAAAAAAAAAGAGAAAGGAAAGGAAGTGGCCGCTGAATTGCCATAGACCCATAAGAAGAAGGGGAAGGCCACCGAGGAGGAGACCTTTGAATTCTAGTTATGGGTTGTAATAGATTTACTTTAGTTGACCTTAACCAGACTTGAACTTATTAATGGTTTTATGATTGGATGTTGGTTATTTTATACCTTTCTTGATTTAAGGATTTTTATTATTGAAGTCGCACTCTCTGATTAAAGAAAAAGAAATTTATTACCATTGTTTAGTTTAGTTTATGTTTTGAGACTCAAATTAATGTTCAGGGTTTGGGTTTATGAATTATTAAATAAACCTGGATCCGGAGCGTTACACGTACATCCTCTTGAGATGCTCACGGTTGATGTTTTTTAATAAGAAACTAGCAAGGGTACACTTGCGGTACTACACGTCATGGGAGGGAACAGTTGTAACTTGCAGAACTAAATGTTAGGTCTTAGAAGATTCGAGACATTTTTTGTTAATTTTATCCTTATATTAATTAAACTTGGAGTTGCTTTATAAAGGCAAGAGTGGAAAGATGCACACTTTTTCTTGGCGCAATTCACAAGGGGCGCCTCGCATTAAATATAATATAGATATAGATATAAAAAACATCACCTGTGAGATGTTGCACGTGGCCGCATTTCACGCATGCGGCATGTGTCTTCCCAGATCAGGCCGCTATGATTCGAGTTGGGTTGGGCGGGCGGCCCATAACGAAACAATGTCGCTCGATGCAGTCCAGGATAAACCTACAAGTTTCAGACTGACAATTTACTGGGGCTTGAAATTTCAATTCATCCTTTTTTTTTTGTTTTTGGGTGAAAGGATAAAAATTTGATCGTAAATTCAGTAGAGAATAAAATTCTTCCTCGAGTGCTCCTGCACTGGGAGTTCGAAGCTTCCATGGCGTCGAAAGGGGTCGCAAAGCTTCCGGAAATGGAGAAGATGAGCCTTGAACAACTGAAAGCCTTGAAAGAACAGTCTGATCTAGAATTGAATCTTCTCCAAGAGAGCTTGAACAATATTAGAACCGCGACCGGTCGTCTGGAGACCGCTTCAAACGCCCTTCTTGATCTCTCTCTCCGTCCTCAAGGTCCTTTCCCTCTTTTCTTCTCCAATTCCTTTTTATTTCCCGCATTTTCCCATTTTGTCTCGTCGTCGTCAATCTCACATTTGTTTCTCTATTTGATTGTAGGAAAGAAAATTCTAGTTCCTCTAACGGCATCACTCTACGTTCCTGGAACGATCGATGATGCCGATAGAGTCCTTGTTGATGTTGGCACTGGATACTTCATTGAGGTTCTCCGACAGTCTCTGATCCTTTTTTGTTTTTTTTGTAAGACTTTTATGAATTTTGCTTCCGTATGCACATATTGACGCCCTGTTATATTCTATGTAAATTTTGTTTTTTGTGTGAATTTAAATTTGTTACCTGATGTCATAAACATTATCCTAGTCTTATTCTCGGTGTGTTTGTGTGTGTGTGTGTATGTGTTTTCCCTAAATATGATACTATGGAGGAGTTGTGCTGTATTATTTTTTTTTCGTCCCAGTAAAAAGGTTTCTGACTTTTTTAAATAGCTATATTCATGTCAATGTCTTCATCTGTTCTAAAAGAAGGCTTGCAAAAGCTTGGATATCCATAGAAGTCCTGTTTTTTATTTGACGTCTAGTAAATATTGATTATCTTCAATGGATCATAGGAAGATATCAAAGATGATGCTTTTTTATATAAATTTAAGGCTGTTAACTAAAGTGGAGAGGTGCTTCTAAAATGTTTTGTGATTATGAATTCCTTAAGATGAAATGTAAATTGAATGATGAGAAATGTCAAGAGTATCATATTTTTGGATCTCTGAAGTCACCACTTGCCAAAGTCAGTCATAGGTTGTGGGAATTGAAGAGTGGGCCATTTTTAGATTTGTGCAACTTGTGGAATGATTTTATTCTCTACATAAGGGGGCCTTTGCAACTTTTTTCTGGAATTGAGAAATATATAATTAATGGCTGTTCCCAGCTTTGAGTGAGGATGCTTACAAAACTCCCTTGGAAGACTGGCTGGTTCTTATTTTCAAACCGATCAGTCAGAGATCAGGATGACCAATGCCATTAAAGGCCTTCTAAAATCGTGGTACCAATTTCTTTTGGTTGATATGCTAAAGAAAATTTTATTTATTTATTAGATTTGACGATCTATACAAGTATGGGCCCGTCATCAAGTATACGAATTGGCGACCAACAGGGTAGGTGAATCTTTGACAGTGTGTTAGTTTGAAACAAATATGTATAGCAGTAAAGCGGCTCTCTTGTGGTGGTTTGTAAGCTGGACCTTGAGAAAGCTCAAGATAGGGTAGAATAGGAGTTATTAATGTGGTCTTGGAATGGAATGGAATGGAGGAAGTAGATTGCGGGTGTTTGATCAGTATGTCATTTTATTTTATGCCTAATGGTACAGTTCTTTCTTTATGGGTCTTAGGCACGGCGATTATTTACACCCTTGCTGTTCACACTTGACTTGTGATTCAATCTTATTACTAGATATGTCAATGGAACAAACATTTCGTTGTAAGGATCTGGATCCTTTCGAGTTAGGTTCCTCTATTATTTGACTTAAAACCAGTTAAAACTTGCCATGTTCACTGACATTCCACATCATTGCCATGTGGAATCTCAACTAATGTGGCAAGTTTTAACTTTCTTCGGGTTAGCTAATAAGAGACCATAGCCTAGAGGATCTGGATCTTTCGGTTGTATATAGATGGATAGATAGATAGATAGATGCTTCATGATGCTATATAGTCTGAAAATAAATTTTGGAAATACTGATCTACTGGGCTGCATGTTAACTGGGAAGCTTTTCACAATTTGGTTAACCAATTAAGGTGCAATAATTCTTCTATCCTTGAAAATATTGGGTCTTGCCATTCTTGAAAATCTTGAACCTTCTTCTTTGGATCTTACTATGTTCTATCCTTTACACACTCCCATTACTCAAGTTGGGGTTGGTGATTGTGTTGTTAAAATTTTAGGCCGGCACCTTTATTATAATAGATATTGGTATTTCATCAATAAAAATAATTTTGGTGAGTGACTTTTGAAATACTTTGTACTTGCTTTAGAGAGCAATTGTAGAAGAATTCTTCGGTTTTGGTACTAGTTATTCTAACGGTTGAAAGTATGCTAGCAATATAATAAAGAAATTACATACTGTTGGGTGGGAGAGTTACACTATATAGGCATCCTTAGAAATTATACTACCTTGTTCTCTCTTAGTGTTCAGGATTCCAATGGCTATTGCACAAAGGCCTATAAAAATTTAGTAGGTTTTCCAGAAGGTGAGGAATGAGTCTATTAGGGATCATTTGGGTAATTGTGATATAGTTTGTAGAGGTTGAAGGAACAAAGTATTGCTTTTGAATAGCTGGCTTTTAGAGATAGAAAATAAGGCAAGAAGGCTTATCGGTCATAATCATTTTGAACTTGTGTGGAATCTGATACAAGTGATGGGCTATTATCTCACATGTGATGACTTTCTATACTTTTCCATGAACAATATTGCATCCCCTCAACATTTTATTTTATATATCCACTTTAGTATATGATTTGTGTCTTGGATTCGTTTCTATCATGATCTCTGGTTAGATAATGACATTTTGTCTTCTTATCTCCCATTTTTATTTATTCCTGTTGTAGATAGAAAGTCTAGGGTGGCAGATATCCTATCTTGGTCACAAGAAGACCTGGTTTGGAATCTATCCTTGAAGTTAGAGCCTAGATTACTTGACCTTGGCAGGAAACTATCCTTTTGATCTTTTGAAGGATGTTTCTCCTAGACTATACTCCCAGATTTCCCTTTCTAGGCATCCAATCCATGTCTCTTTTCCATCATACCTTTCTTTCACATTCTGTTTGCCAGTAGTGATGTAATCTGCTATACTTCTGATGCAAATTGGATTTGTAAACCTTTGTGTCACGCCCCGAAATTTATACGAATAATATCCCTATAATATTAATAATTAATAAATACGGACAATGGGGAAAAAGGGATACTAGGACGTAACTGCAGTTTCCACACACCCCACGTGTGAAAACCCAAGCAAATTCTCAACTCTCATGTGCTCGATGTACAATACATCCGTACAATAAATTTCAAAGAAATAAATGAAATACCAAGATCTTGCACAGATAAGATGAATAAATCCAATATGTATTAACCAATAAAATATTAGAATACGCCATAAAATAAACATCCTACTAATAGAAAATTTCAATAGTAAAGAAATACAATAAACCCTATGCTACTAGCTCATAATATAAAATAAAATCCCTATATTTTACTACTCTAAGTAGGCCACGCCGAATCATGTCCATATCCTAAGCATGTTCCTGGTCCTCAAAAGCTGCATCATACACACCTGTAAAAATAGTAGGGAATGAGCAAATAGCCTAGTAGATATCACCTCTACAGCACAAGTCCCATGGAGAACTCAAACTGTAGAAACATACCCTAAATATAAAAATATGAATAAAAGAAACAAGTGTATCATGAAAAATTAGTAATCAAAATACAAAAGCAATGATGAATGCAATACATGAAAGCCTCCTAATATCACTATATGTGGTCAAGTATATGGATTCCTATGGACTTTATATGAAAGAAACACTCCAAAATCCACAAATCATGCTCAAACAATTATGTATGTAATGTATGCAGTGAGAAAGTGTGTGCACAACCTCTAAAGACATTCATCTTCGCCTCATGAAGTATCTTAGAGTTGCAAATTATAAAGAACTTCCCCCCCTGCTCCTTTATAATTGCCTGTGTTTGTCAAACTGTTTAGATATCTCCGACCCAAACACATTCCAACTTACAGACACCACCCGGCAATTTGAAGTATTCCACGTGTACATCGTAGTTCTACGGGCTTTCAACCGATCGGAGCATTATGCCGAGCCACTATTTGTGGAATGGGGACCTAATCCCAAGACGCCCACAACATCTTTGTGAAGTCCGGCTCTAAACAATAACACGGTCTCAACCTATTAATGCCTCTCAGAAGTTTACCCTTCAAGGTCTTACATCACTTGGTAGCCACATCTTACAAGCTAGGTATTGGACTCCTGGAAAAGTCCTCACTATGAATGTAAGGTTATGAACCAGGTCTTTTGGTGATTTTGGTAGACCCTCACACCTCACCCGTTCTAAAACAGTGTCAAATATGCAATATTAATGCATGGGAGTGCAAGTAGAACATATATGCAGATTTAATCATAGGTCACACATGGTTTTCATCAACAACCATACACATACTCAAATAAATTTTTAATCATTACAATGTAACAATTTAAAGATTTATCAGAAGGCAATAAATCATGAATCATTAAATCAACGTTTGACCATCTTCCCAATGAAACCCTAAAGTTCTAGTTCTCGAATTCATATTTGAATTTTATATTTTCAAACAAACAATCAAGTACCCTTTCAAACAACTGAACAACATGTTCTAAACATGTTAGAAGAAAACCCATCAAAAAAAATATAAAGTTTAAACAATAAAATCAAAATTTCATCTTTTCCATGCAAAGTTTTTAGATTTTCATTCAAGTATGTGATTAATCAATAAAACACCATGTAAATCATGATTTCTTCATCTATGTATTACAAAATCACTATTTGAATTATTCCAAACGCCCAGAAATTTCAGATATATATTTGGCATGGATTTCCTTAGTTAGGGTTCTACAAACGACTTGAAAATTGTAGATCAACCTACCTCAACACCTTAGATCCTTCTGTTGTTGATTCCTTCTTAATTTAATCCTGAAATCTACTTCTTTTCTCCTCTTGAATTAGCTGTCCAGCACTCTCTAGGGTTTTTCCACAAAACCACACGTCCAAATCAAGGTAGAGAATAACAAAAGATCATAATGCTAATCTAAAACTTGTATTTATACTAGGGTTTTAACATGTTTAATTACAATCACACCCCAAATTCGTAGAGAACTTGGGTTAGGTTAGGTTAGGTTCACCCTTTTTATTTTAATAAAGTGGCTAACCCACTCAATCTATATAGTTGTTTTAATTATAATTTACAGAATTACTATTTTACCCCTTAAATTAGAACTCATAAATTATCCTAATTCTATTGAAATTCCAAGTGGCTATTCAAAATCTAATTTTCGTAATTATTTTATTTAATAATTTAAATAACAGCTAATTTCACTTTTACTTAATCTATTTACTAAATTATGACTCCCTAAAATATATTATTACTAAAATACCCTTTTCTCACTTAATCATGATAAAACTATATATCTAGATTCAAATTAAACCTAATTTAATTCTAATTAATATTTTAAGCCTATTAGGGATTTAATAATTAATTATATTATTTAGGAAAATACTAAAATATCCCTATAAATTTTCTAGGATGTTACACTTTGTCCCACACCCAACGCCTCACCAAAAAAACCACGACCACAAACATCACAAGGATAAGGTGTTTATTTCAGCTGTGATTCTTAATAAGATAAATATATTTAAGATGATTCCTAATATAAGGAAGAATAAAACACCATCACACACAATACCCCCCGCCCCACCCCAACCACCCAATTATGAGATTGTAGACCATCTCTACTTACACTATGAGATTGAGAACCATATGGGATTTTTTTTTTATTGGAATAATATTATTGATTAGGTTAAGCCACATACCATATGAAATTTATTCAATTTATGGCATTTCTTGGCTCTTGGGAAGAGAGGGAAAGTCATGTGTCAAAGTTTATTCTGTGTGATCCTTTGATACATCTGGAGTGAGAGGGACAGTAGGATTTTAAGAGGGCTGCATTCCTTCTGCTTCACTTGTTGATAGGGATATGCTTAAGAAGTTATGATTGCTGTTTAGGGTTTTATGTTACCAACTTTTAGTGGATTTTCAATTTGAAATATTACTTTGGAGTTGACTCCAATAAATTTCTCTCTATCACTTGTGGGGAGACTTGAGCTAGTTTGGAAACTCCTAGGGTGGGAGTTTTTGAGCTGATTTTTCCTTGTGGGTGCAAGAATGCATGGTATAAGGTGACTTTTCAATAATCAGTTGAAGGTTATCAAGCATGCTTTGTTGGGGCCAATGCGATTCGGAGATGCCACACATACAAATATTATTGCTTTATTGATAAGTTTTAGAGAGGTCAGTTCTCATGGATTTAAGAACCTTGAAGTAAGTGGGATTCTTTAACAGTTATTTCACAGATTTTAGATATTTAGTCTTTCTTTGAATGTTAGATACCCAGTCTTTCTTGTGGAAGTTGGTACACCTAGTTTAACTATCTAGGTCAATCATGGATGGGTTGAATATTCCATTTACATGTCAGGATATGATAATGAGACAGCAAATAATCTTGGAAAGGGTAGTGAGGGAATCCCTATTTTTGGTATTGCCAATAATAGAGCTATTGGCAGGTGATGAAGACTTTTAGATGTGGTGTTTTTGATTTGGTATATAGTTATACAGCTCTTTTTACTTATGAAGTATTGTTGATAATGTGGTCTGTCTTCAGTAATTTTTATTTTGGTTGTGCTTGGCATTTGGAGTTGATACACTCTTATGTTTATATATCAATCGATTAATCAATGGATAGCCAAATGCCTTATCCCAACTAATTAGGGTAGGTAATATGAATTTCTCCATCCCAATGTATTGAGGAAAATATCTTCAGTTAGCCTATAGGTATTCATATCAGTTTTAACTAAATCCATCTATGTGTTTTTTTGGGTCTTTTCCTTGCTCTCTTGGATCTTCCAATGGATACCCTCTCATTCCTCTCAGAGTTTCCTTTGTAAGTCTTCAATTTATATGCCCAAACCATCTTACTCTACTCTTTATCTTATTGCTTATTTTGGTGACATTTAATGACTCTTACATTTGTTCATTCCTTATCTTTCCTAGTCCTTCAACCAATCCATCTCAACATCTGCATCTCAGTATTGCTTGTCCTATGCATATTTCACCTTTTTATTTGTCCAAAATTCCGATCCATACATCAGAATAGTCAGCATATACATAGAATTGGCTCAATGTGTGACGACCCAAACCCTGATATTTCAAGTCAGCTCAAGAGGTCATCGAGATTCAGAAAATATCACTCAATTACTGGTCGAGATTCAGAAAATATCACTCAATTACTGGATTAAACATATGGCTAATCGGGCTACATATAAATAAAAAGCCTCGTATCAGAGCAAATACTCTAACCCATAGGCTATAGGGTTTTCATAATCAATAATCATCTTGTGTAGCACTTCGTGGCTTATTGCCCTCAAGAGGGGTGGCTCCCCCCCCCCCCCCCCCCCCCCCCCCCCCTAAAACAAACGAGAAGAAGAAGCATGCTTGAGTCATGTGAAGTCTTTTATCTTATTTATGTATCCTAGATCAGATCAGATCAGAATAACATAAATATTAGATGTCAAAATATCTAGACAGAACATATCATATCCAAATTCAGAAAAAATGATCACATATTTATGGATAATGCATATACTTATCAGAAATGCAAAACTTATCAAAATCAAAATCAAATCATGCTTGTTGAACAATTTTGCTATGGTTGTTGATTAAAACCATATGCGCTCATCAATATACATTGTCTATGCTTTGTTTGTATATCATGCGTGTGTTTAGCATTATTTGACACTCTTTTTGAGTGAGTGAGGTATGAGGGTCTGATCCCAAAATTTACCAAAAGTTCTAATTCGCTATCATTACATGTTGCAATGAGGACATTCCATGGAGTCTAAGACCTAGCTTGGAAGATGTGGCTACTTGGTATTAGATGAGACTGTATTATTCTTTTTAGAGCCAGATTGTCACAAGAATGTTTTAACATTTGTGGGTGTATTCCCTTTTTCAAAAAAGTGGCTTGGCATAATGCTCCGAGTGGTTATAAGCGCATAGAACGACGATGTACACATAGAATAATACTATAGAGGAAAAACCTGTTATTACAAGTTGGGGAAGTGACGTAGTGAAAGTTACGAAACAGGGATTAATCTTCGTTAATCCTAGAAAACTGGAATCCACCAGCAAATAACCTTGAATCCACAAGGAAGTTGAGAGAGAAACTTTATAGTTCTTTTAAAAATTAATCTCTAAAATTCGTATACAACCTTTACCCTTTATTTATAGACCTTAAAGACCCCAAAATAAGATAGAAACCTATTAAAATTAGGACTCCTACTCATAGTAAACAACTTAAAGTTAAAATCTAACTCTAAAACCTCTTAAAGACTCCTAATATAAATCAAATACCTAATGCAAGAAAATAGGAATTCTACTTTTACTAAATAACTAATTAATCTAGACTTTGGGTCCCACTCGTCCTACATTAGGAAGGGTCATACATCGAGAATGTGTGGTAGTTGGAGGTTTCCAAAATAGTTTTACAATGCAATAGGTTGCAATTTATAAGAAGGGGGAGTGGTATCTTAAATTTTAACCCTAAGGTATATTCATAAAAGGGTGAGAAGTTGAATATCTTTAGAGGTGTGTACACACTATCGCAGCAATAATTGCATGATTGTTTGAGTGTAACCTTGCGTATTTTGGAGTGTTTATTTCATGTAGAAGTATGCCTAAGAACACTTACATCCTAGACCTCATATAGAGATATTAGGGTATATCTCATAAGTTGCATACTACTTGTTTTAATTGTTCATATTACTTGCTTTACTTGTATGCTTTACCATGATTAATATTGTTTTATATATTTGTTTTCCTACTTGGGAGAGGGCACCACCTGCTTTGGTGGTAAAGACTGTGCTGGTAATAGCACAAGTCATGGGATCCATTCCCACCCTCATCAAGTGTGTGTGAGTCCCGGCTATGTGCTGGACCCCCTGCCCCCCAACCTGATTCATACCAAAAAAAAAAAAAAAAAAAAATTTCCTACTTGGGACTTGATTTGTAGGATACCTATTGGATGTTTGCTCATTCATACTATTTTGTAAGTATTTATGATGTTGAGTACGAGGTTCAGGAAAATGCTTAAGTATGGACTTACTGATTTGACATGATTTTGGCATCGACCTAGTCTACATAGTATAGGATAGTAGATGTGTGATATACACCATTTCAATTCTAGCATCTCATGGCCTAAACCATAAAATCACTAGAATTGGTATGTCGGGCAACCAATAAATCGAGATATTAATCATAGATTAAGAAATAAAACCCGAATTTGCTCATACCAATCATCTCTAAACAATATCAATTGTCAACTAAATCAAGCAGTCTTACAACTCATCTTCTACTGTGTCTCCATTCATCCAAGCTTCCCATATATATTAGTTGAGGAATTTACACAGTGTAACTCTTTCTTGGAGCTCTAGCTGGGTGCTAATTCACACCCCTAATTTTTGAGGATTTAATTCCTTATCCAATGGGGTGTGATATTTGCACTCTTCGTGTACATCACCCCATTGTACTTTAAGACTATCCTTTCCTTAATTTTAATAAAATCATATTTACCTATAAAAAAAATAACAATACCAATCATAAAAATTCCATAATTAGCCAAAGTGATCAAGAATACCATATGAATTTAATCAAGATAAGAAAACAAATTATCCAATATTAAATATTACAATTCCTTAAAGTTTGTGAATCGTCAAACCACAAAACATTATTTTATTAGTATTCCAAAATATAAAACTTCTGTAAAATTCAATCTTCAAGTCATACTACTATAGGTAAGTGTTATAGTACTTTTAGAAATACAATAAGATTTTCAAATTGAGAATTCAGACTAATTACTTCAGAAATTCATTAAACTAATAGACAAAATAACTTTGAGTATTGCAAATCCAATCTTACAATTAAATCTTCAGAATTATATAAATATCAGAATCATAGATCAAACGAAACAAACTATATAAACATACCTAGCAAAATAAGTTAAAATATTGTTTTATCATTATTTCCAAAACATAAAATACTTGAAGAAATTAAATCTTCAAATCATATTACTAAATGTAAAATTAGAAATCATTTTACAAACAAAAAAAAAAATTATAATTAAGAGTACAAACTCAAAACTTTAAAAACAACACCTTGAAATTAAAGCACAAACTTTAAAATCTAGACTATCTATAATGGGAATAGGCCCCTTGGGAAGCGTGCCAAACAAAATGCACAGCTTTCCAAAACAGCCCTTATAAACTATTGAGAAGATATATTAATAAAAAGGATAAAATGGTCAAACTGCCTCATTTTTTTTTTCAAAACTTGCTATTAGTTTTGTAACTGTTTCCTCCCACGTTCTCCCTCCTCCCTTCCCTTCTTACATACGTGCACCTTGCTAGTTTAATTTATACCAATCAATATCGCTCACACTGCCAAGAGGAATCATACATCTTGACTGGCTCATTAGAAAACAATTGAAAACATTCCGAGAGGAATCCTTACAACTCAACCAGCTTTGTCGCCATAATTAGTACGACTCCCTCTACTCCCATACTGAAAAGCCCTCACACACTCAAGTTTTATTTATCTTATTACGCATCCACACAAACTATTCGATATCCAAAACATAATAAGAATCTCTCTCGAGATCAAATAGGGAAATTCATTTGGCCCTTAATAATTAGCAAACCGCTAACTCATATTGATAAGTCAAACTTATCGCAGAGTAAAATATATTTAACTAGGGGTGCTAAATACACAATCCAAAGCTAAAAATCATCAAGTGTGTGTACACTTATCCGAATATGCGTATCTTTTCTAGTATAAGGTATGATAGAGATAAATGTACTTTGGGAAATATGCTAGTAGAATTCACATGAAATATTTAATACCAACGGTAAACAACATTTAGTTGAAACTTATCATATATATATATATATATTCGATAGAATCCAATATATAATGATGAATGAACAAATCTTATAAATCAGTCACTTTCAATATGCTTTTAGGACAAAAATTCCCCTTTTTATTCCCATTTCCCAAAACTCCTATCTACATGATTTCATAAAATGAAATTGCATACTTTGGCTTGTCGACTATGCTTTTTTCATTTTTTTTGATGAGTAATGAGTATGTATATATATATATATGGTAAAAAGTGTACAATGAAGGCTCTGATTTGACCCCGAGCAAAACACAAAAAAATACACCGATGTACAACCACTACATTGACCACCTTATATCCCCACCCCCAAAAAACAACTCAAGAGAATAGATTCAAAAAGACCATCTATTGTAGCAGAACAAGAAGTTCCCCTACAATTGATGGTCGCCACTAGACATAAATAGCCATCGTCAGTGACTGGCAGAAATTCCCACCATCACCCAACACCCAAAATCCTAAACAGGATTCGAAAGACACCATGATTGCCAACCATTCAGGATCTCTGATGGTCTGACCCCTTGAAAATCTGGGAGTACAGAGGCCCAAGATGCTGCAGATACTAGGATAGAATCAATCACATGATCCATCAGTCGCCTAACATCCTGAAATATTCTGGCATTCCTTTCTAACCAAATGTACCACACCACTGCGTGGAAAAGAAACCTGTAAATGATGCGGCCTTTCTTTCCCAATCCCCTAACTCGCCATTGATCAAACCATGATTTAAATGAATCCGGCAACACCCAAGACATTCCAATCAAGTGCAGCATGCAAATCCAAATCTCATATGCAAAATGGCACTGTACAAACAGGTGATCAATGCTCTCTCCTGCTCTCATATACATAAAACATACTTGAGGGCATAAGGACATTGTCTTCCATCTTCTTTGGAGGCAATCAACCGTATTTATCCTGTACAAGAGGGCAGTCCATAGAAAGGCCTTAACTTTAGGAGGGACCTTTGGTTTCCAAAGTCTAGAGACAGAGAAGGATGGATTAGGAATGGCGGGATAATGAGAAATCTTGCTAAAGAAAGATTTGCAAGTGAAAGAGCCAGAAGCAGATAGAGCCCAAAGAACCTTGTCCGAAACTAGTGGATCAAGATGCACATCTTTAAGAGTATGAAAAAGTGAGGCTAGCTCTTCCAATTCAGCTAGACGAAGATCTCTCCTAAAAATTAGGTTCCAATTCAAGCCAGATTCCGATGGAGAGAGAATGTCAGCTACAAGGGAATTAGGATGGAGAACCAAAGAATGCAAATGAGGAAATTGAGTGGACAATATCAACCCACCTCACCACAAGTCATGCCCAAACCTAATAGAAAACCCAGAACCAATGCACAACTTTATATGGGGATAGAAAGCATGGGCCTGACTCATAATGGCTTTCCAGGGGCAATTTCCTGGAGGTTGGGCCCTCAAATTAATCAACCATCCGTTATCATTTCTACCATATTTGCTTGTGATCACTTGATGCCATAAACTTTCCTTTTCAATGCTAAAACGCCATAACCATTTGGCAAGGAGAGAGGAATTGCAAAGAGCAATGTTGCCCAACCCTAGCCCTCCTTTTTCCTTCCCCAAGCTCACCTTATCCCACCTGACCAGATGCACCTTCCTCTCACCCCCTCCCTCCCACAAAAAATCTCTTTGAGCCTTTTCAACAATAGCCACTACCCTCCCAGGCATCCTAAGGAGAGACATATAACAGACCGGAAGATTGGCAAGCACCGCCTTAATCAAAGTGATCCGGCCCCCTAAAGACAAATAATTTTTCTTCTAGATGGCAAGCCGTTTCTCAACCCTTTCTATGACCGGTTCCCAAAACGACAAATTACGAGGGGATTTCCCTAAAGGAAGGCCAAGATAAGACATGGGCCACGAAGACACCTGGCAACCTAAGATGCTACCAAAAGACCTAACTTCCTCCTCTCTTAGATTCAAGTGCAAATTGCAGATGGGACACACTTATCTGATTCCTCCCAATCTTAAACCATTCAATCATTCCCTCGTCCCTCCCAATGGATAAAAAGCTATGAAGGACCTCTGCTACTAGGGTGAATAAGAAAGGAGAGAGAGGATCCCCTTGGCGAAGGCCCCTAGATGAAGGGAAAAAACCTTTAGCCACCTCGTTCACAAAAATAGAAAAGAAAACCTTATCCAAACAACCCCTCATCCAACGTCTCCACCGATCCCCAAAATCTTTCCAGTTAAGAACCGCATCCAAAAATCCCCATTCCACCCGATCATATGCTTTTTCAATATCCAATTTACACACAATTCCAGGAATCTCGGACCTCCTCCTACTCTCCACACACTCATTAGCAATTAAAGAACAATCCAAGATCTGGCGACCCTCCACAAAGGCACTTTGATTTGCTGATATGGAAAAACCCTTTTCAACCTAAGGGACAGCACCTTTGCTATGATCTTACACACTGGTCGTAAGACTAATAGGCCTAAAGTCTTTAATACCAATCACCCCAACTTTCTTAGGAATGAGAACCAAGAAAGTCGCATTTGTAGCCTTATGAACGACCCCGTTGGAGTGGAATTCCTGAAACACTTTGATCAAATCCTCCTTAATAATCTCCCAATTGCGCTTAAAAAATTCAATTGTGAAATCATCGGGCCCCCGGAGCTTTATCCCCTTCCATCTCCCAAATTGCCATTCTAATTTCCTCCGAGTCAAATTCTCTTTCCATCCACTCACTCATCTCAAGGGGTACTTTCAATTGGCCACACTCCTTCAATTTAAATCTGTATGTTTGGTCAGATTTATACAAATTTGAATAAAACTGACACAAACACTCACCAATCTCCTCAATGTCCTTAGTCATCCCTCCTTCAACTTCCAAACGCGTGATCATATTTTTCAATCTTCTCCCATTGGCTATCTTATGGAAATATGTCGTATTCCATCTCCTCAACCACTTGACCCTAGACTTTTGCCTCCAGTGAATCTCCTCATCCTTAAGAATTCTCTCCAAGGACTCCTTGATTTGTAATTGTTTGGCCCTATCATGAAGATCCCAATCCCCACTTCCTTCCTTAATATCCAGCATAGACAACTCCTCTAATGCCTTCTTTTTCATGATATCCAATCTTCCAAAACATTCCTTATTCCACGGTTTGATTTTGGTTTTCATCTCTTTTAGACACCTCATAAAGGAAAAATCTGCCCATGCCGAAGCCACCCTCCTACCTTCATCCCACCACTCTTTAACAAGAATAGGGAAGGATGGGTGACCAAGCCACATGTTTTCAAACCTAAAAGGAATAGGGCCACTGAAAGTAGATTCATTCGACAAAAGCAAAGGAGCATGATCGGAGACGGGTCTAGGGAGTAACCTCTGAGAAATAGCTCCAAAATGATTGTCCCAAGAAACCGACACCAGACACCTATCAAGTCTAGAGCAAATAGGAGGAAGTTGTAGATTAGACCATGTAAACTGCCCGCCCTGCAAAGGATAGTCAATCAACGCACATTGCTAGATCCAATTAGACTGTCGACTATGCTCATTGATATGCTAAGCATTTTGAAGACACGCACACCGAAGCCTTTACCAAACTTATGCCGATTAAACATAATCCAATCTAATTGGATTCAATGAAAACCAAATAGAACTTAATATAAGTTCCATTCCTTTTTAAATTCATTTATAAAAACTCTCAAACCATTTTTAAACATTTTATAAGGCTAGAATATCTTAAAATTCTTTTATTAAGTCAAAAAGTATCAAAAAGGCAAAAACTGTAATCCGCGATTAACTTTACGATTAATTGACAAATTGATTATTAACTTCAGATGAACTCTATGATTAATCGACAATTCATGAGTAACTCTGTGATTAACTCTACGATTAATCAACAATTTTTTGATTTACTCCTCGACCCTACGATTAATCAACAAAGTAACAATCAACTTCACGATTAATCAACACATAAACGATTAACTCCATGATTAATTGAGCAATGCTGCGATTAATCGAAAAATCGCGGTAACGCCCTGCAGAAAGCTTCGAAACTCAATTTTTCACTTCCAAATGCACTTTACTTCAAGGAAAACAATTCCAAATCATTTGAAATAATGAAATCCTGATTCTAGCATGCCATCCAACGTCAAATCTGAACACTTATAAAAATCTCAGTTAGATGCTCGAAACTTAGAGAAAGCATAACAAATCTAAAGCATTCGAATTCACAACATGATACATCTATAATCCATACAATATCATACTTTGAAATCAGATTAAATGATGAACTTACTGAATTCGTGCAGGTGGTCCAGCTGCTACCAACAAGAATCGAATAGAACAGCAACTCAATTCTTTTCCAGACTTTCTACTCAGCTATAGGACTCCAACCAACCCTAGGGGCAACTGACAACAACCTCCGATAGCTTCTCTAGAGTGAAATAGAGGAGGAGGAGAATAATGAAGAAGATGTAGGTTGATGAAGGGACGAAGAACAAAGAAATAAGAAAACTAAGTCGGCTATCTGTTGACTGAAAACGGATTCTAACCCTTATATTTAACTTACCTTGATTTGGTGCTTCACAAACCCACAAAGCCTCCTCTACTGCATCCTAAGGTCCAATCACAAGCTAACACCCAGCCTAAGAAAAGCACTAATGTCCAATTTCTAAACACCATAGAATCATCTTCAACCCCTATGGACCAATAAGATTAAAGATAAACTATAAATGCCATTTAAATTGCAGTTAAATCATATTATATTCCAACAAATTGGCATTAATTAACTAAAAATCGGAAGAGATTATCATAATCAATTATGAATAATCCTGCACTTAAATACAAGTCAGAAAAAATGCTGAATAATTCAAGTAATTACGATCCTTAATTATCACAATAATAAATAAATAACTCCATAATTAACAGAAAATCTAACCCTTAATCCAAAGCAACAAATTTGAAAAATTTGGGATGTTATAAGATGGGTTTAGTTGATGCTATAGATGATATATAGGGTTTTTTGAATTTATGGATTATTATTTAGGTCTATCTCATGGTATCAATTATTTGACAAGTTATTTCTTATTGTTCTTGTGCACTCTGATATTCTATTTCTTATTATATATTGATTTTTTTGTCTCTTATATGCAAGGTCTTGGCAAATTTAATTTTTGTTTCCTTCAAATTTTATTTACGTGGATGGATTCACATCTTCGTACTTGTAGTTGGTTTTTATCTACTTGGGTTTTCACATTGGGGTATATGAAGATTGCAGTCATGCCCTAAGATTCTTAATACCCTATAGTCCTTATTATGTATTATGTATTAGTAATTATAGGGACATTATATAAATGTGAATAGGGTGCTAAAAGTATGATTGGTACCAGCAAGGAACATGTTTCCTCCTATATAGGGTTAAGTGCTTAGCATCCACTTTAAGGAGAGGCGAGTAGAGGGTTGTGGCAAAGGAAAGGCATTGCACATGTGCGTGCCAAGTAATTATAATGAGGACATTATAGTTATTATTATTGGGTTATTTTGTTATTATTTTGGATGTAGGTAGTTTCATTTAACATTGGGTTATTGTAATGGGCTTGGCGCATATCAGCAAAGGTATTTTGTTTTTTTAGGGTTAATTTACTACTTAATGTGGTTGTTAGGGGATTTTGCAAACTAATGAAGATTTCAGAATATTCAGATTGAGAGCGTATTGCTGTTTCCTCTCTCTTCTCGTTTGGCTTTCTTCTTATTCCTTCTTCTTCCTTTCCTTCTTCTCTCTTCATACATCTTTCTACTCTATTTTTGCATATTTTATTGTAGTTTCTGTATTGTGTTTACATCATATTGATATCAGAGAGACACCAACAAAAACACGTATCTGCATCAGTAAAACAGTAGAGACGACTTAGCAAAGAGGGATGACCAGAGAAGTGCGCGCCAACATCCCTATCTCACTCACTCTCTCTCTCTCTCCCCCTTACACGCATTTTCTCTCTTCTTCCTCTCTCCCGCGTTAGAACCAAAATCCCTTTGTTCCCTCATCTCGCAGGTGCATCTATTTCACAACCCCCCTCTATCACACCCTCTCGCCATCTTTTCTCTCTCGCTTGCCAGCCTCTTTTCCGACAACCTCTCACTCTCATGCAATCTCTCTCTGTTGCACCCTCCTCTTTCGCATCTCTCTCTCTCTCTCTCTCTCTCTCTCGTTGCTCCATTTTGTCTGTCGCAAAGGCTTTCTCTTCTTCCCGAGTGATTGCTTTAGTGACATCCTCGCCTTTCTCTTGTACGAGAGAACCGATTGTTGTTCTGACGCAGACCCTGTTGCACGTTTGCTGTTTTCGCCAAATTTGAAATCTTCTTAGTGCCAATAGGAGCTCTGTCGTCGTGAAGCATCAAATCGCATAGACGCAAGCAAGTTTTGGAAGACTGGTGATCACTCATTCTTATTCGGTCATCCTTCTACAAACCCTGTGTTGTGTTTGTTTTGATGCAAGTTCATCATCAGATTCGTCTTCTTAACGAATATCAAGTGCACTAGTTCCTCTACATTTTGGTAACGCATTTGCTTCTCTTAATAGTACTTGAGGTCCTGGCTACTAGATTAGGGACTTTAGAGGTACTTCCTCGTTCTTCAGATGGTGAGAATTCAGATGCATCCCATAATAGACAGCGTGATGTTCGGAGAGGTGATAGGGGGCCTAGGCGTGATCATAGGCACAGAGGTCATGATAGGGGAGGAGATCGCCATCGCAATGGTAATGAATCCCCTAGACATCAAGAGGAGAGACTTTTCAAGTCTATCTAGTTAGATGCTCCTATTTTTTATGGTTCTTTAGATCCTAGGGTCTTTACTCAATGGATTAGAGATATGGATCAGGTCTTTGACTGGTATGGTGTGTCTAAAGATAGGAGAGTGCAATTTGCGAGCTCAAAATTGCATAGCCATATTGGGAGAGTGTAGAGGATATTCTTGTGAGACGACATGCGTCTCATGTTGGAAGTTGGGAAGAAATGAAACGTCATTTGCAAGAGAAGTGCACTCCCCAGTCATACATGAGCAATCTGCTAGACCAGTTGAATGCCTTTCGACAGGGCAACCGGCCTGTCACTGAGTATGTGACTCAGTTTGATGACTTTAGGATGAGATGTCATATTGTTGAGGATGAGGTCATGACTTTGAGTAGATTTAGGCATGGTTTACATAATGACCTTAAGAGGGAAATTGTCCTTAGAGGTGTTACCACTCTTGACCATGCATACTCATTGGTCCAGGACTATGAGTTGGTTACCAGGATTCCATATGGATGGCGTGGGGATAACTGTCCTTCCTCCAACCAAGCATCATCTTCGAACTTCAAGTCCATCCTAGGCCCTCCTCCTTCTAGTACTACCCCAGTGAGAAATATTCAAGGGAAAGAAGCTGAACTCCCTTGGAATAACTCACGAGTACAGTGTTTCAAATTCAAGGGCTTTGGTCATGTGTCTGTGAAGTGTCCTAGTAGGAACTTAGTTCTTGAGGATAGAGTTCCGGTGATAGATGAAGATCACCTTGAGGAGCAAGTATATGAACCTACACTTGAGGAGTTTGGTGATTTGGATGATGATTGTGGTGATACGTTTCTAGGTTGTATTAGAGCTATGTCTTCTAGCTTAGCTGTCTCTTGTCTAGTTCTTGACATTCCTAGGATGAGTGTTGTTCGGTGTATTCTGACCCAACCCAAGGAGTCGGATGATTGGCGTCGTCATGCCATATTTCACACTTATATCAAAATCAGTGAGAAGGCATGTAAGGTCATTATGGATAGTGGTAGCTGCATAAATGCAGTTTTTGCTACTAATATTTCCCACCTTGGGTTGCAAAGTGTTCCTCATCCTAATCCATATAATGTCTCTTGGGTTGATGCTTGTTCCATAGCTGTAAAGGAACGTTGTCTAGTGCCCATTTAGTTCCTTGACTATAAGGATCATATTTGGTGTGGTGTTATTCCTATGGATGTAGGTCATGTTATTCTTGGTAGACCCTGGTTGTTTGACTTGGATTTAACCATTCATGGTCGTTCCAATTCGTGTTCCTTCGTGTTTAAGGGTAAGAAAATTCAACTCAATCATTTACCCCCAAAACTTGTGAGCTTGAGCAATCCAAAGAAATTTGTGGAGAGAAAGGACTTACACATTATTAGCCCTACAGAGTTTGAGCATGGGCTTATAGGAGAGTCTGTAGCGTTTGCTGTGATTGTTAAAGAAGTCACTCCCAACTCTCAGGAAGTGGTTCCTGAAGAAGTCAGTAAGATTTTGCAAGAATTCAGTGATGTTTTTCTTGAGGATCTTCCACATCATCTCCCTCCTTTACGGGACATTCTGCATACTATAGATTTGGTTCCTGGAGCATCTTTCCCAAATTTGCCTCATTATAGGATGAATCCCAATGAGCATGCTGAACTCCAAAGGCAAGTGGGGAAGTTACTTCAAAAGGGGTTCGTTAGAGAGAGTTTGAGTCCGTGTGCTGTTTCTGCCCTTTTGACTCCTAAGAAAGGTGGCTCTTGGAGGATGTGTGTTGATAGTAGAGCCATAACATGATCATAGTGAAGTATCGTTTTCCTATCCCTAGGCTTGATGATATGTTGGACATGATGACTAGTGCCATAATCTTTTTTAAGAAAGATCTCAAAAGTGGATACCATTAGATTAGAGTTCGCCCAAGGGATGAGTGGAAGATTGCCTTCAAGGCAAAGGATGGTCTTTATGAGTGGTTGGTCATGCGTTTTGGTCTCTCCAATGCTCCTAGTACTTTCATGAGAGTCATGACTCAAGTTCTCAGACCTTTCATGGGTTAATTCGTAGTGGTCTATTTTGATGGCTTCCTTGTTTACAATAGGACTAGAAAGCAACATATAGACTATCTCACTCAAGTTTGTTCCACCCTTCAGAAAGAATGCTTGTATGCTAGTTTGAAAAGGTGTTCTTTCTTCACTGAGAGCGTTGTCTTCTTAAGATTTATTGTGTCCTCAAATGGAATATCTTTTGATCCTAAGAAAGTGCAGGCAATTGTTGACTGGCTTGAACCCAAAACCATTCATGACGTTAGGAGTTTTCATGGTCTAGCTGCTTTCTATCATTGGTTCATTAAGGGGTTCAGCACAATCATGGCTCCCCTCCTAGATTGCATGAAGAAGGGTGAATTCAAATGGTCTCCTGAAGCTAATAAAGCTTTCATGACTGTCAAAAAGAGAATGATAGAAGCTCCAGTGTTGAGACTTCCTAATTTCTTTAAGTTCTTTGAAGTGGAGTGTGATGCATCGAATATAGGAATAGGAGGAGTCCTTAATCAAGAGCACCATCCTATAGCCTACTTTTACGAGAAATTGAATGATGCTAAATTGAGATATTCCACTTATGATAAAGAGTTACATGCAGTTGTGCAGGTTTTGCGCCATTGGTGCCATTATTTGTTACCTCAGGACAGGAGTTTGTCCTTCACTCTGACCATGAGGCCCTTCGCTTTCTTAGCTCCCAAAAGAAATTGAATCATAGGTATGGTCATTGGATTGAATAAATACAGGCCTATTCTTTTGTTCTGAAACATAAAAAGGGAGTTGAGAACCAAGTAGCTGATGAATTGAGTCATATTTCCTTCTTGTCTGCTATGCATGTTAAGATTATAGGTTTTGAGAGTTTGAAGGAGGAATATGAGACATGTCCTGATTTTAGGGAGATCTACCTAGCTTTGCAGAGTGGCCGGCCTGATAGTACTGTTGAGTTCCATCTTTAGGATGGGTACCTCTTGAGGGCCAATAAGCTTTGTATTCAAAGGACTTCGGTAAGGGATTTTATTGTGTGGGAAACACATGGTGGTGGTCTTGCTGGGCATTTTGGCCATAATAAGACCATAGCAGAAGTCGAGGGTCAATTTTATTAGCCTAGCCTGAAGAGGGATGTTGCTAGAATTTAGCACTTGTAGAATATGGCAGTTAGCTAAGCATAAGAAACAGAACACAAGTCTTTACATTCCTTTTCTTGTCCCTAGTTGCCCTTGGCAAGATGTGAGCATGGATTTTATGTTAGGTCTTTCACGTACTCATAAGAAGCTTGACTCCATTTTTGTTGTTGTTGACCATTTTTCAATGATGGCTCACTTCATTCCTTGTAGCCAAACTTTTGATGCTTCTAAGTTGGCTATATTGTTAAGTTATATGGTCTTCCTAAGACTATTGTTTCAGATATGGATGTGCGTTTCACTAGCCACTTTTGGATAACCCTTTGGCATATGGTTGGCATCAAACTGAAATTTTCCATTGCATACCATCCCCAAATATATGATCAAACCGAGGTTTTCAACCATAGTTTAGGTAACTTGTTGAGATGCCTAGTCCAAGAGAACCTTAGAAGTTGGGATTTGGTCCTTCCCACAGCTCAATTTGCTTACAATAGTTCAATGAATAGGTCTATTGGCATGAGTCCCTTTGAGGTTGTACATGGCTATAAGCCTAGGAAACCTTTAGACGTTATTCCCATGTCCCTACATGCTACTGTGGCTGTGACTGCTGAAGCATTTGCTCATCATCTTCATGACTTACATATTGAGATTAATAAACAACTTGAATCATGCAATGCATCATATAAGCTTCGTGCTGCAAGGATCGAAAACTTGGTATCGGACTCGGTATTGCCCGAGTCCGATACTGAGTTAACTCGGGCAATCCTGAGTCCGATACCGAATTAACTCGGGCAATACACTCAGTATCGCCTGAGTGTGGGCAAGTTGCCCAAAAAATTCAAAAAAATTAACAAAAAATCTGAAAAAATAAAGAAAAATACTGAAAATTAATCTAAAACTATGCTTGAATAATAAGAGTTAAAATTATCAACATAGGCTTAAAAATGACATTTAGAATGCAAAAATCATCACTAATGAGCTATTTAATGTCATCTAAAAATATAAGACATATTTTTAAGTTGTCATTTGTCAGCATTGAACATAATATGATAATGTTGCAATAAACAAGTAAACAACATGTCTAGCAAAAAGTAATGACAAACCTCATCCCCATTTCCACCAACTACTGGCTGAGTCACCACCCTCTTCCTCACTTCCATCGGCATCCCTTTGCTAATATCTGTAATGAACTGGATTTGACCCACTCTTTGGGAAAAAAATGTCACAAACTCCTCTCCCACTGGATGCCCAGACTCGACTAACTCTGAATAATCATAATATCCTAAGTTCGGACCCTAGAACTACTACCAGAATGAGGATGATGTGGTCCTGGTCCATATGGATAATCTCCTCCCTGATGATCATGATATCCAACTGCACTACCACTGGAGTCTAACGATGGTTGTGGCTGTAATAGAGGATACAATCCTGGTCCATATGGATAAAACTGTGGAATCTGTGGATAATCATGTGCATATGGAGGATGATGTGCTGGCCTTGGATAGTTTGGGGCTGGATAACCTGGATAATCTCCAAAGCCCAAGCTGCCAAACCTGTGCTGCAATTCATCATGAGGATAACTGTCAGGTGGCAATGTCTCATCACTATCACGCCATACAGACTTCCCCTTGTCCCTTTGACTCTGACTATGTGAATCACGTCCACGTTGCTGATATGGCACATCGTGTTAAGTGTCTTGTGCCGCTCGATATGAATCTGCCTCCTCCACAGTCAAAGGTACACGCTCACTATCATCAACACCACCTCCATTGCCACCACCAGATGGAGATGTGGATCCTCCTCCTGCACTACCGGTACCAGAGCCCGAGTCATCCTCGTCATCATCCTCATCCTCATCTATCTGTCTAGTACGTGCTGCATCCTCATGCTCCTTATCATTGCTATCAACTGAAACGGCATCAGAACGATGCCGATCTCTGTATCCCTCATCATTTGACTGCATCCAATCATTCTGTACAATATCCAGTAGAGCAACTTCTTTTTCTCTTGCCTAGTCATTAAGCACATCATCCTCCTCAAAAATCACATTTAGGTCTACTGGATAGTAGTATGCATCATCATGATCTCTCATCTGTAGATTTCACACTTTCAACCTCAAATTATAATGCACGAACACAAGTTCATGCAATTTCTTCGCCTTCAACCGGTTTCGAGCTTTCGTGTGAATTGCTTGAAATGTCTTCCAATTACGCTTGCATCCCAATGAAGAGCACACCGCATTTAATACCTTTAATGCAATGATCTCAAGTGGGGTGCCTGTAAGCCGTAGTTATTCCACGAAGAACCTACAAATTACAAAATACACATACAAATATACAATAAGGGTATCAACTTACATAGATACATATATACAACAAAATGAAATAACTTAAAGTTATGTAATTAGATAATAAGATTCATTGGAGTCCCTGCACTTACATGGAAGGTCTCTTTCTCATTGGTTGATAACTATGGCATACCCAATGCGCCCGATTGCATCTTCATAATCTCTAATCTATTAATGTGAAGGTTGTGACCATCATGCAAATTAAGTGATAGAAAATTAGTAATCACTGATCAAAGTATATACTATATATATATTAATCTTTACACGTAACTTTTCAACTTTACCTCATTCTCGGCTTTTGCTGCTACATTCATGTCTGGCTCTAATCTCTCAATCACGCGCATTAAGCCTTCCCTAATCTCTTTGTGTGCTGACATATCGTATTTATACTGAAAAGCGGGATTAAGGAAGTATGCTGAGTATATAAGAAATTCATATTTCATAAAAAAAAAAAGTATTAGACACTATAATAATATAATTTCTTATGAAATATTAGAACTAAATATAAGCAAAGTTAACAATCAATAATACCTGCAGCGTGGATATCCTGATGCAACTGCTTGTTCCATCTTTAGTCAATGATCGTCCAAAATTGTTTATAGTGCTTCACTGAACTTTGCATTGCCAATTTGGCTCTATCGATCGCTTCATATAAGATAGGCATGGTTGGCTTCTTGTCCTGATCCACTAGTTTCAAAACCTTTGCTAGTGGCTCCATGACTTGAACCACAAATTCAATCTTCTTCCAAGTAGGGCTGTCAACGGGTCGGATACGGTCGGATATATGTATATTCATATTTGAATCCGAATGTTTTCGGATCTTAGATTTCAGATCCGTATTCAAACCACGGATCTAAATCTTATATTCGAATTCGCCAATTTCGGATTCGGATCGAATTCGGATCGGATTCGGATCGAAGTCAGAGAGGGATTTAAATGAGAAATGGGTTTGAACTTCAAATTTGAAGCACCACGCAATAGTAGGTATTGAGCGACTAACAAAAAAAAACCGTACCCCGGAACTTAGAACAACCGGCTTGTTCTGGACAATGGAATTTCAGAGCAAAAAAGGTTTCAAAATAGGAGGTTTTGGATCAAATAAGGATGTATTAATTCATATTTGTCTTCTACTATGACATTAAATCAATGAATATTATATGAAACCTTCATTCTTTCTATACTAATATATAAAAAGACTTTAAAAGGCCTAAAAAAACATAATATATATACAAAAATAAACGGTCGAATCTTTTATCGGGTCGAATATGTGCAATACCATATTTGAATCCAAATATAATCGGATTCGGATAATCGGATCTAAAGCTAAGATCCATATTCGGATAATCGGGTCGAATTCGGATCGGATTCGGATCTTTATCCGACCCATTGATAGCCCTACTTCCAAGTCTCTTTATGTAGGACAATCTCTACAACTTCCCTTGCCTTAGCCTTTTTTGTTTTTGTTGGGCACACTGAATTCGCAACTTGATGCCATTCATCTGATACAAATAACTGTTTCAAAGGAGCTCGATATCGATAAAGGGACTCCATAGCTATGAACTTCGTGCAAAATCTCGTAATGCTAGGTCTCAACAACTCTCGGCCCTGAGTAAACTTTGCTTTCATTAAATTGACCAACCTTGCACTATTGTAGATGAAGGAGGTTGTCTTCTTCCCTAGCACAAGTCCCTCCTTAACCTTGTCCACTTTTGCAATGTCCTCCAACATCAGGTCAATAGTGTTGGCAGCACATGGAGTCCAATACAAATGCTTCCTTTTCTCTATCAACAATTGTCCAGTAGATTTATAGGATGCTTCATTATCATTGATGACCTGTTAGGAATCAAGAGAGAAATACAGAATTATTATGTAATCAAAATATCAACTTAGCAATTTGTAATGAAATGATAAATAGTAAATACACAATTATATACCTGAACAACGTTATCCTCCCTTACCTCTTCCACCATGTCATCCATTAACTAAAATATAAATTCCTTTGTCTTACTCTGGTTTGACACATCTACACTCTTCATAAACATCATGTGCCGATCACAATACATGAGGAAATTGATTATGTTCACTTGAGTACGTGATGACCAACCATCACACATGATCGTCACTCCCCAAGTCTTCCACTTTCTTTTTTGTTCATGTATATAACCTTTGATTTCATCAACCTCCTCTCTCAGATACTTTCCACTCATTTGTTCTGGTGTTGGCCCCTAACACCAGGCCCTGCCTGTGCAATCACATCGAGCATACTTTGGAAATATGGAGTGCTGGCGGCATTGAAAGGGATGGCATTATATGTAAAAAACTTTGTACATGCTCTTCCAACCCTGTGAATCCATTTAGTGCTAAATATGTCCTTTAATCTTTTTTGCTTCGAATCACGTGACGGATACATATAAGGATCCATGCTCCTCAAATGATCTCCACGTGCAGGCATAGATGTCATGGTATTCTCTCTCTCTCTCTCTGTTTATGGGACTGGGAGCCTCCCCCTCCCTCCCTCATGCTATTGCTACGTGCACAACTAAACTCAACTCCAACTCTTTTATGCCCAGATGATACCCCTACATCAAAGTGAGAAGGTAGTACTGATACAGAATGGCACCTCAAGTCATCCATCCGCATAGTCTCCATACTTTGACGTCGAGCAAACTCTGTCTGCTCTCTCTCCTACTGCTCCATGTTATCATCACGGTCAGTGTCACCACTCCTATTCCCAGACCCACGGTCGAATATGGCTTCCTCGTTTAAAGTATCTAACAAATGCTCTTTATCCTTCAATGTCTTCTCGTTTGCACTTTTCCCAGTCCTCAAATGTTGTTGCATCGCCCGCATTATTTCACTTGAAACTTTTGTACACCCAGCTACATTACCCTTCTTATGTGCTAGGTGCTCCTTAAGCCTAGTCACACCTTCCCACATATCCCGTTCACAGTAGTTGCACAGGACATGTCTGGCATTACCTCCAACAATTGAGCAATCCTGCCACCCAACATCAGGTTCACGTGGCATGATTAAACCTATTAAAAATGAAACAAATTAGAATATAAAATCAATCATAAACATTACAAACATGTATCAAATAAAAACCAAATTTAAACAATGAAATTATTTTTATTAAAGTTGTCGTCTTATTGACAAATAATTTATAGATATTAATTATTAAATAAAATAATTCAATAGCTAACAATTAACTTAAATATAAAGTATAGAATATACTTTAACAAACAAAGTATAGTTATTTTAAAACTGAAATAGCTAAAAAAAATATAATGTATTCTTAAGAAACAAAGTATAGGTATTTGTGAAAAATCAAGAATACAATTACACAAATATCTTAAATATAAGCATAATTTTTTGTTATTAAATCAAATAATACAATAAATAAAATAATTTTAATAATTTTATTTTTGCAAAATTAATGGAAGGACACACAACCTACTATGAAGTGATTCATGTGTCAATGAAGCGAATACATGAGGAAAAAAAAAAGACATTATATAAAATTTTCGGAATAGTAAAAAGCCACAATTTTCAAAGACTAATTAGTCACTTACACAAGTGTTTTTCGCAAAAACTTCAAATCTAATAGTCTCTACTATGTTCTAAGAAGATTTTAAGACAAAAAGGAGTTAAAATGAACTATAGAGGAAGAAATCACCTTTCTCGCAAATTTCCAAAAATTTGTTAACTTTTCTCTGAAATCTCAAATCTGCAACAATGGAGGCTAGATTTGTGTTTTGATTGTTGTAGGAAGGTAGAATAGGCTAAAATAGAGGGAGGGGTGAGAGGGATTTGAAAATCTCCCTTTCAGTTGGGAGAAACGAGCTCGGGAACGCCAGAAATGGCGTCCCGAGCTGTCAAATAACTCACGAGACGTCCCGCCTGAGATGTCTTGGTATTGCTCGAGACGTCTCGGTCTTGGCTAGTTCTCGTCGAGACGAGAGGTTTTTTCTTAACCTCTCGTCTCGACACTCAGTATCGACTCGTCTAGAGTCGATACCGAGTTAACTTGGCTGATAAAACTCGGTATCGGCCGAGTTTTAAAACGTTGTCATGCTGATTTGCATAAAAGGCATGTTGAATTTAATGGTGATTATGTCATGATTAGAATTGGATCAGAATGACGTCCATCTGGACCTGCTTCCAAATTGCAAGCTCATAGTACTATTCCTTTCAAAATTTTAAAACGGGTTGGACCAAATGCATATGTTATTGATATGCCTTCTCACTTTGGCATTCATCCTACTTTTAATGTTGAAGATCTGATTGCCTAAAAAGACCATTTCAATGCTCTATATGATCCTTTTGTAGCATCACATTTTCAGCTTAACCCTGAGCCTACTCCTGATCCTACACATTTACCATCTATACCTACACACAAAGACAAAATTGAAGCTATTTTAGATGAGCAGGTTGTGTTCACTAATGATGGAAAGGTTTAGCTGTTCCTTGTTCGTTGGGTAGGCCGTCCAGATTCTGATTGCACTTGGATTACTAAAGATACACTTCAGCAACTTGATCCAAACCTCTTGGAGTTCTATCGGAGTCAGCAAGATCTTCTTTCACCAAATTCAAATTCTTTTCAGCGCAGGACAGCTAGTGAGAACACCAGATTCAGGCCCCCGATGACACGTGTTTATGAGCGTCAGAAGAAAAAGAAGATTGTACAACCACTTAGTTTGTGGTTGGGTGATTGAAGATATGAGGATCATGTTTTAACTTCTCATCCCGGGAGAGTTAATGAGGACATTATAGTTATTTGTTATTATTAGGTTATTTTGTCATTATTTTGGATGTAGGTTGTTTCATTTAACATTGGGTTAATTGGGTTATTGTAATGGGCTTGGCCCAAATCAGCAAAGGTAGTTAGGTATTTTGTTTTGTTAGGGTTAATTTACTACTTAATGTGGTTGTTAGGGGATTTTGCAAACTAATGAAGATTTCAGAATATTCAGATTGAGAGTGTATTGCTGTTTCCTCTATCTTCTCGTTTGGCTTTCTTCTTATTCCTTCTTCCTTTCTTTCTTCTCTCTTCATACGTCTTTCTACTCTATTTCTGCATATTTTCTTGTAGTTTCTTTATTGTGTTTACATCAGCTTCCCTCACAATAAGATCCTTGTATACTTACTGTTGGCATTAATTTTAGGTACCTTAACTATTCCTTTTGAGTCGTCTAATTTATTTATATTGCTTGCTTATACAACGCACAGCTACACACTAATAATTGCACATTGAGCTGATTCACATGTTTAGAGTGCATTGGTGAGTGTCGCACGGGGTTAAGGTATGTAAAATGTTTTGGACCGTGAATTCTAATGCAAGGCTACGAAAACTTGCAAGGTGCACTTCGTTGCTGTATAATGATATCAGGCGGTGGAAATGCAACAAGGGCAAGAGCATTGTGATAGAGTCCCAAGTGTTGCAAATTAGCAACATTGCTAACAATGTGGCCCAACTCAATTATGGTGTTGAGGCGGTCGAAGGCACACAATGCAATACAAGTAGCATTTTCTTAATTATATGTGGCCCTAGCCCCTAAAAAGAAAACATTAGTACTCTTGAAAGGCAAGGCACGACAATGATGGAACCTGGAAGCGAACTGATGCGGCTGTTGATGTGCCCAAACTTGATGGATCATAGAGAGTAGGGCTGCAACTTGATTCAGTTAAAACTGAAACCGGATCAACCCAACCCAACATTGGGTTGGTTTGGGTTGGGTTCTTAAGTTTTTGGTTTGGTTTTGGGTTGAAGGCTCGGTTAAACCGAACCAAACCAAACCAAACCAAACAGAAACATATAATATTATATATAAAATATATAATAGATATAAGTTACATAATAATATTTAACTTATTAAATGATGTTAACTCATAAGTCTTTACTCTTTAGGTTTACTCTTGTAGGTCTTTTAAGGGTTTTAAAGTTTCAATGAGACAAGTTTTATCATGTTTTACCATATGAATATCAGGTTTTACTATTTAAAATACTTTAAAAAAACAAATGACTGGTTTTACCATGTGAAATTGACCCAAACCGAACTGAATTTTCAGTTTGGTTTGGGTTGGGTTGGGTTGTGGGTTTTCCATATATGATCGGTTTGGTTTTTGGTTTGGGAACTTCGGTTCCAAGGTCAATTTGTTTCGGTTTTGGGTCCACCATCAATAACCTCGGTTTGGTCTTGGGTTGAGGTTAATCTGGACCAAACAACATCGAGTTGCAGCCCTAATAGAGAGTCAAGATGAGGCAACATGATACGTATATAATTGTACTAGACCTTGTGGAGGTTTTGAGGACCACGTCAGAGGCCATACACACTAAAGATTGGCTCAACACCGCAAGCACACGTGAGGTAGCCTAGATACATGTCTTGGAACCTCGCACATATTGGGGAACATAGATGCTAAAGAACTTGAGATTTTCATATTTGACATGGAACAATACTTTAGGGCAATATGGCTTGATTTGAAGAAGCCAAGGTGTCGTTAGCTACATTGTACCTTTTGGGTGATGCCAAGTTGTGGTGGCACTCATAATATACTAAAATACGAAATGGGAATTATATCATCAATACTTAGGAAGATTTAAAGAAGGAACTCAAGTTTCTATTCTTCCTTGAGAATGGTGAGTACTTGTCTTGATGCAAAATAAGAAATTGTAAGTGAATATGTTTAACATTTCCTGGGCCTTATGTCAGAAATTCTTGACATGTTAGAAAAGGAGAAACTCTTCTATTTCTTGGGAGGACTAAAGCCCTAGGCTCACTCTGAGCTCCAAAGGCATTTCAGGATCTTACATCGACACATGCCACAATGGAAAGTTTAAAAACTACGTGGTAGATGATTGTAACATGGAATTCAACTCCGTGTAGAAAGTTGTGGATAAGCGGATCAAGTAAAAAGAAAGGGAAAAACAGAGAAAGTGACAAGAAGGCTAGCAATCTCATGGACAATTCTCATTTCCTCACCTCTAGGGCTGCAAGTGCCATGAAGATGATTTCTTGTTTCCTATGTGGTGGGTTGTACAAGGTGGTCATGTGTCCTTACAAACAAGCTCTTAATGCGTTGCACGAAATAGCCAGCTCCTCTTCAACCAAAGAAGAAGAAAGTGAAAAAGAACCAAGGAGAATGAGGGTATTGATTATCACCATCAAGAAGCAAACTGAGAGCAGAGAACTGAAGCTCTACCAAGGAATCGATGTACATGGATGTTTGTGTCAATGGGGAGGCCACAAAGGCCATGATTGATACTAGTGCACTCATAACTTTATTACAAGATAGGAGGCTCAATGCCTAGGCCTCAAAGAGGTAAAAGACACTAGTCGCATGAAAGCGGTGAACTTAGAAGTGCAATTGATTCATGGCATAGTTCATGATGTGCCTAACACGGTTAGTAACTGGGAAGGGTGAATCGATATGACAGCAGTGCCTCTTGATGACTCTCAAATGATCTTGGGCATGGAATTCTTCTGAGGCATTGCCCATGCCATTTGTTGACTCCCTATGCATCATGGGTGATGCCCTACATATTATATTTGCTGCCATTGAAAGGGTGGGGACAACTTTTTGTTGGGAATAAATAGCTTGTGTGTTGAATTTGGTTACCTAGTAGCCTTGAAAGTTGAGGAAGTGTAATACAAGACCCTATGCTTGACTTGATTAAAAGGGATGTGATTGAGAAGTTTCATGAACTGACGCCAAATGGACCCCCCAACAATTCTACTGCCACGGAGGAGTGTGGATCACAAGATTAAGCTGGTGTAAAGGTTGAATTTGCTGCTAGGAGACCTTATCATACGACTCCACTCAAGCTTGTTGAGCTATGAAGGTAGCTTAGGCTTCGTTTGTTTTGATGTAAAATCGGAAAATGTTTTCAGGAAAATCAAAGTTTTTCAACTGTTTGGATGGACATTGGAAAATATACTTGAAAATGAGAATTTTTCATTTTCTTACGTTTGGAACAAATGAAAATAATCAAGGAAAATAACCTGAAACTTGCTATAACCTATTGGCTCAAAAAATTATACCAGTTGAAGAACTATTAAAAAAAGTCTACATAAACAATTTAGAGAACATAAAACTAAATATTTTAAATAATAATTGACACCATTCAAGTAAAATAAAACCACAGTCACAATTAACTAGCAAGAGATAACTGCAATAGCTTCTGTCATGGTGGGGGCATCAAGAGAGGGTCGAGGCAAAAAAAGTGCATAGGGAGTCCTATTGTTCTTTACGGATAGGTATGGGCGACGGGCCGGCCCGGCACGGCCCGGCACGCCTGAGGCGTGCTCGGGCGGGCTGCGGGCCGGCCGTGCCGCGGGCCTGACGTGCCGCAGGCCTGGCGGGCCGCGGCATGCCAGGCCCGTTTGCCCCATTACCGGGCGTGCCGTGCCAGGCCGGCGGGCCGCCGCCGGGCCAGTATTAAACTTAATTTTTTTTAAAAAAATAAAGAAAAATTCAAAAAAATCACCAAAAAAATCATTAAAAAATTCTGAAAAATATTTTTATTATTCACAAAATTGTTTTACACATATTTGGATAGATTTTGCTCAAAAAAATATAAATTACATCCATTAAAGACTTAAAGTAGTCTAATTAAAAACTATGGACTTAACAAATATATTTAATTGGAGATTTTATAACAGTTTTTTGGGTTTATTTATACTTAGTTATTTTCTTAGCTTTAAATTATTATATAAGAGTTTCAACAATCATGTGGTATCCTTAATGTTTAGGTAAAATATTTTAATTATGATACTATTGTTGCAAGAAGTTGATCTGTCCTAGTGGTTAAAGAGACAGATTTTCAGTCCCTTGGACAAGGTTCGAATCTTGTTATGGACAATTTTTGGCTATTTAAGCTAGTTGGGCCGTTGGAGCGTGCCCAGCGGGCCTGCCTGGGCGCGCGGGCCAGCCCGCTTAGGCACGCGCGGCCCGCGCCGTGCACGGGCCTGGGCCGGCACGCGTGCCGCGTGCCCTGGCGGGCCGTGCCCAAACGGGCCGCGAGGCCAGGACCCCCGGCCCGGCACGGCACGTGTACTGCATGCTACAGTGCACGTGCCGTGCCGGGCCGTGCCGTGCTCGGGCCGGCACGGCCCGTTGATCATCCCTATTTACGGACATGTGATCGGCAAGCAGCCAGCCTTGGAACTCAGCAATGGCTATAGACTCAGCGAACAAAGTTGAATTCCCAAACTTCCTAGGCAAGTTTAAGTAAGGATGTGCAGTGAGAGGTTGTGTGTCAGGGTCCTCTTCCTCCAATTGCAATTGTATGTTATGAGCTTGGTTCTTAATCTACCAAACATACCTGAGTACTCATTTGCTATTGGTGTGTGGAAACCATACAATGGAAACCTCCTGAACATGCATCCGGTGCCCATGTAAACCGAGCCCTAAAGACCATCCAATGCTCTCCTGTTCCCATCAAAGAACACTATCTTTTGGTTAATTAGCATATCGATTTGAGGGATCAATCCCTTCAAATCGTTGAGGGAACTGGAATCCGATAGCCACCATGGTCCATCAAGAAACACATACCTTCACGTATAGCAAGCGAGTTGTAAATGTAATGATCACAGTCCAGGTTGAGTATAAAATGACCATTAGACAAGGTTGCTAAAGCTCGAACCAGGGCGTTCATGGCGTTCATCATACTCTCTCTTGATCCAACATCGGTCCTTGACAAAATCCGAGCGCTTCTTGTTCTTTGTGGGATCGGTCTTACTAGAGAAGTGTGGGGATTTCGAGGCTCCATGTTGTGCTTGCTAGAGAAGGGCACCCAGACCTCGGTGAATTTGTCGGCTTCGTCCATGGCTTCAAAGGTGAGAATGGATCACTGTCATCGGAGATGTAACAGGATATTTTCTCAACAGGAAAGTTGACAGCAAGGATGGAGGATGGTTTTTGCAGTAGGTTCGTTCTATGGGTCGACTGTGTAAACGAAGATGTCAACACATACGAGTATTTTACAGAAAACAACATACGAGATTTTTGGAAAACATACGAGTTCAGAGGTGAGTTGAGCACGATAGATTTTCCAGAAAACAACATACGAGATTTTGAAAGGTACGTCGTTTTCCAGAAAATTGCTCCTTTTTAGGAAAACAGTTTTACAAAATATTGTATTTTACATGGAAACGAACACTTGGAAAACCTCGTTCTACCCTGAAAACATTTTCCGCATTAGATTTTACATCAAAACAAACAGAGCCTTAATGAATTGTTGGAAGCTAGCTTTGCTAGGCCCTTGAAAGTGCCATATGAGGCATCGGCATTTCTCTAGAAGAAACATGATGGTAGCTTAAGGTTGTGTCAATCATGTGTCATTGAACAAAGTGACTCTTCAAAAGAAGTATCCCATACCTCTGACCACGGATATACTTAACCAACTGGGAGAAGCAAGGTGCTTCTCAAAGCTATATTTGAGGTCATGCTACTACCAGGTCCACCTACTTGGAGGATATGAGCCTAAAACCACATATAACACAGTGATTTTTGTGTTTTTGATAATGCCTTTGGGCTCAACAAAGCCCTAGTTACATTTTGTACACTAATGAACTCGGTGTTCCATGACTACCATGATAAGTTCATGTTATTCTATTAAAATGACATTGTGATTTATAGCTCAACAATGGAAGAGCACACTAAGCATCTATACCTAGTGTTTTGAAGTCTTAATGAGGAAAATCTGTACATGAAAAGAGAGAAGTGTTCATTTGCTCAAGAACACATCGAGTTCTTCGGATACCAGATAAGTGGGGGTCAATTACACACAGACATGGAGGAAGTTCAAGCTATCAATGAGTGGCGGGCCATTTCCAATGTCAGGGAACTTCACTTGGTCCTTGGCTCTGCTAATTATTATAGACTCTTTATCTAGGGCTACTCAATGTGTGCTATAACTGAATTGTTGAAGAACGAGATACTTTGCTGCTGGTTGTGGGGTTGCCAAGAAGCCTTTGATGACTTGGAGAGGGTAGTTATGCAAGACCTAAACCTTGCCCTACCTTGAAGTACATATGGATGCACACAGTAGGAGTACCTTGTGAATTGAAAGGAAGCTATAGACAAGGAGACTAATTAGGAAGTAGCCAAAGACTTATAACCACTTGTGAGCAAGATCAAGGCATCCCAAAAGTTGAGGTCGAGGAGCACTTAAAGGTATACAAGGGTGTCGACATCAAGTGGGGGAGTTTGTCATGATCATTTCATCTAGCACCAATCTACACATGGCTTGTGACCTGTGACTTGTGTGTTTGCTTGTTCATGCAATTAGTGTTACTGAATCATCGTTTTGCCAGTAGCACTTGTATATAGCGAAACATAGGCAGTTGTGTATGAAGGATGTCGAAGAATATGGAGCTCAATAGGAGTGTTGTGTATGCATCATGGGTGCTCCACATTAATGTTTTAGTCTTCACGACTTCATAGGAGAAAAAGGCTTGTGAAATGCTTTGTTTGTAGCTCCAAAAAGTGCATTATGATTGTACTAGCAGGGGCAAGTTTCTTTCTATCACAGGGTCAAATGATTGGCATAAACTTGAGAGGAGGTGAGTAGTGGGTGGCAAGGTTTACTATTTCAATGCCACTAGGCATATTGCCCAGGGCACGAAACATTTACTGGAAAAAGTAAAAAAACACATAAGATTGATTTTGTTTTTTGGGTATTTGTGGGAAATTTCACCAATTGAGCAAAATTTCGTCTTGTGCGGCCCAAACAAATAAAATTTTTTTTTTAAATTGCGTTTCCTCCTATTTCGCACATTTCGCTCTGCATGATGCTAAAAAGTTCTAGGCAATGTAGTATGGTGATTTTCCCCCTCAAAACGTGCTGCTAGGGGGGAAATGGCAAAATTTCGGAATAGAAAACCACGGCGGGTGGTGGAAAAGGAAGGGTGTCACATATGTGCACACCAAGTGCTTCCTTCCTCTCACATTGAGACCTTTGCGTGCTTTTTGTTGGCATTAATAAGGGTTCATTTTTTTGCCTTACACATTCTCTTGAGTTGCCTAATTGCTTTGTATTGACTACTTACATAGTGCACCACTACATACAAATGATCCCACATTAGGTTGACTTGCATTTCTGGATAAAATGGATGAGTGCCGCATGGGGTAAGGCATGGAAAAGGCTTTGGACCATGACTCTAGGGCACTTTGACAACTATGATCCCTACCACTCGATAGTGATTAGTGTTAGCACCATGAAGCGATAGGGAGGGCCTTAAGTTTTTGGTTGGTTGCACCCTATTTTTGTCTAGTTGAATGGGATCATAAAATACTATTATATGTAAAATTGACAGTTGAATAAATAGTTATTGATTAGTAATAGCTTAGTACGATGTAATTAAGTAATAATTATTTTTAGGGATAACTTAGTATGTTATTATTGCTTTCTAATGTGAGTTATAAAGGATAAAAAATTTAAAATAATTATTCTATGCAGTTGCTGGCTCAAAGTCATATTTAGGCAATATTGGCCTAGGTGAGCAGCTACCGCAAAAGAAACTATGCCTCATTGACTTTGACAACTTTACTGCATGCTTTACCATAAGATCCTAAATGTTTATATTTTATTGTCGAAGGAACTGCCAAGGCCACTAGGCTTGGACTCAGCAACCGGTTGGTTATTCAAGCCCAAGGTAGTCACTTATTTATGTAATTCGTTGCATTCTTAAGCTTTGATTTCTTGCTTCAAACTTGCCTGCTGTGGAAAGTATGGAGTTATAATTTTGAAAACATTATGGAATGCTGTAAGACATAGTTGTGAAAACGCCTAGGCGATGCCAGGTGATAGAGCTGCCTGTAGCCTAGGCGACCGCCTAGGTGACAATTTTTTCATTTTAAAATAATCAAAATATGTTCATCATCCATTGTAGATGGAAGTATCAAAAAGATCTAAAGTATCAAAAGGTCTAGATGCCATCATCCAATGTAAAATCCATATCAGTTTCTTGAAGCAAGCCTCCTGCAATCCCATCACCCCCATATTACAAGTATGCCGCTTAAACCATGCAATCCGTCTTATTACATATGTTTTCTTCTTTTGTAACCTTTTTTAATTAATGTTTAATTTAGTTTTTATTTATTTTTAACTTGTATTAACTAAAGAACCTCAAAATGAGCTTGAATCAATGAATTATAAAGAGGTTGCCATCTTTATATAACCTTATTTCTTAATTTTTTCTACAAACATAAACACCATTAAAAGCTATTAATTGACTACTACTTTCTCATTAATATTACCATAATAAAAAAAAATCAGATAAATTCTGAAGCTCTAACCACGGTTCAACTATTCATTCATAGAATCAAATATTGGCACTTATTCACATACTTAGAAAATGGCTTTATAAATTCTCATATCTAAACTTAATTAGCAAAAATATATGGCAACAATATTTTAAAATACTCAATTACAATATCGTTTTTGAATTTTGAATTTTTCTTTGCACGAAGAGGACCATTTTTATAGCTCTTATTATAATTTCTTTGAAAACATTTGAATTCTAATGTAATTAAATATATTTATTGACCTAGTATTTGCCGTCAGCTAATTCTCTAGTATTTGCAGCCCTAGGTCCCTTGTTCAAAATTTTACTGTAGATCACACTTTAACTCATCTTAGGTTTATAGTATTTGCAGCCAGAGCCTTTAAAAAAAATGAAAAAGAAGAGGAGAAGAGAGAAAGAGAGTGTGAGAGCGAGAAAGAAAGAGACAAAGGAGAAAGAGAGAGCGAAAGAGAACGATAGAGCGAGAAAGAGAGAGGGCTACAAAGGAAGAGAGAGCGAGAGAGAACGAGAGAGCGAGAAAGAGAGAGCGACAGAGGAAGAGAGAGCGAGAAAGAGAGAGAGCGACAGAGGAAGAGAGAGCGAGAGAGAATGAGAGAGTGAGAAAGAGAGAGAGCGAGAGCGAGAAAGAGAGAACGATTGAGGAGAGCGAGAGAGGGGAGAAGTTCTGTTAGTCCAGTTGCTGTTCATTGGAGAAGAAGAAGAGGAAAAAAAAAGGACATCGATGAAGCTCGACGAAGAAGAAGAGGAGAAGAATCAGAAGACATAACTTGTTTGCGGCTTGCGTTGATGAAGCTCAACGAAGACAATGGAGTAGAAGCTCGTCGAAGCCCGTCTCTTGCGTGTTGATGAAGCTCGACGAAGCCTGTCTCTTGCATGTTGATGAAGCTCGACGAACACTTTTTTTTTATCTTCATGTTTGCTTGCCTAGGCAAACAGGCGGTCGCCTTCTCGCCCAGGCTATCGCCTAGGTCGCCTAGGCACAGCGCGCATAGGTGACACCACGCCTGGACCTTGAAGGAACGCCTGGTTGCCTAGGCACCTAGGCGACCGCCTTTAATAACTATGCTGTAAGATATTTGATTTTGGCAAGATTTAACCTCATTTTTATTCTGAAGAGCGTTCAAAAAATATGAAATAGGACATAATAAGGTTTTCATCTTTTCTCATTCCAATATGAACATGGGTTAATTGGTCAATCATAACATACTCAACCAGGAACTTTCCTTTTGGAGAGTAGAAATTGATCATTATTGTTCATTGATATATTTCTTCATATTTTCTGATTTTCTTTTTGATAAAAAAATTTAAAATTTTTTTAGAGAAGACTTTGTGGAGTCTTGGGCTTTTGCTATGAGTGCATTCAATTTCACTCAGACTTACACTGGGTTACAGTCCTTTTTTATATAGATCATGGATTAGCTAATCGATCACATTAATGTCCTTTACCAAAGCATCCAACTCGAACATTGTTGGCTATTAATGTGGCACGTGGTATGCATAGGAGCACACTTTTTCGTTATCTGATTCACTACACTGTTGGCTGATCTAGGGTCCTTTGAGAAGAAGTTAAACTAGGATGTAATAGGTCTGCCTAAAGTAAAAGCATGAGCATATCTCCAGTCATAAGCCTTGGACTCAGTTGTGTAAAAAGGAACATTGAAAAAGTCAGCTCAGCTGTAACAGTTATCATTGTAAAATATCTTTCATCTTCTTTGAAACCTTTTCTGAGGGCAAGCACTTCAACCCAGACTGCATTACTCCCCATAATAGTCATGAAAAAGAAACAGATAATGGAACCTTAGGGGTGAAGTTTGATAGTATTATTGATGCTAGAGAAGCTTATCAGTTGAAATTCATACATGAGAAAAATAAAATAGAATAGCGAAGGGTAACAGATGCATAGTTGTTTTCCCTGTCTTCACTTACCATGTAGGAAGAAAGGAATACAAATCTTGGCATACGCCTTTTATTTTGTTTCCTCTCCATAGCTTCTAACATAGCTATTATGTCTTGATCAGAAAACAACGGCTCAAGGAAAGGATTACTGTGATCGGAAAATCAACTTGTTGAAATCCAACTATGACCAACTTATTGAGGTATGTTTGCAAGAATATCTTATTTATGCTTGTATTTTTAATGAATTGCATGCCCAAGGCACAGCATGTAGTTTAGGCAAGATTATATTTCAAGATCTGCTATGGTGTGTATGAGGTGGCTATGGCTGGGATCACGACTTCCATAAACAGGCCTAAAGCTAAGCACATAAATGCTTTAGGCCACTGGGATTCATTCCTTTTAGTGGAGCATGTAAAGACTTGTACCATGTATGGATCACAGCTCAGGCTGAATGTGAAAATTTTAAAGTGAAGCCAATAAATCTTTCAAATCATCCCCATCTTGGACTGTTTAATGGTTTTTCATCGCACCATTCATGCATAGGTTAGTGAGACCTGTGTAAGGAACAACTGAAGGGTCACACACTCTGTGAAAATTTGATTCATATGCATTAATAAAAAACAAAACACATCTAGTGTGAAGTCTAGACCCGTTTTAAAAGGTTTGCAGTGAGTATAATATCTGTTCAATGTGTGGATTGTGGATTGAGCATGTCAATGTGATGTGAACCAGCAGTGGGCTGGAAATGGCATTTTGGCTCTCAGTATGATCAGGTTAGTCCTTTTTGTATGTGCTTCGGGCAGGTGGGAATGGAGGTGTTAATGGGGTATCCAATACAAATTTAACAGGGTTGGACTTTAGCTTATATAAGGCTTTAGTAATCAGGTCTCAGATTTGTTTCTTATGAGTTGAGTATGGATGTCAATGAGGTGGGTTAAATGGCTATCCTGCACTGACTTCACCTGTTATGAATAGTGTTTGGTAATGTGTAAGTTGGGTTCAGCTTTGCCTGAACCTCCACTCTTCCTGTGTGTGTGTGTGTGTGTGTATAACAAACATACATGGATACATATACTACAATACATACATACACTACATACATATACATACATACATATATATATCCAACCATTTGGATAGGAGTAGGTTTTGTACAGGATGAACTCCTTTAAGCTAGGTTAGGTTTTGAAAAAGCCTGCCTTGAATCTGCCTAATATCCATCAATAGTATTGTTCTCATGCCCTGTACTTGGATTTACCCTACTACAATAAACCTAAGCCCAAGGTGTGGACCTTTGTGAGCCCAAAACAATACTAATATCCAGACCATTCACAAATAAAGCGTCAGAGTACACTGAAATTTAAAATCTTTCATTAATTCCTCGGATAAAGTACGGAAACAAAAAATTAACTCATTAGATAAAATACATCAAAATAATATGGTCTGGACACATGGGTTTACTACTATCACTCACAATAAAACATAATAATGATACACAAGTTTAATAAAATCCAACTAAATGATTCATCTATAAAATTCTAATCATCCTATGTCAGACAAAAATGATCCTCTAAATCTTCCTCTACGAATTTCTTTGCATCCTTGGTATAGTCTACCCCAACTAGTACATCCTCATCGAGAATATCTGAAATCAAAACATTGGAAAACGGTTTTGTGAAACATACATCTCACTAAATAACAATAATGCATGCTTAAAATATAGTTCCACAGTTCTTAAATACATAACATGAGTTCCATAAAAATAAACCAACTTTGATAACCATGCTAAACCAATAGGCATAACAATACTTCTCAATGAAATCTACAGGTTCTCAAACAAGAATAGTTACATTTTTCAAGTTATTCAAATCCACATTCAAATGCGAAGAAAAGAGTGACAGAACAGGACTCATGAAATTATGCTTCTTTGTGTGATTAAACCCATTTCAATTGTCACCTCACATCTTATGTGCTAAGCCAGCCTACTCAAGGTTTTGGACATCGACTTATTGTGGAGCACCCAACTAACCTTAGATGGGTTGGCAAGTATAATTTAGTCAAGAACAAGAACCACAACAATATAACAATAGACCTCACCCTCATGGAGGAACCTACAAAATGGAAACCGGGATTAACCAAACAAAGACCGGCTGAGTTCACTATATAGCTATATATGGATCCAAGCTAAAATATGCCCGCTAGACACCAAATCCAAACTAAGTACCAAATACCAATCCAATCTTGCCAACTTTGGGCATTCACCACTCCTAGTTATATGGAGGAAACAAAATTTCTACAATATACATGTAGGAGCCAAAAACCCCCACTTCCAAATATAACCATGTCTAAATACTTGTGAGAATTTCTATAAATCATTTCTAAGTCAAACCCATTACGAAACCTTTTGTACAACCATAGAAATACATTTGGAGTCCTTTAAAAATGATTTTCATTGAAAAATACACATTTTTGAGAATTTTGGGTTTGCTGCTTGAGCCTGGGTCGAGTGGTGGAAAGGCAAGACAGTTGTATTTATTGCACGAGCTCACTTGAGCCAAGGGGTTGCACATAAAGGGTTTCCCCTCGAGTATGGTCGAGTGTGGAACAAACGCCAAGAGTAAATTGAAGGGTTGGATTTCACTGCTTGAGCACAGGACTTGTGGTGGTCGAGCATGAGCTCTCGAGTTGTAGGTTTTAAAATTAAATTCCAAAACAACGCATGTCCCTCACTTGAGCTCGTGACACTCGCGAAGACACAATACGTAGGGTTCCAATGCTGCTTTCGATAGCTGCTCGAGCGTGAAGGCAAAATTAGGAATTTTCTTGGTTTCGACTCATCTGGTAATCAGTTCATATGAAAACAATGTCAAAAATATCTTCTAAAAAATAGAATAAACACCTCTATTGCATTCAAGACATGCTAAAATTTCCAGAAATCAAAACAAACGATCATACCATCTAAACATGAATAACCCACATGATTCTTCTCTCTCTCTCTCTTTTTTTTTTGGATGGTAAGTGAGTGAATTTACATATATGTTGAAGTATGCACATGAGATACAAAAACTGGTTGTGCAAGGAACTTACACAACAAAGATACCAAATCTCAGAGTTCTGCCACGCCTACCCAAGTAACTTTAAAAGGTCACAACCACATTCCTGAGCAAAGAGGAAACTCACATCTCCCATTTGATGATAGCCAACTTGCTATGGTGGAAAAACACATCTGCTTGGACTATTTTCTACACTCCAAAAAATTTATATTTTGTATTGTGGGTAAATCTTCCAATTTCCACAGATCTCTATATTTATGGGGCTATCCATGATAGGTTCCTCCTTGTACGTATGTTTCAATCTTATCTCCATGACTATGATGCTAATCAGATCCTCCTCTGGGGTAGCCTTGTCACCGCTGCTGCAAATGATGTTTTCTTGAGTCTATGTGTTAGATTATCGCCGCCGAAAGTTTGGGATTCCCAATTGACTTCGATGGTCCACTGATTTGGGACCCTCTTAATACAATTTTTCTCTCAAGATGCATGACCAGATTTTGCTTGTGTACCTGCATTCGAAAAATAAATGATTCAAGTTCTGATTTATACGGCAAAACACACATCTAGATCTGCTGATAATGTTGAGATGAAGTAAGATATCTTGTGTGAGAAGCTTCTGGCTGATTGCCATCCAAAGAATGAATGCACGGCGGGGTATATTTCTGTTGAACCTCACTAAAATCTTCCGATTAACCTTCAGTGGAGGTACTCTAAGCGCTGCATACGTGTATTTAATGGTGAACATACCAGAGGCCGAAGTCAACCAGATGACCACATCCTTTCGGTTCTGATCTGGGGACAGAAGTAGATTGATATGACTCCAAACTGCTGCCAGATCATGTGACCTAACCACTGGTGGGTCCCATTCAGTGTTTTTAATGATCATTGGTACTCTTGCATCAAAGGAAGGCCTGAGGCTAGTTGGAAGCCATAAACAATTTGGCTCCAAATTTCTGAAAAATTGACCCCCTTGGAAGCCAATTGTCAAACCAAATCCATGCATTTTTGACATTTCCAATCTTATTCTTCAGAAAACCATAAGCCATATCTCTTTGTTTCAATATTTTTCTCTAAATCCATATAGATTCCACTGGAATTTTGACTTGCCAAAGACTCTTATAGCGCAGCAGATTGGTATTTACCGACTGACCTTATAAGGAAGGCTCAGCAGATACAATGAGCCAGATGTAATGGGAAATGTCTTCCACGTTCCACTTCTGCAAGTCTATAAGTCCCAGACCCCTTCATCAACTGGAGACCAAACCTTTGACCAGGGAACTGGAACTAGCTGTTTATTCAAATCTGGTCCTGACCATAAAAATCTTCTACACAGTTGTTCCATTTCCATGATGATCCTTTTTGGCAAGATAGAGGAAGAGAACCAATGCACAGAGGTAGAGAGAAGAACTGATTTGATTAATTGTACTTGACCTGCATATGTCAATTTTCTAGCTTTCCAAGATTGAAATCTTGCTTTAATTTTCTTGGGTAAGAGTTCACAGTCGGTTGCTTTTACCCTTGTGGAGATGAGGGGCAATCCCAAATATTTTATAGGTAGCGCACCAGCTTGGACATGGAACATACTAGTAACCTGATCCACAAAACTTGAGGAACTGCACTGTAGAATATCACACTTTTCATTCGGTTTATTTTAAGACTTGAGATGTCTGCAAACTTATCCAAGCTGTTGAAAATCACAGATACTTATTGGATATCACCTTTGGAGAAGAGCATAAGATGGTCTGCAAAGCTTAGAGCCTTGATATCTTGGGTTTTACATTTTCTGATTGAACTCCTGACTTGAGTCCTTACGTAGAATTCGAAAAAAAATAATTCCATCGTCAAGGCAAATAAATGAGGAACGGATCCCCTTGTCGAAGACCTCTTGAACCTTTAAAGAAGCCAACAAGAGAGCCATTCATAATAAGATAGAAGCTTGGTGATGAAACACAAGCCATTACCTAAGAAATGAACCTTTCAGATACATTCATCGCTCTTAGTAAAAGTGGTATCAAGTCCCACCTCACTGAATCATAGGCTTTCATAATATCAACCTTAATTGTGCACTTGGGTCTACTTTTGTTAAGGTGATAATTGTGGATAAGCTCTTGGGTGATGAAGATGTTGTCTGAAAGATAAAAGCACTCTGATAAGACCCAAGAAATGCAACTCTTCAACCTAATTGCAATAATTTTGTATATGCGTTTGTAAATTGTATGAACACAATAAATGGGCCGATAATTGCCAAACTTCATTGGGTCATTGGGTTTCTGCACTTCGGAATCAGACACACACCCCCCCCCCCCCCCCCCCCACAAGTGAGCTGTGAAACTGTCAGGCCCTGGAGGTTCATCATCTTTTAAGCTAAGCATCGTTTGCTTTACAATTCAGTAATTTTTTTGCCAAGCTTTATAATCTTTATAACCAGGTCAGCAGCTTTATGGTTTTCTAGTTTCTTGGAAATGAGGTCTGGTACCAGTGCAAACTTTATAGTGAGCTTTCTTTCGTTAACTACCAACTCCACATTTCCTGGGTGAAGGAACAAATCCTCTTGGCAAGCATGAAGGGCTCCCCTAGAGTCCTCAACTTGAGCCTCCATATTTGTAAAATTATTCCTCCTCCATGCCTTTTACTTCAACACACCAGGCCTGCTCAACAAGCGCTTGGAAATCACTATGCTTAGTTCAGAAGTTGAAGTACTTGAAAGGCTTTGGACCTTTTTGAACATCTGCAAAAATAGTTACCACTGCAGGGCTATGATCAGATATGTTTGGTGGTTGGGAATTCCTGCAACCAAATATGGTTAACAAGCACCCTATCCAATTTGCAGAGAATAAGATGATTTCCCCCACTTCTATTACTCAAAGTATGCAGCAGTCCCTTCTGCTTGAATTCTATCAACATGCAATCCTCAATAAAGGCATTAACTCGAGAAGCTTTATGGTGTATGGCCTTACCTCCAATCTTCTTAGATGAACACACACAATTGAAATCACCTACCAAGATCCATGGACATGCTGGTGTGAGGCTCTTAATATCATGCCATAAAATTGCTCTCATCTTAAATTCATTAAAAGACACTATTGTTTTTGGGTGCCTGTAAAGAGCACATTGTAATGGGCAAGCAACTTGCATGATGCTTGGCCCATGACAGTGCCATGGTTGGCACATATCTTGGCTTGGCAAGGTTTACTTTGGTCTGGTGTGACCAACAGGAGGAGAGCTTTTGGGGATCAACTTTGGGGTACTTCTACATGGCACAGGGGTGCCTAAATGGTAGTGTGATGGTCATGTGGTGAAAATGCTTAGATGGTGTATTTCTAGCATGTGGGTCCCACAAGGGTTTGGAGGCATGGAGAAGAATTGATGAAGAGTTGGATGTCTGGGTTGAGTCTAGAGCAAAGAGGATGATGTCACAAAGCTACTGGTTCAGACGGATTGCGAAAACTCCTCTTGGAACTCCGAAAAACCCCAGTATGATTGTACCGGCAATGTTGATGTTTCTTTCTGGTGGAGGGCTAAATAATTAGCATCCTCCTTAAGGAAGAGTGCTATGATTGGCTCTTCCCTGTGTCACAACAAGGCACTAGACAAGCACTCCTCATGGGGATTGGGGGTGGGTCTTGGCATCATAAAGGTGATGTCTAAGGTCTCTCAAGACATGAGTGGTACGTCCTAGGACGCTACTAGGGTAGGCTGTTCGATAGTAGTGCGCATCTATGTGGGGAATGAGGTTGGCATGCTCGCTAGACCTTGTGTGCACTGTCATGCATGGGAAGGCATGACTGACTGATGAGCTATTGCTAGGCATTGTGCGCTTGGCGTGCGCTTCCGTGGTGGCATGTCTTGGGTTCAGGCATGTGCCACAAGTATCACATAGCGTGAAAGGCAGGGTTGCGGGGCGACGCCTTGTCAAAGGAGCTTGTGTTGCTAATGTTAGGCTCGAACTCTACGTTGGCATATCGTTGGTACTATGAGATATGGGTTGCTTCTCTTGGTGTCGTGGATGGTGCCAAGATTGTAGGAGTTGTGCTATGGGCTAGATAGCCTTGGCATACATTGGTAGGAGCTGATGGAGCTCCAATGCTATTCGAGATGGTATTGTGACACTCTATGTGCATGGCCTTGTATGAGGGCGCATTGGATGCTCGGCTTGGTCAAGGACCTTGATAGCACTTTGGGGGTGCTGGATGGGCCATGATGACAAGGGAACACTACAAGTGGGGCGAGTTCTAGTTAAGTGCTATGAAGTGACTTGTGGGCTGGCCAAAGTAGACTTGGTGTGCAGGGCTTAGAAGTGAGTCATATCCTGTCGAGGTATCATGTGGAAGTTGTTACATGGTGGAAAAGTACTCAGATGGTGTAAGGCTGGCTATAGTTAGGTGATAGTTATAGCGCCGCATGGTCGTTTTGATGCAAGCGAAAAGTTTGACCGTGACAACATGGCAATGGATAGCTGATTAGAGACAAATATGGGAGAAACTATACTTTCCTTCGGGTTGCAATACACCCAGATTCGGCCCTTTAAGGCATTTGAGTAATTATCAGTTGAACTCCATAAAGGGCATATAGGGGAAAAGATGCTGGCTTTGTTAATCTGCCTCACCTTAGTTTCAACAAGGCAAATGAGACTGGCTTTGACCTCCGAGTGCTTGGCAGGGTCGTTAAACCCTTTAATGTTCCACATAGTGCAGTTAACCAATAACCACTGGAAGTAGTGTGTGGGTGGAGAGATATCAGCACTAGAAGTGGTCTGGATTGGCTGAAACATCTTAGACTTAGCTTCCTTCAGTGTTATTTCATTGACAAGTAGCATTCCCGTATTCTTTTTTTTCTTGTTCTACTTGAGATCTTACCCTTACTCTCAGATGGGGAGGCAGAATTTTCTGTGATGTCTGATTGAGACAAAACAGAGAACTTATTTAGACTGATTTGAATATGTTTGCTACGTATCTCTAGTTCATTAGATACTTCACCCTTACCCTGAGTTGGGTTCTCAGTAGATAACTGAGGAGGGAATGGTTATGTTGTGGTCCCATCCACCTGAATAACTGGTAAAACATTTGTATTAGCAAAGCCAGGAGATCCATCTGAGGGATCAGCAGTACCTATCTCCTCTTAGCCTAATTGAGCAATTCACATCCTATGGTGGCTCTATCTAGAGCCCTTAAGTGAAGCCTCCACAGGATGTAAACACGTGTCCTGTAGATGTAAAAACATAACTAACAATTTTCAGTCACAGGACACGTGTTTGCATCCTGTGGAGGCTTCACTTAAGGGCTCTAGATAAAGCCACCACAGGATGTGATCTGCTAATTGAGGAACATCCTCAGTTGCACCAAGATTTTCAACAACTGTTTCAGCCTTACCAACAGAGATTAGAATTTTTTGACCCTGGGGATCTCCACTTAAATCTTTACCGGTGTAGCCAGTAATATTTCACCCAGTTGGTTTCAAAATATTGTTCTTAATTTGTTTTGGGCATTCGTAGATGTATGGCCGAACATGTTGCATGAAGAACAGCATGCTGGTTTCCACACATATTCAATGTTTGTCTCAGCGAACTCTGAGCTTTCCTTTCCCAGATTCAATAGCTCATCAAAATCACAAGGAAACTCTATAGATCTTTAAACCATTTGATAATACGCAAACCAAATCATATAAACCAAGTCGCTCAGCTTTTCTCGTCTAAACCAGAAAAGATGCCTGTTACTTCTTCAACGCAATAATCCAAGCTCAAACTCCTCTCAGTGATCTCCATCAATCGTGCACAGCAAAGCCTCCTCAAACAAGATTAGAATCTCCAGATCCAACTTCTATTCGTAGGGTTTCATTCTCTCTCTCTCAACTGCAGGGCACAAGTCCAAAACCCGAAGGAGCTTCCCTCAACCTCATGCATGCAACACAAGACAATACCACAATATTTTAAAAGCTATTTATCCCATGTAACACTCACCGATGATACATGATCAGAATAACCAATGAAATTATTACATAACCCAAGATTTTACTGACCTTGATATCTTTCAATCCAACTGTCTCCCAAAATTCATATTTTAGTTCCCTTCTTCATTACCTAGATAAGGACAACTTCAGATTAATAAATAAATCCCCCAAAATTTTCAGATTAAAATAAATATAAGATTGAGTAAAAAAATTCCAGATATTACAATTGTGGTTCAGACTGTAAATCTCATGACCTTAACCTTTAGCATTGGTCAAGAATATGCTTGGTCTGGGGATGGGTACTTCACTCATGAATATCTCACTTCCAAGTTTTGTGGTTTCTGCATCTATGAGTTCTGTGGAGTGATGAGGCTTGCAGGAAAGCACCATGGTTATGATCACCTTCATTACAAGATTCCAATAACATGTGGAAGTTGCATTTAAGGCATGGAGTTTGTTCTGTTCTCTTATCTTTTTGACTTGAGTGCTGCCTTGTTGATCCTGGTTTGCCTGGGGTTTGATGTTCTCAAAAGTATCTTCTTAATTTGGTCAAATTTGTAAGATTAAGCAGTTAAATTTTCTACTACTCATTGTAATCAAGAATTATAACCATGGAGAGTTCTGTGGAGTGATGAGGCTTGGGGAAAGCACCATGGTTATGATCACTTACAAGATTCCAATAACATGTGGAAGTTGCATTTAAGGCATGGAGTTTGTTCTGTTCTCTGTTCTCTTATCTTTTTGACTTGAGTGCTGCCTTGTTGATCCTGGGTCACCTGGGGTTTGATGTTCTCAAAAGTATCTTTTTAATTTGATCAAATTTGTAAGATTAAGCAGTTAAATTGTCTACTAATTGTAATCAAGAATTATAACCATGGATTCAAAGAGTGATTGCAGAACAATTTCCCATGGCCATTAGAGGAAACATTAATGTGTGTTCTCTTATCTTTTTGACCCGAGTGCTGCCTTGTTAATCCTGGTTCGCCTGGGGTTTGATTTTCTGAAAGTATCTTTTTAATTTGGTCAAATTTGTAAGAATCGTAAGTAGTTAACTCGTCCACTTTTTTATTGATTACTCATTGTAATCAAGAATTATAACCACGGATTCAAATAGTGTTTGCAGAACAATTTACCATGGCCATTAGATGAAACATTAATGTATCGTTAGTTACAATTGTTGCATTTCTGGAAATGCTAAGCTATAATTTCAGTGTCTTCATGTTCAAAGTGATTAAGCTTCCTCCGTGCCGATGAAGTCAGGTTTCTCATTTTGTTGACACTGGAAGTCTTGCTACAGATGGTTGCACAAAGGGCCAATTCAGACTTCTTTCTTTAATACTCTTTGGCTCATAGAGGCCCAATTCAGATTTTATTTTCATCCTTTCTAGCTCATCTATGGTATCTGCATCCTGCTCCCTTTTGTAATTATCCAGATTATCCAACCAGTGGGTCTTAGAATTGAATAAAAATTTAAATTTTCTGTCTTGGGCAGTTATTCCTGGACTGACTTGGGAACATTTACATCTATTTATTTACTACTGCTTTCTTCTCATCACTATAAAAAAAATTAGAGTTTATTTGATTTAAAAAGTTTCTTTGTAGCTTTATTTTTGTGCTCCCTCGTTCTCTTTTGATCATAAAAATTGAAAATTCACCTGAATGTAGGTTGCCACCAGGAAGAAAAGCATTGCAGATGAAGCTGGAGCAATGTTGCAGGTAAAATTGAGGCAAGTCACGCCAACAACATAGTCAACCCATGGTAAATTACTCAAGTCTTCCAAAAAGAACATATGACACAAGGTTATGTTTATTTTGCAGCAGGAAAGGGTCTGTCCAGATGTTGTATTTGTTAAACAGGAGGCATTCGATTTCATAGTTTTCATATAAATTGGTTACCATATGGTTCTAAAATTCGTTTTGCCCTTTTACCACAATGCCTTTCAGGAAATTGTTGTTCCAGATATCTTTTTGCATTAGTTAAAAAGTATATATTTTATCGCCATGTTATATATATATAGTTCTCTCTTTTCTCAACCTTCACTAATTGTAAACAAGCAGGTAAAAGGTAGAGGAAGTTGTGGCTCCCTTATAGAAATTAATGTGATGATTGATGATTGATGATGGGGCCTGTGATACGGTTCTAACTTTTTATAAGAATTGCAGTCTAGAAGGCCACGCTGTACAATCTTTTTCTTAAGAGGAATGGTTGCGTTAAATAACTAACGGATTAGAGAAGAGATAAGAGCACAATGCACATCGTCTGCAGCCCACATCGGCTGCACCAAGACACTTCAATTTGGTCGACCCCATGATGTTATCTCTTGCTGTAGGTGCGCAGACGATCACTACTCGGATAAGAGTGAAGGAAAAAAATAGGGAATAGAGAAGAGATAATAGTGAAGAAAATTAGGGTTAAGAGTAGAAACGGAAAGATTGGCTCTGCTTGGAGGTACAGTACGGTTGAAACTCTATCCTATGTTTTCACTTATCCAACAATGACTGAAGTATAACATGTTTCTAAACTCCCACGTAACCCACTCCTACCATGACCTAAACTCTTATTTACACATGATGCGACGGATACAATAACTACGAGCAATTCCTAACACGATATAGACTCACTGCCAACAAAGTAACGGAACATAAATCTCAAATAAAAACTCCTAAAAACACTACAAATATTTGTGCGTATCAATCCTCATCCCTATGGTTAATGTTGTCTTCAAGATTAGGATGTTGTCTCCTCCCCTTTCAATTACTAGAATTTCTTGATCACTATCTTCCATCCAACTTCAATCAGAAATAAAGTTTTGCTTTCACATAGATGGCTAGGAACAAACTTTTTATCACAATTATAGCAAATACACGTTCTTGTTTTTCCTTGGCTTTAGAAGTTGAGATTCTTCTTATTGGAGGTAATCCCTCTTATTTATTGACTAGAATAGCACTTCTTGAGTGTAGAAGATAATCATGAGCAAACTTCTCTTCCTGTAGTCGTGCCAAACCAATAGCAATTGTCAATGTGGAAGGATGAAACATATGGACATCCATTCTTATCTCCTCCTTAAGATAACACACAAAAGTGAGGAATGATTCAAACAACCCTTCAATTCTAGTGACCAATTTCCCAAATTGAGATTGGTATTCCTTGAGTGTAGAGAGTTGATTCAATTTCGCAAGAGCTACTGGAGGATCTTCAAATTCTGAAGGACCAAACTGAACGTGCAAGGATGAGACCTGGGCTTTTTTCTAACCAACGATACCATTGGAGAGCCTCTCTTTCCAGATTAAAGGACGCGATGACCATTCGTTGATTGTCGTTTGGTCGTAATTAAAAATTTGATTAGCTTTGTAGAGCCACCTTGTGATCACCTTCGTAGCGCCTTAGATCTGTATTTATTAGAATAATAAGCCCAAATCTGAATGCTAGTATTGTGGGCTCGAAACAATAATAAAAATCCATTATGAACAGATAATTACATCGAAGTATGCTAAAATTTTAACCAACTACTTCATTACTTCAATTTAAAAGTGCGGAAGCCTTCAAATTTAACTTCAAATTCCAATACATCAAATCTAAATTTAAACGGGTAAACTAACTATCCTTCACACAAAATAAAAACCTGACAAGGAAAGGATTCCTAAATAATTCTTCTACTAAAATATAAAAGAAACCTAAAAAGCTATGATGTAGACTCCGTTTGGTAACGCTTTTGCTTTCTTGCTTTCAAAAGCAAGAAAGCAAAAAAGTAATTGTTTACACCCTCCATAGACCAGCAAGCAAGGAAAGGCCACGTGGCATCTACATGGCCTAATTCAACTAGATAGGCCATGTCAGCATCCACATGGGCTAGACACTTAGCCAAAGCCACCTAAGCACATAAGACAACTGCGCTCCCACGATTTGAAGGATTATGTCGCCATCAACATAGGATTGACGGACAATGTGGATGTGCAACGACGGACAAGGAAGTTATTAGTTTATGAACGTGGCAAAGAGGTTATCTCACATGGATAAGAAGAAACCGATGAATAACTGCCGGAATAGAAACAGTGTTCGTGCAAACATGGGCCGGTAGCAACCGTCAGAATCTAGTTATAAAACGCACAGACTCGAAGAGCTTGAGGACGACCTCCACTCAACCGCAACCAGTTATTATGATTATAACTCAATCATCCGTGATCACTATCCAGTCTCCTACACCCAAACTCTAGCAAGAAGGGATAATCTAGGACTTCTCTCATTGCTCCTTGTCACAGTGACACTTCAGCCTACTAGTTACTCCAGTTAAGGTAAAGACCCTGCCACCGGCAAGGAGGTTGCGGCCGCCCCTGACTTCTAACCCTGTACTCCGATTACGACTACAGGGTTACGAGCAGCTAGTCTCGAAACCATCTTTAGTCAAGCCAGGCGATTGCCAAAACAATGGCTAAGTAGTATCCCTGGGTGAATCCCCAAATTGACTTCGTTAGTAGCCGCCCCCTGCTCCTTTTTCCTTATACTACGATCACACCTATAAGGTCAATAGAGGCCGGTCTTGCTGACCCAGTTGGTTTTATTTTGTTTTATTTCCTTTTGAGTTACTTGAGGATTTGTTGTAATCAACGGTCGCATTTCGGGTGACCGATACTTGAATAAAAATACTTCTTTATCATTTACTGTTGCTTTCAAACACGAACAAGAACCAAAACGAAGACTAAACCCCTAGTCTTCATTCTATCGTTTGATCCATTTTATTACAGGTGACTTGTAGTACGGCTAGACCGACGTCGGTTTAGATCCGAAACAAGTGCCCAGGGTCAGGATCCGACCCGAATCATTGTATCAAAAGATACTGGCACGCCCACACGAAGACACATCATCCCCACCGCAACGTGTCATGCCAGGACCAATTTGGGACCAACACCCTTTTCTGGCACTCTCGGTGGGACCCCTTGTCTTTCAAAGGGCAGTAATGACAAGAAGAAGTAATCGGCATATGGATAATCTGATACCAGAAGAACATGCTGAACCACAGGTAAATCCTACCCTTGTACCAGAAATTCCAGCTGAAGGACCTTTAAATCCACAGCTGAAAGCTAATGAACGCCTCATCCAGGCCATACAAGGTCTCAGGCAACAAATGACAAGGTTTGGCCAAGGGCTTAATAAGCTTTCCACCGATAACGGTAGAATCTTAACGACATTACATGAAGGATTTTCAACGATAGCCAGACCGGCCTTAGGAGCTGAGCGGGCTGAATCGGCTGCCTCTAGCTCAAATGCCCAGGGAAGACCAATTATTATGGAACAACCACCACCCAAAAACCCGGGGGGCAATGGACGGAATAGGATGGCTGGCAATATTGCCGTTGGCATAGAGATTCTGCCTGCTGTCCCAGCTCCTGTTGATACGCTTCCTTCAGAGGTACACATAGGGGGGCAACTGTAAATGCATGAATATCATAGGGAAGAGATGGGCTTGAGAAATATGGCCATAAATCGAAACTATATCCAAAACTTAATTCAGGAGATAGTCGGAGATCCCTATCACCAACGGATGACAAGGCCGGTTTACCGAAAACCATACCCGACCTGGATAGACCAACAAATTGAGTTTCCTAGGGGATATAAAATTCCATAATTCACCCTATTCTCGGGGGAAGATCAACAATCCACTATAGAGCATATTGGCCGTTTCACGGTACAATGCGGGGAGGCTTCCGGCAATGAATTCCTTGAATTAAGATTGTTTGGGAATTCATTAACCGAACAAGACTTTACTTGGTATATCACGTTACCAGCTAACTTCGTTGTAAACTGGGCAACGATGGAGGAAAAATTCCATTCCCAATTTTACTGAACGGAGCCCAAAGCAACTATGGTTGATCTTGCTTGATTAAGACAACAACTAGGGGAATCGGCCGATAAGTATATCACCTGATTCAAACGCCTAAAGAAAAAATGCCGAATTTTCTTGCTTGAATCGGAATTTGCGAATCTAGCTTTAAACAGATTAGACTTTGAACTTCGAAGGCAAACAATTTGAGGACTTGTTTGAGTTATCAGCCAGAGCCACCAAATATGAATGTCTCTTACAAGAGGATGGGGAAAAGAAAGCTTCATCCTATGGGTCATATTACAAAGATCCCAACTTTGAATTAGGGACTGTGGAGGTCATCGGAAAACAACCAATGACCTGCCCAATTTTGCTCTGGAAATCTAAAGACGCCGGAGAAACAAAGACTATGAACACATTCAGCCGAAATTATGCATTTGATATAAATTGAACGGCAAAGATATTTGATTATCTGTTGAAAAATGGATTTTTCCATCTAACTAAAGACCATCCATTCATCCCGGCCAACATAGTGGCTAAGGGCAAATATTGTAAATGGCATGGATTGAAAACTCATGAGACTAACGAATGCACTGTGTTACAGAATGTGATACAGGAAAACATTGACAAAGGTCTTATGAAATTTTCGGAGCAAGAGGAAGAATAGATGTAGGTGGACACGCAGCCATTTCCAAAGAACGTGCCAGTCGATATGGTGTCTATAGGATTACCAAAAAAGACTCATGCAAGGAAAATTGATTTGAACGAGCTTCTGTCTTCAGAAATAAAGGACCGACCACCACCACGTTTCCAACCAAATCTACAACCAAGAGATCACTGGCGATACCCGATTACTGAAGGCCGAGCTTGGCATAATGAAAGGCGTGATGTGATTTGGGGAGAATGGTGGCATAAGCCGAAGCCATTTCGTGGTAACAATGTACAAGTCAGAAGAAAAGAGAGGCCACTAGAAAGCATGGCCACAACTTCTTCTCGTTTTTCATCTACAAGGGATGCAGATGCCAAAGAATCGAAAGCTGTAACACCCCAGATCATTGTTGTTCAATAAAGGTATAACACGTCTCACGGAGTGTTAGGTAAGGATCTAAAAATAATTGTGATCGCTGGATAATCACCTAAACTAAACCATATCAGAGTGCACAAACATTTATTATCTAAGAATTCGATATTCAGCTTTATTAAAATCAAATGGTTCAACCTCGAACTACTTTATTACACTTCCAACATTAAATAAATCAAAAGTCCAATCCAAAATAACCTACAAGTCTATGGAATGTAATAGTAATCTTCCTCCCTATAAGTCTCAATCGGATCTACCCCAGTAGTCGCCTCACTAAGAGTATCTGAAAACAAAAACAAAAACAAAAGAGTGAGATACGAATATCTCAGCGAGTAGCATATGCATGCAGAAATAGTTAACAACAGTTCAAATTATGCACCGATAAATAGCCAGTACGATTAAAGCAACCAAGACAGTTTCCAAGTTTAAATCCAAAACCAATATTAGTTTCCAAACATATTTCAATAACAATACCGAACACATCGAATGGTCAATGTCATGACTATTGTTAAATTGATTAATTAACATGCCAAGGAGGCATCCACACCTCCATGTACACAGTTCCGGCCTACTCAGGGTTTCGGAAACTCTGAAATGACGGCCTACTCAGGGTTTCGTCATCCAGTGCCGGCCTACTCCCCGGGTTTCGACATTGACAACCAGGCCTACTCAGGGTTTCAGGCTGCTCTACACCGGTCGTGGCAACACACAAGGCCATGCAATTACACCAACCAACAATACCATCACATTACTAAGCTTAAGCATGAATCCAGGACAAGCTAAACCAAAACAGAAAAACCATCGTATAAACTCAACTCTGACATCACATTAAAACCAAACATATCCATCATCATGTATAACCCAACACAACTAAACACAGGTCACTCCGGACCAGAATAGGGACTCATGATATCTCAGTAAATATTCCAACCCAAAGCACATGTTTAATTGATAGAAGAAAAATCCATTTACTCACACCAAGATAAACTTTACAAATACAGTTCAAAACTCTAAATCAAGTAAAACCAAGATAAATAATTTCTCAATCAAGAACAAGTGTAGAACATAAGAGAAAACTAATTCATTAACCCCTAGTGTCAGAAACAGTAAAATAACCTACCAATAGCCCTTCAAAATTTACTTCGGAACTCCTAAGATTTACTAATAATTCGTCTTAATAATCTCCAAGTGGTTTGAACAGATAAAAGAAATTCTAAGATACTAATCAAGTCATTTGCTAAGAGATTGAAACCCCAAAATATCAAAATCTGGCTTTATTTGGTCAGACACACCTTTCGGCAAATTTTTAGTGGGTGCGCTGACCTCTAGCGCTTGGTGTGAGTTCGGCCCCAACTTGGTGATAATCCCAATTAACACTTGCGCTCACTAAAACTCTTGGCACTAGATAAGCGCGAACTCGGTGATAACAAAACCATATCTCACGTTAACTAAAACCCTTGGGACGAGACGAGCACGAACTCGGCGAGAACCACAAAACATATCTCGCGCTGACTCTACCACTTGGCTCTAGGTAGGCGCCAAGTCGACGAACACCACCTTTGACTCGCGACTCTTTGTAACTCCCAGAACTCCATGACTGTCCCATTTTCTCAACTCTGTAATGACTTTTCTATACTCCTACCATCTTCCAAAGACTATTAGACACGATTCGAAATTAATCTAACATATATTTTTCGCCTCTAAAATTTTCCCAAAAACACAGGCGATTCGTTATTTCTCAGAGATCATGCATACGGCTAAATCCAATAGACAAAACCTTGCAATGGCAACTCCTAGTACAGCAAATTCAACAGTCGATCCTCCTGTTCGCAAGTCCAACAGTCGATCCTCCTGTTCGCAAGGTGATCTTCTGAACTCTCTTTGCAAGGAACCCCACAAGTCTGCTCCTCTCCAAAACCCTAGATCACCAACTGAAATCTCCTTCAACTCTCAACTCAAAGGATGCGAAAACCTACGAGTCTAAATACGTTAAGTATTTATACTTACCCGATATACTTTGCCGCTCGACCATTTCAAAACCTATGATTCAGTGCACGTTCGCCCACCAAGTTTCCCTACATACACATAGCTTATTAATTTTTACCAATAAAAAAAATCATGTAGAAAATTTGGGGTTTTACAAAAGCTACTTTAGAATCCTCTGAGGATGCTCTTTTGGGGCCGAGTTTGACACCCAAACCATTCCCAAATGAGGAGAAAACAACAGAAATCCTCTGCAGTGAATGCAGGCAAAAAATATCCATTAGTCCTCGCTACCCACAGGTTGGCAAGGGAAAAACTTTAGCATTATGTCGGCAAGCGCAAAATTGGGGGGAAGGAAGGCAACCTGTCTTCTCACCAATGACCCATAATTTCAAATGGTCGCCGACCAGAATGGCGTCAACATACAGTACAGATAGGACAAGTTGTAAGGGAGACTTCCTAACCTATGAACAAGAAATGATGGTAAAAGGGAGTAATCCCAGGATGGTAAAACCTCCTCTCATCAAGACTGGCCATTGGAGAAAACTGACACACCCTAAATTTCCTTCTTATTTACAGGAAGAAGTCGCAGCCATGACAAGAACTTAGAAGAGGCGATGGTAGCGACAGCAAGCTAGGTGGCGTCAGAAGCAGAGTTTAGGGTCATCTCAGGCCTATAAGTATTCTCGGTTCTCTGCCAGGAAGTCTACTCCTGAACCACTAAAAATCAAGAAAAGCTCGCCACACAAGATATCTTCTAAACTGGAGATAATACCGAATCCTGCTCCTAACAGAGCATCCCCAACAATCGATAAGTAATCTTCTGAAGAAGATCTAATCGATAATTTTGCAGGAGGGGATGAGGAGCGGTTGTTGATAGACCAAATGCTGGCAGAGTATAGCCAAACATCAACACCGGCAGTGGAAGGGGGACCGGAGGAAATGGTGTAAGAGCCTTTAGAAACTAAGGGATACGATTCCCCAAAAACTCCAACGTTAGTGAGTGATAGCGCTACGTTGCCGGAAATTTGTTTCGGACAAATGACCCCAATTCCACTAGATTGCCACATGGTGTTTACTCTACCAATGACATTTGGAGCGAATATGGATTTGCCAAGATTAGAAGAGATAAGTGAGGAAGGGGACCCAGCAGCACTGTACATGGTTGATCCAAACCAACTCGAATCTACCAGAGAAAATGAAGGACCGGCCGCTAGCGAACAGGTTGGCTCGGTCGAAAAGGTAAGCTTCACTAAACCAACAAAAGCGATGACCCGAAATTTGAAGCCTTTATTTATAAGGGTTCACATGAACGGAATCCCGGTAAATAGAGTTTTGATAGACAATGGGGCAGCGGTTAATTTCATACCGATCAGCACTATGAAAAGATTGGAAAAGAATTTCCATGATTTAATCCATTCAGATGTAACTGTTACTAACTTTGCAAGTGGGGTTATAGGAACAAGTGAAATCCTCCTGATCGAACTAACGGTCAGGATGCAGCAGTCTCTCACGGCTTTCTTCGTCATCGAATCATTTGCTGGGTACAACACGTTGCTAGGTAGAGATTGGATCCATTCGAATGGATGCGTATCATCTCTACATCAATCGTTGTTCTTTTGGAAAGATGATGACGTGGAAGAGATTAAAGCCGACAGCCGACCTTTTGCCGTAGATTCAAATGCCACACATGCTTCTCTTTATGGAGAAGGGATAGGACTTATATCTTTTGTGGGTTATGACAAGAATGGACGGCCGATTTCTTTGATTTCGGCAGGACAAGACATTATTCAACAACGACTGGCAAAATAAGAACCAACCGAAGTTGCTGAATTAGAAGAATTACCACATGATAGTTGATCCTCAAGAATCGGTGGAAATGGCGAGAGCCGTCATCAGGAAGATAGCGGCTTACATATAGGAATTAAAGATATTGGAGCTACAACGGGATCTAGAGCCGCCGGAGAATGTTGAGGCAATGGCAAATTATGCCGAGTTTATCAACGAATAAGATGATAAAACGGTAAAGAATCAGAATGAAATGACTTTCGCCAATCTACAGAAAGCACCAACCAAGCTGGAAGACTTAAAAGTTGATACTCAAGATCCTTTAGAAGAGATCAACTTAGGAACAGAAAAGGAGCGGAGCCCATTGTATATAAGTCAATTGCTGCAGCCGAATGCCAAAAAGAAGATGAAGCAATTACTAGCCGAATATTCGGATTGTTTTGCTTGGAATTATCATGAGATGCCGATACTAGATCAAAAAATTGTAGAGCACCGGCTCCCAATCAAACCTGAATATAAGCCATTCAAACAACCTCCCAGGAGGCTGTCGGATGAAGGAATTAGTAAAGTTAAAATAGAAATAGAGCGGATTTTAGCAGCCGGGTTTATCAGGCCTATTCAGTATACCGATTGACTTTCTAACATTGTACCAGTTGTTAAGAGAATGGCCAAATTCGGGTTTGCATAGATTTCCGTAATTTAAATTCTGCAACTCCCAAAGATGAATATCCCATGCCGATAGCTGATTTGTTAGTCGATAACGCGTCCTGGCATAAGTTTTTGTCTTTCATGGATGGCCATTCTGGGTATAATCAGATCTTTATTGCAGAGGAAGATGTGTCAAAAATGGCATTCCAATGTCCGGGGGCTCTAGGCACTTATTGTTGGGTGGTCATGTCTTTTGGATTAAAGAATGCCGGGGCAACGTACCAAAGGGCAATGAACTTAATTTTTCATGACATGATAGGCCAAATGCTGGAGGTATATATCGATGATGTGGTCATAAAATCTCACAATGGGATCGACCATTTGTAGCATTTAAAACAAGTATTTGAGCGATTACGCAAGTAAAATCTGAGGATGAACCCGCTAAAATGCGCCTTTGGTGTTACAGCTGGAAACTTTTTGGGTTTTCTTGTTCATCAAAGGGGGATAAAAGTCGACAAGAACAAAGCAAGAACGGTCATAGAGGCAAAACCTCCGGCTGACAAAAGACAGTTACAGCGATTGCTCGGCCAAGTGAACTTCTTAAGAAGGTTCATTTCAAACTTGGCAGGAAAAACTAAAGTACTGTCTCCTTTGTTAAGACTAAAGGATACTGAAGAAGTCGTCTGGAATAAGGAACACCAGGTCGCTTTTGATGAAATTAAACGTTACTTGGCCAAACCACCTGTGTTGGTACCTCCATCCAAGGACTGGCCATTAAAATTGTACATAGTGGCAGCAGAGGATTCAATCGGAGTTCTATTAGCACAGGACAATGACCAAGGATTTGAGCAGACTATATACTATCTTAGCCACTTCTTAAGTCCAGTGGAGGAAAGATACACTGGTTTAGAGAAGCTTTGCCTCACATTGTACTATGCCGCCACTAAACTTCGTCATTACCTTCTTTCAATAAAAGAAGTTTACGTCATCACGACTACAGATGTGGTCAAATATATGCTGACGCGCCCAACAATAAGTGGCTGGCTTGGTAAGTGGACATTGGCGTTAATTGAATTTGATTTTAAGTATGTGCCACAGAAAGCTGTTAAAGGACAAGTGTTGGCCGATTTCTTGGCTGATCACCCATCCAGTATCTAGGAAAGTGAACTAAATATTGTGATTTTTCACGTTGGTTTCTTTTATTCAGAGTTTCAACCATTGACTTTGAAGTTTGATGGATAAAAAATAGAGTCGGCTTTTGGAATTGGCGTCATCATATTCTCGCCAACCGGAGAAAAACATGAATATGCATTTCAACTTGAAGAACCATCAACAAACAACCAAGCGGAGTTTGAGGCTTTGATTATCGGCCTAGAAATCTTATGGAAAATGGGAGTTCATGCCGTTACCATCATGGGAGATTCACAACTAGTTCTGAAACAGATGGAGGGCCATTATAGTTGCAACAGCGAAATGTTGATGCGTTTGCTAAAAAAGGCAATGTTTTTAGTCGGACAATTCAATCGGGTGGAATTTGAATATCGGTCGAGGAACAAAAATTGCGAAGCTAATGAGCTTGCTCAAATTGCGTCAGGACTTAGGCTCTACAACCCATCCCGAACGATGACAGTACAATCTTTGTCGTCCACAGGAAAGAAGCATTTTTGATAGATTCCCAAGCATGTTTCAACCAAACAATACAATTAGATTGGAGAAAAGAGAAATGGGATTATCTCTGAGATCCTACTAAGAAGGTAAGTAGGGCAGTTAAAAGAAGAGCTGCCGTTTATTTTATTTTTGGCGATGAGCTATACAAGAAGGGTTTTGATGATATACCCTTACATTGTGTAAGTCACTCAGAGGCGATGTTAGTCATGGCCGAAATACATGAAGGAATCTGCGGCGCACATCAAGCTGGTATCAAGATGCAATGGATGGTACGCCGGCATGGTTATTATTGGCCGACCATATTGAAAGATTGCCAGGCATTTGTAGCCGCCCGTCAAGAGTGTCAAAAACATGGACCAATACAAAGGGTGCCATCCATTAACTTACAACCAATAGTCAAGACATGGCCTTTCCGAGGATAGGCAATGGATTTGATAGGAAAGGTATATCCTCCCTCATCTGGGTTACACAATTTTATCATAGTTGCAACCGATTATTTCACTAAATGGGTTGAGGCTAACCCTTTGAAAAAGGTGGAACAATCGGATGTAATTGAGTTCATCAAGGAACAGATAATCCATAGGTATGGTATCTCATAAACTATTACGACCAATTCTGGTACTGTTTTTGTAGGAGAAGCAGTGGCCGATTTTTCCAAGACATATGGCATAAAAATGATTCAATCAACTCTTTATTATGCACAGGCAAATGGACAGGTTGAGGCAACCAATAAGGTACTGAAAAATATTTTGAGGAAAATGATAGAAGACAAGCCAAGAAGTTGGCACAAGCTTTTATCTGAAGCTTTATGGGCGTATCGGACGTCTTACAAAACATCTATCGGAACCACTCCTTCATCATGAGGCGGTTATTCCACTAGAAGTTATGGTCAAATCTTTGAGGGTGGCTGTAAGCACCTCATTTTTGCGCTCCCGGAAGAGCCGGAAATGCAAACCCTAAACAGAAAGTTAAACCCTTAGGGGTGGAAAATTGACTTTTTGATCGAGTGAAAATTGGCCACCTTGCTTTATCGCATTGGATAGAGCATCCCGACACGAGTCCAACGCAACTGAGTTTGCTGGAATCGGAGTCCGGATGAAGATTCTGTGGGCCAGTCAAACTTGAGGATGAGTCGAAAGTTGACTTTTCCTTGAACCCCGTGCCAAGTGCTTAGCCCTATGTCATTGGATAGAGGGCTCCGATACGAGTCTAACACAATTGAGTTTGCTCAGATCGGAGTTTGGATGAAGGAGATATGAGCTGTCGAAGTTTCCGTGTAGCAAAACCAGAAACTGCACACGTGGCGCAGCAGCTGCACACGTGGCAGCCAATGCAGCAAAATATCTCAGGGACTAAATCTTAAATATCCAAAATTCGCAGGGACCAATTTGTAGATATCCAAAAGTGTCAAATTGGTCGAATCGGTCAAGTCGAAGGGCAAATCCGTAATTTTTTGATTTGTATCCGGTCACATATACCGGATACACATAGGTTTGTGTATATCCGGACTCAAATACCGGATACAAAAAGATTTTCGCGCGAGATTCGCGCTGATCGCCCGACAAATTCGCGGCGGCATTTAAATTTGAAATGATTATGTTTTGTATCCGGCATCGAAGGCCGAATACAAAGAAGGGCCTGTGTATCCGGCCATGAAGGCCGGATAAGGGGAGACCTTAGTGTATCCAGCCTGAGTTGCCAGATACATTAAGTTGTCTATACATAGCAAACAACAGCTCATTTTCGGGGTTGGCTTTCTTTTGGCTGTTCTTGGCTTTCTCCTCCCATTCTTCCTCACCCGAATCCCTCCCTCTTCAAGCCCTTTTTGTCTCCATAACCTCATCACTTCATCCCAAGGCTACCCATACCCTTGCCTTCTTCTTCCTCTTCACTTTCTTGTTAAAACAAGGAAAGACTGACTGCTGCTGAGGTGAAGCTTGAATACCCAGGGGATCTCCAGCTGCTGTCCATGCAAAAGAAGGAACCTCCACCTTGCACAAGGGCATAGGAACCCTCAGGTATTGCTTCTCACTGACTTTTGCTTTACATATATGAGCATGGAAGTTTTCCAAGTAAGTTGAGGAGCATGTTTCTTTCTTGTTGCAAATCTGCTAAAAATGCTTGCATGGTATGTGTTTACCCTTCATTCTATCACATGGGAGCCTCTAAAGGTAAGAGAGTCCCCATGTTTGGTCCTATAAGGGAATGGAAGGAAGTCCACCCCATTTGGAGCCTAGTTAACCCCCTGTTTTTCTTTCTTCATTGGGGTTCCTAGCAGTTTTTTTTATTAGTGGAAGGAGCATGTTCCTTCCTAACTTCCTTTTAAAGCATCTGATGTATCCCTATAACAGCCCCACTTACCCTTCTTAATCTCTCTTTTCTCACCCTCTCTTTGGTAATTCTTTTTTGGTGTTTTCAAGGTTGGTCGTACCCCCCATACTTGCTGTTTTTTTCTTTTCTTGGTTGAGGATATAGCATGCGTATGATCCCCGCGGGGGGGAGTTCTTCCCCCCAAGCTTGCTGCTACCCCAGATATCTATAGCATATTTTCATCTTTTTTTTTTGGTTCGTTTATGCATGCATGTTATGTTAGTTTTCTGAAATTTTTTCTTTTGAGATAAGGGAACATGTTTCCTATCTACGGTTATTCGCCATTATGAAGGATGAACGCATGATCCTCTTCCCCCATGAACCTGTTGTCCTTATGTGCCAAGGCATGCCCCCTTCCCATTCCCCTTTGCTGTTATGCTATGGGTCGAATGACCAGCAAACCTCCATCTTCAGGAATGCATGCCCCCATACCCCCATTTGCCTTTGTTAAGAAACCAAGAAAAGAAGCCAAAGGAGGCTTCTCCATTGAACCGGAACCAATGTGGGCCCATCCAGGGGCCCACACAGCTCATAAAGCCTCCTGGGAACCTCTAGAAACCACCCCGAAGGGCGGAAGTCCCAAAAAAGGCCATTCCAGTGTGATCCGGCAACTCAGGCTGGATCACCTGTGGCCTAGGTGTATCTGGCCACTCAGGCCGGATCACCTTCAGCCCCTATGTATCCGGCCGCTCAGGCCGGATCACTTACAGACCATGTGTGTCCGGCCTGAGTTGCCGGATACACACAGAAATGTGATTTTTGTATGTTTTGACGTCTTGCCGAATTTTGGAGTGATGTGAACCAAAAACGCTGAACCAACAGGGTCTCCGGGTTACCTGGAAACCCAACTTGGGACCTGGACCACCGGTCCAACTTGGTACACTAGTGGGCCTTCCAACGGGGCCCACCAAGCCCAATAAACCCTAAAGCATGCAAAATAAACAAGCTAAGTAAAGTAAATTAATCGAACCGGATGGGCCAAACCCAATGCGGCCCACCCGAACTGTGATGAGTGGAATGATGTTTAAACTGCGTGGTTTGGCCGAGACCCAGGGCAAGGGCCTATCGGGCCCGCCAAAGCCCACTAACCAAACCAAGTGGGGGTCTAACCCTAACTTCATGGAATTCGGGCTTTCAAGCCCAGACTTGGACCCAGGGCCCCAAGCCCGATGTCCAACTTACGCTGCAAAGATAAATGAAATGAATTAAAGCATCTTTTGACAACCAACATGGGGGCCCACCTAGGGGCCTGCAACTCAATGCCGACCCGCTTCTTGCATGAAAATCACTTAAGTTTCAAAGTTGAACAATTAAAATGAAGACCAATACATTAACCAAAGCCCACAGGGCCTCCTAGGTTTAAACAGAGGCCCACATGGGCGCATGGGCTTAACCAAGCCCGCCAAGGACACCGTGGGCCTTCCAATGGGGCCCACCCAATCAGACTCCGACAACTTAAGTGAAACAAGATAAAATCCATTAAAGGGACCCACACCACCCAGGTGGTCCCACCAGACTTAAGCAAATGGCATGCTGGATTAGGAATCGGGTGAAACCAGAGTAAGCTGACTCAAACCAGGGAACCCACGGGACCCGTCACCCGACGGGGCGGACTGGGGTGTCTACGGACTTCCCCAGACCATGACCGAGACCCGACTTAGAATCTCAAGCCGCAGACCAAAAGCCATAATAGACGAGATTAGGCACCCAGGTGTCCGCCTGCACCCCATCAAGCGGTGGCGACTCCGAATTACCCCGTGCCGCGTTTCCCACGCGCGTACAGTGGCTATTCAAAATAATTTTACCCCCAAGGAGTACACAGAAGCCATGTTCGTTGAACTCGAAGACTTGGAGGAAATAAGGAGATTAGCTCTAGATCGGCAAATGACACTCAAACAAAGAGTCCTCAGGTCATATAACCGCCGAGTCAAGCACAAGTCATTCGCCCAAGGCGACTTGGTATGGAAGACACTTCTTCCAATCCAGAAAAAGGATTTCCCATACGGAAAATGGTCACCCACTTGGGAAGGGCCATTACGAGTTAGTAAGGTAATGCCCGGGGGGGGGGGGCATATTGCATTCAGTCGCTAGATGGCCGGGAGGAAAAAATTATCAACGGCCAGTTTTTAAACGGTATTATCCCACTTTATGGGAAAACCGCGAAAATTGTAACCAACCGGAAGAAAATCAAGAGTAAACTAACTCCTGATAGCTCAGAATTTATGAGGGCAGATGAACGGCGTTGTCATATCGAAGCACCGCCAGTTGTACGGTAGGGATTAAACTGGGTAAAAGATTTTCTAGAGATTCGCGAGATCTCATTAATCGTTCTCTACGCATCCGACTTATAAATAGCCAAGCCAAGGATGGCCATCTTCATCTCATTGCAGAATTCAGGCGAAGATGTTGAAGGCAATAGGCTACCAACTGCCGACTGTGGTCATCGGAATGATATTCGGAGGTAGAGAAAGACAACCAAGCCGAAGACTCACTGGGAATGGGTGGAATGGGAAAATGGCTTTTCTCTTCTTTGAGAAAAGCTTCACCTCTCGCTGACCCCATCATGGTAGGTCTCCAGTGAGAAGGACAGAGAAGGGGGAGCTCTTTTTTTCGATCGGCATTTACACCAGTCGTCGAACATCTCCGCCTCTTCCTTCTTTTTCTCTTCTGCTTGCTTCCTCGCTCATGCCATCCCAATGGCGTAGTTAGAAGAGGAATTCTTTGTTCCCCAAGACCTTCTGGCCCAGGCTGGATTATCCGGCCTTGGTTGTAAGAAAGAGCCAGAAGGCTCGTCTTTGGTTGTATGAAAGATCAATGATGATATGGATTAATATATTATTTTAGTTTACCCTAGTTATACCGAGCATTATTTTTATCTAAGAATGAATGGCGATCATGTTACGTTAGCAAAACATGCAAAAACTACCATTTAATGAGAATGAATCCGACCAACCGCCTGATAAATGAAAAGTTTATACATGCCACCCTTATGGCATAAATCAAAGCAATACCGATGACACGGTGCGGTCTTATGTAAAGTTTTTGAAAAGTAAAAACTTACCCTTCAAACAAAGATTTGAATCTTGCATGGTCATACTCCGCTCGTTCCCACAAACACTGTGCCTCCGCCCGACGTATCTCCATTTCCCGTTCACCCTCCATGCGGCTCCGCAACTGAGAACGGCTTGACTCGATCAATATCCATTGAGCCTTAATAGACTCCATGATATTTTTCTCTTCTGTTTTTAGACAAAACAGTTTAGCCGAAGCAGATGCCGACGAACTAGAGTTGGCAATAGAAGCCTGTTCATAATAATTACTACGAAGAGTCCGCTTCAACTCCTCAATCCGACGATAATAGCGGAGCCCCGCATAAACTTCCCGACGTAAGTCGGAACATCGCGCCGCAATAGAACTAAGAAAGTCGATGGCCTCCCTCAACCTCGGAACGGCACTGTAAAAGTCAAGCATTGAAAACAAATGATCCATTTCCGAAGGATGCCCATGAGAACCCGTCTTGATAGCCCAACCAAGCAATGTCCGTATCTCGTTCACCTCGCTATCAGAAAGATCTTCAGGCCGGCGGAAGACAAGGGCGCGAAGCTGATCACGGCCGTCAAAGTCCGGAAGAAATCTTGGACGAAGATCATTACTAAACTCAGAGGATCTAAGACAATGATCCATCTCCTTAACCACCCTCTAACAAATCCGAAATAGGTGCCAGGGAGATCACAAAAGTTGTCTTCTTCGGCCTGGGGATCTTGTGGAGGGGAAGGCAGTCCATCAGAAGAAACATCAGCGAGGAGAGTGGAAGGACCGGCTTCATCAAAGTTACAGCAGGAGTCTGGAGGGATGGGAGTTGCTTGCTCAGACACGCCGGATGGAGGATTCAATGGGATAGCGGCAGGAGTGACAGTCTCTGCCGGAGGACGCGATGGAGAAGTATCATAATCAAATGGGCTTGGAGGAGTCGGTGGAAGAGATGATGAACTATTACTTGCAGAGCCAGCATTAGCACCATATAGAGGATGGGATAGATCAATATCTTCCTCCTTGGCCGATGAATCATCAACAGTGATATGCTCTCCGGGATGTCGAACTTGAAACTGCGTGCTCGAACGGGTAATATAAGCTCGGCCTTTCAATGATTCACCGACCTCCATGGTCCGTTTCTTCTTCTTCAATGGCCTTTAAGAGGTCAGCTTGGTCCTGACCATAGCAGCCTTCCGTTTCATTTTACCGTTCAACTTCTTACTCGCCTGATTCTTCAACCGACGGTCGCTGGCATCTGAAGTTCATAAGTAAAGTCAGAGCAACGAAACAAAGTAAACCAATCCAGAATTGATAAACACGGTTACCTGAAAACCGAGTCTCAAAGGAGAGATGAAGTCCTTGAATACGTTGAGCATCAAAGTCCGCCAGTCGAAGAACTTTAATATATGAGGCTTGATCAAGCAAGACCAAACGAGAGTAAGCTTGAAACCACCACGGTCAGAAGGAGGGTTTGGCCAAAGTAGGATGGGGAACAAGAATATTGCGGAAGCTGACAGTGAGGTCGAGGAATCGGGAGGTAACGATAGCTGAGTAACGGGTGCTGACGGTCAGCCTAGAACTGCCGGGAGGACCATTGACAAAAGAAAAAAAAATAAGCAGGATACCTTGGCCAGAGCTCAATTGCCGACTGACGAAATGCGGTAGGTATACTTCGACACCTTCTTTCCGAGAAGTTGATGGAGTATTACGATTATACAAGCCAAAAGGAAGTTCTCGGACGATAAAAAAGTTGGCCATTGCACGGCGAAAACTATTGGGAGAAGCATGGATAGACTCATAAAGGGGAGTACCAATGTATTCATCCAAAGAGAAGTGGTAGAACAAAGGCAATTGTTGTTCTCACATTCCTTCAAAAAAGTAGCGGAAAACATCCCTAAACGGACGGCGCGGGGGTATTGTGCAACCCAATAACGTCCGGCATATTGAAGTTCAAGGAGAGGACTAAGTTGAGATGCACAAAAAACGTCGGGAAAATATTTGTAGAACCAAAACTGCAAAACCAAAGTGGGCTGCTAATAGCTCCAAACTGATCAAATGAAAGATTGTAAAGACCCCGGTAAACATGACTGAGGAAGAATGGAGCTAGAGCAAGACAGCGACCCTGCGCAAGAGCCACCGCAATACCGGCAAACTCTTTGACCATCTGGCCGGAAGGGCCACAAAATACGAAACTGCAAAGGAACATTAATAGAAAGGAACAATGTTCCTGCATAGTAGGAGGAGTATTAGGGTTCGTAATACGTTCAGCACCAAGGAAGGTGCCAAAAGCACTACTGGCATATGAAGTGCCAAAATCCGTAGAGGCAAATTCGGACAAACGGTGGTCTATTTCTTCGCCAAGAAATAGAACGTGTTGGAACTACGACATCAAGGACAATCGGAATCATGGGACCATGGTAGAAAGAGAACGTGTTGTAACTACGACACCTGAAGAGAGTGGCGACCCCGAGCAGGATGGGATTAAAAGGAATGTAGAAGGTGGAATAGAGAATCAACTCGGCAATGCCGAGTCTAATCCATTCGTTCAAGTAGCGGGGCCGTAATCTGGTGACCCATTGGTTCCATTCCTCAGAATGCCTCGGCCATGAATGAGGGAGAGTAGCCAGATTACTCCAGTTCACAACCGAGTTCTTTGTAATCAGATGATACGAAGGAGCCAATACACTCAGAATAGGCCCATCGGCAAGATCGGAATACGGTCCAAGAACTACACCCTTTGTACCATTGAAGAATAGGTTCAAATCATCGAAGTTCTCTTCTGCCATGATCGATGAAGGGTAGGAGAAAGGAAGCAGTTGCAGGAAGGTAAAGGTAGAAGGAGACGCGGGAAGGAGAAAGGCCAGATTGAGAAGAAGAAAATATTTGAAATGATCACCATATCGGGAAGGACCTCGATATGGCAGTTATCTTCCTGAAGAAATCGAGACGATGGCTCGAGATCATATGAGTCAAAACACGTCAAAGGTAAAGATCGTACGGATGAGCCGATTCAAAAAGATAATTTTCGCCGAAAAGGAGGCCGACTTTATTGGCCATGACAGTTGGCTTGATGGACATCAAAAGTTATACAGATCCATTAAACATATTCAAAATAAAACATTTTTAAAATCTGAATACAATTGATTGAAAGACTCTTCGGAGGATTGTATCGAATCTGTCAGCCCGTATTTAAGTCACGGTAAGACTTTGCTTCAACTTCTAAATCCCGGGCGGCCTCCTCGTATTGGCGCGTTTTGGTCGCCACCAGTCTTTCATCCAGCGGATTGGTGAGAAGCACTTCCTCATGCTGACGAAGCAGGTCCGACTTCTTGCTCTGTAGTATTGCAATCTGACGGTCAATATTTGCCACATCATCACTGATTTCTGCCAACCATCGGATCTTCTTAGAATATTGCTGTTCACAGTTGTCTCGGTCATTTTTCAAATCTTTGATAAACTGATACCGAGAAGACAAAGAATTGAATTTGTTGGCTATCTCTTCAATATCGGCCGAACCATGGTCAAAAGACGCCTTTAAAGAATGAAAGCAAGAAGCTTGCGAAAGCACCATTTTTGCAGGAGAAGAAACCGCAAAATTGTTCTGAATCACTGTGGCCAATTCCATGACGCGGTGAAGAGCAGTAGTTGAAACTCCAGTTATGCTAGGACTGTAACACCCTGGATCCAGGTTACGTGGACTAAACCGTAACCCATCACCGAAGGGTCACATATCCACCCAAAATCTCAGAATCAGAGTAAAGGAAACAAAATAAACAATTAATTATATGATTAGAGTCATCTAAAACCCAGCTCAAACAAAAATATTAAGCTCTAATCTAAACTCACCTGTTTCCAACTCTTAACCTCTGAATATCGACCTTTCCAAAATCTGAAAACAAAACAAAACGGTCTGAGATACGAATATCCCAGTAAGTAGCACATGCATGCTCATAAACATTTTGACAGTTCCAAAATATGATTCCGATTAAAATATGCATCAGAGACAATAATGGGAATAAACCGAATAATCCCACTATAGCACATCAACAGATAAAAGATAACTAGAAGAATTCAGCATGTCAATCAAATCTACATATCAATCATAAATCAACCAGTCATAGCACGACTCATGAAGAAAAATTTCCTTTAACTAGGGTAATAACCATGTCCACCATGCCAAAGAGGGATAGCCGCAGTCTTCCGAGTACACGATAAGGCCTCACCGAGTACACGGTGGAACACGCGTGCAGACAAGAATTAAAATTAGCAGGAGGTATTAGCATATCATTCTGAGTACATGGGGCATCTCCGAGTACACGGAGGCATTTCTGAGTACACAGAGGAATCCACATATCATCCTGAGTACACGGAGGCATCTCTGAGTACACAAAGGAATAGTGACTACCCAAGTACATGTGCATCTTAATCCATCTCTCCAAGTACATGGAGGACATACAAGGCCAGAAATCATATCCCAATCCTGGATATCATATAGATCCAACTCTCTAGAAATAGATCACAATAGTTGAAGGCAATACAAGTTTTCATATCAAAGCCCAATCAAACCCTAGCAACACCAAATAGAGTCCAACATCACTATTTTATTAAATCTGACCAGAATGATATTCTTGGAGATTTATATAACGAAAACATGAACAAGAATGAGGATCAGATGAGTAAATGTCTCTGGAATCATTGTAAGTTAGGGTGAGATCATTGTGCGCGCCTGACTTCGGTTCGCACTGGGTAAAAATGGGAAATTGGAGTCGCCACCGCCTGATGGGGTGCAGGCGGACACCTGGGTGCCTAGATTTTTCTATTAGGCTTGGTCTGCGGCTTTGAGATTCTAAGTAAGTTCTCGGTTGCGGTCTGGGGAAGTCCGTAGACACCCCAGTCCACCCCGTCAAGTGACGGGTCCCATAGGTTTCCCTGGTTTGAGTCAACTTTGGTCTCTCACTCACCCGATTCCTATTCCAGCGTGCACATTTGGTTAAGTCTGGTGGGACCGCCAAAGTGGTGTGGGTCCCTTTACTTGATTTTATCTTCTTAGCTTAAAGTGAAGTGAGTCTGATTGGGTGGGCCCACGGATCCCTTGGTGGGCCAAATGTGGCCCACATGTTCCTTGGTGGGCCTCGGTCTAAGCCTGAGAGGCCTTTTGGACTTTAGTTTAATTTGACTTGATTTTATTTGAAGTTTAAGTTGAGAATTAATTGATTTCCATGCAAAATGGGCCGGGAAGGCTTTGCGGGCCTCCGAGTGGGCCACACAATTGGTTGCCAAATGTTTTAAGATTATCTTGATTAGTTACGCCAAAATGGGCCAGGCTCTAGGCTTAGGGCCCTTTTACTTGGGCTTGGGCTTGGCTTGAAAGCCCAAGACTTCATGAGCTAGCGCTTGGAAGCCCTAATCTTTTGGTGAGTGGGCTTGGTGGGCCCGACAGGCCTTGCCCTTGGTCTCGGCCAAACCACAATTTTAAACCGTGTATGCATGCCCCTAGCTGGGCTTTTGTGGGCCTCCAGTAGGTTTGGCCCACTCAATTCTTTTAATTATCTTATATTTAAGCACAATTGAATGGTTCGGGTTGGGTGGGCCCTGTTGGAAGGCCCACTGGAAATCAAGCTAGACCGGGTGGTTTGAGTCCCATGTTGGGTTTCCAGGTGACCTGGAAACCCTATTGGTTCAGTTTGAAGAGGTCACCCACATCCAGTAAAATCACAGAATATACAGCACAGCAAATATATACAAAACTGACATTTATCAGAGGAGACCGGCTCACTATTCTGGGTCCAAGGGGAGGGACTTGGGGGGTGCGCGGCATGGTAAAAGGGCATTTTCGGGTTTTCAAAAATACAAGCAAATCAGCCTTAAAAGGGGGTGCACTGACCTCCGGGCGCTGGGCGCGAGGTCAGCGCGACCAAAATGGCAAAAAATACATCCACGCACGCGCTTGGCGCAAGCTCAGCACGAGCTCGGCAAACGCAAAGACGACCCGCGCGAGCTCGGTGCGAGCTCAGCGCATACCCTTGACGAAACGCGAATCTCTGTTTTTTGCTCAAGCTCCATAACTAAGTGGTTTTTAACCTCTGTAACAGCTTTCTGATGTTCCTTAGACTCCCAGAAGACACCTGAACACACTTCGAAATTAATCTAACCTAACTTCTCATCACGACTCAAATCTCTTCGCAAACCTCCAAATCCGAAAACAAAATACGAACAGGACTAAAGAAGGGAACTAATGAAGGGAAGAGGGGTTTACATTGGGGTACAAGAGATGAAGCGACCATGGGGGAACATGCTCCCCCTCCGAATCAAACGAGCCATATCAGTAAACAAAGTGCTAGAACAGAAAACACCATAACATGCTTGAGATGAGCTTATATGCCGAACAAAAAAGGTGATGGGAACATTACCTGGGTGTTTTAACACCCTTCTGAAGTGAGTGGGTAAGCTCCCTCTTGCAGCACCAAGCGTTGCCGGGGCACCTCCCTTCCTGCACCAACCGTGAGTCCTCCTTTGGATTCGATGAGGAAGCAGAGGAAACGAGCAACCGGGGGTGGAAAGGGCTTCGAGTGATGTGGGGTGGTTTTTTTTTGTGGAGGCAAAATGTGGCAAAGGAAAGCTTCGAACTAAGCAAGGTGTGGGGAGGACAAGCTCTTTGTGGGAAGAGCCAACACCCGAGAAAGACAACGAAGAGAGAGAGCTCTCCGAACAAAGGCCGAGAGCAAAAATCAGAAAAAGCCGAACCCTTTGCAAGAGGGTTGCCGCGGCTTTTATAGGAGAAGAAATGGGTGTTCGCTGGGTTTGGCGCTGAGCTCGTGCTGAGTAGCTGTCGCTCGACGCGAGCGACAAAATGATTAAAACATTTAATTCGGCCGCGGATTTGTCCGAAAAATCTGAAATTTAAGATTTAGTCCCTAGGATATTTTGAGAAAATATTATTTTATTTATATATTTTAAGACATTTGCATATTGGTCCCTAGGATCTTTTGAATGTTTTGATATTTACAGATTTGATCCCCGAGATATTTTCCTGCGCTACTTGCGACGTGTGCAGCTCTCTGCCACGTGCGCAGTTTGCCGGTTTCTGCTGTTCGAAAACTTTGACAGCTCACATCTTCTTCATCCAGACTCCGATCTGAGCAAACTCAATTGCGTTAGAACCGTATCAGAGTCTTCTATCCAATGGCATGGGGGTAAGCACCTGGTTTGGGGTTTAGCAGAAAGTCAAGTTTCGGTTCCCCTTCAAGTTTGACAGGCCTGCAGAACCTTTACCCGGACTCTGATTCCAGCAAACTCAGTTGCGTTGGAACCGTGTCGGGATTCTGTATCCATTGAGATAAAGCAAGGTAGCCAATTATCACTTGATCAAAAAGTCAATATTTCTCCCCTTAGGGTTTGACTTTCTGCCAGGGTTTTCATTTTCAGCACTTCCAAGGGTGCAAAAATAAGGTGCTTACAATCATAAAGTCCACTCTTTGACCATAAACTAAGCCTCTTTGGTGGTAAAGGTGGCCAAATAATTGGTATAAGCTCATATTATCAATTGGTCTCTGGAAACACCTTAGAAAAGGTCTCAGGAAGATGTTCCAAGTGGTGGATTCAAAATAAACTCAATTTACACCGGTTTGTAACCAATAGTGTGTCAAAATCCCACTTTAGTAAAACGTGCACAAAATCTTTATAAAATTGAATTTTAATGAACTTCCTGTGCCAGCACTTCCTAAATACCTAAAACATACTTCAACATAGGTTGGATTTGGTTAAAAATAATTCTATAATGGAGAACACCTGAAATTTGGGAAAATCTAAGTTTTATTGCCTTGGGCGCTCGTGCCTACTTCGGGCGCCCCATCTTTTGCTCTTGGGTTCAAACAAATAGGCAGGGCACCTGAAGGGGTGTTCAAGCCATCTATCAGGCGCCCAGGCCAAAATCCAGATCTTTACAGATTACGAAACAGCCCTGATTTTTGGGGTTTTTCTCTAAGGTTTCACTACCAAATCTCGATTTTATGCCTTTAAAACTTTGGGAATAACTTCATAAACATTAGAAGATACTTTTTAAATGTTTCTATAGCAATCTAACCTACAAACCATGACAAATTGGTTGGTGTTATTCAAATAACCTTAAAATACCCAAATCTGAAAGTTTAACTCTAGAGTTCAAATTTACAACAACTTAAAGCTCGAAAATCCTCCAGAACACCCAAGAATCACCATCCTACCATTTACAACTTGATCACACAAATCCAACAACAATATTCTTAGAATTGCATAAAACTAAACGAAGGTATATCTTTCGTTAAACAACGATTCTTCACAAACAGCGATTGAAAGGAGTGCTACTTACTTGTGAACGTGCAAATCCAAGCTGGAAACCTCCTCTCTCTTCTCCTTCCTTCTTCCTCTTCTCCGTGGTCATTTGCTCTTTTCCCTCTAACCCTCGTGAATGAAAAAATGAAGGAACCCATGGTTCTTTCATCTATTAATATATAAATCTATAATATTTAAGTAAACCACTTTAGATTAACCGAACCCCACTAAACCAACCCAACCTAAACAAATTAATCGGTTAACCTATTAAACTCCTAAACCAACTCAACTAAACCCACTAAATTTGATCTCTCTTCAAGCAAGATACTTCAATTGAATCAATTACACCTAAGCCACTAAACCGGTTCACTTAATCCAACAATTCAAACCAAAGGGTTTGTTTTAAATTGATGAAATTAATCGGTTTAAGATAACTTAATCTCCTATCTACTCTTAACTAAAATCACTTGAGAATCAAGGGTCTTACAAGGACTTAGCAGGTAAAGAATCTCAGACCGCATTGAATCAAAAGTATGAGAAGAGGGCAAAGAAACAAGAGAAACATAATAGAATTCAGTCCTGATTGCGGTCAGCAGGCTATCCAGAGAAGGATAAGGATTGAAATCGGATGAAGAAAGCAGTGCGTTGCCTGATACGGGTGTCGGAGGAACAAGCGAACTGACATCTTCCATTTCATCCTCTTCAGGTAAAAGCCTTACCTGTTCAGTACCGCCTTCAATTCCAGTCAAAGAGTTACTGATGAGCTCGCTAAGATGCTGCAAAAATCACTTCCAAGTGTAGAAGCTTATCAGTTATACAAGGGTAAGTCCCAAGGTCATTTTCCTCAGGGACATGGTGTTTAAAAGTAAATCCATGAAATAAAAAATGCTAAAAATACTAAATTTGACATAAGAGAAAAATAATCTGAACTTAAACAATCTAACTAATAAATTCTAACTATAGTACTCAAATTAACTAAACTAATCTCCTACACACATCAAATGAATTTATCTAGAACTAAATGCAGATGATAAAGTTTCTCAAATCAAACCACTTGTAATAACATGAAAGGAATTTTTAAAAGAAACATTCGACAAAATTAAACAATAGCAACAGCTAATTGCAAAATTAATCAAAGCTAAATATATATTTTTCTTAGAACAAAATAACCAAACATCTAAGCTACAAGTATTACTCATTCATGGATTGTACTTCTCTTTTTCTCAAATCTTCTCTCCTTCGGATACCAACTCAGTCATGAGGTTGGTATTCGGATGATTTAACAAATGTAGAACCAAACTCAAATCAACTAAGTGATATGGGTGAACGTTTTTGAATGGACACTAAGCACGGGGGTGCATGAGGGTCAATAAAGTGCAATGCAGGGTAGAAATTGTAGGGAGTCTTAGTAGATAGGGAATCTTAATAGATATGGAGTCTCAGTAGATAGGGAGTCTTAATAGATAGGGAATATTAGTAGATAAGTTAGCAGATATGGTCGTTGGGTATTGGATTGTGGAACGGGTTTCCTTAATTGTAGGTCTTCTCTATATATGTAATTAACAATGAACAATGAAGGATAGATTCTGTTTTCATCTCAACTTTCTTCTTCTCTTTTAGAGAAAAGCAGGAGGCAGATTCCCCTCGAAGTGAATCAACTATTTTCTTCTTCTTCTCTTTTGGTTTGCATCTGAAGTGTTTGTTTTCTTCAATATTGCTCCAAGAATGAAACAGGTACGTATCAAATTGGTATCAGAGCCAACAATCCCGGGAATGGCTGAGGGCACATGTTCTACAAAGATGGAGGATTCAGTGAAGAACCTTCAAGAAATATCAAAGCAACAGGGTCAGCAAATTAATGAACTTTTTCAGTCCTCTGATCAATAGAGCCAAAGGCTTATTGAACTTTACAACATGCTTTCAGCTATCAATCTTAAATTTGATCAGATAGTTGGTAGCCCAATGAAGGAGCATGGAGAGACATCAGCAAGATGATCTAGCAATGACCCATCTCCCATCGATGTTGCACATGGCTCAGGGATTGGGGGTGTGGGAAGCATACAAACCCGAACTATTCGGTTAGACTTTCCACGCTTTGATGGCAATGACCCCGCGGGATGGGTCTATCGAGCAGAGCAATTTTTCTCTTATCACCAAACCCCTGCAGATCAACACCTTCTCATTGCTTCATTCCATATGGAGGGAGAAGCTCTTCAGTGGTTTAGATGGTATCAGACGTTCCACTCTGATTTGTCTTGGAATGCTTTTGTTGCTGCCATCAACTCACGTTTTGGTCCTTGTGAGACACGGGAAAAATCACCGGGGTGATTCACCCTCCGTCAGCACACGGGCTCAACGTAAAAATGGGAGAGTCGCCACCATTCAGAATTTTGAGGTGAGAATGGACACCAAAAGATTCAAAAATGATCAAAAAGTTCTAAAAGGCAAATTCTAGAGTAAAAATAACTCTACTTGAAAATCAAATCCAGAGATGGGTAAGGGGATTAGATTATGAACGGGGAAAGGTGTTAGGCACCCCCATTCATCCACACAAGATGGTTGCCAAGTGTTTGTTCATGCAAAAAAGTAAGAAAGCTTGCTAAAATCATTGAAACATTGAAAAAGAATTAAACAAATGTGTGATATCTTCACATGAGAAATCCAAATGGATTCGAGATCCTCTTTTATGTCAATATCACTTCTGGAATATCAACAATAAATGGAAATCAAAGCAAAGATTGCACAAAGCCAAGTTGAGTTAAATCCGGAAAATTCTGTAAAAGCAAGAACCATTTGTCTTGAAATCATTCAAATCCAATTTAAATTGAATCAAACCAAATTTATTTGAAAGATTATGGTAAATAAGAGACTCATGCAAAATTTCAAGTAAATCCGGTTGAAATCCTAGGAGTTATGCCTCTTTTGAAGTTGCTGCTCGAGATGATTAAAAGTGACAAGTGGACAAGTTTGGAAAACCATCTAGAAAAATCGGCTCCATAGATATTCATGAAATTTGGTGTGATTGAAGTCTGTATAGCCATATTTCGAATGAAACTAGCCTCATACAAAAATTCATTCGGATATGCCTTGGGTGGTCTCCCGAACAGGCCCCGAAGATCACAGATTTACCCAGAAAAATGCTGATGAGCAGTTCTGAGTAAATCTGTTACCAACAGCACAAATGAAGTCAAAAAATTATGAAACCAATTGGATTTGAAAATAGACTCATAAAGGAGTGCCCAGAAACAAAAATCACTTGAATCGGATTTAAGACAAACACATGGCGCTCGGTCGAAGTGACAGGTTTCGTATTCGGATCTGAATTGACCTATCAACTTCGACAGAGAGGTGTCAAAAATCTGCCAGATAGAAATTAATGAAATTTGGTAGGCATAAACTAGACAGAAGCAGACTTCCCATGGTTCTTGAATCACTCCAAAATTCATCCGAACGATGAAGTTATGAGTATCCAAAGTCAGGGTACAGTTGCTGTCAAGTTAAGCCTTTTTTGAATAAAACCAACTCCAAATAGTGATAAAGTGTGTGTGATCCGTGCAAGATTAATCAAAATCCTTTGAAAATCATTTGAAAACATTCCAGAATTGCTTGGGGCTATTTATTTCAGATTTATCACAATAAACGCAATAAATCCGAAATATGAGCCTATCCCACCGAAATCACGTGCTATGTGTGTGTAAGTGTAAAAATCATTCCAACAACATAGCAAAGATAGCATGCATTCATAGCAATCAAAATAGGGTTCTAAAACAACCTAGGGTTCCGTTCCATTATCGTTTCCCTTAGTTCTCTCTCCCCGTTAAACACGGTTCTTCAAGATAATCTTTGGGTACTTTGAATATGAAACGGTTTGCATAGAATCACAAGGCTTATAGCATGCATTTAGATCAATAAAAAATGGTTCTAGAACAACCTAGGGTTCCGTTCCATTATCGTTTCCCTTAGTTCTCTCTCCCCGTTAAACACGGTTCTTCAAGATAATCTTGGGGTACTTTGAGTATGGAACAGTTTACATAGATGCAAAAGGCTTATTCAAATAGGTTCTAGCACTAGGATCAATCCCCAGTCTCGTTTCTCCTAGATCCCACCTTCACGTTTTACGGCTAGGGGGAGTCTTGAGATACTTTGAGCCGGGGAAAGGTTTTCATACACACATCAAAGCCTTATTCTACAGAAAGGTAGAAGAAGAGATCTAGATCTAGAAATGTAAAAACAAAAATTAAAAAGAGGTTTGAGGCTTACCTGGGTTCTGGAAGCACTTCCGCAGCGGTTTCCCTCTTCACTTGGAGCTCTTCTTGGCAAAAGTTCTTGGCAAGAATTGATGGCCATTTGCTTAAGGAGGAGCCTCCTATTTATAGGTAAAGGTTAGGGTTAGGGTTGGTGAGGTGGTAGACACAACATAAGGTCCATAGCCCACCAACCTTAACCCTAAGGCTATTTCCGAGATTTCCACTCATTTAATGAGGGATATGATGGTAAAAGGTGAAAGCTCTCGGAAAACCCTAATTTTGAGCAAAACTTATGTATCCGACATATCAGGCTGGATACACAAGTGCCTTAATGTATCCGGCATATGATGCCGGATACACTAAAGCCTGCATGTATCCGGCATATTCCATTGGATACGAAGAAAGGCACTTGTATCCGACCTGAGTTGTCGGATACAAGGAAAAAACTCATTTTCTCAAATTCTGTGCTGGCTTTCAAGGAGATAATTATTTTTGATGATTATTGGTCATTTTGACTGTGCAATTTGGGGTGTCTACAGTCCTACTGAGTATGAGGATCCTGCCGGTGCTTTAGCTAAGTTGCGACAAACCTCAACTGTTCGTGATTATCAAAGCCAATTTAAGCGCTTAGCCAATCGCACACACCACCTCCAAGAGGACTTCCTGGTAAGCTGCTTTGTCTATGGCTTGAAAGATGACATTCGTCTTGAAGTACAGATGGTCAACCCGACCTCTCTAACCACTGCCATTGGATTGGCCCGTTTACAAGAAGAGAAGCTCATCATACGTCAGAAGCAAGAACAATTTGATGGCACTTGTGTAACTGTTAGTAGTAACACAAACAACATGTCTTCAACTCCACAGTTGGTGAAGTGTATTTCCTCTCAAGAAGCAAGAGAAAGGCGTGAAAAGGGCTTGTGTTATTATTGTGATGACAAGTATAAACCAGGTCACCATTGTAAAAATCCTCGACTCTTTGCCATTGGTGGGGCGTTGATTGATGAAGATGCTACCTGGGAACAACATCAAAGCTTGATTGAGAAGTATCCACCTTGAGGACAAGGTGAAACCAAGGGAGGGGCATTGATATGGGTGAACGTTTCTGAATGGACACTAAGCATGGGGGTGCATGAGGGTCAATAAAGTGCAGTGCAGGGTAGCATTAAAAAGGGTAGAAATTGTAGGGAGTCTTAGTAGATAGGGAGTCTTAATAGATAGGGAGTCTCAGTAGATAGGGAGTCTTAATAGATAGGGAGTATTAGTAGATAAGTTAGCAGATATGGTAGTTGGGTATTGGATTGTGGAACTGGTTTCCTTAATTGTAGGTCTTCTCTATATATGTAATTAACAATGAACAATGAAGGATAGATTCTATTTTCATCTCAATTTTCTTCTTCTCTTTTAGAGAAAAGTAGGAGGCAGATTCCCCTCGAAGTGAATCAACTATTTTCTTCTTCTTCTCTTTTGGTTTGCATCTAAAGTGTTTGTTTTCTTCAATATTGCTCCAAGAAAGAAACAGGTACGTATCACTAAGCTACCTAATGAACCTCAAAACAAATCTACGTTATGCTCTCAAATAGATAAACCCAATTTATAATTCAAGTATCCACTGTGCTAAGTATCAACAATGGATCAAGAATTAATTTGAAGAGTCTTTGCAAATCTGTTAACAAATGCCTTGAAGTTCATAAGGATAATCAAATACAACCTATGATAAGATGAATAAGAGAGATACAATCCACTTCAGAGCTCCACCTGAGCTTAGAAATGCACTCACTCACACATGGTGTTGGGCATGACCCATTCGGCCATCACAGATTCCATTAAATAAAAGAAATAGTTAAGAGGAAGAAATTGCAGAGAAAAAAATCTGGAAGCTATTCTTTAATCAACACTCAATCCTTAAACCAATCCCAAATCGTGCCTAACAGAAAACAAAATAGAAACCAGCTAATATAATGTTCACACAATCTGCCGAGAAGAAAATTACAAAGTAAAACTAATTGCTAAAAGTGTAAAATCAAACCAATCTTCTACTCTCTATGCTTGGATTATCCTGACAAATCTCCAATCCCAAGTGTTGAAGAAGAGAATTCATACGGATCATCCAATGCAGAAATCACAAAAGTCGATTGATAAAATGGAAATAAAAACAAAGTATCTCTGAAAATACAGCAAAAAAAAACCCCAAAAACGAAAATCCCTTCCTCCTTTTTCATCTGCCTCCTGCTCCAGCTCAATCCCCCTTTTTCCTCCACGAATATTCCTCCTATCATGCCCTTTGCTCTCCATTCGTCCATCTCCAACGGCCCTGACAGGTCGTTAGCCTCCCTAGCACAAAGCCAATATTTGGCTTCTTTTCCTTTCCTCATTTACCCCCAAAATTACACCAGAAAATTCTCAAGGCTATCCCATTTCACATTAAGCACACTTTCCATGCACAATTAAGCCTGAAAAGCTCAATAAAAATTCAATTCAAAGCTTAGGCCACCAACAGAAATCAATTAATTATTAAGCAATTGTAAAAGGATTTTTCTGTATTTTTCACCTCAATAAGTGGCTTAAATATACAATTTAACCACTCAATCAGTTACCCGGAAGAATATCAGTCTTGGGGGAAACAACAAGAGCGGTCGCTTCTACAGCCGAAGGAACAAGCTGGGAATCTTCTCTCTCAAATTCAGTCTCTACAGCTTCAAAACCAGGCGGTAGATCCGGAGAGGAAGTTCCAACAGGCGAGTCACCGGGAGACGAAGTTATAGGAGGATCATCAAAGGAAGGCGCAGAAGTATCTCCGATAGAACTACTAGGAGAACCCTTGGTAGGATTAGATGATTCCAGAGGAACTGTGGGGCCCGCCTGATTTGATGAAGAGAGGGGAATGACAGGAGCAATGCTAAGAGGGATGATGTCTAAAACGGCCGGTGCAAACCGCACCATAAGGGGTTCTAAAGCACCAGCAAGGGGAGTGGCCAAGTTTGAAGAACTTTCACCCTGAGGAAAGTAGAAAATGGATGAAGAGAAGAAAAGAAAATAAAAGCTTACCTTTTCTAATCGGGGATGCTTTAGAGAAGAAAGTTCACTATCATTGGAAGGGCATGCAACAACAGCCACTATTTCCATCGGTGAAGGAACCCTTGCTTTACCTGCCAGAAAAGAAGCATTATGAAACCATAAAATTCAGAATGAAGGAAAGTACAAAAAGAAGACACACCATTCTTAGTTGGTGGAGGAAAAGGCCTCAGAAGATCCAGCCTCTCGAGATATTCCCTTTCTTGATAACGGTAGATTTCTCCCCAAGTATAGCTCCACCATACTGAGAAGTCTGAGCACAAATTAGGAATGGTGGGAATAAAGGGGAAATGAAATTCAGCAGCCATCGCAGTATACTGATCAGAAATGCAAGCAACTTCATCCTTAGAGGTGACATCTTGGTCAATGGAGGTAGTCTTGATCGAAAACAGCTGGTTGAAATCAAGATTGGGTATCCCCTGAGAACAGTGGAACTGCTGACTAACACAATTCGGTAGATAAACTTTGAAACCTGGCCTTTTATTGATGGCTGTCACAGAGTAGTTTAAATTCTGGGCCAATAAGAAGCTGGCCCAGATTAATTGCTGCTCGTCAGTTAGTAAATCATTCATGGAAAGGAGGCCGGGCGCATCCTCAGAGACTGTGAAAGGAGGATCGGGATAATGTTCGAGAGTGAAAAAGAAATGAAAACAGTCCAAGACAGAGCAGTCAACAAGATTACCATCCAGACATGCGTGACCAAGGTACTCGGAGCGTAAAGGGCGCTTGACAGGAGTAAAGAACCAAGTTGGGAAATCTGGTATAACCAGAATTGAAGGAACCATAGTGGACCTCCAGAACTTTGGAAGTTGCTCTGGACAAGGTCTTGTAAAGAACGATACAAGACGGACAGAAAATAGGGAGCAATAGCAATTTGAGAGTCCACCATGACCAGCCTAACCAATGAGAAATACTCACTAGTAACCCCGTCGGCTTTGGAACAAAAGACAAAGTTACAAAAGAAATAGACGAGGAAAAAGAAATGGTCTTTGTCTGAATTAGAGCGGAACTGGGCGCAGTCCTTAATATAGGACCGGTAAGAAGGATGGAGGGTTATCCTTGTAGTTTTCTTCTTCTTTTACTTGATAAAGATTTTCCTCGGCAAATTATGAAACACGCCGAGATCTGACATGCCGTACCTGACTTCATGACCAATGGGACAGAGACCGGTGATAAAACAAACATCCATCACAGTGGGGGTCATCGGTCCACAAGGGAAATTGAAGGTATTGGTCTGAGCATTCCAAAACAAGCAAGCCGCATACAGCAAGTTTGGTTGAATTGGAATATTACGGCATGAGAAATGGATCATATCATAAATACCTGTCTTCCGCCAGGTTTCCGAGTAACGCCCTTCTAGACGACCAACCCATTCCCACCATCTGGCGTGTACGACCGGCCAGCTCCTGTTGGGGAAGCTTCCGAGAGGGTTTTCACTGTTAAAAGGAAGAGGTCCCTTCATTTTTGTGTTCAGAACATCAAGAGGAGCATTGCGGGCATCAAGAAAAGGGCCGACGACTATCATATGATCGTAGACTTCAAAAGGAGTATTGTGAGGAATAATGGTGCCTGCCATGGAAAAGGAAAGGGAGAAAGAGAAACAGGTAAAAGAAAATGAAGGATGCAAAATTACCAGGGTTAACTTAAATAGACAGAGTTGAAGGATGGAGCCAAAGGGATCGCAATCATCCCGATCGTGGGGAAATGGTGAAAAGATTTCGAATCGTCCGTTTAAAACAACGGGATAAAAATTTTGTAAGGATAAATACTTACTCATCACACTGGCAGATGACGGCGTAATAAGTAAGTAGGGGGCAATGTTTACACCCTCCATAGACCAGCAAGTAAGGAAAGGCCACGTGGCATTTACATGGCCTTATTCAACCAGATAGGCCACGTCAGCATCCACATGGGCTAGACACTTAGCCAAAGCCACCTAAGCACATAAGACAACTGCGCTCCCACGATTTGAAGGATGATGTCGCCATCAACACAGGATTGACGGACAATGTGGATGAGCAACAACGGACAAGAAAGTTATTAGTTTATGAACGTGGCAAAGAGGTTATCTCACATGAAAAGAAACAGTGTTCATGCAAACATGGGCCGGTAGCAACCGTCAGAATCCAGTTATAAAACACACAGACTCAAAGAGCTTGAGGACGACCTCCACTCAACCGCAACCAGTTATTATGATTATAACTCGATCATCCGTGATCACTATCCAGTCTCCTACACCCAAACTCTAGCAAGAAGGGATAATCTAGGACTTCTCTCATTGCTCCTTGTCACAGTGACACTTCAGCCTACTAGTTACTCCAGTTAAGGTAAAGACCCTGCCACCAGCAAGGAGGTTGAGGCCACCCCTGACTTCTAACCTTGTACTCCGATTACAACTACAGGGTTACGAGCAGCTGGTGTCGAAACCATCTTTAGTCAAGCAAGGCGATTGCCAAAACAATGGCTAAGTAGTATCCCTGGGTGAATCCTCAAATTGACTTCGTTAGTAGCCGCCCCCTGCTCCTTTTTCCTTATACTCATTTTCCAGTTGGTTTTCTTTTTTTTTATTTCCTTTTGAGTTACTTGAGGATTTGTTGTAATCAACGATTGCATTTTGGGCGACCGATACCTGAATAAAAATACTTCTTTATCATTTACGGTTGCTTTCAAACATGAACAAGAACCCAAACGAAGACCGAACCCCTAGTCTTCATTCTATCGTCTAATCCATTTTATTACAAGTGACTTGCAGTACAGCTAGACCGACGTCAGTTTAGATCCGGAACATGTGCCCGGGGTCAGGATCCGACCTGTATCATTGTATCGAAAGATACTAGCACGCCCGTATGAAGACACATCATCCCCACGGCCACATGTCACGCTAGGACCAATTTGGGACCAACAGTAATTTTCTGCTTTTCAAAAGATCTTTTGTTGAAGCAAAGCTATTTGCTAAACTTTTGCTTTTGCTTTGCTGCTAAGAAGCAAAAAAGTATGTTTTGTAACTACAGTAGCATATAAATTGCTTTTATGCTATCATACAAAACTACTGTAAACAGTTGATACATTCTACTTAAAAATATACTTGACGTATATTGTAACGAGTTGAGCAATAATCGGGTCAGTTCAAGTTGAATTTGTTTATTGGTGGGTTGGGAAAACCAAAACCAAAACCAAACCCAACGCGCCAATAATCGGGTTCAACCCACCAACCCGATTAAAATTTTTTATTTTTTAATTATAAAAGAATACAGCAATAGATAATAACATGAATTGGTGATACAATTTAGGGTTAAATGGGTCATTATCAGGTTAAACGGGCAATTATTGAGTTAAACGGGCCATTATCTAGTTAAACGGGCCATTATCGGGTTAAAAAGGTCATTATCGGGTTAAACGGGCCATTATTGTGTTAAACGGGTCATTATCGGGTTGAACGGATCGTTATCGGGTTAAACGGATCATTATCGGACTAGATTCGAGTTGACCCGAATACGAATGGGTTACTAAATCCCCAACTTGAAGCCGACCCAACTATTACATGGGTCAACCCGAACTTGTTTATTCGGGTTGGATTGGACATGATGGGTCAATTTTTTCCCAGTCTAGTTTCTTTGTCAAGGGTTTTAGAAGCAAGAAAGTAAATTTATGGTTAAAGTGAGAAGCAACATTTCTATGCTTCTCTTGAAAAGCAATGAAATTGCTTTTTTGCTTCTTATAAATTGGTTCATATGTGCATAACCAAATAGCACTTTTGCTTTCGAAAGCAATTTTTTACTTTCAAAAGCAAAAATAACACTTCTGAAAAGCGTTACCAAATGATACCATAGTCTTCTAAGTCTTCAGTTGTACCTTCATTATTGGATACCCAAATTGGCACGTCATCTCCAAGAGTATCTGAAAACAAAATCTTTAAAAACCGGAATGAGATATAAAATCCCAGTAAGCAGTAACATGCATGCTAGAACACGGTCCATAGGTTTTCAAAATCCTTTTCATGAGGTATAAACGATAAATCCAAATACTAATAACCAAGAAATATTGCATAAAATCCAAAACCACATGTTTCCAATGCAAAAGCAATAATTAGTATCAATAATATTCACACAGAGCAAACCACACAATTGTGACATCACATGAATCATATAATAAGACCTCTTTGAAAAGTTAAGACCCATACCAATTGCCATCTTACGTTTTATGTTGGTGTAGATACACAAACTATAACATAGAGGAGCACCCACCTAGATACAAGGATTAAGGTTGGCAAGTACAATCCAATCAACAAGAAAGAACTTTCCACTGAGATACACGGCTAGAAAGTGGATTGTTGCAGCTCAACCAGATACAGGAAGGTCTCACCAAGATACATGGTGGAAATGCATAAATGGACATGAGGTTAACTAAACAAAAAATGACTCATTTCACTATGTAGCTAAAACTATGGATCCATAATGAGCTAAGCCCACTAGACACAAAGCAAAACATCACTAATATCCAAGATAAAACTGTAAAACCCCGATATTTTCTACATGATTTTATTATTATTTATTTGGACAAATAAACTTAATGAGTTGTGTGTATGTAGAGAATCTCGGTGGGAGAGTATGTACAGAATCATAGGTTTTCAAAAACTCGTTGAGCGACAATGTAAATATAGCAAGTATAAATACTTAAGGAAATTAGATTTGTAGGTTTTCGCAATACTCGCATACCTTGTGTTGAAGGCAATTTCGGCTATTGATCTAGGGTTTTGGGAGAGAAGAATACTATGAGTTTTTCCTGCCAATCAGAGTGTTCGGAATCAAGGTTTTCAGAAGAAAAACCTCTTGTGAACAGAGGAGCAACTGGGTGTTGATTTCAAACAGACGAGCGACTGGTTGGTGATCGACTGTGGGTTTTACTGTTCCAGTAGTTGCTGTTGCAGGGATTTGAGCATGCAAGAGGTGAGTAGCATCGTTTTAATCTAGGTTTTGGCTTTAATCAGTGAGTTTAGTCGTATTGCATAAGTTTCTGGAAAATACAGTTTCGAGCGTGAGTTTTTTGGAAGGATTTTTAGAGATAAATATTAATGTGTTTAGAATAATTTCGAAACCTGTTTAAACGTCTCTTGGGGATAGTAGAAGGTTAGAAAATTTGTTATAGAGATCAAAAACTCAGTCAGCTATGGAGTTTTCGCATTAACAGAGAGTTGAAATTCGTAAGGGGTGTCCGTCGGGTTGGCGCCTACCTAGCACCAACTAGTTTAGTCAACGCGAGAATTAAAAATAGTTCTCGCTGAGCTCGCACCCATCTCGCGCCGAGCGGTTTAGTTAAGCGTAAGACTGATTTTCCTTATCGCCAAGCTCGCGCCTATCTCTCGCCTAGTTATTTTTGAGTTAGTGCGACGTGTATATTGTATGACTAAGTTCTCGCCAACCTCGCACCAAGCGCTAGAGGTCAGCGCAACCCCTAATACTTTGCCGAAATGGGTTTTTGATCAAATTAAGCAAGAGTTTGATATTTGAAGGTTTCAACCACTTTGCCAATGACTTGTTTAGGATCTTAGAAATACTATTTCCTGTTCAAACACCCTGAGATTATTAAGTGGAATTTTCTGGTAATCCTTAGGAGTTTCCAAGGTGAATTTTAAGGGCTATCGGTAGGTGATGTTATTGTTCCTAACACTAGGAGTTCATGATTTATTTCTCTTTTGTTATACACTTGTACTTGATTGAGAATTGATTTAACCTGATTTTACTTGATTGAAAGTTCTGAAATGTATTTATAAAGATTCTCTTGGTGTGAGTAAATGGGTTATTACAACTGGTCTTGTGTTATGATATTTGAGTAAATACTGAAAGTACATGAGGTACTTGTAAGACCCCGAATTTTCAGTAAATAAATAAATAATAATTACTTATGAATATCTTGAATGTCAATATATTTGTCAAAATAACTTAGAGAATAAACTTGGAAATTTCGGAATAAATTGAATGGGTAGATGTGAAAATGTTAAGAGAAGGGTATTTCGGTCAATTCACATTAATTATCGGTAAATAATTAAATACATTAATTAAAATTTGTTATTAGACTTGAGAAATAATAATAGATTTAAATTGGGGTTTAGATTGTCTATTAGCCATGATATTTAAAGCTTAGTAATTGGAATAATGGCGTATTGGTAGTTATACTTGATTTGAAACCTGAAGTCGAGGCGAAGAGAATTTTGTTGAAGGATATTAATTATAATTGTAGATGATCACACTGATAGACGAGATCCGGAGTTTGACGCAGATCTGACCGTTGGATCGTGAGATATCAAGGAAAGAGTGGATTAACGGTCCTTATTAAGTCTAATGGATGGGTACGTATGGAACCTGACCCTAGGGAGATGCGTGGGATCAGGGAAGAATAAAATAGGGTTTAATGTTTTTAGTTTCATTCGTAGGGTGTCTTGGGCGTTGAAGTTTGGGGTTGCGGCGGAAGAGAAGAAGAACGAGAGAGAGAAAGGGAGACCGAGAAGGAGGAAGAGGCATATCTCTGGTTTCTCATCATTCCTGGAACATCTCTTGCCTGCGAAGAGGAGAGGAAGTCTCTGGTTGGAAGAAGAAAGGATCGTGAGCGGACGGAGGTAGGTAGCACCGTTTTCTCGTTCGTTTTGATTTCCTGCAGTTTATTCGATTCGATTGCATGATTTATGGTTATATAAGTATGTAGATAGATTGATTGTATGCTTATATGAATGTTAGAAGCAATTTGAATACAAAAAAATTAGTTTTCGAAACTCCGTTCGTCGTTTTGGTTAGAGCGCCGAGCTCGCCTGCACTCAGCGCTCCCAGGCGATGTTCGGCGTTCGTTGAAAAATTTCGAGCGCCCGAGACCGCCGAGTGACGGACGATCGGCGCTCCTTTTATTTATAACGACATACGCGTAACGCTGAAGAGCGCCAGGTTCATCTATCGGAGCGATCTTAGGCGATCAATGAAAAAAACGAATTAATGGCTTGTAATGATTACAAGCCTAAACCTTAAATATTTTTATATACTTTAATGAATTAAAACCCAAACGTAAATACTTCCATCTTACTTTATTGAATTAAACTAAACTCTAAATACTTTCATATGCCTTTTTGACCCTCACCAAACTTTAAATAAATTGAAAAACTTAACCTAAACATACTTAGATTTGTTTACGTACATGACTCTTTCACTAAACCTAAACTTTAACAATTTTTGATAATTTAACCGTATATTAATTAAATCTTAATACTTTAAAAACCAACCACATATATTATTAAACAGTTGAATATTAATTAATACATTATTAGAACCGCACTTTAGCGTGCGTGTTATGCGTTCAACTTTCGATATAATTAAATACCTGTTTAACACTAAATCAGGATGTCACGTTAAACTTATTTTTATATACTGAACAAAATATTATGATTAATAAACTGGGGAACTGTTTAGAACCGGACCTTGAACATGAACCTAATATGTTATAAATAATAATGGAATTGAGAACTATCTGTGATGGCTTGGTGGCCAGTTTTATAAATAACCTGCTTGGTGGCAGAGATACCCGCTTGGTGGCGGAGACCCTAACCTGCTCGGTGGCAGAGATACCCGCTTGGTGGCGGAGACCCTAACCCGCTTGGTGGCGGAGACCCTAACCTGCTTGGTGGCAGAGATACCCGCTTGGTGGCGGAGACCCTAACCTGCTTGGTGGCAGAGATACCCGCTTGGTGGCGGAGACCCTAACCCGCTTGGTGGCGGAGACCCTAACCCGCTTGGTGGCGGAGACCCAACCCGCTTGGTGGCGGAGATACCCGCTTGGTGGCGGAGACCTTACCTCCTACGGGAGAGATTCATTACCTCCTGTGGGGCAGATGTATTTCCGATGGATTGCATCCTACAGGAGAGATACCTCATGTGGGGGAGATGTGATTATGCGTGATTGCATCCCACATGGAGGATGGGTGTGTGAGTTACCACTGGAAGGTGAGGAAGCTATCTCCTACGGTAGAGGTAGATGCTAGGTGTTCACATCCTGCGGTAGAGTTATGCTGTCTCCTGCAGCGGGTACCTGTAGTCTTAGAGATGTGCATTCTCCTGCGGAGCTTGTGTGGATACTACGTGTTTGCGTTCTATGGTAGAGATAGGCTACTACCTGAAGGTTGGCTTTTATTACTGATATGATGATTGATTCTCAGGATGATGGATTGTTTATTTAAAAAGGAAATATTGAAATGCCATAACTGAATAGAATTGCTATGATTTAAGGAGAACTGTTAAAATGGAATATTATGGAATCACGAATAAAATGTGGAACTGCTCTTAAGAAGACACTACAGAAAATAAACCAGAAATCATGGGAATGTGAAATATAATACATTGTCCTTTAAATTGAAATGAAACACACCTGATTAACTTCTTTTAAATTCGGGCATTGATTAAATGTTTGTTTTATCGTGATTATTCGTTTATCTCATTGACTGTAATTACTCGCCTATTTTACCGTGCATGAAACCACTGTTATTTTCTATATGTATAAACTATTTCCTCATGCATAGTGTTACCTACTGAGATAGTTGTATCTCACCCCTACTTCATATTCTACTTTTCAGGTCATCTTGGAGAGGACGCCACGGGTTAGACAGATAGTGGGTTGAAGTCTAGAAATTCCATATGAAAAGAGTAGGATAATTTTATATAGTTGTATTTATTTTATTGGAATCATAATAGATTATTTGGTAGGATATTAAGAGTTAGTTAATTTGTAGTTGCCTTCCATTTGATTAATTGATGTAATAGGGAGATTCAGTTTCTAATAAATGATTTAAGCTTCCTAGCACTCTGATAAATCTTAGTTCTTTATTTCCTTATATTTGAACTGACTGTAATGTACCACAAGTTAATGCCTTGATCCGAGTCAAAATGAAAAAAAAAGAGACCCGGATTCGGGGCGTTACAGTACTGTTCTGGTCCAGAGGGACAGGTGGTGAGTTGTGTTGTGTTATACATGATGTTGAACATATTGATTTATTGTGATGTCAGAGTTGAGATTATACGATGGTTTTCTGTTTTGGTTTAGCTTGTCCTGGATCCATGCTTAAGCTTAGTAATGTGATGGTATTGTTGGTTGTTGTAATTGCATGGCCTTGTGTGTTGCCACGACTGGTGTGGAGCAGCCAGAAACCCTGAGTAGACCTGGTTGTCAATGCCGAAACCCGGGGAGTAGGCCGGCATTGGATGACGAAACCCTGAGTAGGCCGTCATTTCAGACTTTCCGAAACCTTGAGTAGGCCGGAACTGTGTACATGGAAGTGTCGAGTGTCTACTTGGCATGTTAATTTAACAATTTAACAATAGTCATGACATTGACCATTCAAAGTGTTGTCGGAGTTGTTGTTGAAATGTGATTGGAAACTATTATTGGTTTCTGGATTTAAACTTGGAAATTGTCTTGGTTGCTTAATTGTACTGGTTATTTATCGATGCATAATTTGAACTGTTGTTAACTATTTTCTGCATGCATATGCTACTCGCTGAGATATTTGTATCTCACTCTTTTGTTTTTGTTTTTTTTTCAAATACTCGAGGTAAGGCGACTACTGGGGTAGATCCGACTGAGACATATAGGGAGGAAGATTACTATTACATACCTTAGACCTGTAAGTTATTTTTGAATTGACACTTTTGAATTAATTAAATTTTGGAAGTGTAATAAAGTAGTTCGAGGTTGAACCATTTGATCTTAATTAAGTTGAATATTGAATTCTTAGATAAATTATGATTGTGCACTCTAATATGGTTTAGTTTAGATGATTATCCAGCAATCACAATTCTTTAAGATCCTTACCTAACACTCCGTGAGAAGTGTTATACCTTTATTGAACAACACGGATCCGGGGCGTTACAAAAACCAAGCGGTCCAAAAATGCCAACATAATATAGAACTCACTCCAAGATACATAGAGGAACCCAAAATTTCATCCCAAGATACATGGGAGAGCAAAATCCTTAGTACAAGACACATGGGGATGTACCAAATTTACCGCTAGATACGCATGTGTAAAAATAACCCACAAGATACATGTGGAATCAGAATATTCATGAATGAAATCATTATTACTTCATAAAAACTATAAACTCATAAATCATAAATTTTTAATCAGTGACCAAAACCTGTTGTATGTCTATTTGAATAATTCCAAAAATCAAATCATATTTAAAAACATCTCAAAAAACTGTATAATTCAAATAAAAGTGATAAAAATACCTTTTAGTCCACCAAATCCACTACTCTAGGCTAAAACCACCTAATTCCCCCAAAATGTATCCAAAATCATTCCTAAATTTTATAAAATCATTTGGCCAGTGAAAACCACTTTAAAATCTTATAATCTTGTTGGCAAATGAGTTGTGATTGCATAAAAAATCATTTTAAAATTATATGGGTTCTGATGCTTGAGCTTTGGTCGAGTGTCAAGCCTAAATCTAAGTTCTAAGGTAGGGCACCTAAGTTGTAATATCCTAGAAATTTGCGTAAGGGTAGTTTAGTAATTTTCTAATTAACATAATTATTCAAATAAGATAATTAGATAATCGTTAAAGGTCTTGTTTTTTTAATCTAATTTCCTATAAGCGAAGGACGTTTCATTCCTATACTTTTTTAATATAGGAATGATTAGAAAATACCTTCATACTTTTTAGAAAATACCTTCGTACTTTTTATAGTAGTTTAAAGATCTTGGAAAATACCTTCATGGTTTAGAGGTCTTAGAAAATACCTTAGAAAATACCTTCATCGTTTAAAGGTCTTAGAAAATACCTTTGTACTTTTTATAGTAGTTTAAAGGTCATACAAGAGACCTTTGTACTTTTTATAGTAGTTTAAAGGTCTTGTTTCTTTAATCTAATTTCCTATAAGCGAAGGACGTTTCATTCCTATATTTGTTTAATAGCATTGTTTTATAAAAGCATTTATCTTGATTGCATGGGATCGAAGAAATATGATATATCTTTAATTAGGATTCTAAAACGTAATAATGGATTGTTATCAAGGAAAAATATATTTTTAATCTGGATTCTAAAATCATAATAATTTTTTTTTCTAAATAATAATATTAGGATTCTTATTAGAAATATATCTTAATATAATATTTATTGTATTTATTAAATTAGGATATTTTGATACTCTCTTCCAATTAATAAAACTGAAAAATTGTAAATAAAATATATTTTTTAATATCTAATTAATATGAGATATTTTTTGTTTTTTTATTATCTTATTTGAAATTAAGGTTTTAAGAAAGGATATTTTAGGGATGTGAAAGCGAAAAAAACTTAAGGTCATTTGTGCTTTTAATAGTTTTTTAACTTTTAATTTTAATTTAATTATAATATAATTATAATATTTTTTAATAATTATCTCAATATCTAATATTAGTTACTTCATATGTGTTTTTTTTTAAATATGGTATTTATGGCTCGCTTATGTGGTTTAAGGACTCTAAAAAGAGAGAACCGTACATTATCAAATATTATCTATTTTAAAAAATTATTGCTTGCAAATAAATTATTTTAACATGGGACTAAAAGGGCTTGTGGGGTTTTAGGACTGTAAAAGGAGAGAATTGTAAGATATATAAAAATTAAATTAAAGCTAAGGAAAAAAGTCAAATATTATCTATTTTAAAAATTAATGATTTTAAATAAATTATTTTAATGTGGGCCCCAAAAAGGCCATTGGAGAAAGAAAGGGATGTCCACGTGGGGGAGAGATAATGTGGTGTTTTAGGACTCTGCTTTACTATATACTAGTAGGGTGCATGTGCAGTATTGCATGTATGGAGAAAAGGAAGGGATAAGGGAAGAGGTAGGGAGGAACATTTTGCAATTGCTTAGGTATTAAAAGAATTGAGACAATTATGACTATTATATCCTTTTATTAGGGAATCTTAACAATGAAGTGTAAGGGCATGTCGGGGAAAACACACATATATAAAACCTGGCAACCTTCCCAAGGGGGTTCCTCTGTTATATATAGTACCGCATGGTGCTATTAGAAATTGTAATTGAAGTTAATTGTTTAAATAGGAATGTATAAATTGTAATTGAAGCTACTAACTTTAAATGATGAAATAACATAAAATAAACAAAGAAGGGATATACTGCAAAGTATTATAAAGCACTTAACATTGCACATAACACATGAATGGTACCAATGAAAATTAATAATAAAAAACTAAATGATTAAATAACATAAAAAAAAGCAAAGAGGGAATATATTACAGAGAATATAAAAACTGAACAAAAATGAGAAAGGAAGCGCCATGATCAGTGATGGGAGGGTTAAACAACCACATTAAAGTTAAGCAAATATTTTATGAAAGGGTGGTATGCAATGACAACCCATGAAGGGGTCCACAACCACGATACCCCTTGTGTCATCTGTTACAACCAAATGCCCTCAAGAATCCTATGATAAGAAAGAATTTAATAGAGAAGAAGAGAAGGACGAGAGAGAGAGAGAGAGAGAGAGAGAGAGAGAGAGAGAGGAAACTTGCTTTTTAACTCCTTCCTTATTTGAAAATAATCTCGACTATTTATAATAGTCGTACAAGGCTAGGAAGGATACCCAGATAACAACAACACTAAAAACCCTCCTACTAAAGATAAAGACTCCTCCTACTAAAGATATAAAGACTCCTACTATGGATAAAGCCTTAACAGTTTAACTAAAACACAATTATCCTACTAAAGCTAAAGATCAGCATCCACAACCACATCCACAAAAGTTGGTTGCCGCACATATGCTTCCTCCCCCCTTAAGGATCCTTGTCCGCAAGGATAAAAATCTAGATATGACCAGGCAAACTGCCACTCATTTTCCCAAGTGGCGTCTTCAACTGATGCTCCTTGTGTAACACCCCGGATCTGTGTTGTTCAATAAAGATATAACACGTCTCACGGAGGTTAGGTAAGGATCGTTAAACAATTATGATCGCTGGATAATCATCTAACTATAACCTATCAGAGTGCACAATTTGATTCATCCAAGAATGTAACATTTAGAACTTAACTAGAATCATATGGTTCAACCCCCAAATAGACTTTAATTCACCTCAAATATTCAAAGTACTCAAATTCGGAACAAGATAACCTACAAGTCTAAGAAAGGTAATAGTAATCTTCCTCCCTATAAGCCTCAGCAGGATCTACCCCAGTAGTCGCCTCACCACGAGTATCTGAAAATCAAAACAAAACAACAGAGTGAGATACGAATATCTCAGCGAGTAGCACATGCATGCAGAAATAGTTAATCACAGTTCAAAGCTATGCATCGATAAACATTCCGTACGATTAAACAACTAACATCAATTTCAAGTTCAAACCAAAACCCATTTCATCAGTCAAATCACATCTCAGTTAGGTACGGCAACACATCGATTGGTCAATGTCATGACTATCGTTTGGTTGATAAATTAAACATGCCAAGTAGACACTCCACACCTCCATGTACACAGTTCCGGCCTACTCAGGGTTTCGTCATCCAATGCAGGCCTACTCCCCGGGTTTCTGCATTGACAACCAGGCCTACTCAGGGTTTCTGGCTGCTCTACACCGGTCGTGGCAACACACAAGGCCATGCAATTCCAACAACCAACAATAACATTACATTACTAAGCTTAAACATCTGGATCCAGGACAAGCTAAACCAAAACAGTAAAACATTGTATAATCTCAATTCCAACATTAAAGTAAAACCATTCATTCCACATCATGTATATCTCATCACAGTTCATCACCTGTCCCTTTGGACCAAGCAGTATCTCAATACTTTCAGTATTTTCTCATTTCCGCAAACCATGCCATTTGAATACAAAACACAGTTATTTATACCAAGATAATACATTCTGAATTTTCCAAACAAGTGAAACCAGAAGTCAATAATTTCTAGATCAAAACCGTGTACAAATTCAAGGATAAAACAAACTAGGAACTCCTATTATTTTGGTATCCAGCACAACACATACAATTAACCTAATCTCAAACTTAGAAACCTTTAAGAATTTGTCACTAGAATTTCCTCTAGAAATTTCAGAAGTAATGCAGGTTCTAAGGTTCCCAAACAAGTGATTGATTAAATGGTATCATCCTCAAGTCATCAAAATTAATCTTGGTTCAATCGGAAATCAAATTCGGCAAGTATAATTGGGTATGCGCTCACTTCCTGAAGTGAGTGCCAGGTGAGCGCCAGTCGGCGGATAGGAAACAGGCTAAAATCGACTATGCGCTCACTCGACGCTAAGTGAGCGCGAGCTGAGCGAGAGAAGGGCGCGGGATAGGCGCAAGATAGGCGCATCTAATTTAAGTGGGTGCGAGCTCGACGCCAGGTCAATATTTCTATGCGCCTACTTCCGGAAGTGGGCGCAAGTGGGCGCCAGGTGGGCGGATACCCACTGCGATTTTCAAGTCTCTGTTATTTCGAGATCTCCATGTCTGGCTGATTTGTTTCGGTCTGTAATTGTTCCAATACATTCCCAATGTTCCCAGAATACTTCCCAACCAGTTTTGGATTTAATCTAAACACCTTTAAATTCAAATTGAATTTCAATCTCACGTTCGGACTCATGGTATTCCAGAAAACCAGAAACTCACAATACACCCATGCGTTTCAAAATACATCACGAATAAACTAAAACCTCAGTTGTAAATCAGTGCTACTCACCCGTATACGCTTATCCCAGAATAAAAGCTTATTCCACAACCGGCCGATCACGATTTCCAGCTCCGCGCGAGGATGCAAATGTAGCCGAACGGATCCTCTGCTCGCAAGAGAAATAACCCACAGAACTCCGACTCCAATAACCTCCTAGTAGCTCTTGCGATTCTTGTTCTTCACAGGCATAACCCTAATCGCCACACCAGCCGCAATCGCCAAGTCGCCCAGTTCTCCAGATAACAAGAGTAACGAAAGTATTGCCAAAAGTATGAAACGGGTATTCTAAAAACCCAAAGACCTAACTTTCCCTTTTTGTATCTTCACCTCATACGCTACATATGCCGCTCGACCATCCTTTTAAAGTCCTTGCTCCTGTGCATGCTCGCCCACTGAAACCCTACATATTTCGGCCACTTAAGTTAACAAGCGCCCAAGCTATATTTTTATAAAATAAAATAAAAAAATACTCTACCAAAAATCAGGGTCTTACATCTTGTCATTTAACTAAAACCTCAGACTTTGGATGATATTTTTCCTTTACGAATAACCTGACAGTCTAAAACCACTTCAGTTTGAGGAAGAATGGTGGAATCTTCTGTAATTGGCGGAAGTTGAGTAGAAGCTGGCGTGATTGGTCCCAACTACTTCCATAACAAACTAACATGGAATACATTATGAATTTGAGAACTTGGAGGAAGAGCCAATCCATATGCCATTGTACCCACTTTGTCGACTTGAAGCACCCATTTATGACAGTATGTCCATTAGATGGTGGCAATCCTTCGATGAAATCCATCGAAACATTGGTAGTTGTGTACCCAATCCCAATTATAGTTTCAAAAACTAATGAAAACATCACAAGGAGAATCCTACTATGGGTGGTAGCAGTAGTCAGGCCTATAATTTGGATCTCCCTCAATATCTCCCTCAATGCGTAGCTCACCAGGAGGATCTGAAAACAAATCCGGTAAAACAAAACACATGTGAGACGAAAGTCCCAGTAAGCAACAAACATGCATGTATAGAAACAGTTTATGCAGTTTTATAACATCCTGATAGCATGCTCCAATATAAAGTACCAAATGTAAACCAAAACAACTCAGTCGGATAATACATAAAATCAGTTCAATAAAAGCAATAATTTATTGCAAACATGTCTTGTTAGGACTCGTGGGTTAGCGTGTCTTTAAATTAGATTGATGACCACTGTCCATTTGCCACTTACACGACTTACAAAGAGAAGCCTAGCTAGGGACAATTCAGCAAGCAGAGCACCCACGTATGGGCTGGCAAGTGGCAACCAAACCAATAATTAAGGCTAAGTGAAATACCCCATCCACTGCCGAATCACAACATATGAATCACAAGAACATCCTGCTAATACCCCACGGCTAGTGGTTGCTGTAGCACCTCTATGCCCCAAGAGGGCCTCACTAATACCCCACAGTGGAAAGCTATATGGACAAGGACATTAAAGCTAACAAGCCAACACTAACACACTAACTATACTCATTGTGGATCCACACTAAGAATAATGTCCAATTAGACAACTCACAACTCAAAACCAAACCATTCAAATCGATGAGTAAAACCAGTGCTTTAGTGCATAAACCAAGGCCAAGTGGAATTCCCCATCCACTGCCCAATCCCAACATATGCCAAGTGGAATTCCTCATCCATTACCAAATCAATCGAGGCCAAGTGGAATTCCCCATCCACCGCCAATAAAACATAGGCCAAGAGCCTTGTCAAATCACATAAGAGTTTTTCAACCTCGCTTTCATAAATCCAAATCAAGCAAAACGAATACCATAAAATCCTCAAAATACATATTTGATGAGTGGGATTGTCTTAGGATTCCCAATAAAGTCACCATACCAAAAATCAATGGATTCCAAGACAAAAAGTTTTCAACCTTGAAAGATATAAGTTTAGTTAAAAACGTTGACTTTTTGGCTATATGATTTTTCTAGATAAATCTACAAGGAGTTTCAGGCTCAAATTCTGCTCGTAGTCTAATGAAGGGAAGAAAAATTTTCTGGAATTTTATGGGCTTCTGAATCACTCATTTGGGTATCAAACACAAAAAGTGGTTTTTGATGAAAATCAGGTAAAACTGGAACTTTAGGCATGAACTGGAAAGTTGACTTTTTATTGGTAAGGAATTAGGTTTTGGGAGTATTTTTAGTAGTTCCAAATGGGGGGTAAAACCTTATTTACATATAAAGACTTAAGTAAATGGAACCAAATGGTGTTGTGTAGTAGGTTTAGGTTGTTTGGGAAGCTGTTAGGGAAAAAGAAGGTGAAGAACTGTCAAAAACATGGTTCACGATTAACTTTCATGATTAATTGCCCCTGGCGATTAGGTCGACGATTAATAGCGAATAGTTGCCAAGACTAATCATGTCCCTAACAGAGACTGTTTTTTGGGGGTTTTGGCTCAGGATTAATCACAAATTCTCAGGATTAATCGCCAGCTTAGGTTTTGAAAAATTTTTGGCTATTTTTCAACGCCAAACTCATACAAATCATTTCTAACCTTTCCAACACCAAGTGGAATAATCATAATGTAATGCCCCGGATCAAGGTTTATTTAAGAACATAAACCCAACCCTAGAACGTTAGGGTAATGGCCCAAAATAACTAATCCAGACTTAAACAATTTCATATAATATAATCAGAGTGCGGAAATGACAGGTAAATTTTCTTTCTTTCAAGAAGCGCGGGATACAAAAGGAAACATCCAGTACCAATTCCTCAACTAAGTCTGGATAGGGTTAACTAGGATAAAAACGTACATCACTCATGTCATCTAAATAAAAGTAATCTGAACAATTCTTCCAATGCCAAGTCAATTTTATTAATGTAAATCCCTACACCTATACAGGAATAAAGTAATCTTCATCCTAGAACTCAGTATAATCCCCCGAAATGTCTATCCCCCACAACGTCCTCACCAGGAATATCTGAAAACAAAACCAATAAAACGATATTGTGAAAAACAACATCTCAGTAAATAGTCATGCAAATAGTTGACAACAATAAAACATATGCAGCTTTTAATCAAACTAAACACGATAAACTCAAACACTATGAAATATAACTACAACCATATTGAAGTATCCTACCGAGAACACGGACTGAGGATAAAAAGCAACAGCCACCAAATAACCATCTTCCCACCAAGTACACGGATTGAGGAAGTAAATACCAATAACAAGCTTTCCACCGAGTACACGGATTGAGGAAGTATCCCGCCAAGTACACGAACTGAGGATAATCAAAAGTAACCAGCTTCCCACCGAGTACGCGGATTGAGGAAGTATCCTGCCGAGTACACGGATTGAGGATAACCAAAAGTAACCAGCTTCCCACCGAGTACGCGGATTGAGGAAGTATCCCGCCGAGTACACGGATTAAGGATAAACAAATACCAATAACAAAATCTGCCCTGCGGAAATAATAAACTAGGCACCTGCCTTGTCACAACTGTGACCCAAAAACCCACACCAGTGGAGTCAAATACATGCCTCAAGATTACTGTTTTAATGGGCAAAATAATCCAGGTATATGTACAATCATTTGAGACTCAAAACATGTCCAAATAGACCAATTACAGGTGTAGGAACTCTTAGAACCAACTTTGGTTAAAAGTAAAATCATTTGGAACAACGGTATCAAGTAAAAGTGCCTCTTTGGAAACATCTACCCAAAATCTTTATAAAATTGAATTTTAAACATCCGCCGGTGCAAAAAAATCCCCAAATACCCTAAACTTGATGGTACATGGGTTAAAATTGGATAAAAACACTTTCGTAGTGAAAAACTAGGTTGAAAGACAATTTTTCAAAAATCTGACAGACGGGGCGCTCAAGCGGCAGTTGGGCGCTTGATTGGTCGCTCGAGCGACTGTTCAGGCGACAGTTCAATCTGGGAAAATTGCTCTCGGGTTTTGAATAATTACATAGGGCGCTCGAGCGACTGCTCAAGCGGCCTGATACGTTTAAAATCCACAAGTTTACGAAATTCAATAAAAATTCCACAACTCAATATCCAATGCATCAAATCCATTCTAAAACACTTTATAAACATGTTAGAACTATTTCCAACAAGTAAAACATCATGAATAACGAATACAACTCATCAAATCACCAAATAACCATAAATATTGACTAAACACGAATTTATTTTTGTGCAAGTTTAAAGGGACTACTTACTTGGTTTTGGAAACTAAAACCTCTCCTAAAAGCAATGCAAGATCACTCCTAAGAACACCAAACGATCTCAACAAGCCTCGATCACTTCTGGGTTAAGAAAACCATTACTTTAGGAACCCTACAACAAGTATAAACTTTCCAAAACAAGCTTCTATCTTGGTTTAATCTTACCTGGGTTTTTGGTGCACGAAAATTATCCTTCTTCCTTCTCTAAGACGGCTCCAACAAGTATTTGAGTACTAGGGTTTGATCTCCAGGAGAAGAAAGAAATGGAGAGGGAATAGAAGTAGTGGGCGGCTGTTTGTTTTGAGTTGAACGTGAATAGCCTATTTGCATGCATATTAGGTTATTTTAATAGTTTTAGTTCTTTTACCAATCTGCCCTCCTCTTTAAACCAATTAGAATCAAGCCATTAAACCTCAACCCAACCAACCTTGGGTCAACCCACTCTCTTTGGGCTCGACCAACTCCCTTACTGTTTTAATTTTAATTAGCTCTTCACTATAATAGTATGAATAATTATAACTAGACTTTCCCCTAATTTAAGTTTAAAATCTCACCTTAGGTTAGCTTTTCGAATTCTCCTCTGGTTCAACTTGGAGTTCTCCGAGTTGAACCAAGTCCTCAACCACTGTATGTAACTAATAACTCAGTTAGTTTATTTCTTATGAATAATTTTTTTATTTTTAAATCTGGGATTTTACACATAAAACATCCCAACATACTTTAAAACGCCTTCCAAAACAGAAGTTCGTTCCAAATTCACATGAACACAAATCCAACATATGAAACCTTATTCAAAATACCAAACTCAAACCCAAATCTGAAATATGATCAATGTAGGTTGGAAATCCATAGCAAATCAATAAAAAACTAAACAAGATTGTTATACAACCAAAACCCTACGAATTTTAGAAGCAAAAACCAACATGCAAGATCATTTCCTCAAATAAATCAAATCCTAGAGAGAGAATACTAATTTTTACAATCCATTTTGATTTGAAGGGTTAGATACTTAAATGTTTAATGGAGAAGCTCACTTCTCTTCAATCTCTCCTCTTCTTCTCCTTCTTCTTCAAGCTTTCAATCAAGCTCACCACTTCTTCTCTTGTTCTATATGTCCAAGACAAGGAAAAGGGTTCTCAAAACACCTAGAATTTTAGTTTGGGCATCCTTTTATATGCCCTACTTTTGATCTTTCAAATTTGCTCCTCGACAAAGCCATTATTCCACTAATCCTTATGGTGTACCTAAGGCATACTAAGGGGTACCTTAGTGTTAAGTGGCGGATACCTTAGTGTTATTTGAGGGGTACCTTGGTGTTTCAAGGGCTTACCTTAGTCAATTCAAGGGGTATGCTTTAGGTATGCTTGGGGGTACTTAGTTACCTAATTCGTGGGAATCTAATCCCGCTCCCACGTTCAAAACGCGAATTGACGCTCTTTATGTTAATTCATTCCAAATTCACGGATTACATATTTTAAGAACGCACTCTCAAATTTAAATTACGATTTGGCTTATCTAAATCATAATTTGACTTATCTAAACTATAATTTGACTTAATTGTCCCTATTTTAACTCTAAAATTAGGGAGATTATAGATATTTAATAATTTAATATTAATTAGTAGATAATAGAAAAAAAGAATTGGAACGTTCCCAAGAGAGTTTATAGGAGAAAAAAAAGGGTTTCTCCTACCTCATCGATTCATCTTCTTCCTGAATCTTGACCATTATTTTTTTCTTCAGCAATCGATACTGGTAAGGCTCTTCTTCTATGTATGCATGTATGCTAGATATATATATATATATATATGTATGTATGTATGTGTGCGTGCGTGTGCACGCTCTAAAGACGCTCTGGACTATAGGTGATTTTTGAAATTGACGCTTTCACGCTCTCGCTCTCGTTTTCACTTTGCGCTTTGGTAACGAAGGGGGGGTATACTTTAGTTATACAAGAGGGGGTACCTTAGTTATAGAAGGGGTGCAAATTCTTTATATAAGAGGGGTACCTTTAAGTATACAAGAGGGGTATTTTAGTTATACAAGGGAGTACCTTAGGCAATACAAAGGGTGCACCTTAGGCAATACAAATGGGTACCTTAGATTTACAAGTGGGGTACCTTAGGCAATACAAGAGGGCACCTTAGGTAATACACGGGGTGTACCTTAGGCAATACAAAGGGGTACATTAGGTAATACAAGGGGTGTACCTTAGGTATACTTGGGGGAACCTTAGGTATAATTGGGAGGTACTTTAGGTAATTACTTGGGTGGTACCTTGGGTATACAATGAGGTACTTTAGTGTTATTTGGGAGGGTACCTTAGGTATACTTGAGAAGGTGTACATTTGGTTTACTTGGGGGTGTGCCCTAGGTATACTTGGCCCAAATTGGTGTTAATGAGGGTTCAAGAATGATCTAGAAGTGTTGAAATTTGGATTTGAGCACAAAACAATAATTCTAGAAATTTTGTACTAGATACGCGAACGTTAAAGTTGGACGTTCAGGCATTAAACCTTTATCAAATGGTTTCTACAAAATTTAGCTCAACGCACGATTCAAGGTCTGCACATTAAGGCAAGCTTTCACATTTAACTCAAATTTTTCAAAATTTGATTTCCAATTCACTATAACTAATTGGAGGATATCTTAGTCAATTGAAATTTAAACGTAACTTTAATTAAGCTTACCTTAATAACCTTCAATAAAGTTTGATTTTCTTCCTTAGATTCTCAAGCATGATCCACATCCACCTCACCTTTATAACACAATTACTTAATTAGTCTAATAATCCCAATTTAAATAATTAAACTTAATAGTTAAGATATAATCAGGGTTGGGGTTTTACAAGTAGTCTGTTGTGATGAAATGACCTTCGATGTTGATGGTGAGTGCTTGACACTGTCTAGCACATTCTATTTTCTCTCAGTTGGCCACCATGACTTGAAACTTCTTGTTGCAAACCACCGATAACCCGTGCTCAGTGACTATGGCTTGATCAATGAAGTTATGAGTACTACCGCCATCTATTAGAACTGTTATATTCTTGTTTTTCAGCTTGCCCAAGACGCGCATTGTTTGTGGATGAGTGGTTCTTGTAATTGCATGAAAGGAAATTTTTGGCATTGCTTCTTGACCCTCTGGTTTTGGTTAAGTGTGGTTGTCATTGTCAGGGCTTGGATATGGTGAATCTTCAATTATGAATAATTTTGGACGTTTGCAGCAATGGCTTGGAAAGAACTTCTCGTCACAATAGTAACACAACCCCTTCTCTTGACGTTCTCTTACCTCTTGATTGGTGATTCGATGGATGGTTGTCGGAGTGGAATATGAACTTGGGTTCACACGCTGGTTTGGCGAGGGGCCTAAGACACTAGCTGTTGGGTTGGGGTATGCCTTTGGTGCCACAAAAGCTGGTTGGGAGCGGAATGGTGGGTGTAAGCACCTCATTTTTACTCCCCTCTAAAAGCCAAGAATGAAAACCCTTAAAGATAGATCAAACCCTAAGGAGTAGAAATTGATTTTCTTATCAAGCTTAAATTGATTGGCATACCCTATCCCAAATGCACAATCCTAGTATGCTACACTTGAACACCATTTTGTAACACTCCGGAATTTTGAGAAACTTTAATTAAGATTAATTAAAATTATTAAATAAGGACAATGGAGGATTAAAATTCATTTGGTTTAATTGGTTCATTTGGTTATTGGTTTAATTGGGTTATTGATTAGTTTAGTGGTTTATTTGGAGTTGGTTTAAGTGGTTAGGTTTAGATGAGTTGGTTCAATTTAAGTGAACCGGTTCAAATGGTTCAAGTTAAAAATATATATATATATTTCGATTCTTTTAATTGGGGTTTTGGTTGTTGGTTTAGAAGAAGCAAAGACAAAACAAAAAAAAGAAGAGGGACGAAGGAGAAGGGGAGGTCGCAGAAGAAGAAAGGAGGAAGAGAAGGGGGAAAGGAGAAGAAGAAGAAGAAAAAAAAAAGAAGAAGAGGGAAGGGGCGTCCTTGTTTGTTGCTGTTGGGGTTTAACAAGAAAAAAAAATAGAAGGAAAAAAATGAGTGGAAGAGGAGAAGAAGAGAGGAAGAGAATGTGGGGAAGAAGAGGAAGAAGAGAAAAGAGAAGAAGGAAGAAGAAAGAAGAAAAGAAGAAAAGAGGAATAAGAAGAAAGAAAAAGAAGGAAAAAGGAGACAGAGAAGAAAGGGTTTGGGCATGGATCTACGAAATCTGTGTAAGTAGCATGGTTTTTTTCGATTCAATCAATTTTCGTTGGTTTGTTCTCTAACTTCTGATTTCAGTTGGAAAAAAAATTCTGTTGGGTTTTGATTTCGATTTCTGTTGGGTTTTGATGGAGTTATGCTTCAGTCAATTACTGTTTGGTTTCTCCTCATTGGTTGCTGTAAATAGATTTTCGTGTGAGATAGGGTTTCCCAATTTTGTTCAGCTTAGCATGTTAGTATACTTGAATATATCCTTCTTATTATCTCATAATTCTGTATCTTTACATTTTCGAAAACAGTTGGTTGTATCTGTGTTGTTTGGCCAATGAGTTTAACTATAGTTGTTTGTATCTACGTTGTTTGGCCATTGGGTTGATAAATGCATTAAATGGTTATTTAGAAATCTATCGATCTGCTCTGAGGGTATTGTTAGTTAGAAATCTGGCCATTGTTGTCATAATTTGGATTATCGTGTTGTAATGATGGGCGTTTCTTTTCCTTTTATTGAGTTTGGGATTTGTAAAGTTTTACGCCTTGAAGTTTTCAAATTTATAGAGAATATCTATTCAATGGGTTCTTTGAGGCATGTGAGCCAAATGGAGCGAGTATTATATATTCTTATGAAGAAAAACTTACAGCATGAAAATCAGATGCTTTGTTGAGTGGGATTTAATATTATTAGGTTCTGGGAGTAAATTGTTTCTTTCTGAGGAAAGGGGATTTCAGGAACCAAGGATTTGGTTGTTGAAGGGGTTCTTTGTAGAGCCATTCTACTTGAATTTAGTAAGTTGCTTTGATTCGGTTCCTTCGATCTTTTTCTATTATAAGTGGATTGGGTTTTCAATGGAACAACTAGAATTAGTTAGTTTTGTTTAGTTTCAGGAAGGCAAGAGAGTAGTAGAAGCAAAAGGAGGGCTCAATCCGGGAGGGATCTTGAGCCATTCCGTTACCAGGTTATGGGTTGCCTATCCCTGTACAGAGATCCCTAGTTGCCTTGGCTTCTCTGAGTCAATCCGGAAAGGATTTCATTTTTTTGATAGCTCAAGATCCAGTACTGCAGTTTTGGGTTCAAAGTGTAATGGTGTAGTCAAGGTTGAGAAGATTTGAAGAGGCTTCCTCTACGGTGGAATAGGGGGGAAAAGAAATGTAGGCTTGCAAGGGCTTGAACTCTGGGTGTAAGATTTCGGTGGCTTGCGAAGGCTAGGAATATTCGCATAAAAATTCGTATTAGCATTCTAAAATTTAGTTTAGACTATTTGTAGTTGAATGGAATTGGTTTCGGACCAATCGGAACTTGAGGTATTGCAAGAAAAACCATGAGAATTTGATGGTTTCCGTCCATTTAATTTCGCAGCTGTTTAAAACCACCTGTAGTAAAACAGTCGTAACTCCCTGTAAGAAACTCCGAATTACGAACCGTTTGTTGCGTTGGAAACTAGACTCATAGAGCGTTCCAACAATATATATCATGCATCCGAATTCCTTATAGATTTGATCAGGTTTAGTATTGAGTTAACTAATTAAAACTAGACCAGCAGAGTAAACCGCGATTACAAATCGACCGTAGATATTTTGTATTGGTTTTCTCCAAACCTGAAATTGGTTTACTTCTAACTTGTATTCAAGAAGGGGTTGATAGAATTAATCTTTACCTTTCTTCATTAATGATTTGATTTGATAAAATGGTTGGAGTTGTGTGGTCAAAAAATCAAAGCCAAGGTTTCTTGTTAGTTGAGAAAAGCAATGAGCCTATAGCATCCTGGAAGGCAGAATGGCCTAGGGATTTAATGATAAGTGAACAGCGAGGTTCACTTGGTTTTAGTTGTATCTGGGCGGTTGATTTTTATGGGTATTGTGTCGTGTATTGTGTTGAGATGAGGTAACACAGGCCCCATGTGGCTCCCTCATCGGGTGTGTTGTGTTGGGATGAGGTAACACATGCCCCATGTGGCTCCCTCATCGGGTATTGTGTTGTGTTGGGATGAGGTAACACAGGCCCAGTGTGGCTCCCTCATCGAATATGGTGTTAGGATGAGGTACATAGACCCGGCGTGGTTCCCTCATCAAGTTTGACATGAGAGTGGTTTGGGAATGGTTTTATATTTGGTTGTACTTGCCAAACCAAGGAGGGGGCTACTCAGTAAGGAGATTCACAGGCTTCCTTCTAGTAAATCATGAGGTGGCAACAACTAGATTTATTTTTAATCTAAATTATAGACTTGCCTTTTTATTTGGTTTGTGCATGGGAAAAATTGGTTTTGTATCGAAGATGTCCTTTTGGAATGTGGCATGAGGCATTGGTTCAAGTAACCGATGCGCAAGGTTTGTTTTACGTTACAAATCCTAGTAGGATAATTGAACTGCTTCTTATAGTTGATTGTTTCGTCGCATGATTAGATGGAATTTAAATGTTGATATTTGTTGTGATTTTACTGATATAGTGCTTCGATTTACTTTGACTTTATCGGCTTTTTATTTATGGCTCTGGAATGGTTAAATTTTATTTACTTAAGGATGAATCGACTTATTATCATCAGTCTGTCAAAGTTTGGCTGTATGGTGTTCGAGCATATTATTTAATTATTGGAAAATTGCATAAATTGTTTTATAACATGCATGATGCTACTTACTGAGACAATTGTCTCACGCGAGTTTTGTTTTATCGGTTTTGTTTTCAGATCCAGCAAGTGAGACGCGTAGAGGGGCAGAAGCTGAGGGTTATCCAGATTAGGCCAGAGGATTACTATTTTCATCCCGACTAGACTATAGAAGGCCACCTTTTGATGGTTATAGATATAATTTGTGGATAGTTGTAGATTACATTTTTGGATCTTGTATAAATTGTAAATGAGAAAGAGAGAAAGAAAGTGAGAACCTTAGTGAACTTTACTTTAAATCTGTAGATGTTGGATGGTTTAGTTTTTTTTAATGATGTAAATTGTCTATATGTGTTGTGTTTATCAGGTCTTGGTTTGAGGGCTTAACCCATCCTTATACATACAGGCGTTATAATTGCATCACAATTTGGGATGCTACAATTTAGGATTAGATTATAATTGCCTTGGTTAATTTCTTAAGTTATCGCATCACAATTTGGGATGCTACAATTTTGGCTTGAAAGCATATTTAATACTCTTCACCTCAAGCATGTTTTATGCTTTTATATTCATTTCATTAGCATACACACCTCGCTGTTTTATATATAATATGGTTGAGGTGTTTATAATTTTAGTCTTAAAGTGATGTGCTTTTGTGGGTATGGTTATGGTGTGGCCAATTGGGCTATGGCAAGACCTCTTGGATCCCTCCCTCTCTTCTTGCTGTGGAGAGAGTGAGTAGCCATTTGGACTATGAAGAGATGCCTTTGGTCTCTTCATATTGTATGGATTTCTATCCATGAATGGAGGAGAAGGGCCCTAGCCTCATCTCCCCATTTCTTTGGCTGAAAATTAACTAAATTAGGTCCACACCCTAACCTCAGATTGTTGTGGGCCTGCACAAAGGCCCACAAAAGACCAAGTCATCCCCAAGGTCCAGGGAACCCAATCCCCATCTAGAATTTCAAAATTCGGAATTTCTTGTGCTTGACCGAAATCTCAGGTCGCACTAATCTGTTCATAGCTGAAATTCAATTTTGGCTACATAGTTTTTTCTCTGTGACTAAAATTCAATTTCTGTCATGAACAAATAAGGGGTTAACCAAACTGTGTTTTCAGTTCAACCCAGAAAAAACCCAGAAATGCAACCTTGGACCTTTTTGGTGTTTTATTGTCCATTTTGAATTAAACCTATTAACTCCAATAGGGTTTTGGGCTTCTCCTTAACCCGATATAGGACTTGGGCCCAAACGTGATACCGATGGGCCTTCCAACAGGGCCCACCCATTCCAACTTACTTAAATGGATTAAATAAACAAGATAAACTAAATTAAGGGCCATACCTTAAAGAGGCCCAATTAATGCACAATCCGGTATATGCTTGATAGGTTTAGATGGTTTGGCCTTGACTTAGGGTTTGGGCCTACCGGGCTCTATCTCTTTAAAAGGGAACCTGCTTATCAAACCAAAATGGACGGGATACACATCCCTCATCCACAAAAGCCTTAGGCGTCCTAACCTAAGCCTAGGAGACGGCCCCCAAGCCGATCCCTAGTTCACTTTGAAACAAATTAAAACAAAGATAGTAAAGATAGAAAGGAAACAATTGTGAGGCCCACAAATTATCCAGGTTCACCAAAGAGCATAAAATACTAATTCCTATATCTTAAACTTCAACCTAACAATTAATAATCAACCAAACCTAACCAAAATTCTAAAGGGCTTCAAGGCTTAGACTAAGCCCAAAAGCAGGAGATATGGGCTATGTAAAACCCCGGAATTTGGAAAAAAATAAAACTTTAATTAAGGTTAATTAATTAAATAAATTAAGTAAGAATAATCAATTAGACCAATGATTTATTAGGTTGGGTAAGTTTAATTGTTGGTTTAGTTTAATTGAACTGGACCAATTGATCAATGGTTCAATGGTTCAAGGGTTCCATTGGTTTAATGGTTTAGACCAAAAGAAAACAAAACAAAGGGTTTGACGATTTGTGCATTTGGGGGTTTTTGGTGTTGGGTCGTTAAGGGTTAGAAGAAACCAAGAAAACGAAAAATCGCAGAGAGAAGGGGCGATGAAGGAAGAAGAAGAAGAAGAAAAGAGGAAGAGGGAAAGGGGCGTCTTTCTTGGTCATTCGTTGAGGGTTAACAGCACAAGGAGAAATCGCGTTGAGAGAAATCGTGCGAGAAGAAGAAGATAGGGCGTTTGGGCTGTGTGGTCGATCGCAGGAGAGAAGAAGACGAGAAAGAAGAGAGGGGAAATCACAAAGAACGGGGAAAACGCAGGAGAAAGAAAAAGAAAGAAGAAGAAGGAAAAGGGAGAAAGAGAAGAGAGGGTTTGGGCGTGGGATTGCAAAATCCGGTAAGTAGCGTTTTCGTTTTCATTTGCTGTTTCCTTGTTTTGAAATTTGATGTGGGATTATAAAATGTTGAAAATGGCTAGGTTTGATTTAAATTAGTATGCGTCGCCTTTTTGTTGCTTGTATGTTCAATTGATGCTTGATCAAAATTTTGGGGTTTCATCGATTTGAACAGGACTTGTTTATTTATCTGCGCATATTTACTTTTGAGCTCATGTGATGTGCGGATAGTTGGATAATCATTAGAAATTCGTGATTCGGTGGATATTATTCTTTCTACATGTTTTCTTCTTTGTTGATCACAGATCTCGAACTTTAGGATCTTCAGTAGAACTGAATAGTCCTAGTTGTTGGCTTTCGTGTAAAGCTTCTTTGAATTTGGTGATTGTTGTTATTTTGTTTTTTTTCCCTTCTTCACTCTCCCTGATCATGATATGAGGTTACATGTATTTTATTGTTGGGAGTTATTGTTTATCATTTTAGGTGGCAGAATTAAATTGTGTTATGCACTCTTTATAACAAAATTGTATGTGGAAGATTGTACTTTTATCAAATATAGATTCTATTACTGAGGGAACACCTCTTTCTATTAGAAAGATTGTCATGATGAAGGAATGATGATAGGATGAAAGATAGCCCTAGTCCTTGCCGTCTGTTTTTTTTAAATTGTTTTCTTTGCTGTATCATGGCCTAAGGGAAGTATGTGTGATGGCCATATGTCTGTCTCTAGGTGCAAAAGGTCTTGTGCAAAATGAGTAAATTATTGTTAGTAAATTACTGTTGGTAAATTACTGTTAGTAACTGACTGTTGGTAATGGGTAACTTCATTGCTGTTGGAAATTTCTGTTATAAATTACTGTTAGGAATTGGTAGCTTCATTGCTGTTAGGAATTGGTAACTTCATTGTTGTTAGCCATTGGTAACTCCATCGGTGTAGGACTGTTGGTAAAGGGGTAATTTACTGTTAGTAATAACTGTTAGAAATCACTGTTATTAATTACTTTTAATGAATTACTTTTAGTAACTGTTAGTAATCGGTTGCAAGATGATGCCTAGATTAATTGCTGTTAGTAACTCAAAAATGAATTTTTGTTAATAACTGTTAGTATTTAGTTAATTAAATGGGTAAATCACTGTTAGTAATTACTTTTAGTAATTAGAATTTGCTGTTAGTATTTGGATAATTAGTTTAAACCGAAAGTGGTGAATTAATAACTACTGTTAGTAATTGCTGTTAGTGTTAGTAATTACTGTTAGGAATTACTGTTAGTAATTACTATTAGTAATTGGTTAATTACTGTTCGTAATTGCTATTAGTGTCGGACTGTTAGTGTCGGACAGTTCGTAATTGCTGTTACTGTGCACTATTGTTTTGGCAACCAATAGTTGGTTATTTGAAAGGAAAAGTGTAGATGGCAATAAAGCCAAGGGTGAAATATGTGTTGTGGAATCTATAACATTAGTTGTGATTGATGGTGATTTATGTAATTGAAAAATTGAAGCTGAGGCTTCCTGTTAATCTGAAAAAGGGCCAAGGGCCTATGGTTTGATGTTCTGTGGACTGGGATGACTGTTCACCTCGGCTAGGGATTGTGAACTGTTGTTCACCCTAGCGGGAGGATCGTGAACCTGCATCCACCACAAAATTTGAATATTTGTGGATCGTGGGTTGTTTTTCACCTCAGTTGGGGATCATGAACTGTTGTTCACCCTAGTAGGGGATCGTGAACCATCCACCACAAATATGAGTTCTGGGGATCGCGAACTAAGTTCACCACATGCTTTGAGGCATTGTGGATCGTGAACCTAAATTCACCCCAGAAGCTCAAAACTGTGAAATTTGTTTAACAGTGGTTGATTTGTATGAGTTTATCTGGAAAGTTGTGTTATGTATAAAATTGTTTCTTTGTATGATTTGGGAAGTGGAAAGGAATTCCACTTGGTATGAATAGGCAGCGTTGAGGGCACTCCGCTTAACCTTGCTTCATCGGGCAGCGTAGAGAGGCACTCTGTTGACCGGGATTCATTAGGCCGCGTAGATGCGCATTCTGCTTGATCTTGATTTATCAAGCAGCGTAGAGGAGCACTCCGCTAGACCTTGAATCTTGGTTAGAGGGTAGAGGGTGATTATCTCGGTTTACGTAGATTTTATGCAAATCTCGTATTTTGGATTAATCGGGTTTTTATTTGCTTATTGTTATGATTCTGCGTAGTGCAATTATGGTTTAAATGCGAACGAATTGTTTCGTTATATTGAACTGCTTTTAGCATGAATTTGATGAGATTTAATCATGTTCTATCCGAGCATGTTATTTATATTTGAAATTGCATAACTTATTTATAGCATCCATGATGCTACTTACTAAGACAATTGTCTCACGCGAGTTTTGTTTTACCGGTTTTGTTTTCAGATCCAGTAAGTGAAACGCGTAGCGGGGCAGAAGCTGAGGGTTATCCAGAATATAGGCCAGAGGATTACTACTACCCCGGCTAAATCTAGAGAAGGCAGTAATTTCTTTTTGATAGTTGTAGATTACCTTTTGGGATATTATATATGTTGTAAATGGAGAGAGAGAGGGGAGGTGTGAAACTTAGTAAACCCTATTTTTGGATCTGTATGTCTTGATGGTTTAGTCTTGGAATGGATGAATGATGTATATATCTTATTTGTGTTTATTAGGTGATTATTTGTGATTGGGGGCTTAGCCCATTCTCGTATGTACAAGCGTTATATAGCCGTTTTTCTGAAAAATTTTAGGATGTTATTTTTGTGTCTGGTTAGTTCTTAAGTTAGTTTTCACCCACTTTGGGCCCTAATTTAGCGCTCAGAAGCCAATACAAACCCGATACGGGTGGACCTGGTTCCAAGGTGCAACAGGCTATCCCTTAGCCCATCTTGGATCTCACGGGCCTTCCAATAGGGTCCACCTATCATACAAATATCACTTAATAAAGAAGATAAAATCCAAAGGGACCCACACCATTCGAGTGGTCCCACATAGACCTAATCATGAGTGCATATTAGTTTAGGACGGGTGAGATTAGTGAGTTGGCTCAATTATTAACAAGGATGACCCATGGGACCCGTCACCTGACGGGGCAGACCAGGGCGTCTAGGGACTTCCCCGAACCATAATCGGGTACTTGACAAGAATCTCAAGCCGTAGGCCACTTAATAAATCAACATTATGCACCCAGGTGTCTGCCTGCACCCCATCAGGCAACAGTGACTCCCCATTCCCCTATATTCATTTTCTTGATCTCCCAATCCCGAAAGCGTGCAATCCTTCAGGCTTTCAAAGGAGAGCACGTTGGGCCATATTCGAAAGGAGGCACTCACATGTAAACCTCCCAGCCAAAGTGCAACGCAAATCGATGCGTGCACAGTGGACTCGGTTTCTTTTGTAACTGATTCCGTTCCTTGATAAGCTGAGCAAATCCTATCGTATCTGCCAAGGTGTTGGGTTGTTTAATCTTCACATCTATACGAATGTCTGTAGACACCCCAAATTGCACTACAAAATGAGAAAATAATTGAAAACATGTAATTGGGATTTAAAACAGGTCAAAAATGCATAAAATTCAATCATTTAAGCATTGCCCATATTGTATCTACGGGCTGACCGCGCCCGAAATTTGTATATGGGCACACAGCGCCCGTAATAAGAATGCAGACACCACTTGCCCGCAATATATTTACGGGCGCAGGAGATTTGTGTGCATTTGATCTTTGCTCGATTTCTGTGCCTTATCTTCAGTCCAATATCTCTTTAGATGAACGAATTATCTCTTTTATTCGTTCGGATTATCCTTGTTGGTCATGGATGGGCACTATCTTTATTTTTAACCCAATCTGGGGGGATCATGGTATATCCCTCTGGACCATCCTTACCCCTGGGTTTGCCTATAAATAGAGGTGGAATCCTTAAGCAAAGGGCCACGAAAATTTGAAGTCTAAGGAGCTCCAAGAAAAGAGAGGAATCCCTGCTGCTCTGCTTGCTCGATCCAGGTAAGTACCTTTTCCCTTTTATTTTCTGTCTTCAGTTCTAGAAGTAATAGGATCTTCTCCATTGCTGTATAATAAGGCCTGGTTTATGATTGTATTCCCAAACCTGCCTCCAAGTACCTCAAGAATCCTCTCTAGCCGTAAAACGTGAAGAGAGAGTTAGGGGAAAGGGGAACAGGTGGATCCCTAGAATAGAATCCCATAATCTATTTTTCTCCTTTTTTCTAGAATAAGGCCTTTGATTGTGTTTGTATACCCAAACCTATCTCTAAGTACCTCAAGAATCCTATCTAGCCATAAAGCGTAAAGAGAGAGCTAGGGGAAAAGAGAATAGGTGGATCCGTAGGGTAGACCCCCATGTGCTCTAATTTGTGAGATATGGCTGCTTTGGATATCCTGCTAATGTTTTAACGATCTAGTGATTGAATCTGAATGAATCCTATGAATCCATGATGTTTATAGCATGAGATCCCCAATTTTTTTGTAAGATTTAGATTTTTCAACTCTTTGCACCTACAGCGCTGTTTTCGTGATTTTTGTGATATTAGGCTAAGATCCTGGATCTATCATGATTTATATGATAGATCTGGATTCAGAAGCCTGAAAGTAACTTCTAGGGTTTCATGATATGGTTTTTGAATCCTTTTTCCTTTTTGAGAGAAGACCCTACGGTCTAAGTTCTCCCCTTTTGATATTCTTCATCAACGTGGGTATTTTTGGTTTTGATTTCTTGATTAAATGTGAAATTTGGGCTATATCTATGTCCTGGACTGTTCAAGTTCAATTCTGCAATATTTTATAAAAATCGTATTTTTCTAGATTTCCAGAATTTAACTTAAAGCCAGATTTTTGAAGTTTTCACTTTAGATTGGTTTTATTTGATTTTATCTCAATTTTATTTTAATCATGAAACCCTAGGAATGGTATGATCATATTTGAAAATTCTGAATCAATCAGGCTATTCGTATGAAAAAACCATACACTTTTGTCCTTTTTGTGATTTTTCATGATTTTTGTAGCAAGCCTTTTCTCCTTTGAAAAACATGAACAATGCCTGGCAACCACCTTGTGTGGATGAATAGGGGTGCCTAACACATTCCCCTGTTCATATCCTAATCCCCTTACCTATCTCTGGTTGTTTTTTTAATAGGGTTATTTTTACCCTAAATTTGTCTTTTTGTGCTTATTTGATATTTTGGTGTCCATTCACACATAAACAGAATGGTGACGACTCTGTGTTTTTTTTAACCAATCCCGTGTGATGATGAGGAAGTCATTGAATTGATTTTTTCCATCTCTCACAATGTCATCACAAAGTCATGCAATAAAACAACCAACAAGAAAATTTTCAAGCAAGCCGTCAACTCGATGGGAAAGCTTTTCGAAAGCTTCTTGGTAAGCTGCTACGGTTGTGGCTTGTCTAAGCTAAGTGAGAGCTTTTGACGGGTCTTCGTAATCTGTGGGACCAAAATGTACAAGGATAGCCTTGGTGAATTCATCCCATGTGAGTGGCTCGCAAAATTTTGTCAACCACTGGTGCCATCAGTGGCGGAACCAGGACTCCAAATCTGGGGGGGGCAAAAAAAATTTTCAATTAACACTTCTCATGAAATATAGAAATTTTAATGAGTTGGGGGTGGGCAAATCAGAAATTTTAGAGGGGGTTCTCATGAAATATAGAAATTTCAATATGGGGGGGGGGGGGCGCAAACCAGAAATTTTAGAAGGGATTCTTATGAAATATAAAAAATTTCAATGGGTTGGGGGGGCAAACCAAAAATTTTAGGGGGGGCAAAACTTAAATTTTAATTAAAACATATATAAAACATATACATTTTTTTTATTAAAAATTAAAAGTTAGAGGCAATTGTAGGGCAATGTAGGGCAATGCCTTCTAGATGGAAGGATGCTAACTTAACTTGTTGGTTAGAGGCAATATTTTTGAAATCAAAATGTTGTTTTGCTTTATAGATCAAGCTAGTTGGGTCCTAGTCGTTGAACTTTGGGAAGGACAATTTGAGGTGTTGATGATGGTGGTCATTGGCAATGTTCGAACGAGTGGCATTTGAATGAGAAGATTCACCCTGGGTGAATCGGTTGATGTTGGGATGAACAGTGTGTGGGCTCCGGAAAGCTTGTAGAGCTTGAAGCTTGGTCAACACCGTTTATAGTGCAGCATTAACTTTGATTGAAGCTTGACTCGTGTCGTGCAAAGATTTCGTTGACCTCATTGCGGAATTCCGCATTCAATTCGTCACAGATGTCCATGATCGGATGGCTTTGATACCACTGATAAGAAGAATTTAATAAAGAAGAAGAGAAAGACAAGAGAGAGAGAGAGAGAGAGAGAGGAAACTTGCTTTGTAACTCCTTATTTGAAAATTTCTCGACTGTTTATAATAGTCGTACAGGGCTGGAAAGGATATCCAGATAACCACAACACTAACAACCCTCCTACTAAAGATAAAGACTCCTCCAACTAAAGATATAAGGACTCCTCCTGCTAAAGATAAAGACTTATCAGTTTAAATAAAACACAACTATCCTACTAGAGCTAAAGGTCAGCATCCACAACCACATTCCACGGAAGTTGGTTGCCACACATATCATCCTATTGGGTGGATTTTGTTTCGTATGTCTGTTAAACTTTCCATTGACGATATCCAAGACTCTCTACTCCATTATACTTCCATGTGTATTTTTTTTGCTAAGTGGCTATCAAACCTAATATAAATCTAAAATGCATACAACTATAGAATGTAAAGAGGGGGAAAAACAGAATACAATACAATATAGAAAAAGTAACGAATGAGGCATGGCGTGCAAATATGATGGTACGAAGGTCTACTCCAAATTCAACAACAAATCAAAAGAAAAGGAGACAAAAAGAACTAACCACGACACATGGTAAATCCACCAAAAAGAATTCTCCATACGTGTAGTACTGCAAGTGGTTATAATCACATTATAGCACTATTTTTGAATACTAAAGTCTCTAAATTAGAAACATTGGGTGGAGAACCACAGCCAACCTTATCTTCCTTAAACGCCTTTTTTATGTCTTTTGAAAGTCTCATAATCATTCTCCATCAAATCAGTTACCGGTGAGATGAATATGAAAACAGAGAAATTTACCTTGACACTCCAAAGAAAGCTACCCATCTGAAATACGTGAATACATCGTTGGCATGTGGTGATTCTATTTGTATGTACTAGTTTCAAACGTAACCGAAGCTTTACGACCCAAATCATATTGACCAGAGGGTAAGTATGGAGGAAACCTGCGCATGGTGAAGGTATTGTGATGCCTGGGTTTCCTGTGGAAGAGAAGATATTCTGCAAAAACTATTTCCAACAAATCAAAACCACAATCAAAGGATAAATTTTGCAAATAAGAAGATAAAGATCCAATGAACTGCAATAGTTTTGTCTAGGAATCGGCTTCGGTGGAAACGGCTTTGGTTGCTGTTGACAGACGAATAGATAAGGTTTTGGAGAAGAAATACGTTGGAACCGTTCACAACTGTTTAGATTTAAAACTTTTTGAACCCAATAACACAGTTATACCCCTATGCCAATGAAGTTTATTAATGATTTATAAGGCCATAACTGGGAAAGCAAACATAGGTTTTGGCACGCTTCCCAAGGGGGCACCTTCCATTATATATACTAGCAGGGCTCACGTGCAGTACTGCACGCACGTAAAAAAGAGAGGGAGTAGTTTTAAAACTGCACGTGGAGAGAGAATAAGTGGGGAGAGAGGAGAAGTGGGGGTAGTTACAAACTAATTGTTTTTTAACGAAAATAGTGAGGTGAGACAGGTATAACCCTGTATTATTGAAACTAAACTATACAGGAGATGAGCATTTTGTGAAAGTTGTAACTTGTTGTTTGGCACGATTCCCAAAAAGGGCGCCTCGCTTTATATATAGATAGACAAGCATAGCATGGTGCATGTGCGGTGCTGCACGTCGTGGGTAGGAGTAGTTGCTTAACCATTGTTTGGTTAGTTTTGTGGTATTTTTGACAATTCTATCCCTTTATTAATGAAACTCGACAGTGTTGTATAAGGGCAACTGTGGAAAGTTGAATATGACTCTTGACACGATTCCCAAGGGGGCGTCTTGCGTTATATATAGTATAGATATGATATGAAATGATTTTTTAGAGCCTTAAAGGGCATTTGAGGTATAATATCAGTTTTTTTGTTGAAGTAAGCAACTTCGGTCTCTCTCAATTTTTTTGTTGAAATAAGCAACTTCGGTCTCTCTCTCTAACGGCCAATTAACAGAAGGGAGGTTCTTGCCCGGTTGTGCAAATGTGAAAGGAGGTTTCTGGTTTTTTCCAAAAGTCAGGGGGTGTAAGTGCATAAGTGACAAACCACAGTGCATAAGTGACAAACCACAGGCAGTGTAAGTGTAATTTTCATATTTTCTTAATCCCTTCCTGTGTTGCAAAGAGAAGAAATCGTCGTTTCGAGGAGACCTTGAAACGAAGAAAGTGAAAATGGACAACAGTTTATGGAGACGATTGGATTCTCTTTCTCGCCATCTTTCACGACAACCTGAAGCTAATGGGGTTCTTCATACGGTATGCTTAAATTATTCTATTCTTCTTAAAGGTTCGTTTTCGGGTGTTTATTTTTCTTTTCCTGCTTGTGTTTCCGTGAATATAGAGTATTATACTCGGGGAGAAACCGAAACAATCGGAATCGGAACCTGTAATCATAGGAGGGATGGTATTGGACATCCATGCCACATCTTATACCCATCCAAATCCCCGGACCACTACTCCTGGCAAGGTACTCTGCTGTTTGCCCCCGTTTTTAGTATTCTTGTAATTTTTCTCTCTGATTTTGCCCAAAAATTCTCCGGAATTGGTGTATGGTTGATGATGGGTAAACAGAATTAATGAAATTTTAGTTCTATGTTAAGTGATTAGGAGAAAGCTTTTGCTACACATAAGGTATGTGTGAGTTGCCTACACACAATTAGTCCAAAAGGGAATTTCTGGATAGCGCACATAGATAATAGTTGAACCAAAAAAAGTCCTATTATTTCTTGTCTATCGAATGTTGTATGTGTAAGAGGAGCTGCTAAATTTTCTAACGTTTTTAAGCTTCACACAAGCAAGTTGTTACGTTTTGGGAAGCGTTCCCATTCGAGCACCATACAACTCCTGTAGCTCAAGTTAGAAAGTGTTGCATTGTGTCTGTGAAAGGTGTAGAGTCAAGTGGGGGAGTTTTCAATCTCTGTTGGCTTTGAGTCTCTAGGAGATAACTTTAGATGGGTCTTATCAGCCGTGTATTGGGAATGCTGTGCCAGGGCAAGGGAGATGTTTTGGCAAGAATTGAGGAATTTGAACCTTAGGAATAACCATCTGTGGTTAGTTGTTGGAGATTTTAATGTGTACCGTTATTCCCAGAAGTCTAATAAAGTCAGGCCCAGAGTCACTAGGAGTATGAGGAATTTTTTTGAATTGGATCCAGCAACGTGAGTTGATTGATTACCCTTTGATAGGTGGTTAGTTTACCTGGTCTAATCTTTAATTCCCTCAGTTGTGTTCTAGCTTAGATAGATGCTTGGCGTCGGACTCGTGGGATAGTCATTTCAGGTTGGTCTCCCAAAGGCTTCTGCCTAGACCTCTATCCGACCACTCTCCGCTACTCTTGTCAGATGAGTCCTTGGGTGGGGGTTCAGTCCCTTTTAGATTTGAAAATATGTGACTCCACCATCCTTCTTTTCCGGGTCTAGTCAAGGAATGGTGGGATGAAGGGAGGAGAATGGCATCAGGGTGGGCAGATTTTTACCTCATGCGATGCCTGAAAAAGGTCAAGAATAAGATCAAACCATGGAATAAAGAAAATTTTGAGATTCTGGAGAGTTTAAAAAAGGGGGCCATGGATGAACTTGCTGAACTGGATAGTAATGAAGGTAATGAGGAGTGGTCTTTGCTTGATAGGAGAGAAGGTTGGAAATTAAGGAATCTTTGGAAAGTGTGCTAAAAAAATGAGGAAATACATTGGAGAAAAAAGTCTAGGGTTCATTGGTTGGAAGAAAGAGATAGGAACACCGCTCTTTCTTATAAGGTAGCCAATGGAAGAAGAATTCAAAACATGATTATGAGGTTGGAGGTGGATGGAAGGGTGGTTGACAAAATTGGGGAAATTGGCCAATGCTTATGTTAGTTTTATGCCAATCTCTACTCATCGGAGGAAAAATTTAGATTCAAATTGATGGAGGTTGGGCAATCGAAGGTTACCGATGTTATGAAGGAGTGGATTGAAAGGGAGTTTGAGTTGGAGGAAATTAAAGAGGTAGTTTGGGAGATGGAAGGGGATAAGGCACCCAGGCCTGATGGCTTCACTATTGATTTTTTCGGGAGAAATTGGGAGATTATATAAAGGATGGCTTGCTTAAGTTTTTCAAGGAGTTCTATATCAATGGAGTGGTCCACAAGGCTACAAATGGTACATTCTTGGTTCTCATTCCTAAAAAGCAGCGGCGATAAGTGTAAAGGACTTTAGGCCAAGCAGTCTAGTCACTAGCATTTACAAGATCATCGTTAAGGTGTTGTCACTTAGATTGAAGAGGCTTTGCCTGAAGTGATTTCAGCAAATCAGAGTGCTTTTGTGGAGGGTCGTCAAATAATGGATTGTTCTTTAATTGCTAATGAATGTGTGGGGAGTAGAAGGAGGGAGGGGAGTCCGGGGGTTGTGTGTAATTTGAACATTGAAAAAGCATATGATCGAGTAAAGTGGGGTTTTTTGGACTTGGTGCTGGAATGGAAAGGTTTTGGGGTGTAGTGGATGAGATGGATGAAGGGGTATATGGATAAAGTTCATTTTTCTATTTCGGTGAATGGGGTGGCCAAAGGTTTTTTTCCCTTTATCTAGGGGTTTACGTCAGGGTGACCCGCTTTCTCCATTCCTATTCACCTTGGTAGCCGAGGCATTACATAGTTTTATTAAGATGGGGAGTGATAGGGGTTTGATTGAAGGTTTTAATGTTGGAAGAAACGCATTGAGGATTTCCCATCTCCAATTTGCAGATGACACCTTGGTTTTTATGGAGGATTTTAGAGATCAAATTTTGTGGCTGAAAAGTATCTTACATTCTTTCCATATGGTGTCTGGTCTGAAGGTTAATTGGGGTTAGAGCTCTCTAGTAGGTGTGAATCCGAGTGAGGAAGATTCTTTGTCTCTTAGTCAGTGTTTAGGTTGTCAGGTGGCGTCTTGAAACAGAGGGTATATATCATCCATGTATACCAAATCAAACATGCTCAGACAAATAAACCTCTTTAATCCAAAAACCAACTGATCTAACTCGATCCGATTTTCTGAGTTGAATTGCAAGTTTTGAAATAGAGGGTACGTATCATCCATGTATTAGTTATTGTCGTCTTTTATCTAATCAATTGAAGAACATTGAATTTATAGAATTAGATCATTGGGCTTGTTAAGGTCTATAGAGTGCAATAGAAAGATGCCAAAAAATTATACATGAAATTGGAGGACTGTCAATCATTATCATCCAGATGCAAGTAATTTGAAATAAATATTCTAGCCATAGACTTGCCAAAATATGCATTGTTGGGGCTGATATCATGAAAACATTGTGGATTGTTTATGCGATGAGAATATGCATAAGGACTGAGAGAATTACTGATTACTTGCCTTCATATTGCCTTGAAATATGATGCTTATTGGAGTTGTTACATGATTTTTATATCATATAGCTAGAATCATTCAGTTTTTTTGGAAAGAACCTTGATTTATCTTGTCTTTATTATTAATCTTTTCCTTCTTTCTTCTTCCTTTTCATTTCTCTTTTTCTTTTTAAATAAAACTGCAGTGACCATCTTGAACAGAATGTACAATATTTCAAGCTCCTTCCTAAATTTGAGAAGAAAATAAAGGAAAGAGATATTAAGAATTTAAGATGATAACAAAATTGTTTATTCCTTTGACTGTATTTTTGGTGCCTTGCAACTCATGAAAATTTTCATCAGGAGGAACCAAGAGAGTCCAAGTTCATATGTAAGAACTGTTTTATCTGTTATGTGGAGCAACAATGTTGCCAATGGCATATATATAAGCAACAGTTATTTTGGTCTGCCTAACCTGCTCACCAGGTCTTGTTGCCTGGTGTGATATGAATTATTTTGCCATGTGAAGAAGTGATGTGTCCAATTCATAACTGTTAATTTCATTTTTCTAGTCATACACTTGTCAGGTTTATGTGTGAGCTATGTGTCCAACATTGACAATCCTGTCCATTTTATGATGAAATATTTGTTACGTTCGGTTGATAACCAGATGTTTTAACTTTTTAGGTGTCTTTTAAAGTAGCTGAAATTAGTAATCTCTTCTACAGTTCTATTATTTTATAACATTTTGACTTTTATATTTTCATATTTCAAGCATGCAATTGCTCTTTTTTTTATTAGGTATAGGTAATGAATTTGTAAACATTGAAAATCCTGCCTAGATTTATCTAATAAAATAAACCCAAATCCAAGGTATGGATCTTGTGGGCCCAAAACTCTAATATCCAGATTGATTCAATTTAATAATATTGGAACATGCAAAAAAGGTAAGCCTTCATTTATTACTTTAAATAAAGCGCGGAAGTCAATGTTAACAATTAAATCAAACTCTTGGTAACAAAGTCTGGATAATAGGTCAAGCCAACTACCTCTCATGATCGCTACAGAAGATTAATAATCCGCCAATATAAATGAAATAAATCAACTAAACAAATCCATCTACGACTAAAAAAAGTCTGACATCAAGTGATAATAATCGCCTACGTCCTCCTTGTCAGAACCCCAATTTTGGGGGTTTTAATCGCAAAAAACAGAAAAAGGAGGTTTTGAAATAAAATTTTAAATTAGGGGAAAAGTGATATTTTTAAAATTAGCTTTTTACCCTAAACTTTTCAAAATATCAGAAGTGGAATAAAAGTTTGTTAAATTTACAAAAATCTGCCCCAGATTTTCAACGAACATATTCTTTTTTTGTTTGATTCATGAGTTGCTATTTTTGCAACTCAAATCAAGGGGAAATCATTCTAAAATGAATCCCAGATAAAAAGAAAGTGATTGGAAGAGATTTGGAGAGTTTCTTTGAAGGTTAATGCAAATTTTTTTCAAATTCGGAAGTTTCTATTTGGTTATAACAACAGTTGACAAAACCAAATCTTTGGCTCTCTAAGTGAGGCTCGCTTCCTAATTTTCTACTCTCTCTTGATCTGGAACCTTCCAAAGGCTGGCGGATTTTTCTTTCCATATTGCTGTAGCCCTCCCTCTCTCTCTTCTGTGAGCAACCAAATTCTTTAAAAGGGACGATTTTTTCTGCTGGGGAGGAGGATCAAGCTTTTCTCATCTCACGGAGGACCCATCTCTCTCCTTGTTGCACCTCTCTTTGTCGCAGACCCCGTCACAGCAACTTCCCTGTCGTAGCAGCTCCCTCTCTCTGTTTTGCAATCTCCATCTCTCTCTCAGACGTTCTCTCATCTCACACAACCTCTCTTCTCTCACAATCTCTCTCTATTTCTCTTTTGTTTTGTTTTTTTTTTCTCTTTGTCGTCATCTCTCACAGCAACTTTCTCTCTGTCTCTCTTGTTCTCCCTGTTGCAGCAGCTCCTTCACGTAGTGGTCTCTCTCTCTTGCAACTCTATTGGTCTCACTGTCTGTCTTCTCTTCTGAACGAAAGAAACTTAAAGTAAGTTTCTGTTTCTGCTACATGAGTCGTTTTCCTCATCTGTTGAAGGCTTGCTTTCATTTTCTGGAATCAGAGCTGATAAGACTAATTCTTTAGGCATTCAAAGTCGTCTGAATCAGGTAATCCTTTGATGATTATTTTCTTTATGATGCCTTGGGTGATTGGTTCTTTCTTACTTTCTAGATTAATTTAGTCAAAATGTATGTGATAGGATTTTTATGAGAGTTGTTGCTGTTTTGGTTTAATTATTCTGTTGAATGGTTTAATTGTAATAAGGCCTGTTTCAATTCAGTAATGCCATTATGGACTGTTCTTTCGGAAGCTCTCTATTTTATGTTTCAATTTTTTTTTAGGATGGGATAGAATCTATGTTCAGTTTTTAGGATATCCTTGATAACTTGGTCATTTGTTTTTTGAAACTTTTCTGGTATTTACAGCAGCTTCATCACTTGGGTTAGTGTGTTTATAATTGTCATTGTGGAATATAAATTTCAATGGGTTTCGGTCACATATGTATGTATATTATTCCATGATCATTATTTTCAGATTGGTTAGTTAGTATTTGTAGTTTATTTATTCCATTAGTTTATAGATTATTTGTCTCTCATACCATTTAATCCATCCTAGTAATATTATTTCCCTCATTAAGGTTTAGGTATCTTTTTAGAAATCTAAAAAAAATGGAAAATAAAAAATAAAAAAAGAAAAAATAAAAAAAAAGAAAAAATAAAAAAATTAAATTAGAATCTTGTATTTTAGAAAATCTAAATTTAATATTTTATTTTTAGGAATTTAAAATTTTAGGATAGGAATTTTGTATATATACGATTTTAGAAATTTTGCCATGTTAGGATTTTAGAAATACTTTATTTGTACAAATTCCAATTAAATTAGAAACTTTCCCTTTTTAGGACTTGTAAATATTATGATTTTTTTTATGAAAAAGAAAAATAAAGAAAATTTTAGATGCTTTAAGAATTGAAAATTTTTCTGTTTTGTTTGCATCTTTAAATTTTTAGAAATTTGTAAAGATTAGGATTTTAGAAATGTTCCCCTTGTATAAAATTTAGCAAATTTGGAAAATTTTCCTTTTTTAGGATTTGTATATATTAGTAAACTTAGAAACACTTAGAAATTTAGAAACTTTCTTTTTTTTTTTTTAGATTTTTAGAAATATTCCACTTGTATAAAATTTAGCGAACTTAGAAACTTCCTTTCTTTTTTTTTAGGATTTGTAAATATTTTTTCATTAGAATTTTAGGAAATTGTAAATAAATAGAACTTTCAGGGTGAAATTCAAAGAAGATAACTGGTTCATTGAACCAGGGGTGATTGGGTGCCTAACACCTTTCCAACCACTTAAGTGAACCCCCTAACCCAAAATCTTGTTGGACTAAATTTCAAATTTTCATTTAATTAATTATGGCGTCCATCCACACCCAAATTTAAACCATGGATGGTGGCGACTCCATTGACCGACCCCACAGGTCATGTTCCTGCAGCTGGTGACTCCACTTGGGACTTGTGGGTTCAACCCTAGACTTGATTTCACCCTAATTTTATAATATTATTAATTGCTTTATTTTTTAGAATAATTTGTACATATGTACATATACACACCATGAATGTAATTATTGTATTTATTGTCTTGATTATATTTGCGTGGGGTGATGCGCACGAGGGAGCGAGGCAGAACCTAGCCAGCTCAACCACCTAGCTTTGGCTAAGGGGTTGGGTCACCTCTTCCTTACCTATAAACTCGCATGCATATGTGGCGATCATGGATGAAGTAGTACGCTTCCCGATAATAATAGGATTAATATAACCAAATTTAAAATTGGTTAAAATTGAAGGGTCCATGAGGGGCCCACAAAACCCCGATCCATTGCATTTTGAGTTAGACCTAGTAAATGGGCCCAATAGGCCCATGGATAGGGAGCTTACCCGAACAAGCCGGGGGAGCTGCCCCAGGCCCATGCATTTGAGTCCTGAGAGACGTGGGCCAGGCTCATTGAGTCTGCTTGAAGTGTCTATGAGTCCAAGTCACACCTTGGGGACAAGATGAAGCAGGCTAGATTAGAGCAAGCCTCCAAGCCTAGATTAGGGTCTGATAGCCTACCTAGCCCAAGAAGGCAAAATTGTATCATTTTTCTTTCAAGTCCAAGAAGGCAGGTTATATTTTTTATTTCGGCCCAAGAAGGCTAAGTTGTACTTTCTCTTTGTTTTTAAAACGTGTCTGTACTATTTGGCCCACTATGGCAAGTTGTAAACATGGCCCAGTAGGGTCACACAGAACAAGCTTGAACAAGTAGCAGAGAGTTAAGACAAGGGCTCATGGACACTTCTCTTACGCAAGTCAATCTAGGTGTTATGCCATGATTGGCATTACCCATTTTAGGAATTGCACACACATTTCATACTTTGAATTTGAGGGGTTATGGTTTGCTCATCTGGTTTGATTCATTCATGGTAAGTCTCCATCAAGGTTAGCATTTATGGACATAAACAATCTCATATGCATCATGGCCAAAACCTGATCCATAAGTTGTGTCCAACTCAACCCAGTCCACAAGATAGGCCCAATGGACCCATATAGATCCAAACCAAGGCCTAATTCTTGAAGGCCCAGTCCACAAGATGGATCCAATTAAACCCAAATAGAATATATCAAGACCTAACCCTTGAAGGCCCAATTCACAAGATGGATCCAAATATAACCAAACCAAGGCCTAATCTCTGAATGTCTAGTCTATAAGATGAACCATGTTAAATACTCAAGCCCTTTTTTCACAAGTTTGACCATTTTCCACTAAGTTGGACCATTTTTCCACAAGCTGGACCATTTCCACAAGTTGGACCATTCTCCATAAAGTTGGACCTATTTCCACAAGTTGGACCATTTCCATAAGTTGGGCCATTTTCCACAAAGTTGGATCTCTTTTCCATAAGTTGGACCACTTTTCCATAAGTTGGACCACTTTCCACAAAGTTGGACCACTTTCTACAAAGTTGGACCATTTTCCACAAGTTGAACCATTTCCACAAGTTGGACCATATGATCAAGTCTGCCCAGTAGACAGTATATCACCCTTACCACTGCCCAGACCCAGCCTGCCCGGTAGAGGATATGGCATGGTTCCCAGTCTTTACCACCGCCCAAGTAAAATTTATCTCATTTGTCTACCTGGTAGAAAGAATATTACCTTTACCACCGCCCAGACCTAGTCTGCCTGGTAGAGAATATGACATGGTTTCTAGTCGTTACCACCGCCCAGGTATAATTTATCTCATTTGTCTGCCCAGTAGAGGGAAATATCACCTTACCACTGCCCAGGCCCAGCCTGCTCGGTAGAGGATATGGCATAGTTCCTAGTCCTTACCACCGCCCAGGTATAATTTATCTCATTTGTCTGCCTAGTAGAAGGAATATCACCTTTACCACTGCCCAGACTTAGCCTGCCTGGTAGAGGATATGGAATGTTTCCTAGTCTTTACCACCGTCCAGGTATAATTTGTTTGCCCAGTAGAGGGAATATCACTCTTACCACTGTCCAGACCCAGCTTGCCCGGTAGAGGATATGGCATGGTTCCCAGTCCTTACCACTGCCTAGACCCAGTTTGCTCAGTAGAGGATATGGCATGGTTCCCAGTCCTTACCACTGCGCAGACTTAACCTACCCGGTAGAGGATATGGTATGGTTCCTAGTCCTTACCACCGCCTAGATATAATTTATCTCATTTGTTTGTCCGATAGAGGGTATGGCATGGATCCCAGTCCTTATTACCGTTCAAGCCCTACATCATTTCCAACAACACCTTGAGGGTCCATCACCCTTGTAGATACATCATGCATTCTTTCCATCCATGGTACTAATATTTTGATTTTATTTCCAGGAGTCTTAACAAAATAGTATCTCATAAGCCTCCAGTAGGCAGAAGCCCGTACCTTTTGAAATCAAGGAAAATGAACATGGAGCAGCCTACCAACACTTCATCTTCAAAGATCCAACAATTGAAGGAGTAGGTTGCCAGTTTGATCAAGATGATTGAGCTAATAATACAAAATCAAAACGAGAATAATCATGCTTCCACCTCCCAGCTCCCACCTCAAAGCCATGCCTCTTTACCCGCCATAAACCTTCAAGAAGTAATTGAGGTTGAACATGAAGAGGAAGAAGAACTGAGAAAGGAGGAATCATTGGAGGAAAAGTTTGCTCACAAGTTCGAGGTTATTCAGGAGGAATTGAGACAAGTGAAAGGGGTGGATTCCTATGGTGTTATGGATTTTGAAGACCTTTGTTTTTATCCTGATTTGAAGCTTTCATATAAATTCAAGTGCCCAGATTTTGAGAAGTATGATGGAACCGGCTGTCCCTTATCATACTTGAAATTATACTGTGGAATGATGAGTCAATATGGGAAGAATGAGAAGCTATTGGTGCAATTGTTCCAAAGGTCATTGATGGGATCTGCTTTGAAATGGTTCTCAAATCTAGATCATGGGAGAATCCAAACCTGAAAAGACCTAGCCAATGTTTTCTTAGCACAATACAAATTTAATTTAGAGATCGTTCTTGATCGTTATGATTTGATGAGGATGATAAAGAAGGAGGAAATAGTCCGAGAATATGCCCATCGATGGAGGAAGATGGCAGCCCAGGTTTAACCCCCAATGTCTGAATCAGAAATGATCACAGTATTCATCTCCACGCTGGGGCAACCTTATTACAATCATCTAGTGGGGCAAATAGCAACAAGTTTTGCAGGGTTAATCCAGGTTGCATAGAGGATTGAGGATGGAGTTCGATTTGGAAAAATTGTCGATTACAGTGCAGGGCAAGGATCAACCTCTCAACATGAGATTATGCACAAGAGGGGGGTAAATGGATCCTGAAGATATAAGGAAGCTGAACTTGTAGTAAACCAAATCCAGAATCAACAACCCTTCAACATTAACATTGGGATGCCCAAAGAATCAGCTGCAACAGTAGATGAAGCAGCCGCAAGGCGTTTGGCAAGAAGGAATCGTGTGTTTACTAACTTACCATGTAGACCTTTTGAGCTGTTGCCAAAGCTACTTAAAGGAGGGTACCTTTCACAAAAGCAACCACATCCAAATGCATCTCAAAGTTCAAATTACAATCCTAATGTCACTTATGATTATCACATGGGATACCCAGGGCATACAATTGACGCATGTTGGCCTTTAAAACACACCATCCAGGATCTGATCGACAATGGTATAATTTTACTAAACAACATTCAGCTACAACCAGCTCCTGTTTCTGGTATAAGCCAAGACCCACTCCCAAACCACAATAAGGCAAGCACGTCAGGAGGAGTAAACATTGTGTCGGCTGATGATGTTGCTTATAAGGTGAAGGTCGCGATGGAATCCTCATAAGCCAGCTGCTTGGTGAAAGAGTGGAATAAACTGCTTTATATCCTTTTGAGCTTGTTTAGTATTGTTGTTTCTTCAATTTGAACAAGGAATTTTGCCAAATAGGGCAGTACATTTGCTAGACCTATATTGAATTTTGTGAATTTATGAGCATATTTCTCAGTATCTTTATTCTTGTCAAAATAAATATCTTATTGGAAATGCCTCGTAATAATGAACCAAAGAAAAGAACTGAATATGAAACAAAAGAGTAAGATCTTGACGTCGAACTCAACTTTGATCTCATGGGACTCGAAGGGGAGTTCGACGTCGAAATCAACCCACCACTTGAAATCCAACACATGGTGAATAGGCATGAAATGTTGAAGAGATTGAAGTCATTAACTGTAGTACTAAGGACAACTCCAAAGGTGTAGAGATCTGGATTTCACTTTCTTCCCAACAAAGAATGGAAGTGATTGATCTCCTAAAAGCTTACAAAGATAATTTGCATGGTATTACCAAAATATGTTAGGGTTGGATACAGAATTCGTTGCTCATAGGCCCCAGCCTTGCCAAAGATAAAGCAATGAAGTGGAGGCTCAAGCAATTCACAACTGATGATCGATGGATGCAAAGATTAAAAACTGGGACAAAATAAAATGATGGAGATATATGCTGATGGTGGATCATTGGATAGTCTTGAAAAATATCTGTAATTTCTTAAAAGTTTCGTTGATCTGCATGTTGACAGGGGCAACTCTATGGGATGGAGGCAATATTATCTGTCGGAGTCGAAATTTCGCCTTTGAAAATCCTTCTGTAAGCTGAACTCGATGAAGCAAAATGGGTCCGAGCCAATTGAATATGACCAAAGAAAAGAGATTTAAGGCATTGTGTCATTGAAAATTATATCAAAAAAGAATTACAAAGGGTTTACAACAAGAGGCTTAGGCCGAGAACTTTTAAATTGGGGGATTTGGTGTTAAAGAAGATGTTGCCATACCAAGAAAATTTCAGAGGAAAGTTACTACCAATTATGAAGGTCCATATGTTGTCAAAAAGGTATTAACTGGCGGAGCTCTGATTCTGGCAGATATGGATGGTGAAACACTTCCTGAGCCAATCAACTTAGATACTGTGAAGAAATATTATGCCTAAACTAGTACAAGTTTGAAATGACGAGAGGCCGTCTTTGTCTTTGTATCCCACGAATAAAATAAAACCCTAGTTAGACCAGTTGAGTCTTTATACTCCTTTTGATTTACCTAAAATCAAGGCTTGCAATTTCACATTGGGGCAAGTTGGGATTTGAAAGGGAGTGTTTACAATGGGGCAAGTTACACAAAGAGGAAAGGATAGTGTGGGGACATGGTCCGTGGGGTCGGTTCGGGTCAATGGGGTTGCCACCATCCATGGTTCAATTTTGGATGTGGATGGGCATCAAGAAAATTAATTTATCTCATGAGAGTTTAAAATTTGGTTCAACCAGAATTTGGGTTAGGGGGTTCAATTAAGTGGTTGGGAAGGTGTTAGGCACCCAACCAACCCTGGTTCAATGAACCAGTTATTTCACCCTAAAAATTTATTTAATTTCAAATTTCTAAAATTCTAATGAAAAATATTAACAAATCCTAAAGAAAAGGAAGTTTCTAAGTTTGCTAAATTTTATACAAGATAATTATCTCTAAAATCTTAATATTTACAAATTCCTAAATATTGAAAGGAAAGTTTCTAATTTTCTAAATGTTTCTAAATTTACTAATATATGCAAATTCTAAGAAGGGAAACATTTCTAAATTTGTTGGATTTTATACAAGAGAATCATTTCCAAAATCCAAATATTTACAAATTTCTAAATCTTAATATTTACAAGTTTCTAAGGAAGGTTTCTAATCTAAATTTACTAAAAAGTAAAGTTTCTAATTTTGTTACAATTTGTACAAAGAGAATATTTGTCAAATGGCAAGAAAAAAAAATCAAGAATTTCATATGTACAAAAATTTCTTAAGTTTAAATCCTGATTTCTAAAAATCTAAGCTTTCACAAAATAGAAAAATACAATAATTTAACCCTAAATATTAACAAAAAAAAAAAAATAATAATGATAATATTAAAATAATAAAATAAAATAAAATAAAAATGTGGGATCTTAGGGTTTATCACATAAGATGATATTTCAATGTGACATAGACCCAATCCCTAAGAAAAAGGAATTTTATTTTGAAATCCGGAATATAATTATTCACAAGACAAGATTTAGTTTTAAAGGCCAAGAGATACCCAAAACAGTGAATATTCCTTTCTATTTTATTTAAGTTCATCAAGACCACACGTTAAACCCAATTATCATTATTTGTTTAAACCATTAATTGCTATAAAATTTCAATAACAACATAAAAATGGTATTAAACTTTAAAAGTTTTCCAATCCTCAAAGTTTTTAGTGAAAATTCACAGCAGCATGTCGAAATCATCTGATTACATGAAGGGATTACAAAATACAATTCTGCTATCTCAGGCCAGTCAGAAAAATCTTATAGTGCTACTTGTTTACATTCGTAGAGCTAATGGAACACGTTTCATATGGCATTTAGCAGGCATACAACAACAGAGATGGACGAATGAGAGAGGGGAACAACTAACAAATCACGTTAACACATAGCAACAGTGATGAGAAAATAAAATAGACTGTTCATAAAAAAATGACATTTTTATTTGCTCCGAACAACCATATTTCTCATTACATGCATAAAAAAAAATCAGTTGCAGGAAGCATCAAAGCCTTTTTAATTAGAAAATAGAGAGAAGTGAATACCCGAATGGCTGGACAGAAGAGAGTGTTTGCGGATGAGAGGGAGATTGTGAGAGTGGGAGAAGGTCCACGGCAAAGAGAGAACAGCGTCTAGAAAAAAGAAATTGAAACAGAGGGAGAATAGCCTCTGTAAGGAATCATCGTGAGAGAGTTTTGCTGCTGCGATGGAGTGAATGGCTCGATCAAGTTTGAAGATTCCCAGCAGAAAACTGATTGAGCTTCCGAAAATCCCCCAATAGAAGAAGATGGCCTCGAGAGTGGGAGAAGCTCCCTTTTATAGGCGTTGTTTGCTCATGAGAGAGAGAGAGAGAGAGAGAGAGAGAGTTACAGCAAAATGGAAAGCAATATCCCAACTTCTTTGGAGTATTTCGGACCTAGGAGAAGAAAATAGAAAGAGAAAGAGAGAGCCAAAGATCAAGAGAGGTGGGAGAGCAAGAGATTGGATTTCGGAAGATTTCAGTAATGGGAAACTTCCGAAATTTGAAAAACTGTTAAAAACCCTAAAAAATCTTCTAATTCTTTACTAAATCTCTTTCTTTTTACTTGGGAATCATTTTATAATGATTCCCTTTGATTTTTGGTTGCAAAAATAGCAACCTACAAATAAAACAAGGAAAGTTTTGTTCGTTGAACTCCAGGAGCAATTTTTGTAAATTTAAAAAAAAGTATTCCTTTCTTGCTATTTTAAAAAATTCAGGGTACAAAAATTAATTTTCAAGTTTTCATTTTCCCCTATTTTCCAACTTTTATTTCAAAAAACCTTTTTCTTGTTTTTGGCAAATTAAACCTCAAAATTGGGGTTCTGACAGCTGCCCCTCTTTGCTGAAGTTATTGCTAACGAACAGCAAAGACTAAAGGAACTTAAATTTTGGATAAGATGTCAAATCATTGAATGCAAATTTTTTTTTTGAGAGGACAAAACCACTAATGCCGAAGTCTTACATAGTGTTCTATCTCTTAACTTCGCAAAGTGTCCAATGCCGAAGTCTTACATGGATCACTTGCGATAGGGGTATCCAATGCCGAAGTCTTATATGGATTACTTCTTCAGTTCTTTGACCAAAATTCATTGTATTTTGACATTCAATGATTCTCCAAATTCTTATATAATCTTGGGGCCTTGACATGAGATTTAAGGATTTGACTCTCTTTGATCGGCTCTGATGAAGAATGATGTGGGGGAGGAGTTGATTGGACCAAGGGAATTTTCAGGTGAGAGTATGGTAGAGAATGGAATGATGATTGGCTTGGAGAGAGAAATCCCTAAAAATTACAAAAGTGGGAATAAAAAATTACATTAGGGCCATCACTTCAACCCTTAGAACTTTTTAAGCAGCTCCCTCAACTCCATGGGAGGTCTCCTATTCTTAACATCCTTCTTTCTTGAGCTCATACATTACTGAGAATATTTACTTCGAGCATCCTTTGAGAATTCTTCATGAATAGTCTGCATCCATTGAGGAAGACTTGTTTGCTCTTCATCAGCTCATGTATCTTTAGATGGCATCATGCATTGCATCTGTTGAGGAATATTTCTTTGATCCGCTCATGCATTTTCAACACCTTCTCCTTTGAAAACAACACCATGCCTGTTTCTGTTTATGGATGATCAAATTGATCTCCTCTGTTTTCTAAGGACAAATTTCAAGTATCTTATTCAAATTCTCAATAAACAAGTTATGAAAACCTAATAATGCAAAACAAAAGAGAAATCTGAATAATGAGCAAAAGTAACATGAGTCAGGAATTTATAGTCAAGGGAACTTTATCATTAACCATCCTGATACTTGTGGATTTAGCCATGTGTTTCAATCTAGATACCATTTCCTCCCTTAGAACAGATCATATTTTTTCATGACATTAGGCATGGAATCACCAAGTCTAGTCAGAGAAAGAATCCAGACATCGCCATCCAATCTGAGAATCACAGGTATGAGGCCATAAGACTATCATCTTTCTTCTGCTTTTTTTTTTGTTGAAGATTTTCCAAAACACTACCACTTGATTATCGGCACATTCATTTTGTGTCATTGGACTTTTCCATCGTTCCTTCATTACCAATCTCATTAGTATAATTTTGCCATTTCCAAGACATGATTTGATCGCAGAGGACTTAACAATAGGACGAAACGTAGGCCAGGGTTTAGGTTTAGAAAAGAAGGGATTTTAGGCTCAAAATTTCTTAAATTCATATGTTAGATCAAGGCTTGCAAGGTCACTTGAATTTCCTTTTGTTCTCAATTCCCTTGTTCTTTACTCCATTTTATTGGTTATTCTTTTTCTTTCCTTCCTTTCTCCTTTCCATTTCCTTATCCCATTTTTTTCTCTCTCTTTATTGTTTTTTTTGACACTTTATTTCCCTTCTACCTTTTCTATTCATTACTCATTTTTCTTCCTCATTCTATCCTTTCCTCTTCTTGTAACTTGTCCCATTGTAAACATTCCTTTTTAAAACTGAACTTGCCCCAGTGTGAAATTGCAAGCCTTGATTTTAGGTAAATCAAAAGGAGTACAAAGGCTCAACTGGTCTAACTAGGGTTTTGTCTTATTTTATTTTGTGGAATACAAAGACCAAAGATGGCCTCTCGTCATTTCAAACTTGTCTTGGTTTAGGCATAATATTTTTTCACAGCATCTGAGTTGATTGGCTCAAGCTGTGTTTTACCGTCCATATCTGCCAGTGTTAGAGCTCCTCTAGTCAATACATTTCTGACAACATATGGACCTTCTTAATTGGGACGGAACTTTCTTCTGAAATCCTCTTGGTGTGGCAACATTTTCTTTAACACCAAAGTCCCCGGTTCAAAAGTCCTTGGCCTAACCTTCTTGTTGTAAGCCCTTGAAATTCTCTTCTGATATAACTGTCCATGACATAGTGCCTTTAGTCTCTTTTCTTCGATCAGATTTAACTGATCATATCTGGCTTGGACCCATTCTACTTCATCGAGTTCTGCTTCCACAAGGATTCTCAATGACGGAATTTCAACTTCAACAGGTAATACTGCTTCCAATCCGTAAACCAAAGAAAATGGAGTTGCCTGAACTTATGTTCGGATTGATGTCCTATAAGCGTGAAGAGCAAAAGACAACTTCTCATGCCAATCCTTGTATGTTTGTGCTATCTTTTCAATAATCTTCTTCAAATTTTGTTCTCCGCTTCCACCACTCCGTTCATCTTTGGCTGATATGGAGTAGAATTGTGATGTTGTATCTTCAATTCTGCACACATTTTATCCATGTCTTTGTTATTGAGATTCTTAGCATTGTCTGAGATAATGGCGTAGGGGAGTAGTTGAAGCGGCGAACAAAAATTTGAAGATTATTGAAAAGATGGCACAAACATGTGCCCATTTGAAGTATCTTCCTTGAGAGCATGTGCCCATTCATATGCGGTCTACATATGCCTCCATGCACTTCTTCTATAATCTTCATTGCTTCTTTTTCATCAACACAAGCAAGCAATACCTCATGATATGACTTTTTATACAGTTTCCCACAACTTAGGAAAAATTGCCCTGCTAACCGTTGGATGGTACGCCTTTCAGTTGCTGTAGCTTTTGGCGGAATCGTCCCACTTTCCAAATACCTTTTGATGTCATAAAACCATGAAGCAATATGATCTGTTCTAAGGGAGGAAATTGTATCTGAATTGAAACACATGGGTAAATCCACAAGTATCAGGATGGTTAATGATAAAGTTCCCTTGACCATAAATTCCCGACTCATGTTACTTTTGCTCATTATTCAAATTTCTCTTTTATTCTGCATTATTAGGTTTTCATAATTTGTTTTATTGAGAATTTGAATAAGATACTTGAAATACTCAAAGTTTGTCCTTAGAAAACAGAGGAGATCAATTTGATCATCCATAAATAGAAACAAGTATGGTTTCATTTTCAAAAGAGGTGCTGAAAATGCATGAGCTGATCAAAGAAGTCTTCCTTAGCAGATGCAGACCCTGCATGATGCCGTCTTAAGATACATGAGCCGATTAAGAGCAAGAAAGTTTTCCTTGGTGGATACAGAAATTACTCAGAATATTTTGATAAAGACCGAAGAGTCCAGATTGTTGATGAAGAATTCTCAAAGGATGCTCGAAGTAATACCGGTTCTTAGTAATGTATGAGCTCAAATAGGAAGGGTGTCAAGAACAGAAGACCTCCCAGGGAGTTGAGGGAGCTGCTTGAAAAGTTTAAAGGGTTGAAGTGATGGACCTAATGTAATTTTTATTCCCACTTTTGTAATATTTTTTTAGGGATTTCTCTCTCGAACTTAAAACCATGAACCTAGGCATCATTCCATTCTCTACCAAACTTCCACTCTCATTTGAAAACTCCCTTGGTCCAACCAACTCCTCCTTCACATCATTCCTTGTCAGAGCCGATCAAAGAGAGTCAAATCCTTAAATCTCATGTCAAGGCCCCAAGATAATATAAGAATTTGGAGAATCATTGAATGTCAAAATGCATTGAATTTTGGTTAGAGAGGTAATCCAGATAATACTTCGGCATTGGATACCTCATCACAAGTGATCCATGTAAGACTTCGGCATTGGACACTTTACAAAATTGAGAGATAGAAAGCTATGTAAGACTTCGGCATTAGTTGTTTTATCCTCACAAAAAAAAAATGCATTCAATGATTTGACATCTTCTTATATTATCCAAAATTAGGGTTCCTTTAGTCTTTATTGTTTATTAGCAATAACTCCAGCGAAGAGGGGTAGCTGTCAGAACCCCAATTTTGGGGGTTTTAATTGCAAAAAATTAAAAATGAGGTTTTGAAATAAAATTTTGAAATTAGGGGAAAAGTGATATTTTTAAAATTAGTTTTTTACCCTGAACTTTTCAAAATATTAGAAGTGGAATAAAAGTTTGTTAAACTTACAAAAATCTGCCCCAGATTTTCAACGAACATATTCTTTCTTTGTTTGATTCATGCGTTGCTATTTTTGCAACCCAAATCAAGGGGAAATCATTCTAAAATGAATCCCAGATAAAAAGAAAGTGATTGGAAGAGATTTGGAGAGTTTCTTTGAAGGTTTTTGCAATTTTTCTCAAATGTTGGAAGCTTTTGTTTGGTTATAACGACAGTTGACAAAACCAAATCTTTGGCTCTCTAGATGAGGCTCTCTTTCTAATTTTCTACTCTCTCTTGATCTGGAACCTTCCAAAGGTTGGGGGATTTTTCTTTCCATATTGTTGTAGCCCTCCCTCTCTCTCTTTCGTGAGCAGCCAAACTCTTTAAAAGGGACGATTTTTTCTCTTGGGGAGGTTGATCAAGCTTTTTTCATCTCTCAGAGGACCCATCTCTCTCCTTGTTGCACCTCTCTTTGTCGCAGACCCCGTCACAGCAACTTCCTTGTTGTCGCAGCAGCTCCCTCTCTCTGTTTTGCAATCTCCATCGCTCTCTCATCTCACACAACCTCTCTTCTTTCACAATCTCTCTCTATTTCTCTTTTGTTTTGTTTTTTTCCTCTTTGTCATCATCTCTCACAGCAACTTTCTCTCTGTCTCTCTTGTTCTCTTTGTTGCTGCAGCTCCTTCATGTAGTGGTCTCTCTCTCTTGCAACTCTATTGGTCTCAGTGTCTGTCTTCTCTTCTGAACGAAAGAAACTTAAAGTAAGTTTCTATTTCTGCTACGTGAGTCGTTTTCCTCTTCTGTTGAAGGCTTGCTTTCATTTTCTGGAATAAGAGTTGATAAGACTATTTGTCTCTCATACCATTTAATCCATCTTAGTAATATTATTTCCCTCACTAAGGTTTAGGTATCTTTTTAGAAATCTAAAAAAATGGAAAATAAAAAATAAAAAATAAAAAATGAAAAAATATATACAAAAAATAAGAAATAAAAAAATTAAATTAGAATCTTGTATTTTAGAAAATCTGAATTTAATATTTTATTTTTAGGAATTTAAAATTTTAGGAATTTTGTATACATAGGATTTTAGAAATTTTGCCATTTTAGGATTTTAGAAATACTTTATTTGTACAAATTCTAATTAAATTAGAAACTTTCCCTTTTTAGGACTTGTAACTATTATGATTTTTTTTTTATGAAAAGGAAAAAAAAAATAAAGTTTTAGATGCTTTAAGAACTGTAAATTTTTTTGTTTTGTTTGCATCTTTAAATTTTTAGAAATTTGTAAAGATTAGGATTTTAGAAATGTTCCCCTTGTATAAAATTTTGCAAATTTGGTAATTTTTCATTTTTTATGATTTGTATATATTAGCAAACTTAGAAACACTTAGAAATTTAGAAACTTTTTTTTTTTAATTTTTAGAAACTTGTAAAGATTAATATTTTAGAAATATTCCACTTGTATAAAATTTAGCAAACTTAGAAACTTCCTTTCCTTTTTTTTTTTTAGGATTTGTATATATTTTTTATTATAATTTTAGTAAATTGTAAATAAATAAACTTTCTGGGTAAAATTCAAATAAGGTAACTGGTTCATTGAACCAGGGGTGATTGGGTGCCTAACACCTTTCCAACCACTCAAGTGAACCCCCTAACCCAAAATCTTGTTAGACCAAATTTCAAATTCTCATTTAATTAATTATGGTGTCCATCCACACCCAAATTTAAACCATGGATGGTGGCGACTCCATTGACCTGAACCGTAGCTAGCCTAGTTGGTTCTACTCCTTCTGGAACGTCCTCACTTGGAGCATTTGAAAACAAAACATTTTAAAAATGTTTTATGAGATACACATTTCAATAAATAGTAACATACAAGCAATAAATATATTTTTCCTCATTTCATAAATGCATGCATGAATTTCAATAGTTGTGGTAAACCAATGGGCATAAAAAAGTACTAATTAAATCTGTATGAATTCAAAGAAACCATACTTTCCCAAAGTTATTCAAATTCGCATTCAATAGTAAAAAAAAAAGTAGTGACATCATAGTACTCGTGAAATTAGACTTCTTTGAGAGGTCAAAAACTCGTTCCAAATTTTCACCTCACTTCTTATGTGCGAAGCCGGAAAGATATAGTAAATGGATATCGACTTATTGTGGAGCACACAAATCAGATACAGGATTGGGGTTGGCAAGTACAACCCAGTCAAATTGCAACAATATACCAAAATAGACCTCATTGAGACACACGGTGGAAACAAATTGTTGTAGATCAACCAGATAAAGGAAGGCCTCACCAAGATATATGATGGAAATTCAAAATATGGATTACGGGATTAACCAAACAGAGACGGGCCCATTTCACCATCTAGCTAAAGTATGAATCTAATCTAAGCTATGCTCGCTAGACACTAAACCAAAATTTGAGTACCATAAACTAATCTAATACTGCCAACTTTGGTAAAAATCAATCCAAGATACATGGAGGGAACCAAAACCTTGCTTCAAGATACATGGAGAATAGATACTGCAATATTCATGTAGGAGCCAAAAATCAATAATCCGAATAAAACCATGTTCAAACACTTTTTATAAATTTCGCGAAATTATTTCACGAGTCAAAATCCTCTCAAAAGCCTTTATACGATCATAGAAATACGTTTGAAGTTCTTTAGAAATGATTTTGTTTGAAAAATAACTATTTTTGAAAAGTTAGGGTTCGGCACTCGAGCCTGGGTAGAGCGGTGGAATGAAAAAAGGCTCTTGGGTTGATTGCGCAAGCTAGCTCGAGCCAAGGGTTGCGTGTGAGAATGTTCTTGTTCGAACGCAGTTGCCAGATGAGTGGTCCAGGTTTAACAAAGGGTTTGGGGTTGGTTGCTTGAGTGTGCAGTTCACAGTGTCGAGCGCAAATCTCAGGTTGCAGAAACCTGAAATTATTTGAAGATAGCGCTAGTCCCTCACTTGAGTGAGGGTCTAGCACGTAGAGACAAAAATAGGGTTTGGTGTCACGCTAGCGCGAATGCTAAGTCTGGGTATTTTTTTTTTTTTTTGAATTTTTCCGAAATTCTAAGTTTTCAACCTAAGGCAATCGATCTGAACAAAACTATATCACACAACCTCTTTCAAAACCCCAAGTAATCATCATCAAATCATTCAAAAACTAATGGGAATTTCCAGAAATTCATATAATCAATAAATTCTTTCCAAATCCATGATTTATATGATAAGCTCATCCTTAAAAACATGTAATTGATCAAACAATCAATAGACTATGTTTCCAAATCATGCAATCAACATGAAATCACCAATCTTATAAAAAAAAACATGAAATCACCAAAAGCACATCATATAAACCCACCAATACGTTAGTTTAATATCTAAGAAGGAAAACACGCATATTTCAGGTTTTCGGAGGTTCATTGATTACCTGGAAAACGCAATAATCCAAGCAAAATCCTCCTTCAATGATCTCCTCTGGTTACTGTGAAAAATCCACCGAGAACAGAGGTGGTCAATCCACAAAACAACCAGAACTTCAGACATTAGGTTTTCTTCTTACTTTCCTCTTTTGCAGCCGCAAGACACAAACAAGAATTTAAAAAAAAAAAAGCCTTCTCATGTTCACGCACATGCCAACCTAATTAAACCCTATTTTAATAGAAAATTATTCCATGAGTTGTCCTCTAGGTTTCCTTCCCAACATGGCCAATAGATTTAAAGAAAATTATTAGAGCATACTTAGTTTGCTAGCACAAAACCCAGCCGTTGGATTCATCCAAAGTTTCAGATCTCAGCTTCCCACATCATCCCCTAACTAAAACAAGCCTCAAATAAATAAATAGATAAATTTCTATAAATTTCAGAGTAACCAATTAAAATATTTAAGTAAAAATACCATATATTACATACATACGATCATACATACATATATGTATATGTATCTTTTGAGTTCTGTACAAGAAAAAAATTGTTAGATTTAAAAGAGTGTTTATCATGTGGCAAATATTTATTGGGACGAAAATTAGTGATTGGAGTCAATAGGAAGTGCATGTGATAAGCAGGGTTCTCCAAATAAACCTACCATATGCTTGATCTGTTTCACTAGCCAGCCTGTCAGACTCTCTATGCACACATAAATGTGTGTGTGTATATGTGTGCATGTGATGTATTTATTTTCATGTCTCTCTTTTCTCTGGCAAAAACAATTATTATAAGTGGTGAAGGTTGGAAACTAATTCATTATATATCTTGAATTGCCTATTTTAAATTGGTGATTCTTTTTTCAGGTAGAGTATGTGATGGGGGGAGTTGCAAGGAATGTTGCTGAGTGCATGTCAAAGCTTGGAGCCAAACCTTTTATGATTAGTGCTGTTGGACTGGACACAGCAGGTGATTAAATTTCATGAGGGTATTGAATCCTTATACCATGTTGTTAAAACCTCGCCTGTTCTGATCCGGATCATCCATGTTTACTGCCAGCTAAGTCATACCTAAAAATAAAGAAGGAAAGAGGAAATTTTGGAACTTTTTCCAACTGATGCTGTATCTGGATTGCCAGGTTGACTTTGGATCAGAAATGCAACTTGTCCATGTTGGACAAGTTTAAATATGTTTTCGTAGTTCCTGTTCACCTTTGCATGTCCTGTGCTCTTCCGTTTCTGGAATCATGCCCAGTTTTCATCAGAGTTTGAGTAATTTGTGCAAAAGCATAAGTATACTCCTGATCTATGACTGTATTTTTATTTGGTCTTTCATTCATCTTTGCTAGTGGCAATTTGATGTTTTCTTCCTGACGATATTTTGTTCATCCCAATTTGGAGTAGTTTTCGATTAGGGATATTTATTTATTTATTTGTCTTTGGTATCTTTCCTATAAGTTTGTTCTCACTTCTTAAGGGGTTTGAGATATAACTAAATAAGTGGAACTGGGGGTTGGGTTGGGGCCTGATCTGGGGATTCTTGGTTGTTGTAATAGTTTTTATCAATTTTCATGTTAGTATTATTATTATTTTTACATGTTCTGGACTTCTCAATTTGGATGTGCAAGTCCATTAATGGATTCCTGAGTTGAACTATCTTGGATGTGATCATGATTTAAACAAATGGCTTCAACTCTTATGCAATTCATGTGGGGCACAAAGGCTACGAGGCACATCACACAATATTTGATGCATCCCACCCTTTATCTCCTGAGCCATGTATCAATTGACTAGATGACTCTTCACCATCAGAACTTCAAAATGAATTGATATGCAAGAATATGGTTAGTAGTCCTGAAAAAGGAAAACTCTGTTGGAGGCTAGGATCATCAGATCAGGTGGATAGTAGCCTAGAAAGTCTTTTCTGGGAAAACCATAGAAAAGTTGGGTTCAACTAACTGTGTCTTTAATGCATTTACCATTGGGTTGCTATGAAATCTGTGCATCTGAATGCCTTGTTGCAATTATATTATGGCAAGTGTAGAATTTTCCTCTTATTACACTGACAAATATAATGTCTTTCAGGTGATTTACTGCTGGAATATTGGAAATCTGCTGGACTATCTACAGAAGGTAAGCTGTAAATTTTTACTGCCCAACATTCTTCATTGGTAATGATTATTGGTTATGAAAATTTACTTAGAAGTGACCTGTGAAAAATAATGTTCCTTTTTCATGATTCATAAAATATTAAGGGTCTAGTTGTTGCTCTTTCTTTAGTTCAAAGTTTGACATGGTCAAGGCACTGAATAACTCAACAAGTGTATAGAGATATGGGTCAAGATTCTTGTGACAAGACCCTTATCCATATTTCTTTACAACATAGTTTCTGAAAGAATAAGCTGATTTGACTTATTGAGTTCTTTGTCAATTGGAAAGCCTTCGGACATTATCATTCCATGATATATAGCACCATGGCCAACTCCTATTTATGATGTTGTGGTAACTGTGCATTCTTGAAATATATTGGTTTTGTTTAGGAATTCAAAAGCGACATGGTATTGGGACTGCTGTTGTATGCAACTTATTTGATGACAAAGGAGAATTAGCAGCAGCTGTTGCAAGCTTAGAAACAATTGTAAGATCTAATCTAACTAGTTTTAAAATGGTTACATTTTTGAAAGGTTAACTAGGAAACATATAAAAATCTTGAAAATTGAAAATAAACCATTCGATGTCTTTCAAACAGGAAAAATATCTCTCAAAAGAGTGGATTCATCTGTTTGAGTGCAGAATATCTTCTGCCCCATTATTGATGATTGATGCAAATGTGGAACCTTGCTCGCTAGAAGCTTCTTGCCAAAGTATGTAAATTTTTTCTTTGTGCTACTAATTTTTTTTTGCTTTCATTTAATTCTAATGCATATATATATATAAATGTAGCCATTCCTCACATGGCTTAGCAAGTGTGAGCTTTGACATTTTGTTTTAAGTTTTGATTTTGACGTTTGGTTGTAACTTTTGATTCTGGATGTACTATTGGCCACTGTTGAAACTGGTAGGCATTGGCAATATGAATGCATATTGGTCGAAATACTGAGAAGCAATAAGAATTTCAAAAGTGTTCAAAAAGGTTATAGAAGAATACATGTATATGACCTGAAAAATAAAATTGTTTCATGCTTACATGGCTTACGTCTAATTTGAAAAATAGTATAGTGATACTGTTCACATAGAGTAGGCTGTAGTCATATGTGTCATTAATATGTATGATAGAAAAAACTAATAAACTACACTTTAATAAGAAAAAAATTCCACATCAGAGATGCATAATGTTTACAATGATAAATCATCACAATGGTGCATTATGATGCAGTAAGGAATATTGTTACATGTCTGTAACTCATAGACCTAAAAGAAAAAGAAAAATACAAAAATACTATGAAGAGCTCAAAGCCACACAAATAATGAATTGGCAAACATCATCACCTCCATCATCTATATGGCTTGTTTTATAATATAAAGGATAAGGATTGGGGAGAGTATAAGGTAAGAGCAAAACATTCTAGGCTTTCTATTGTGGATTGACTAATATTTATACCATCCTCTTGATTTGACAAGTTAGCTTAATGACATTCTCAACTATTAGTGACTGAATTTAGCATCCTCACTGCTAGTTGTTAGTTGAATATCTAATTCTTCACTACTACTAGCGGAGCGGGTGCAGTGTACTCCATTTTGTTATAGTATCCTTCACGAGCCTATATTTGGATCTTTTGTCTTGATGTCATGTTTGTGGGAACACGACTTGGGGGGTTGGTTCGGGTCAAAGGAGTCGCCACCATCCATGGTTTAAATTGGGTATGGACACCATGAAATTAATTATGTAAGAATTTAAAATTGGTCCAACCAAATATAAGTGGTTGGGAAGGTGTTAGGCATCCAACCACTCCTAGTTCAATGAACTAGTTACCTTATCTGAATTTCACTGTAAAAAAAAATTATTTAATTATTTACAATTTACTAAAACTCAAAAAATTTAATAAAATCCTAATTTTTACAAATTCTAAAAGAAGGGAAGTTTTCTAACTTTCTAAATATGTACAACCTATTATTCTAAAATTTCACAATGTTCAAAATGACAAGTTTTCAAAAGAGCCTAAAATTCCATGTATACTTTTTTTTTTTGATGAGTAATGATAGTATGAGTATATATATATATATATATAATGAGAATGAATTGTACAATAGGGCTATACAAATAGATCCACATCAAAAGCATCCACCTCAAAAACCACCCATAAGGTAGCCCCAACCTCCTAAAAATCCAATCCTAACTATGAACAAAGATACAGATGGGATTGGTGCTGAATAAGACACTCAGCCCAAATCAGAATAGCATCCACTCGTAGAACAAAAAACCTCCTCAATGCCTCGACGATAACATCCTCATGGCCCACCATGTACCAAAACATGTGAAGAGAAACATCAATGATACCACTATCTCATAATATCAACTGCATATATGCCTTGAAACTCCGGTAGAACCGTCACCCATGAAGCAGCCGCTACTAAAATAGAGTCAACCACGTGATCCACTGACGAGCATGAGTCTTGAAAAATCCTCCCTGTTGCGCTCCATCCAAATATGCCAGACAATAGCATGGAAGAGTGGACTGTAAATGATGTAGCCCCTCTTCCCCAATCCCTTGAATTTCCACTGATGAAACAATGCCCTGAATTTCGATTGATCAAAATTCTTAGGAATTCCATGTATACTAGATTCCTAAGAATTTTGAAGTCCTAATGAAATATCTGAAACTATCAAAAGTCCTAGTTATATATTTTCTGAAATATAAAATTCTAAAATTTTGAGATCTCCAAAAACTAAAAATTAAAATGATGGAAATAAATAATAAAGGATCAAATAATACTAGAAACCAGTTATTTATGAAATAACACAACCAAAAAACTTCAAGTGCTAATAAACAAATCTCCATTATTTATGCTAATCTTGAAATCACATTTGCAATCATACCCATTAAAGATTGTATTCTGCATTGACTATTTTATAAAAACACACAAGTCAAATCATTAAACTATAATCTTTGTGAAAGTTTCGAACTGTCATGGTCCACTGTTTTTTGGGATGAAACAGTTGATGTGTCCAAAACTAAAACAGCAGAAACCATGATGTTAATTTAATCAATCACTCTGAGATGCATCCATAAAAATAAATGATATCAGGAAACAGGAAAAAGGAAAACGCAAATAAAAAAGAACATGATTGATTTATTAAACCCATATTTTACAGCAAACTGTCAATGAAGAATTTAAAACATGGCTTGTTTCTGGGCACTATTCACTATCAGACTAGCTCTCCAACCCATTACCATTTCAGTAGATGAACACGGTGAGTAGGGTGTGATTGAATAAATGCAAACGGTATGAAGCTTACGAGGCTTACCTGTGAATTTGGAACCTGGCTGATTTATGTGTGCGAAAGAGATAACTTGAACTCTTGACATAGTAAACAGGAGGTCCTGGCTTTGAGTTTCATGAAACAAAGAGAGACTGCAACGGCAGTGCTAGAATTGGTGCTGTGCCTTGCCGTTCTCTCGTTCAGAAGAGGGAGAATAGGCAGAGAGACCGAGAGAGTTGCGAGAGAGATGGACTGCTGCAAGAGAGAGTTGCTGCGACAGATAGGTTGTGACTGGGAGAGATTGCAAGGGAGAGAACGAGTGATTGTGAGAGCAGGAGGGAAGAGAGCCTGCGAGAGAGAGAGAGAGAGAGAGAGAGAGAGAGAGATTGCGAGGGTGACGAAGAAATTCTGGGGCGTTATTTGTGAAAGAGAGATGGTGTGCAAGAGCAGTGAAACAGAGAGGTTAATGGCAAGAGAGGGTGCGACTGCCGGCAAGAAAGAGAGATTGCGACAGAGGAGAGGTTGCGACTGTGAGAAGATCGCGTGCGAGAGCAGTGAAACAGAGAAGAATATGCTGCGACTGAGAGAGAGAATTCTGTCCCCCAAAGAGTGAAAGAAGCTCTCCTTTTAAAGGGGTTGTCGTCGCTCACGGAAGAGAGAGAATCGGGATCTTCAGCCATGGGAAAGGAAAGATCGTCTGCATCTTTGGAAGTTTCCACACCAAGAGGAAGTAGAAAATTGAGGGAAAAAGATTCATGAAAGAGCCTAAGATTTTGCTGTTGTCGACTGTTAGCTCGTTGACGAAAGGTTTCCAGATTTTAAAAGAAATGCCAAAACAGGTAAGGAAACCCCATATTTCAATTTTTTTTGGTAAATGCCCCCTATTTCAATCTAATCAACCCTTCTGGTCATCCAAGATTCATTTCCCTGAAGGTTTTAAGAGATTTGGATGAAAAATGGTAAGCACGATCCAAACTGAGAGTTGGTTTGATAGCACAGCTGTTGGGGTTATATTTTGTAAATTTGAAAGAATTTATTCCAATTCTGATATATTTAAAAGTTTAGGGGTATAATTTATTTTTAATATTTTCTTTTTTCCCCTATTTTCAACTTTTTATTTCAAAAACCTCTTTTTATTGTTTTTGCATTTTAACCTCTCAGAATTGGGGTTCTTACAATGTCATTATCACTTATATATATGACCAATATAGCCAATGTTCAGTGAGGTTATTGGGGCTGTGAAACCATGGTTACTCTCTTGTGTGGCAAGGAATCATCATTTATCTGTCATTTGCACCTCAGTAGTTACTGGCTTTATTTTAAATCCAACCATCATCTTTTCTATCACCAGCATGACCATTAGTGAAATTACTATCATGAGAGAATGGAACAAATCTATGATGTATGTGGAGATTGATTGGATTAATTATTAGAATAAGAAATGGATGCTCCAAAAATTGGCCCAAAGTCGAAAAGCTTTATCTCACTTTCTATTTGTATTACTCCCATCCCAAAGCAATACATGTTGGTGAAGACTCAAAAATTGTTCCTGCAAAATCCTATTTTTGTCTTTTGGATGGAAGAATCATGATTTTATTATTTGTTGCCCTTCTTTGTACACACAGGTGTTAAATGCTAAATATGGGCATTCAAAAGAAGGATTTGGATAGGTTCGAATGGTGGAACTAGTTGGGATAAGGCACTATTGTTGTTTTTATTTGTGCATGTAAATGCTCCATTTTATTTTTGTCAGAGCCCTAAGTTTGAGGATTTTATAGAGTTAAAAGTGTGAAGACAAAAAAAAGGGTGGGGAATTGAATAAATTGTTACATAGGAGAAAAAGTTAAAATTGAAAAATTTTACTTTAACCCTTAAATTTTCTAAATTATCAGCAATGACATGAAGTTTTATGAACTTTACAAATTGAGACTTCATGATCAGTCTACCATACCAAATGATCGATTAAGTCAATTGAATCTAGAAAAATAAGAAAATTATTAATATGTGTTAGAAATTCTAGAAGAGGAAATAAGAGGATTCATTTTTCCTTTTTGGATTTTGTAAGTTTTTCATAAAATGTGAGAATTTATTGATTTTGAGGAGAAAACCATGCAATCCTCTCTTTGGATCGAGGAGCCCCTTTAAACCCTTTTTGGAGCATTTTGGAAGATATATCTTTTCTCTAGATCTCATTTTTTCCTCTCCGGCTCTTTTAGTAAAAAAGAAAAGAGTAAGGCCTCCTCACTCCGTGGTGATCCTTCTGGTTCCTGTTGAAAGACTCCCTCCTGCCCTCTTGGTCCCTCATGCTCTTATCTGCTGGAGTAGCTATCAAACAGAAAAAAAGTATTTTCTCTGTTCTCCACAAGGGAAACTCAATACTTCTGCTTGCAAATTAAAAAAAAAGCCTGTTCTCTCTCTTCTAGTGAGCGCCTTCTTCTTCCTCTCATAAGATAATACTCTCATCTTGCATGGTAGTGTTTTTGTAGTGCTTTCTTTTATTTAAAAAATGGCAGTATTCATGTCTTTGCCAAGTTATTGTCTTTGACTGGACTGATCAAACTTTCAGATTAATTCTTCTCTTAAACACCAGTATTATTCCACGTGTGTGTATTATTTTACAGTTGGGATGATCAAATCTGTTAAACTCATGTTCTCTGGTTCTTTTAATATGAGAACTAAATTAGAACCTGTATGTTGTATGAGTTTTTTGAGAAGTAATTGTTCCTTTTCCCTTTAAAACCTTTCTATTCCATGGTTCAAATAATCAGAACTGGTTGGATTAGTAGGAAGTCGGAGTTGGTTGTATCTCTGCCTTTTATGATTAAATCAGTTTTGTGTGCACGTCAATCCGTGGCGCACGGATGCGGAGGGAACGTTGGTCCCTCTTTCGGGGAAGCCCAGCAGTCTCCTGTGAAGGCGTGAAGGGTCGGCATGCTTCCAGGATATTGGATTTGAGGAATTAGGGGGTTGGGAGTTGCCAGACACCTGGATGCCTAGAAGGATGTCTATTAGGTGGTTTGTGCATCGAGGTTTTGGTTAAGTGCCCGGTTATGGTTCAGGGAAGTCCGTAGATACCCCGGTCCGCCTCGTCAAAAGACGGGTCCCACGGGTTATCCTGGTTAGCCTTTAAGCGAGTCAACTCATTCTTTTTACCTCACCCGTCCTAAGCAAGCATGCACGCTTAATTAAGTCTTGGTGGGACCACACGAGTGGTGTAGGTCCCTTTACTTTGATTTTTATCTTTTTAGCTTAAGTGACCTTAGTCTGAATGGTGGGCCCTGTTGGAAGGCCCACGGAATGCTGAGTTAGACCCTGAAGTGGTCTAGGTCCCCTTAGGGTTGCTGTTTGGACAACACCCTTCCTAGATTAAGCCAATTGGTTTTGAATATGATTTAGGGAAAAAGATTGGTTCTTTTCAGGCTTTAAATAAACTGTGGTCTCGGGAATAACCCATAATGGGGTCCGTTTGGGCAACAGATCCATTTACGAATGGATCTCGGGTGAGACACGAGGGTGGGCCCCGTTGGAAGGTCCGCTGGAAACCGTGATGGGCTTGGAGTGAGCCCAAAGTCCCAATTTGGGTCTCTGGATGGCAAGAAACCCTTCTGACTTGAAAACAATTGATTAAGATTGATTTTATCTGAAAATTAACAAGAAAACCTGAAATCTGCAAAATTTCGTGAGCAACCGTGTATGTCATACGGTTCTGTCATAACCATATGTATTATGCTATTATGTTAGAACCGACCTGATTTTACGATTTGCACCAAAAATGCAGATTTCGGGATTTTCAGAGGAATTTCTGGGGTTTCCCATCCCTTGTGAGTCGGATAATGATTGGGGTTCGCTTGGTGGATCCGAGGTGGCTTCCAAATTGATTTTAGGTGTTTAAACACAATTAAAACTATCTTAAAACCAAAAGGAAAGGGGACCGAGGCTTGGGGCCTGTCCCTCTTCACCTAAGCTTGCAAACTTAGGATTTTTAAGGTGGGGGTGAGGTCCCCCACCGCTGTTGCAGCATCAAACCTCATTCCTTTTGACAAGGAAATGGGTTACATGGCCTGAAAGGCCTCATGCTTAAGTCCACGGCCAAACCATAATCATGCGCTCACTTAAACCACAATAAAGCCCATTCAGCAAACATACGTGATATAAGAGAGCCAAAATGAAACACCGAATGCATGCTGGAAAGTGATGGTGCACGTGCTTAGATCAAGTGTTCATGAGAGAGTTAGAAATCAGACCTTAAACAAGTATCAAGATATGCCATAGATTTGGTGCTCGTGTGTGCTGCATGGAGGTATTTTAAAGGCTAGGCACATGTTTAGAAATGAAAAGGGACAAAAATGAGACATGTCAAGACAACAAGCAAGCAATGCATGGCATAAATGGTAAGAGTAAATCATTCAAACACAGAAACTAATGATGTGTGTGCTATATGTGGCTACATACATAAACTGAGAAAAACTAAGTATCATGCTTAAAATGAGGAAGAAGGCTTGCTCCTACGTGTGCCAACATGCATGTGCACTAATGAGGTGTTCATTGAGAGCTAAAGCATGCTCTTAGATGAAAATCCAGCCTATGAGAGATGGCAACAACTGGAGATGACAATCATGCTTTCACACACACACTTGTTCTAACTATTAATCCTAGAAAATCCAAGCACACAATACAAAGACACTAACACTGACATCAAGAAATAAAATGAGCTGATTAAAGAAAGGATAGGAGGGGATTAAAGGGGTACAGTGATCCAGATTGAGGGAGGAAAGTAAATGACCATTCCTTTATGCTTGAATGACCTTAAACAGCCTTAAAACACCTCAAAAAACCCCTCACCCTCTTGTACGAACATCATAGCATTCCTTACCTTATATGAGCCATCTCCTTGAGGGAGGAAGTCACCATAATAAAGAGGATATGAAGAAGGCAGAAATCCAAAGACATGGAGGCCAAAGCATGCTTCTTATTTACATAAAATCAAATATAATGTATTATGAGCATGAAAGCAAGGTTACCTTGATGAAGGGGAGTATTTGGTAATTTTTTGAGCTCCTTGGAAGACCTCAGCAGCAAGTTGAGCTCCTTTCTTCCCCATTCAAAAGATGTCTTTGTTATGGTTCTTGAATGGGATCAAGAGAGGGAGAGGTTTGATGAAGTCTTGGAAGGATTGGGTGGAGATTTAGAGATGTTCTTGGACTTGAAAGTGAAGAGCAATGGTTTTCGGAGGTTGGAGTTGCAAGAATAGAGGGGAGACAGTTGAAAATGACCAACCAACCTTCTGTGCTCGGATTTTTATTTTATAGTGCATAGGTAAAAAACCGTATATATTATACGGTTTCTTCAAAACCGTATAATTCATACGATTAGCTCATGACCGTATAGACCATACGGTTGTGCGGGGTCTTCTCACCATAAATGCACAGATAGCAATTGACGCGCACAGCACGTCAATCAGTGGGCTAAAGGCAACCATATATACAGTACTGTTGCTTTTAGTCCCATCGATCAACGTTGTGTGTTGTGATTCTTTGCATGAACGGCTCGCCAAAATATGTCACTTCGAAGCGGCTCGCCGAAATATGTCACTTCGAAGCAACCGTATGAATCATATGGTTGCTTTTCTCTCTTCATTGGCTTGAGTTGACGGTTGAGGTGACTCAACTACCTACTCTAGACAAATCCGGATTTTTTGTTTTTTTTATAATTTATTTAATAAGATATTTTAAGCTTTTATTGATATGTCCTTTGTTCTGTCTTTTAGCATTTTAATTTGCCATTTGTCAAGTGAGGCCCGCACACTTGCCAAGTGACGGGTCTTTCTGTACTTAATTACCATCTTGCCATTGGGGTTGTTTTGCTCATATCTTCTCCGATCAGACTTCGATTTGTGCAAACTTAATTGTGTTGGAACCGTGTCGGGATTCTCTATCCATTGGAATAGGGTATGGTAATCAATTCAAGCTCAGGCAGAAAGTTACCTTCTGCTTCTTAGGGTTTTGACCTGTCTTTTAGGGTTTTGCTTTCTAGCTTTTTAGAGGGGTGCAAAAATGAGGTGCTTACAAGTTCCATTTTCTTGCTATTGTAAATTGAAATCTGTATCTTACGTGATTTAATATGTTTTTGGTGTTATGAGACGATTAAACGTATCACATGGTTTTGCTGAGAAGCAACAATTGTTATTTTTTTGAAAGACAATTACATGAACCTTGTTGACTTGTAGCTTTCATAATGGTGATCAATTAGATATATGAACTCAGCCAAGAAATTATTGGTGATTTTATTGAGTAATTTGGTGGATTAATATTTTGAATTTGAGCTTTTGTAGAAGACTCAATAAAGTTTTCTTCTTGTATATTTGTACTGTATCCCACCTTATTTAAAAAACAGATTTGATTGTTGAAGCTTCCTAGCATTTGCATAAACCTACTCATTTGGTGTGAATTTGCATTTTGAATTTATACCCATGTATCAAATTTAAGGTTACAAATAATTTCATGAGATTTGTTGATTAAAAAATTTGAGAAATTATAGGATTTTATGAAATATTAGGTTTGTAAAATTTTAAGCAATAAAATATATACTTGTAGTAATTTGAAGATTTTAGAAATATGCTAATAAGATCTTTTCAAAATCTTAGGAATTTTAGGAATCTTAAAGTTTTGGGAACTTTATGAAATCTTAAATTTTTTTAGATTTTAGGAATTTAGTAATTTTTATTGTTTTAAGGAATTGTGCATAAATATTTAATTACTTTTTTTTAAAAGGGTGAAATTAGGAGAAGGCAACTGATTCACTAAACCAAGGGTGACTGGGTGCCTAAAAATCTTATCAATCACTTAAGTGAACCCCTTGGCACAAAAGTAAACCAATTTAAATATTTAATTGCTTAATTTATTGGTGTCCATCCACACTTAATTGAACCATTGGATGGAGGTGACTCCCTTGACCTGATTTGAACTATCAAGTCATGTTTTCGCGCTTCTGTTATTTTATATGTATCTAAAGATTCTAAACACATAACTATATAGATATCTTCCTTTTGATGCTAGAAGCATAGGACACCTTTTACCTTTTTACATTTTCCTATACCAGCTTCTCGGTAACTTACAACTTCCTTTTCCATTGCAATGCTGTCTTTGTGGTATGCACTTGATGCATACAAAACTTGTGTTAGTAATGCCTCTTAATATGGATTGAACATAATGATGCCAATAGTCTAATCTCTAAAGTTATCAAATTCTGGGGACTGTTTATGTTAACCATAACATCTTTAGTGGAGCTCCTGAAGTTGTATGTTTTACTTTTTGTGTTCTTATGTGTTTATTGTGTTTATCATGTATTTCGTTGTTTTTTTTGACATTTTTTCTTGGAAACTGTTTACCTTTATTCACCTTTTTTACTTTGTTTCTCTTGGCAACCATTCATAGTTGCTGCACAATCTGGTTTGCCAGTTTGGTTTGAGCCTGTTTCGGTTGCAAAATCAAGAAGAGTTGCCACTATTGTCAATTATGTAAGTGGTAGATTCCTCCACATTAATTTGTATTACAAGATTTCTGTATTTAGAAATTAGAAATAGGTATTCTTGGTAAGATGGTTGTTTCTATATCTTTGAGCAGTGGTGTGATTAAAGGATTATCCTGACCCACACCATCTTGTTGGTATTATCTTGATCCTTCAGTTTGGAAATCATCCTATTCCTGCTACTTCAATTACCCTCTAAGGTGTACCCTTTTTGTCACTTATTTGAGTGCTTCATTGTTGCACAGACATACAATATGTAGAACTGTATATGAAGTAGGTGCAATTTCTTCTTTCCTAATTGTGCATGTTCATTGGTTTTTTGACGCAGTGAAAGTTACGAAAACAAGGATTAATCTCTGTTAATCCTATAAAACTGGAATCCACTAGCAAATAACCTTGAATCTACAAGGAAGATGAGAGAGAAACTCTGTAGTTCTTTTAAAAAAAATAATGTATCAAATTCGTGTACAATCTTTATCCCTTATTTATAGACCTCTGAAGACCCCAAAATAAGATAGAAACCTACTAAAATTAGGATTCCTACTCATAGTAAACAACTTAAAGTTAAAATCTAACTCTAAAACCTCTTAAAGACTCCTAATATAACTCAAATACCTAATACAAGAAAATAGGAATTCTAGTTTTACTAAATAACTAACTAATCTAAACTTTGGGTCCCACACGTCCTACATCAGTCCCCTCCCCTTAGAGAAACACTCGTCCTCGAGTGAAGCACTGGAATGGCCGTGGGAACATGGTACTCAGATAGGTCTTGCACGTTGAGCGTCTTGGAGCTTACCCTTCCCCTTTAATAAAAAAGGCGTAGACTTGTTTTGTTTCCTTCACTTTATAAGCTTTCGGAGTCTTATTAGAAACTTTGGTTGGTACCATGGCAATGTAGTGACCCTTCCAGGTGAATAAATATACGTTGTCCCTCGCCTTATAGGTTGCATTCACATCATACTGTCAAGGCCTTCCTAATAAGACATGACTGGCATCTATGTCAATCATATCACAAGTAATCTCCGCCTTGTAGTGCTTTCCAATAGAAATTGGAATAGTGCAAATTTTAGCTACCTTCACTGTGGGGCCTTTCTTTACCCAACCAATCGAGTAAAGTGAAGGGTGCGGTTTGGTTGGCAATTGCAAATACTCAACCAACTTCTTTGCCACAAAATATCACAACTTCCATTATCAACAATCAAATCGCATACCTTATTGGAGACATTACACAATGATTGGAAAATATTGTGGCCTTGAGAGAAGTCTTCTTGCTTGTTTGAACATAAAACCCGTTGCAAAACTAGGTTGAGACGTTCACTTTCGTCTTCTTCCCCCACTTTGTACATATCATTATCATATATGACCAGTCCACCATCTTCTTCTTCTCTTTCTCCTTCTTGCTCAATCAAATTCATAGGATTTCTAGCTAGACATTCATTAGACCTATGCCCTGTTTGACCACATCTGTAGCACTTTATTGCTACTGATCTGGCATAGGGATTAGAATTTTTAGGCTGATCTTTATAGCCCTACTCAGTAGATTTTCGGTTAATTACGCTAATACTAGTGTCCCCCTTGTCCTTGGCGCTAAGTGGAGTAGAAGAAACTATTGTGTGTGGTGCCTTGCCCTTGACAGAAAAATCTCCAGCATCATAATAAGACTTCCAAGAATACTCCGATCGCCCAACTGATTTTTCCATCAATTCTGCCTTCAACGCCATGTTGTGGGCTTCATCTACCGGCCACAAAACCTACAATCCAATCTTCTCATGAATAAAAGGCTTCAAACCAGCTAGATAACGGGCAACTTGCTATGACTCTGTTTCATTCATATTATTGCGTGTGGAAAGTCTAGAAAATTCAGCAGTATAATCAGTAACAGATTTACTTCCCTGCACACTATTCTGGTAAAGCTGAAAAAGATGTTGATCGTAATCTGGTGGTAGAAATTTCTCCATAAGCAACTGATTCATTCGTCTCCATGCATGGATTAGAACTCTTCCTTGTCGTCGCCTATTATTTTGTAGAGTATCCCATCAGACAGCTGCTCCACTTTTGAGTTTGAAGGCTACCGGTTTGACTTGACGCTCCTCTGGAACTTCCATCATCTCAAAAATTCTCTCCACCTCGGATACCCAGTCGAGGAAATCTTCAATGTTCATATTCCCATTAAAAGTAGGAATATTTGCCTTCATACAGAAATCCTCGAACCTTCGATTTTGACCTTCCGGTCTCCCATGATCTAGGGCTACTTCTTCCTCGTCAAGATTTGAATCATTATCTCCAAACAAAGGTCTGTGAGGCCCCCGAACACCAGCGCCCTGGCATCTATCACGGTATCTCCTTACTTCAGTGCCATGGGGGCCTTGGGCAAATCCTCTGGCTCCTCTTCTAATGGCGTTTTGATCACGGTTGGCATTGACTGTTAAATCCGCAAGCATCTGACGAATCTCCATCATTTGTTGCCGTTGTTCTTCAATGGCCCCCAAGATCGCTTCTTGCCGACGAACAACGTCGATGGGATTGTTATTGTCACCCTCGTTGTTGGCCATCTCGTCAGGCAAGTCCTGGCTCTGATACTAATTGACGTAGTGAAAGTTACAAAAACAAGGATTAATTTCCGTTAATCCTATAAAACTGAAATCCACCAGCAAATAACCTTGAATCCACAAGGAAGATGAGAGAGAAACTTTGTAGTTCTTTTTAAAAAAATAATGTCTCAAATTCGTGTACAATCTTTACCCCTTATTTATAGACCTCTGAAGACCCCACAATAAGATAGAAACCTACTAAAATTAGGACTTCTACTCATAATAAATAACTTGAAGTTAAAATCTAACTTTAAAACCTCTTAAAGACTCCTAATATAACTCAAATACCTAATACAAGAAAATAGGAATTCTAGTTTTACTAAATAACTAACTAATCTAAACTTTGGGTCCCACATGTCCTACATCATTTTTCATAATTTGTAATCTGATGATAGTTAGTATCTAAGAGATCTCTCACTTGTATATCAGCCTGCTGATGTTATTATAATTTCATTGTCATAAGGTTGTAAATGTTGCTATCCCATGATTTCTTTGGCACATGTCGGAGGCATGTTTCAGGCATAGCAAACAAAGGGGTGAAAAATTTGGATAAAAAAGTTTGAGTAATAGGTATTTTTTAATTAATTTTAATATTTGCATGTATAACGAATGATGTATATTTGTGGAGGAAAGATTGTATGTCAGCATGGGAAGAATGGGAAAACCATCTCTAGGCTAGGTAAGACGAAAAAAATATCTTAAAAGGATAAATATAATAAGTTTCCTCAAAATGGCATGATAGAAATAAATAAAATGAGCAAATACATAAAGAGACATCACATTAGTACATCACAATAACATCTATAAAGGGTACTGCTTTGACTTAGTAACATCTATAAAGGGTACTACATCCCAATTAATTAAGTTTTATTGCTAATTATCATCAAACTGTAGGGTGTATAACATAATGGATTGTTAATTTTTTTTCTCTAATCATACTAATTTTTTTTTTTAATTTTTCATAACTAATTTAAAAAACATATATTTAAAGCAGTTACAACCATTTATAAGTGCTGTGGTACAACATATAGTATTTTTAGACCATTTGGTTGATTTTTTTTTTTTGTTTAACAAAAAACATGTGTTTATCTCGAAGAGCTGTTGTCAACTGGTTGAAAAACATGTAAATCATCAATAAAAGATGTCAAAGATGCTAATTTCTGTGAAAAACATGCAAAATGGTAGGTAAGGGTGGATTCTGAAAGACCATGAAAGGCAAAAGGGGAGAACTTGTTTTCTCTAAATTCATGGTGAAATGATACCAAAATGAAATTTTGTGACATTTTTGTCCTAAATTTTAAATGTTAGATATGTGGATCCATGGATTCAAAATTTATCCTTTATGTTTCAACATGTTGATGACATTTAGATAGGTGTCACAACATGTGGGCAACATGACATAAGAAGTTGTTATAGCCACTTGGTAATCTTTCATGTTTCCCATGTAAAAGATAGTGGCATCTCGCAACATTTAAAACACTGTATAATTGATTGCATTCTTGGGCACTCCAGAAAAGGGGAAGAATTCCAGAGAAACGCAAATCTTCATTAACTGAATGTGATCAACAGATGAAACAAGAATTTGGAGATCTTCCAGTTTTATTCATTTATGTGTGTCAGTTGTATAGCACAATAGAAGGGACATGCTGGAATTTGTGTTACCGTGAATATTGATGGTTTTGGTTACAAAATATTGTCTAGTCATTCTTAAATGCTTTTGGGAGCTTGGTTCTAAGGTATCTTGAGAATTGTGCACAGGTAACTTTCACATCACCTAATGAAGATGAACTCATTGCCATGGCAAACTCTCTTTCTTGCGGAGATGAGTTTGCTCCTATCCGAAAAGCAACAGATGGAAGTAGATGGTCCATATGTTCTTTGTTCAAAATGTTAAAACCAGCAATATGGGTGTTGATAGAAAAGGGTATAAAGTGTGTTATTGTGACTCTTGGATCAGATGGAGTGTTCTTATGTTCTAGAGGAGGTCCTGCATTCATGAAAGATGGCTTCAAGAACAAGTTTAGCATCTTTGGTGAACAACTGCATGAAATAATTACTTCAAACTGTCCTTCAGATTTGTTTGTTGGTGTGGAATCTGAAAGCAGCTCTAATCTTTATGCTGTGCATCTTCCTGCACTTCCTACATCTATTATGAAGCTTACAGGGGCTGGTGATTGTTTGGTTGGTGGTACACTTGCATCTCTGTGTGCAGGTTTGAATGTAATACAGAGTATGGCAGTTGGTATTGCAGCTGCAAAAGCAGCTGTTCAGGTGGAGGTTAATGTGCCTTCCAAGTATTGTTTGACTACCATTGCAGGTACGGGTGCAAGCTTTACCTTGACGTCGCTTCAGTTTTATGGTGATCAAGGCAACATAGAATCTTACATTCCAATTGAAGTAAATACGACCTAAAAAATATGTCAAAGCAATTGTTTCAATTCTACTTTGATTCTCTATCCTTCTGAATGGAAATCTTGAATCCTATCAGTTGAGTAGAGCTGAATGTTTTGAGCATGGTATGATTTTATGCAGCTGATGCAAGACAAGTTTACTCTGGTGCAAAAGTTGTGTTCCATCAATCAATGGTATAAATTATGAGAAGTTATTTATCTCCAATCCATCAATATGACAGGTAAGAATGCATTAATGTTTGAAGTGACACAAAGGTACAATTTTTTTCATTTATTTTCATTCTCTAATCTCTTTTAGTTCTTTTTCTTTTTCTGTTTGTTTACATGGTGTTTGGTTGCAGATTGATGTACTTTCTTTTAATTTTTATTTGTAGATCTATTTTAATGTATGTTGCATAAAGAAAAGGTTTGCTCTATCTCAATCTATTTCTCACATTATTATTACTAATTCTTTTTAGGGATTAGTGATGTTTCAAATACAGTTTCTCTAAAATTGTGTTGCCTACTATTGCTAGTTGATGTCAAAGCTTATTAGTGGCAATAGCTCTACTGGAATTGACATGGAAGCTATGTTACACGGACTCTTTGCAGAACCCCCAAGTACCCGTGTCGACACGACACGACACGGGTGCTGGTATGGGATCTGTGTCAGATCCTTCCCCAAAACTTCGGACACGGTGTTGAAAAAAGAAGAAAGAAATAGGCTAGAGAGAACCTTGTTGGAAAAAGAGAGAGGCCAGAGAAGAAAGAAATAAAAGGAGAGAGAGAAAGGGCATGGAGGAGGGCGACGATGAGGGGGAGACGCACAGTCGCCCTCCTCTGTTCTTCTTGGAAAAAAAAAAAAAAAAGGAAGGCAACAGTGAAGAAGGGGCGCACTGTCGCCTCCTCTATTGCTCTGAAAAGAAAAAAAGAAAGAAAAGAGAGAGAGAAAGGGAGAGAGGGAGGGAGCAAGAGGGAGAGAGAGGAAGAGGCATACCTGGTTGTCATCTCCTCCGTCGACTGTGGGAGCTCTTTCTCCGTTGAGAAAGAGCTCTATTAACAGAGAAGGGTTGTGGTCCCGTCATTTAATAGTAAAATTGGTTTACAATGATATTTTTAAAATTATTTCAGATTCAGCCATCTAAGTCTTCGTAATTAAAAAGGTAGTGATACTTTTTAAAAATAATCGAAAATAAGTGTCATTTTACTGTTGACAGAATTTATCCTTAAAAGACAAAAACATCCTTAGTTTAAAAGACAAAAATATCCTTATTAGACTTCTTAAACCTAGTTAAAACATGATAACAAACAATTGTTTACAAGTCTTTTAGGGGTATTGTTTGAATAAATTCTTCATGAATTTTAAAAATGACAATTATTCTCAATAATTTAAAAAGGGTAACTGAAATAGAAACCTGTTACTAAATATAAAATAACACATATAATAGACATATATATGTAGGATATTGGAAAACTTTTTTTTAGCCGAGTCCCAGTATTCGTACCCAATTTTTGGACACTTTTTAGCCGAGTCCCCGTATCCTAGGTTTTAAGTGCCAGAGGTGTCCAACTCCTAGACACTTACCCGCACCCAACACCCGTACCCGAGTCCATGTAACATAGCATGGAAGGTTAGTTTCCGCTCCCCCGAAATCTACGCAAACATGCACATAATTGGTTTACCTGAAGTATTGCAACTTATAATTGCTTTGTAACATCTGTAGAAGTTGTGAGACCTTCGTTCATATTAACTGTTCATGTTATGTTGTACAATTGCAGGAATAAGCAATTGCAAACGTACATTCAGTTACTCCCTTCTTTAAGGTCCCTGCCGCCATCTCTTCATTAATACACTTCTGGAAAAAAAGTTGGCAAAATATAGGTATAAATGACCTGCCAATCTGTCTCTAAGTATGGGATTATATGTGCTCCTGGATCTGAGCAAAAAGAGATGGGTTTTAATTACCTGCATTTCACCTACTTTTGCCTATATTGATGATGGAACAGCCTGGAACTCCGAAATGGCATTAGATTATCCTAATAATCATACAAAAGTCATATATGATCTCCATGTATAAATCTAGTAAATTTGATCTCCTCTCACAAGAAATTTATTGCTAATTTTATTTAAAATTTCCCTTCAGATTAAAAGATCTTAGGGCTGAATGGTAGCAAATTTTGGTTTTGCTTGGCTGGGAAACTTACAGATACTGTGCATTGTATTCAGTTGAGACTTGGTAGCTGCTGCTGTAAAGCAATTGTGGAATGTTTGCATTGGTTTATAGGTTGATGCTGGAGAAATTTCTTGTGCAAGCACAAATTCAGCAAGTCATGTGTAATAGAAGCTTTGCTCCAATATGATGTTTGATTCAAATCTGAATTCTCGTTTGCTGGATGCTTCTTTGCAACGTAGTTAGGGCTTGTCTCTTAGCGCATCCGGAGCTTGGATTCTCATTAAAAAGCCTTTTGAATTATGTATTACAGAGGTTTCTCTTTATTACCTGATTAATAGTGCCTCTTATATTGGTTGGATTGTAAAGAGACTCCTGTTTCTCGTGTAAGTAGTTTTGCTAAGCTTAGGCTGTGCTTGTCTCAATGGAAAATATTTTTCAGAAAAAAACTTTTTAGGACAATTTTCGTTTTTTGGTTTTTCAGGCGTTTGGATGTAATATGAAAAAAAAATTGATATGTGGAGATTGAAATGGAAGTGTACAAGGTGCAGTTTTAAGATTAGTTTTAGTCCTTTAAATTTCAAATATATTGAACATAGCATGAAACTTTGTTAAATTTACAAATATCTAACCAAACTCTCTTTGAGGTAATTTGACCCAAAAAAATTTCCAGATAGCTTGAGAACTTTATCTTGCGATAATCCCGTTGAGAGTTTAGACGCTAAGTAGAGTTTGCAGTTCTAACTTTAATGGTCTCTTGAATGAATAATTTTCAAAGAAGATTCAAGAGTGAGTTGGCACTTGAATTCCAACTTTCCGACAATGACCAGCGCTAACAATAACAGCGCCATTGAACCACTGTGGGATTCCAACTTTCTGACAATGACCAGTGCTAGCAATAACAGCACCGTTGAACCACTGTGTGAGGTCCTCACTGATTCTAAAGATGAAGGCAAATGCAGCACAAATTCCATTCAAAATCATCCCAGACCATTTACTCCTTCGATGCTTTATTAGCCTTGCAGGGTTTTAGATACATACCTGTAATAGATTCAAAACCAAAATACACAGAGGAATCAACGGATCACAAACCGGATTACACCCACTTTGGGATCCTTCAGATCTTTTATGATAGAACCATTGCTTTTCGTAGGAGAAGATTTTTCTATCTAGGCAGGAACACTTTTTCTCTGGGCTCTGGCTCTTTCTCACGCATGACCACAATCACACAAATAGGGAGCCCTGTGGTGCTATTTATAGAGAGGGCAAGAGAGAGTCCCACAGATTTGGGATTCTTATCTACACTTCATCTCTATATCTAATTTCCTGGCCCACTCATACTGGGCATTTAAAAATGGGTCGGGTCAACCACACATGGGACCCACACCACCCACGGGTGGGACCCACAATATAACATCTCCTACTTGCCTAGATATGAGGATTTCAACAAGTGTTCCAAGATGATCTTCCGGGTCATACTAGGAAATACGTTGTGCGATCGACGAGAGTGCTGTAGGGTAAGTGACACTATACCAAGTTCCATCCAACCAGCATAGAGATACACTCAAAAATCTCACGTATGCCCTAGACCCATGTGACCACATTGGATTAAGCTCTCCGAATCCCTCTTTGAGTATTAAACTTAGGCCCCAAGCTCAACCCCACTGAAATAATGCTCATAAAAATATGAATATGTAAACACCTTATATATTCCATATACATTTATGGATAAAAAAAAAAAACAACATTTTTTTTATATTGAGCATAATTCCATCTTTATTTCACAGATGTGATGCCACATGGTTTTCCCAATGCCACATGCCACTTTGCTTTGATTCAAATGCTTTCCTAGACATTGCCCATTAGGCAGAATCTATCATGGTCATAAGGAGAATGCTAAGTAGCGATCTTCGAATCTTTGCTTTATGACATTGTCACTGGTCCATAAGGGCGCAAGTTGGTTTCTTGAAAGGAATCTAGTTTGGGCTCACATGGCAAGGAAGTAGGGATTCATTCGCTTGCCCTCCAAACGTAGGTTGTTAAAGCACATGCAGTATGAATATATGCTACGGTGGAGCTCACCTAACTGAGTATGTCAACTCCTCAATATCGTACGAGCTTTAGTTTAATCACAACATATGCAACTAACCTGAGTGCTTCGCTAAAGTTGCACCCATATTGTGCTAAGGCAAAAGTGTTCACGCTCGGCTATCAGGCTATGAAAATTTTGCGAGTCTCCCACTCAAACAAAAAATGCTCGATTCCCTTAAGAATCTCATCTTGGAACAAATCCAAGGTGACATATGGACAATATCCCAAGATATGTCCTTCAGAGTCTTCTCAATGCCTCCATAATAGGCACAAGTTCTTCATAGGTCTCATCCTGTTTGCAAACTGTGCCAGGGCGGATCGCGGTGTGAGTGGCTGATCCATTAGCCTGGTGACATATCCAATAAATGTGTATATGCATATAATTCATCAAAACAATACAAGTAGATGAATCAAAACGTATTCTCATAACATAATGAACACGTCTCAAGTATAATTGAAGAAACTGACAAATTACAATTGAGTCAATCCCATCTCTCTAACATGTGACTTGAAAGCCTTCCTAGGAATTGGCTTAGTCAATGGATTAGTAATTATGCGATCTGTAGGGATATGAGTTAGTATCACGTCTCCTTGCGCCACTCTTTCTCTAATATAATGATATCTAATGTCAATGTGCATCATCCTTCTATCGTACTTGGGATATTTCGCATAAGCCAATGCTAACATAGTATTACAATAGATAGTAATCGGTCTTTATGGATTGGTTATCACTGCAAGATCTCTAAAAAAATGTTTCAACCATACAGCTTCCTGGACGGTAGCATTGCATGCGATATATTTCGATTCTATGGTTGACAATGCAACTCATGATTGTTTCTTACTTCACCAAGAGATGTCCCCGCATATCCAAACGTCGACATACAATCATTTGTGCTACTAGCTCAGTTAGCATCACTATATCCAACCAGTTGCAAGTTTGCTCCTTTGTAGCATAACATATAATCAATTGTAGCTCTCAAGTACCGGAATATCCTCTTAATGGCCTTCCAATGCTTGACACTAGGATTGCTTTGGAATCTACTGACCAACCCAACAGCGTAACTGATATTTGGTCTAGTGTACACCATTGTGTACATCAAGCAACCCACTGCAATTAAATAAGGTACACTGGTCATTTGTGTCATTTCTGTTGCATTTTGTGAATAGAGACCTGAATGTAGCGCAAGCCCTTTCTCAACAGGTGTGTCAATGGGTTTGGCATTCTGCATGTTAAAGTGCTCAAGAATTTTATTTAGATAGGTTTCCTGAGACAAACCAAGAAACCTCTTCGCGCGATCCCTATGGATTTTAACTTCTAGAATGTAACTTGCTTCACCTATGTCCATCTCAAAATTTGAGGACAACCACTCTTTAGTGGCGACAATCAACCTCGTGTCATTTCTAGCTAGTAGGATGTTATCAACATATAACGACAGGATCAAGAAGCGTTTACCACTGTATCTAACGTACACACAATGGTCTTCCTCAATCATCTTGTGTAACGCCCCGGATCCGTGTTGTTCATTAAAGATATAACACGTCTCACGGAGGTTAGGCAAGGATCGTTAATCAATTTATGATCGCTGGATAATCATACATCTATAACCTAACAGAGTGCACATTTCCATTTATGCAAAATTGTAACATTTAAACTGACTGGAATCATATGGTTCATCCCCAATTTATTTTAATACATCTCAATTAATTCAAGTTCTCAAATTCGAAACAGATAACCTACGAGTCTAAGGAAGGTAATAGTAGTCTTCCTCCCTATATGCCTCAGCAGGATCTACCCCAGTAATCGCCTCACCACGAGTATCTGAAAAAATAGAACAACAACATAGTGAGATACGAATATCCCAGCGAGTAGCACATGCATGCAGAAATAGTTGAATCACATTTTAAAACTATGCATCGACAACACTACAATACGTTTAAACAGCCAACATCAATTTCCCAAGTTCAAATCAAACAAATCACATCTTAGTTAAATACAATAACACATCGATTGGTCAATGTCATGACTATCGTTTGGTTGATAAATTAAACATGCCAAGTAGACACTCCACACCTCCATGTACACAGTTCCGGCCTACTCAGGGTTTCGGATACTCTGAAATGACGGCCTACTCAGGGTTTCGTCATCCAATGCAGGCCTACTCCCCGGGTTTCTGCATTGACAACCAGGCCTACTCAGGGTTTCTGGCTGCTCTACACCGGTCGTGGCAACACACAAGGCCATGCAATTCCAACAACCAACAATAACATCACATTACTAAGCTTAAACATCTGGATCCAGGACAAGCTAGACCAAAACAGTAAACATCGTATAATCTCGATTTCAATATCAAAACAAACCATTCATTTCTACATCATGTAATTACTCATCACAATTCATCACCTGTCCCTCTGGACCAAGCAGTGCCTCAAGTACATTCAGTACTTTCTCATTTCCATAACACAAGTCATATGAAAGTAAAACTCAATCCATTCATACCAAAGAAAACCATTCAATACGTATAAAGTTTCCAACAAGTGAAACCAGAAATACAAGAACTTCTCAATCAAAGCAGTGTATAGAATAAGGAAAAGTAACTGGTAACTCTTACTAGTTCGGTGTCCGGCACAATACTCATAAGTAACCTAAACCCAACTTGAAACTCATAAGATGTTCACAAAATTTTCCTCTATTAATTTCATAGGCAAAATGGTTTCCCAGGTTCCTAACCAAGTGAATAGTGAAGTGGTTTAACCCCTAAGAAGTGCAAATACTCTTGGTCAAATCAGAAATTCCATTTCGGTAAGCAAAATAGGTCTGCCGCTCACCTATCGAGGTGGGCGCGAGGTGAGCGCCGGTCGGCGGTGAAGAAAATGGGCAAAAGCGACCTGCCGCTCACCCGACGCTAGGTGAGCGCGAGATGAGCGTGAGATGGGCGTGAGGTGGGCGCGGGATTCGCGCGAGATGAGCGCCTTGTTTTCTACTTCGCGCGAGATGAGCGCGAGGTGGGCGCGGGATCGGCGGTAGGTCATTTTTAACAGGGCGCCTACCTCCGAGGTGAACGCAGGTGAGCGCGAGGTGAGCGAATACCCCCTGTAGTTTTCATTTCTCTGTTATTTTGAGATCTACATGACTGGCCGGTTTGTGAAGGTCTGTAACTACTCCAGTACACTCCTAATACTCCCAGAAGACTTCCCAACCAGATTTGAAATTAATCTAAACACTTTCATTTTCAATTAAAACTTCAATCCGGAGACTCTGTTCATGTAACTTTCCGAAAAACCAGAAAAACCAGAAAACATCATACCATCACTCAATATACAAAACATGCATCATAATAAGCTCGAGAAACATAAAACCCTGTTGTAAAACAGTGCTACTCACCTGTGCTTATTCCCGAATGATAAAACCCCGGCCGATCACTTCTCGGCCACGCGCGCGAATGAAAAACCTATCGAAACTAATCTTCTCGAGCAGAGGGAAATAACCCAAGGAAATTCAGCTCCGAACTCCTTCTTCCAGCACTTGCGATATATGGTTCTTCACGAACGAAAGCCCTAGTCGCCCTCCAGCCGAAATCGCCAATTCTCCTTATGTCCAGAGTTAACGAAAATGTTGCCGAAATTATGCTAAGCGCATTCTCATAAACCCGAACCCTACTTTCCATTTTAGTCCACTTACTTGTTACATACTCACTCGAATACTCTCCCATTTCCTTGATCCTATGCATGCTCGCCTACGGAAGACACTACCTGTTTAGCATCTATTCGCGTTAAAATCACATAACTACACCTTAATAATACCAATGAGAATACTACGATTTTTCGGAAAAATGGCTATATAACGCCTGTACATATGAGTATGGGCTAAGCCCTCAAACCACAAAATAACTTGATAAACACAGTTTATACATCAGAATAAATAACTAAATAAATAAATAAATACTCACAAAATTCAGGGTCTTACATCTTGAACCTATACTCAACGATGGCTCTATGAAATTGTAAATACCACTGCCTAGATGATTGTTTAAGGCGATAAATGGAATGCTTAAGCTTGCACACTTTGCACTCTTGCACTTCCACTACAAAGCCTTTAGGCTGATCCATGTAGATCTCTTCGTCCATTTCTCCATTGAGAAATGCCTTTTTCACATCCATTTGAAAAAGCTTTAAATCCAAGCAAGCTACTATTGCCAGAATTAGGCGAATAGAGGCAAATCTCGCCACTGGGGAGAATGTTTCCTTATAATCTATACCCATTCTTTGAGTATAGCCTTTCGCCACTAGACGGGCCTTGTACTTCTCAATGCTTCCTGTGCGCACATCGATCCGTGGTCCACACTGACTTGGAAGCCATGTGTGGGTGCCTCCTTTAGGAAACCGACACGTTATTCGGTGAAAGCACGAAGAATTGCATGCTTTTGGGATAAGGAAAAAGATATGAGGGAACGAGGAGTCGCCACAGCTTGATGGGATGCAGGTAGACACCTAGGTGCCTACAAGGTTATCTAATTAGTTGGTCTGCGGCTTGAGATTCCGGTTAAGTACTTGGTTACGGTTTGGAGAAGTCCGTAGACATCCTGGTTATGAGTCAACTTGTTTTAATCTCACCCGTCCTAAACCGATGTGCGCACTTTTGTTTAGCTCAATGTGGGGACCACATGAGTGGTGTAGGTCCCTTTTATTTGATTTTATCTTCTTTAACTTGTAAAGTTATCTTTGTCTGGGATGTGGGCCCTATTGGGAGGCTCATGGAAGCCAAGGTAGGCTAAGTATAGCCTAAGTTCTTGTTTGGGCTCAATCTGACCCCAAGAGCTCGGTAGGTTTTGGTTTAGGCTTGATTAATTCTTAGCCATAGGATTGAAAATTACTAGGTGAGTCTGGATAGTTTGTGGGCCACTAGGTGGGCCACTAGGTTGGCTAGGGGCCACCCTTAGGCTTAGGTTTAAGAAAACCTAAGTCTTTGCAGGAATAACGGATAGGGTCCCTTTAGTTTATTAGGTATTTCTTCTCTCTTTTTTGAGAAAGAAAGAAGAGTGGGGCCCGATAGGCCCCCACTTTGAGAAGTGGCCAAACCACCTAGCCTACAAACATGCTTACAAATTGGGCTTTGGTTTGGGCTTCAAAGGTATGGCCCTTAATTAAGGTGATTCTTACTTATTTTAATCAAGTGAGTTGATCGGGAAGGGTGAGCTTCGTTGGAAAGCCCACCGGTGTCAAATTTGGGCCCACAAGGCCCAATGCCCATATTGGGTCATAGGATAACATAAAACCCTTCTGGATTTGCTTAATTTAATTAAAAAAGGGGTTAAGAATTAATTAAAAAGCCAAAAAAAAAAATTCATTTCTGGCTTTTTTTTTTTTTTTTTTTTTGGGTTGAACCGAAAAACAGTTCGGTCAACCCATAAAATACTCATAGCCGAAATTGAATTTCGATTATGCTTGGTTATGTGCTTGATCGAACTAAGATTTCGGTCAAGCAGTTAAAAACTCAGAAATGGGATTTTTCAGTTTGGATTGGAATCCCTGATCTCTTGGGATGACTGGGGGTTGTGAGCACTCCACTGTGGTCTGCAAAAGCGGCGTGAACCTAATTAAGCTAATGAAGTTAGATTTTAATCCAAAATAAGTGGGTAGCAAGGCTTGGGGCCTTGCTCCTCCACTTAGGGATGAAATCCCTGGTTTTGAATGAGATCTTGTGTGTCTCATTCACTGTGTGAGACAACCTTTCCTTCTCCATAGGAAGAGAAAGGGAAAGTGGCCTGATCGGCCTTGGTCTATGTCACATACGGCCATATCATGTAGCATACCTACACAAAAATCAAAACATAATTCTAAAGTGAAGTATTTAACATTGCAAGCATGCTGGAAAGCTATGTGAGTGTGTGCTTAACATGGAGTGTGCATGGAAGTGATCAATGAATCAAAGAAAAAGAAAAAGATTAGCATGCTTTGGTGTAGTGTGTGTATACACATGGCTAATAAAAGGAAGACATAGAAACATATTTAACCTATCATGTGTGTGAAGATCATGCTTTGTGTGAACCTATGAGCATCAACTCCTATCACCATCGTCATGTAGTTAATAAGTAAAATACATATATATGTAAATGAAAAGTAAAGAGAAGGGAGATGGGGGATTTAAAGGGATACATTGGATATTGAAAGAGGAAGAACATGCTTTTCTTCTTAAGAGATATTAAAACAAGCTAAGAGAGACCTTAAATAAGATCCCCGTACTCTTTCATCCTCTCCTTTAGTTCACCCCCTCCCCTTACCATGGGAGTTCTCTTTTAAGGAAGAGAGTAAAATAAAAGAAAAGAAGTAGAAGGAGCAACAAAAGGTACTAGTGAACTTCGCATGCAACTCAAAGTATACTTAGAAAGATATTATGAAATTCACATATGTTACATGGGATGTGTTGGGGAGGCTTACCTTGGAGAGGGAATGTAAAACCCTGGATTTTCCTAAAAATAAAATAAATAATAAAAGGATAAATTGTGGAGAAACTACTAAGAAATATAATAGTGGGGGAATTAAAGAAAGATTTAAAGGTTAAAATAGAAATTTAAAGAGAAAGGGTAATTTGGTCATTTCAAATTTGTTAAATTCGTGAAAGAAAATAAGATAATTAATTATTTGATCAACAAATTCAACTAGACAAGATTGTAGCTTAGTTGGATGTAAGATAATAAAATTAAGGCTTAAAGGGTAGAAAAAGGACCTAATGGTAATTATGTTGATTAGGGTCCAATGTTTTAGTATTATGAGTGGATAATAAAAGTCTAATTGCAATTTAAAATTAGGAAAAGAATTAAGCAAGAAAATTAATTAGGAGAGCCCTTAAAAGAGAATTAAAAGAGTTAAATTAAGGAGAAGGGTAGAAGAGGGAATACACTTAGTATATTAGAGTAAGCTAAACCTAATTAGAATTGGACTATTAGAGAGGCTATAAAAGAAAGGTTTAAAGAGTGTTTTAGGTTTTGAAAATAAGTTAGGAGGAGAGGGAAATTCGTGCATAAGTGATAGGAGCCAAAATAGAAGGAGAGAAGAGAGAAGAGAGAAAAGAAATGAGGAAATTAGAAAGAAGAAGAGTTGCAGAGATGGCCGACCAACCAACTTTGAACGGTAAGCTAGGAATATCCAACCGTTGGAATGGGTTGAAATTTTAGGCTTTTGTTCTACTCATGAAAGACTTCAAACTTAACGGTAGAGATCTAAATTGGAGAAGTCTAGAGGGGTACGGTTGAGCTCCAAAAACGGGCACAGGCGAAGTTTCTGAAAAATCTAGGTTCATCAAAAAGGCAAGTAGCAAACCCTTGAGACAGGAGGAATTGTATGTTTTCTTATAATTTTGATGTTTGATCGTATTGTTTTTGAAGTTGGATTTCATGGGAAAAAGCTTATTTGTTTATAAAGAATTGTTTTGGTATTTTAAACTTTCTTTTAGAAATCAAGAAAGGTCGATCATGGTGATTTTTAATTTGGAAAGAAACTAAAAATATGTAGAAAGATTATGGGATTAGTTTAGGGTTGTCTCAGAACTAGTTTATGATGGAAATCAGATGTTTAGAATCAAATCAAGTTAATAGTATGTATAGAAAGTTCAAAATTTTCCGCAAAGGGAAGGAAACAGTGTTATAGCCGGAGCGCTCGAGAAACCGCTCGAGAGTTACTTCAGGTGATAGGCCTTTGAAAAAAATATAGAACTTGAAAACTGAACCGCTAGAGCAGTCGTTCGAGCGACCAACTATCAGAAATTTCAAAACTTGGGATTTGTGCCCAGATTCAATTTCTAATGATTTTTCTTGGAATTTTAATGTTACAACACATGTAAATAGGGTAATTTGAGATGTAGAAAGTGACGGAATTAAATTCGGATAAAAGGGTAATTATTTGGGACAATGAATGTAATAAGAATCAAAGTAGACTAGTTAAGGTAAACCTATGCACTCAGACCATTTTTGTTAGGATTTTAGGTATGAAACCTAGTCTAACAAGTCATAATAGACCTAAATTAACTTCTGGAAAGAATCAATAGCATAACCTAAAGGTTTTTAGAGATTTAGGGTATTAGTTGGTAAATAAGTGTAACGCCCCAGATCCGTGTTGTTCATTAAAGATATAACACGTCTCACGGAGGTTAGGCAAGGATCGTTAATCAATTTATGATCGCTAGATAATCATACATCTATAACCTGACAGAGTGCACATTTCCATTTATGCAAAATTGTAACATTTAAACTGACTGGAATCATATGGTTCATCCCCAATTTATTTTAATACATCTCAATTAATTCAAGTTCTCAAATTCGAAACAGATAACCTACGAGTCTAAGGAAGGTAATAGTAGTCTTCCTCCCTATATGCCTCAGCAGGATCTACCCCAGTAATCGCCTCACCACGAGTATATGAAAAAATAGAACAACAACAGAGTGAGATACGAATATCTCAGCGAGTAGCACATGCATGCAGAAATAGTTGAATCACATTTTAAAACTATGCATCGACAACACTACAATACGCTTAAACAACCAACATCAATTTCCCAAGTTCAAATCAAACAAATCACATCTCAGTTAAGTACAATAACACATCGATTGGTCAATGTCATGACTATCGTTTAGTTGATAAATTAAACATGCCAAGTAGACACTCCACACCTCCATGTACACAGTTCCGGCCTACTCAGGGTTTCGGATACTCTGAAATGACGGCCTACTCAGGGTTTCATCATCCAATGCAGGCCTACTCCCCGGGTTTCTGCATTGACAACCAGGCCTACTCAGGGTTTCTGGCTGCTCTACACCGGTCGTGGCAACACACAAGGCCATGCAATTCCAACAACCAACAATAACATCACATTACTAAGCTTAAACATCTGGATCCAGGACAAGCTAGACCAAAACAGTAAACATCGTATAATCTCAATTTCAATATCAAAACAAAACCACTCATTTCACATCATGTAAGAACTCATCACAATTCATCACCTGTCCCTCTGGACCAAGCAGTACCTCAACTACATTCAGTATTTTCTCATTTCTGTAACACAAGTCATATGAAAGTAAAACTCAATCCATTCATACCAAAGAAAACCTTTCAATACGTATAAAGTTTCCAACAAGTGAAACCAGAAATACAAGAACTTCTCAATCAAAACAGTGTATAGAACAAGGAAAAGTAACTGGTAACTCTTACTAGTTTGGTGTCCGGCACAATACTCATAAGTAACCTAAACTCAACTTAAACTTAAGAGGTTCACTAGATTTTTCCTCTAATAATTTCATAGGCAAAATGGTTTCTCAGGTTCCTAACCAAGTGAATAGTGAAGTGGTTTAACCCTTAAGTAATGCAAATACTCTTGGTCAAATCAGAAATTCCATTTCAGTAAGCAAAATAGGTCTGCCGCTCACCTACTGAGGTGGGCGCGAGGTGAGCGCCGGTCGGCGGTGAAGAAAATGGGTAAAATCGACCTGCCGCTCACCCGACGCTAGGTGAGCGCGAGATGGGCGTGAGGTGGGCGCGAGATTCGCGCGAGATGGGCGCCTCGTTTTCTACTTCGCGCGAGATGAGCGTGAGGTGAGCGCGAGCTCGGCGGTAGGTCGTTATTAACGGGGCGCCTACCTCTGAGGTGAGCGCTGGTGAGCGCGAGGTGAGCGAATACCCCCTGTGGTTTTCATTTCTCTGTTATCTTGAGATCTACATGACTGGCCGGTTTGTGAAGGTCTGTAATTACTCCAATACACTCCTAATACTCCCAGAAGACTTCCCAACCACATTTGGAATTAATCTAAACACTTTCATTTTCAATTATAAAATTAAATCCGGAGACTCTGTTCATGTAAATTCCCGAAAACCAGAAAACCAGAAAAACTCATACTATCAGTTGATATATAAACCATGCATCAGAATAATCTCGAGAGAAACAGAAAACACAAATCCCAGTTGTAAATCAGTGCTACTCACCTGAGTGTGCTTATTCCCGAATGGTAAACCTCGGCCGATCACTTCTCCGGCCACGCACGCGAATGAAAAATCTACCGAAACTAATCTTCTCGAGCAGAGAGAAATAACCCAATGAACTTCGGCTCCGAACTTCTTCTTCCAGCACTTGCGATTTATGGTTCTTCACGAACAGAAGCCCTAGTCGCCACTCCAGCCGAAATCGCGAGTTCTCCTGATGTCCAGACTTAACGAAAATGTTTCCGTAAGTATACGCGTATTTCGTTTAAAACTAAAAACCCTACTTTCCCTTATTTGCTCATTTAACACTTACCTTGCGAGATGTATACGCCGGTGGATCAACCCTTTTAACCCCTTGATCCTATGCATGCTCGCCCACCGAAGATACTACATGTTCAGCATCTATTCGCGTTAATAATCACATAACTACACCTTAATAATACCAATGATAATACTATGATTTTTCGGAAAAATGGCTATATAACGCTTGTACATATGAGTATGGGCTAAGCCCTCAAACCACAAAATAACCTGATAAACACAGTTTATACATCAGAATAAATAACTAAATAAATAAATAAATACTCACAAAATTCAGGGTCTTACAATAAGGATTTAAAAATAAGGATTTTAGAATGAACCAAAGTGAAGGATTGGAGTAAAAGATGTAGGAAATAAAGAATAACCTGAATACTGAATTAGAAAGATAACTAAGTAAGTCCACACTAACACGACTCAAATCTGAACCTTTTATTTAGAATTTGTGTAAACTCTTGTATTTGTCTTATTATATGATCTGGAACTCTATTTAAGAACTATTTAATGGTTATTTCAAATATCTTTTGGTTGAACACCGTGGTTTTGGAAATTATTGCTGGACACAGCACTTGGGACATGTTTATGATTATTGGTACGAGGTTTATCATTGAATATTGAGTCTTTGAGTTATTCAAGGTTTTGATTGTGAGTCATGTCTAGCAGGTAATGCTTAGTATGGATCCATAGCTTAGCTAGGAAGTGAAAGGGAATTGGCAAGTAAGTTATTCTTGTTCGGAACTCCTCAGTATGCGGTCCGTCGTACTTGCAGGTGCGGGCGACGTAGGCAGCAATCCTTGACTGCTGCAGGTGCGGCCTGGTCTTAACCGAGGTTGTTTTCGGTAAACGGTTTTTATTTTGTTATTCAGGTTACCATCCGCATACTTCAATGAGACATCGACTTTCATGAGCTTTATATTGGTCATGTTGGTGGGTTACTTGTGCTCGCACGTTGGAGCTATGATTTGGCTGTGCTTGAGGATCACTCATGACTTGCATATGCACTAGTATTAGACGTGTTTGTCGTGGGTCCATTAATCTTTGATCGGATTGGTATGGCCTCCATGGAGGAGATGGTAGTGACTGCAGGTGCGGGCTCCATCTATCATATAAGTCGTGATGTGGTGAACTATGGGGGCATGAATATCTTATTAAGTGATTTCAGTTCATGAGTCCTATTATATCACACGTGTTTGTTTTGAATTGGTAATTGTTATTGATATTATTGTATTATTGTGGTTTTGGTTTTATCGTTCACCCCATAATTATATTTGTAAATCATTATGGTCTGTTTTTACTTCATGCATCTGCTACTTGTTGAGATTTATTCTCACTACGATTTCTCCCCATTTTTCAGGTACTCTTGGCGAGGACGTCAAATTTTGGGCTAATTGTAGATGGGTAGTCTATATAGCTGTAGGTTGCTCATGGAATTGAAATCCTTGAAAATCATAATTGTTGAATAATAAAGAGAATTTGAATTCAAGTTTCCGCATTTACTTTGATTATAAAGTTAGAAAAAGTTTTAAATTATCCAGTTTCTTTAGTTGCTTTATTTAATTACCATAACACCTCGGGTTTGGGAATGGACCCGGAACTGGGGCGTTACAAGGAAGTCCGCTTTGATATGCTAGAAAGCCTCTTGAAGTGTAGACAGCAGAGGAGCAACCTTTCTTCAGTGTTCACAAAGTTCCTTGGACTTCTTCTTATTTAAAGTGAAGAAATGTAACGCCCCGGATCCGTGTTGTTCAATAAAGGTATAACACGTCTCACAGAGTGTTAGGTAAGGATCTTAAATAATTGTGATCGCTGGATAATCACCTAAACTAAACCATATTAGAGTGCACAAACATTTATTATCTAAGAGTTCAATATTCAGCTTTAATAAAATCAAATGATTCAACCTCGAACTACTTTATTACACTTCCAACATTTAAATAAATCAAAAGTTCAATTCAAAATAATCTACAAGTCTATGGAATATAATAGTAATCTTCCTCCCTATATGTTTCAGTCGGATCTACCCCAGTAGTCGCCTCACCTCGAGTATCTGAAAACAAACAAAAACAAAAGAGTGAGATACGAATATCTTAGCGAGTAGCATATGCATGCAGAAATAGTTAACAACAGTTCAAATTATGCATTGATAAATAACCAGTACGATTAAAACAACCAAGACAATTTCCAAGTTTAAATCCAAAACCAACATTATTATCAAATCATATTTCAGTTCAATACCGACAACTCATCGAATGGTCAATGTCATGACTATTGTTAAGTTGATTAATTAACATGCCAAGGAGACATCCACACCTCCATGTACACAGTTCCGGCCTACTCAGGGTTTTGGAACTCTGAAATGACGGTTTACTCAGGGTTTCGTCATCCAATGTCGGCCTACTCCTCGGGTTTTGGCATTGACAACCAGGCCTACTCAGGGTTTCTGGTTGCTCTACACTGGTTGTGGCAACACATAAGGCCATGCAATTACACCAACCAACAATACCATCACATTACTAAGCTTCAGCATGGATCCAGGACAAGCTAAACCAAAACAGAAAACCATCGTATAAACTCAACTCTGACATCATATTAAATCAAACATGTGCATCATCATGTATAACACAACACAGCTCAACACAGGTCACTCCGGACCAGAACAGTACCTTATGTACTTTCAGTAATTACTCAAATTCCAGAACACAAGACCATTGGTAATAAAACCTATTTACTCACACCAAGATAAACTTTACAAATACATTTCAGAACTTTAAATCAAGTAAAACCAGGTTAAATAATTTCTCAATCAAGAACAAGTGTGGAACATAAGATAAACAAAATCATTAACTCCTAGCGTCAGGAACAGAAAATAAACAACCTATAGCCCTTCAAAGTTTACTTCGGAACTCCTAAGATTTACCAATAATTCGACTTAATAATCTCCCGGTGTTTTGAACAGGTAAAAGTATTTCTAAGATCCTAAACAAGTCATTGGCTAAGAGATTGGAACCCCAAAATATCAAACTCTGGCTTTATTTGGTCAATTACACATTTCGGCTAATTCTTAGTGGGTGCGTTGACCTCTGGCGCGAGGTCGGCGTGAACTCGGTGATACCAAAACACTATTGTGCTAACTAAAAATATACTTAGTGAGAGGTAGGCGCGAACTCGGCGATAACTAAAAATCGATCTCGCGCTAACCAAAACCCTTGGCCCGAGATGAGCGCAAGCTCGGCGAGAACAAAACTAATTCTCGTGCTGACTAAACCAGTTGGCGCTAGGTAGGCGCCAACCCGGCGGACACCACCTACGATTTGCAACTCTCTGTTAACTCTAGATCTCCATGACTGACCCATTTTCTCTTCTCTGTAATGACTTTTCCACACTCCTACCATCTTCCAGAGACTATTAGACACGATTCGAAATTAAACTAACAACCTGTATTTTTTGCTCTAAAATTTTACCAAGAACATACGCTAAATCGATATTCTCCGAAATATGCAAATGGCTAAACCCAATAGACAAAACGCAAAACCTCAGATTAAAACGATGCTACTCACCTCTTGCATGCTCAAATCCTTGCAACAGCAACTACTCGAACAGCAAAACCCACAGTCGGTCCTCCTGTTCGCAAGTCCAACAGTCAATCCTCTAAACTCTCTTCGCAAAGAATGATCTTCTGAACTTCTCTAAGCGACAATGAAAACCCACAAGTCTGCTCCTCTCCCAAAACCCTAGAACACCAGCCGTGATCTCCTGCAATCTCAATGTGTGCGAAAAACGAAAACCTACGAAGCAAACTACCTTAAGTATTTATACTTACTATACATACTTTGCTGCTTGACGAGTTTTGAAAACCCATGATTCGATGCATGCTCGCCCACCGAGTTCCCTACATACACACAGCTTATTAATTTTATTTTTTTCCAATAAAAATCATGTAGAAAATTCAGGGTTTTACAAGAAAGGGGTGGATTGGGTGTGGTTTTGTATGAGTTAGAAGGCCTAGGGAGTGAAGGAGAGAGGTAGGAGAGAAAGGGATTCATGGGAGAGAGAGTGGAGAGAAGAAAAATCAGATAATCCCTGCAAATGAGCTGAGATTTGGCTCAACTACCTTAAATTTTATGTGCTATACATAAAATTCTTCATATCCGAAATTCAATTTTAGTTAATTAGTGTCATTTCGGTCAAATTTTGTCAGAGATTACCAATGATCAATCTGACATGAAGATATGTACGAAAAGTCTTTGAACTGAAATTAAATTTTGGTTATTCATTGTATTGTTCATAACCGAAATTTTTGTTATTCATTGTATTGTTCATAAATGAATTTTTTCAGATCTTTGTTTTCTCTCTGTTATTTGGCTGAGATGATGGGCTTGATTTTTCATGATTTCCAATTAATGAGAAAATCTGAATCTTGATTTAATTAATTAATTAGTTAAATTGAGATATTTTAAGAAATAATATTATTTTAATCCAAGATATTTTATTTTATGTTATGTCTTATTTCTATTTCGTGTTTTAGCTCTTTGATTTGCCACTTGACAAATGTGACTTTAACATTTGCCATGTGGACAGACTTTATACATTTATTTACAATTTTGCCCTTAGGTTGTTCTGCCCATATCTTTTTCATCTGGACTTCGATTTTGGCAAACTCAGTTGCGTTAGAACCGTGTTGGGATTTCCTATCCATTGGAATAGGGTATAATAGCCAAATTCAAGCTTGATCAGAAAGTCAACTTCTACTCACCTGTCTTTTAGGGTTTTCATTTCTGGCTTTTAGAGGGGTGCAAAAATGAGGTGCTTACACTTCCATTAGCTTTGCGTTTGACCTTTAGAACCCATTTTTTCCCAATAGGCTTATGTCTAGGCGGAAGATCTACAAATTCCCAAACTCGGTTCTTCTTCATGGAAGCAATCTCATCTTTCATGGCGCTAATCCATTCATGGGATGTTGGAGATGATAAAGCCTCTTGGTACGAACTAGGCTCGTCATCCTCCAAAGAAGCAATCATGAAAGATTCACCCTCTATATCAATTCAATGCCAAGGAATCTTTGTACACTTACTTTTCCTTAAGCTTGGTGTATCCGACTCTGTTTCTAACTAAAAGCTCCTACTGGACAGACAATCTTTCCCACTGTCTTTAACACTTTGGTTACTTCCATCCCTAGTTGGAGAAGTTAACATAGGTGTTTCAGTAGGTTCTTTAGGAATCTCTGCTGGAGTTAGGCTGGTGTAATGCCTTGGTTCTAGATCAATTCTCCAACCCCGAAGTGATAGTGTAAGTGGGCCAAAACAACTAAAATCCAGAATAATTTAAAACTTTTAATAATGTCTTTATTAGAGTTATTATGCGGAAACATAACATAAAACTGATCTTCAATTACAATCAACTGAAATTCCATGTTACAATTTGAATTCATATCTAGATCACAACTATTGGCTACCCTTTTACATAATACCCCAAACTTATCGACCTCACCAAGAGTACCTGAAAAATAAGGAAAACTGGAGTGAGATATAAATCTCAACAAGTAGCAGGATGCATGAAATAAAACAGTCCAATTTATTTATAAAAATAAAGTCATGAGGTATAACGATAAAACCAAATCACGATAATAATATGCAAAGCATATATCAAACCAAACCATGCATGTGTGACATCACAGGACTCATGAACTGAAACCACTTTAAAAAGCTACCCCCTGTTCCCAAGTTTGCTACCTCACGACTTATGTCCGAAGCTGAGATACACAATCATCTACTTATTGCAGATCACCCAACCGAGATACACTGTGGGTTGGCACGTACAATCCAATCAACTGCAACAATATCCAGATAACCAACAAGTGGGAATACCAATCCAATAATATATACACTGGACAATACATGGCTAATACCAGTGCACGTGCGAGCCACGAGTGAACTACAAGCACAGCCAAAATTTAGCTCACATGTACGAGTCACAAGTAAAGTACAAGCATGACCAATATAAAGCATATGTATGCCAATGTTCATTAAAGCGCACTGTGATAACCCAAGAAAACCACTTTGAGATACACAACGGGGGATATACTAAACCAAGATACATGGTGGGTAATCCAATATAATCCGATGCCGAGATACACGGCTAATAACCAAAGAGAATGACCACGTCGAGATACACGATGGGTTGGGTTTGTTGTAGAATGACCAAATACAGGAAGGCCTTGTTGAGATACACGATGGGAGCATAAGTAAAAAAGGGTTTAATTTAACAAAGATAATTCCATTTTACTTCTTAGCTATACAATGGATCCATACTAAGCATTGCCCGCTAGACACAATTCCAACCAAAAACATTTAATAATAACTTGTCTTCAAAAGTAAAATATGCTCAAACAAAGTAATAAGTTCCCAATCCACAATAAACATCTCATCTCAAGATACATGAGAGAGGAATTTAACCACTTCAAGATACACGGAGGAAAAACATTAATTCTGCCATAATATCCATGAAACCATATGCAAATATCCACAATTATAATGTTGAATGCAAAGAAATTGCTCAAATCTAGAAATAAATAGAAAACACAATCTAACCGTTGAAAACATGTCATTTTTATCAAAACATGCCCAATTCTTTGATTAAATGCCTAAACAGTAGTTTATTAATGTTAACACTCTTAAATTACTTATATTTAAGTGTTAGATGTCTTGCCAAATCCTAATAATAGGTTTTACAAAATTTCATCCCCTAGTTGATAATTGTTCTTAATAACTTTTACTCAATAATATTCAAATTTCCTCACTTAAGAACCTAAGGTGTCAAAACTTATTAATATTGACATTTAATCCTTCCTTAGGGTAATTTAGGTCTATGATGAAGTTTAGGAATAGGTCTTACTAACCAAAACCTAATCTAAATAGGCCAAGTCCACTTATTCCTTCAAATACCTATTTAAAATCCATCTTTACATTCATTGTTCCACTTATTTCGGGTCATTTTTTTTTCGTTTTTTTTTGACTCGGATCAAGGTATTAATTTATGGTACATTACAATCAGCCCAAAATATAGAGAAATAGAGAACTAAGATTTATCAGAGTTCTAAGAAGCTTAAATTATTCATTTGAACCTGGATGTTCCTATTACATCAATTAATCAAATGAAAGGCAACTACAAATTAACTAACTCTTAATATCCTGCCAACTCATCTATTATGATTCCAATAAAATAAATACAACTGTATAAAATTGTCCTACTCTTTTCATTTGGATTTTCTAGACTTCAACCCACTACCAGTTTAACCCGTGGCGTTCTCTCCAAGATGACCTGAAAAGTAGAATATAAAATAGGGATGAGATACGAATATCTCAGTAGGTAACACATGCACGAGGAAAAACAGTATATATATATATATATATATATATATATATATATATATATATATATATATATATATATATATATATATATATATATATATATATATATATATATATATATAGAAAATAACAGTGGTTTCATGCTCGGCAAAATAAATGAGTAATTATGGTCAATAAGATAAACGAATAATCACGATACAAAACAAACATTGAATCGGTGCCCGAATTAAAGGAAGTTAATCATGTGAGGACAATGTATTATAATTCACATCCCCATGGTTTTTGATTTATTTCAATTAGTGTCTTCCTAAGAACAATTCTACAATTTATTCATGATTCCATAATATTCCATTTTAACAGTTCATATTAAATCATAGCAGTTCTGTTCAATTATGACATTTCAATATTTCCTTTTAAATAAACAATCTTATCAGATACGTCTAAAACAATCCATCAATCGGAGAATCAATCATTATATCAGTAATAAAAGCCACCCTTTAGGTAGTAGCCTACCTCTACCGCAGGACGTAAACACATAGTATGTAACGCCCCGAACCTGGGTCAGAGTAAACCGGCACTCGACCCGAACCCGGTTCGCTACTGTAACAACTCGAATTCAGTTCAATAACCAAATCCGAGGTGTTATGTAGCACCCCAGATTCGGGTTTGCCCTATCACAGCACCAACCCGTACTCGAGACCTACTTATGGGCCCAATAGAACCTGATAAACACAATTTCTTGGGCAATTACAACAAAAGATTTCCTGTATTATAATCTCCAAAACATGATATCTGTGTATACAAAATACAACTCAGGCAACTAACCATTCACCATGATCTCCCAAAAATATACAAACATGTACAAGAAATCCTCTGGCTTGAAATAAAGCTCACCCTCAATGTTTGCCCCGGTACGCAGCTCACCACGCGGATCTGAAAACAAATCCGGTAAAACAAAGCACGCGCGAGACATAAAGTCCCAGTAAGCAGCAAACATGCATGGATAGAAACAGTTTATGCAATTTTATAACATCATGATAATATTCACAATATAAAATACCAAATGTAATCCAAAACATCTCAATACAATATAAAGTGTAATTTCAAGTCAAATATCTCAATCGGGTAATACATGAAATCAAATCGGCAAATACGTTCAAATACTACAAACATGTCTTGTTAGGACTTGTGGTTAGTATGTCTGTAAATTAGATTAATGACTAGTATCCATTGCCACCTACACAACTTATAGAGAGAAGCCTAACTAGGGACATCTCAGCAAGCGGAGTACCCACGTATGGGCTGGCAAGTAGTCAACCTAACCAAGGATCCAGACTAAGTGGGATTCCCCACCCACTGTTCGATGAATCGCAAGAACTCTCGCCGGTTCCCCGCGACGGGGGGTTGCCGCAGCCCTCTGTTCCCCGAGAAGGCCTCACTGATTCCCCACAGTGGAATGCTATATGGATAAGGCAATTAAAGCTAACAAGCCAATACCAACACACTAATTAGACTCACTGTGGATCCACACTAAGAACAATGTCCAATTAGACGATTCATAAATCAAAACAAACCATTCAATTCCAAGAGTAAAACCAGTGCTTAAAACAAAGCCAAGTGGAATTCCCCATCCACTATTAAATCAACCGAGACCAAGTGGAATTCCCCATCCACTATTAAATCAACCGAGACCAAGTGGAATTCCCCATCCACTACCAGTCCATACCAAGGGCAATTGGAATTCCCCATCCACTGCCAATAAAACCATAAGCCAAAGCCTTGTCAAATCATATAAGAGTTTTTCAACATCGCTTTCATAAATCCAAGCCAAATCAAAACGAAGGTCATAAAATCCTCAAAACACATTCTCGATGAGTGGATTGATCTTAAAAATCCCAAATAAGTCACCATACCAAAATTCAATGGATTCCGAGGCAAAAAGTTTTGGACCTCAAAAATATTCTAAGTCTTGTTGAAAACGTTGACTTCTCGGTATCGAATTTTTCTAGACAAATCTACAAGGAGTTTGGGCTCAATTTCTGGTTGTGGTCTATTGGAGGGTATACAAATCATCTAGAATTTTCTGGGCTTCTGAATAGCTCATTTGGATATCAAACTCAAAAAGTGGTCTTATTTGAAAATCGGGAAAACTGGAAATTTAGGCACAAATTGGAAAGTTGACTTTTTATTGGTTGGGAATTGGGCCTTGGGAGTATTTTTATTGGTTCTAAATGGGGGGTAAAACCTTATTTACATGTAAAGACTTAAGTAAATGGAGCAATAAATACACAGGACATTTACTTAAATGTCTTTCATGTAATAAAGGTGCTATGCGAGAGGCTTGGGTTGTTTAAGAAAGGGTTGGAGAGAAAAATGATGAACAACTCAAGAAACAGGGTCCACAATTAGCCCTTGGATTAATCACCCAGGGGCGATTAGCTCAATGTTCGGGCGTTCAAGTTAAAGGTTCGCACGCCCAGGCTTAAAACAGGGTCGACGCGCGCGCGCTAAAGTTTAACGTTCGCGCGCTAAGGTAATAAACAAGGCAATGCGCGTGCGCTAAAGGTTGACGTTTGTGTGTTAAGGCTCTAGATTAATCGCCCAGGTTAATCCTGAGCCGCGATTTAAAATAACAGAGGCTAGTTTTTAGGGGTTGGGCTTAGGATTAATTGCCAACTTTCAGAATTAATCACAGGGTCGGGATTTTGAAGTATTTTGACTAATTTCAACACAAAACTCATGTAAATCCTTTACAACCTTTCCAACATCAAAATGGGTGATCATAAAACATCCCAACATACTTTAAAACACTTTCCAAAACAAAGATTTATTCCAAATCCACATGAACACAAATCTTAAACCCTAATTTGAAATATAATCAATAAAGCTGGAAATCCATGGCAAATCAATAGAAAACTAAACAAGATTATCATACAACCGCAACCCTACGAATTTTAACAATAAAAACCAACATGCAAGATTATTTCTTCAAATAAATCAAACCCTAGAGAGAGAATACGAATTTTGGTAATTCATTTTGTTTGGAAAGGTTTTGCTACTTACTTGTTAATGGAGAAACAACCTCCTCTTCTTCTCCTTCTTCTTGAAGCTTTGAAGTAAGCTCCCACAACTCTCTCTCTTGTTTTATACGATCAAGACAAGAGGAAGTGTTCTCAAAACACTTAGAATAGAAATTAGGGCATCCTTTTATATGCCAAAGTTTTTTGGTCTTTCAAATCTGCCCCTAAACAAAGCTTTGATTCAACTAAAACCTTAGGGTGTACCTAAGGCATACCAGGGGTACCTTAGTGTTATTCGAGTGGGGTACCTTGGTATTAAGTGGGGTACCTTAGTGTTAAGTGGGGTGTTTGCCTTAGCCACTTCAAAAGGCATGCTTTAGGAATGCTTGGGAGGTGTACCTCAGTTAACACAGAAGGGTACCTCAGTTATATGAGGGGTACTTTAGTTATTTGAGGAGGTACCTTGATGTTTCAAGGGATTTACCTTAGTCATTCTAAGGGGTAAACTTTGAATAAGCTTAGGGGGTGTACCTCAGTTATATTGAGGAGGGTACTTAACTGTAGAAGGGGTGTACCTTAGTTATATGAGGGGGTACCTTAGCTATATAAGAGGTTATACCTTTGGCAAAACAATGGGAGGTTACCTTACTTATAAAAGGGTTACTTCAGTTAGACAAATGGGGTACTTTGGCTATATAGGGGGTGTACCCTAGGTAAAACAGTGGGGGTACCTTACTTATATGAGAGGAGTACCTCTAGGAAATACAAGGGGATACCTTAGGTAAACATAGGGGTACCTTAAGCAAATACAATGGGATACCTTAGGTAAACACAAGGGTACCTTAGGCAAAGACAAGAGGATACCTTGGGTAAACACAGAGGTACCTTAGGCAATTAAAGTAGGGTACCTTAGGGATACAAGTGGGGTACCTTAGGTATAATTGGGGGGTACTTTAAGTAAAACTTGGGTGGTACCTTAGGTAATATATGGGTGTAATTTGGGCATACAATGGGGGTACTTTGGGTAACACTTGGGTGTACCTTGGGTAATACTTGGGGTACTTTGGATAATGCACGGGTATACCCTAGGCATACTTAGGGTGTACTTTGGGTAACACTAGAGGTACTTTAGTGGTAATTGGGAGGGTACCTTGGGTATACTTAAGAGTTACTTTAAGTGTTCTTAGGGGATACTTTAAGTACTTTTGAGAGGTACCTTGGGTACACTTAGGAGTTACTTTAAGCATTCTTTGGAGTATTTTGGGGTATTCATGGGTATACACCAGTGTTATCCGGGATGGTACCTGGGGTAAACTTTGGGGTACCATGGGTATACTTGGGAATTACTCTAGGTACACATAAGTCTCATTTTTCAGAATTTGATTTCCAATTCACTAAAGCTAATTGGAGAGTATCTTAGACAATTGGAATTGAGAAATAACATTAATTAAGCTTACCTTAATAACCTTCATAAAGTTCAATTGATTTCTCTAAATCCTCAAGAATAATCCACATTTACCTTATCTTCATAACACAAATACTTAATTAGTCTAATAATCGCACTTTGGATAATTAACTAAATAATTAAGATATAATCCGGGTCAGGGTTTTACATGTTACTGGCCCATATCAAATACATCATCAATAATATACCAGACAATAGAATTAAATAATCCATTCACTTTATTAAGCTATCAGAGTGCGGAAACAAGTATGTGCGGAAGTGTAGTCTAAATTCCTCAAATAAACATTAAAGTTAATCATCAATCATTAATATCAAAGTCTGGTAAAATAAAATGGTTACTATCTCTCTCCTCTCTTTAGTACATCAAATCCAAATGAATAATAGTCTATCAAATATAACTAAGTCTATAACAATTCTCCACCTCAAACAATATCCGGATAAAAGTAATCCTCCGGTGAATACTCAGCTACCTCTCCCTGGAAATCTGTAATGCCCCGGATCCGTGTTTTTCATTAAAGATATAACACGTCTCCCAGGGGTTAGGTAAGGATCTCAATAATGATGATCGCTGGATAATCACACACAATTTATATCATATCAGAGTGCACAATTTAAAACTCTCATCCAGGCAATTTATAGCATCTTCAAATACATCAAAATGGTTCTAATTTACTACCTTATTACAATTCCCACAAGTTCAATTTAACAAAGTTTAAGACTAAGCAACCTACTAGACTAAGGATGGTAGTAATAATCCTCCTCCCTATAGGTGTCAGTCGGATCTACCCCCGTAGTTGCCTCACCACGAAGATCTGAAAAAAACAAACAACACGAGGGATGAGATACGAATATCTCAGCGAGTGACACATGCATGCAGAAATAGTTAACACAGTTATAAGACATGCTTCGACAAATAACCAACAATTTAAAACAACATATTTCCGATAACAACACAAGAAAGTCAATGTCATGCATATGGTTACATTGATTAATTGACATGCCAAGTAGACACTCCACACCTCTATGTACACAGTTCCGGCCTACTTAGGGTATCGGACACTTTGAAATGACGGCCTACTCAGGGTATCGTCATCCAATGCCGGTCTACTCCGGGTATCGGCACTGACAACCAGGCCTACTCAGGGTATCTGGCTGCTCTACACTGGTCGTGGCAATACACAAGGCCATGCAATTACACCAATAAACACATACCATCACATTACTAAGCTTAGCATGGATCCAAGGGAAGCTAAACCCAAAACCGATAAATAACCAATTAAAACTCCGCATTCAGTACACACATCACAAGTTGTTCCAACCAGAACATCATCTCACACAAGTGTTCCAACCAGAACAGTAATTCTTCACAAGTGTTCCAACCAGAACAATAATTCTTCACAAGTGTTCCAACCAGAACAATAAGTCCTCACAAGTAAACAAGTAAAGAGTCCTTGCAACACATTTCCAAAACTTGCCATTGAGAAAACAGGGTTTAATAAAATCTCAATCAAGTACAGTATGTAACCAAAAGAACTAAAATAACAACCCCAGTGTTGGGTACCCAGAACATCACCTACAATTTTGGCCTACATTTACCTTGGAAGCTCTTAAGAAATTCCAGAATCTATCTTAAATGTTCTCATAAGCAATTTTGTCTCTAAAGTCCTAAACAAGTAATTTGTTAAGTGGTCGAAGACCCCCTATCATCAAAATCCACATTGGTTTACTCAATTATGCAATTCGGTAAGATAAATGGACTATGCGCTCACCTTCTGAGGTAGGCGTGAGGTGGGCGGATAGTATATTAACTAAAATCAGGGTATGCGCTTACTCGATGGTAAGTGGGCGTGAGAAGGGCGTGAAGTAGGCGCGATAAGGGCGTGAAATAGGCGCATCGAATTTGAGTGCGCGCGAGCTGAGCGCCAAGTGGGCGCGAGCTCGGCGCCAAACGTAATTTCACCATGCGCTTACTTCCCGAAGTGGGCGCAAGTGGGCGGATACCCACTGTGTTTTTCAGTTCTCTGTTAAATCCAAATCTTCAATTTTGGCTGAAATTTTTCGGTCTGTAACCACTCCTCTAGTCTCCTAATACCCCCAAAACACCTTCAAACCTATTTTGAAATTAATGTAACACACTTTTCATTTATCCCCAATTAGCTATACAGAAAATCCTTCGGACTATCTCTGCCCAGAAACCTAGTGAATAACTCACTCCACAATCATATGCATTTGAATTAAAACTACGATTAACACAAAACCAGGTTTTAAAACAGTGCCAATCACCTTTTATGCTTCCAAGTCTTGGCAACAACAACCCAGAAAATCCCCAATCACTTCGGCCGTCTGCTCGCTCTGGTCGAATAGAGGTTTTCTGAAGGAGGAAAAGCCCTTCCGAACTTCTTATTAGCAAAAACTTACTGGCAGTAAGTCTTCCCCAGCTCGACTCTTCCACAGAACCTCTCCAACTCCTTCTCTCGAAGAACCCTAAACAAAAGCCGCAGCCGCAACCTTCTCAGTAGAGTATACGTGTATTCAGAGCAAAAACCCAAAACCTAATTTCTTAAAGTATTTATACCTTCCGCAAATACGCTTGTCGCTCGACAAACTTTAACTCTGATTTGGTGTGTGCTCGCCCACCATAACTCCTACATCCACACACCTTATTAGTTTAAATATTTATGATTATAATAATAATTTAATTTTTTTCCCATAAATCCTAAAATAATCGGGGTTTTACAAAATCACTATGATCCCCCTCTCTCGTATCAGCTGAAAAATGAAATAAAAGTAGGGTGAGATACGAATATCCCAGTAGATAACACATGCATGATTAAACAATTAATATAAGTAAAATAACAGTTCATGCACGATTAAACAATATCGACTAATCAGGCTCGTATAATCATTCGTATCATTCATGAATACAAAACAGTATGATAAACAGTTCTAGAGATGAATTTCAGCAAGTTCTATTATAAGAATCTAATATCCAAATCAAATACATAATTCATACTTTTCTAGGATGTACTAAACAGTCACATCCAATCAATATCTCAATCACATGCCTCCAGCATGTATACAATAATAATAACAAGTGTTTGTGATTTCAGTGTCATTGTAGGACTCATAAAGATAGATAAACCTTTTGAGATGATTATCGACCAATCGCTATACCACCGTGCGGCTTAGGAGCAATGCTACTAATGATACTTAAGTCCCATGCAGCGCAGCTTAGACAAGAGCCGTAGTCACTGACTTATTGCACATGTACCCATCAGAGTTGGCATGTACCACTAGCATGCAGCACCAGTATCAATACATGGAGATGATCGCTTATCCACATGTACAGGGAATCACCAGTGGTTCACCGGGGTGTCCCTTCAGACATAGGACCTTCCCAGACAAACTAACTTGCAAAGGAAGCGCGTCGCACAAGGGAGAAACTCAACCCAAATGACATATCCCTCAGCTATCTAGCAACAACTATGGATCCAAAACCAGCTATGCCCACTAAACTCCAAAAGTCCCTAAAATATACTAGTTCTATAAGGATTGGTGCTTAGCGGCATATAAAGGTTAAATCTGTCAATTACTTCAATATTCGAGTCATCTGAGTTCTGAATTCTCTTTATGTAATTTTCTGGTTTATAGTGTAGTTTAAAAGATGTTCTAGTAATTAAATAATAGTTAGGTTTTCCAAAAACTAGATTTCTCAATTACTTTCAAAGTTTGGCAACTAATGTCCTAAATATCTTCCTAATTTATTTTTCTGTAAAACAGGGAATTAGATAATTTATTTTAGTCTTAAAACATCTTAATTATTCATTAAAATTGTCTAAAAATAGTTTGGAATTGAATCAGGGTTTGAAATTATGAAAATCGGGAATTTCTACACAGAGCGCCTAGGATCACTCAGGATCGCCTCGGCAGTTTGTGGTTGGCGGTAGTGTAAAATAGGACGCCAACTGTGAGACATGGGAAAAAATCAGAAAATCCAATGACTTCCTCTATTCATCACACGGGATTAAATAAAACAAAGAGTCGCCACCATTCAATTTAGGTGTGAATGGACACCAAAATATCAAATAAGCACAAAAGGCAATTTTAGGGTAAAAATAACCCTCCTAAAAAAACAACCAGAGATGGGTAAGGGGATTAAGTTATGAACAGGGGAAGGTGTTAGGCATCCCTATTCATCCACACAAGGTGGTTGCCAGGCATTGTTCATGTTAAATTAAAGGAAAAAAGGCTTGCTATAAAAATCACGAAAAATCACAAAAAAGACAAAATTGTATGGTTTTTTCATATGAATAGTCTGATTGATCCAGAACTCTCAAATATGATCATACCATTCCTAGGGTTTTATGATCAAAATATAATTGAGATAAAATCAAATAAAATCAATTTAAAGTGAAAAATCCAAAAATTTGGCTTCAAGTCAAATACTAGAAATCTAGAAAAATATGATTTTTATAAAATATTTCAAAATTGAACTTGAATGGTCCAGGACATAGATATAGCCCAAATTTCACATTAAATCTGAAAATAAAAACCTAAAATACCCACGTTGATGAAGAACACCAAAAGGGGAGAATTTAAACCGTAGGGTCTTCTCTCAATAATGAAAAACGAATTTAAAAACCATATCATGAAACCCTAGAATTTATTTTCAGGCTTCTGGATTCAGATTTACCATATTGATCATGATAAATCCAAGATCTTAGCTTAAACTCACAAAAATCACGAAAACAGTGTTGTAGGTGCAAAAGTGGTGAAAATCCAAATTTTGGAAAAAAGTGGGGATCTCATGCTATAAACATCATGGATTCATGTTAGTCATTCAGATATATCATAAAAACCATTAAAACATGATCAAGATATTCAAAGCAGCCACATCTCACAGATTAGAGCACATGGGGGTCTACCCTACGGATCCACCTGTTCTCTTTTCCCCTAGTTCTCTCTTCACGTTTTACGGCTAGAGAGACTCTTGAGGTACTTGGAGATAGGTTTGGTTACACAAACACAATCAAAGGCCTTATTCTAGAAAAAAGGAAAAAAACAGATATGGGGTTCTATTCTAGGGATCCACATGTTCCCCTTTCCCCTATTTCTCTCTTTACGTTTTACGGCTAGAGAGACTCTTGAGGTACTTAGAGGCAAGTTTAGGAATACAAATATAATAGATGGCCTTATTCTACAGCAATAGAGATGATCCTATTACATCTAGAATTGAAGACAGAAAATAAAAAGGGAAAAGGGACTTACCTGGATTGAGCAAGCAGAGCAGTAGGGATTCCTTTCCTTCTCTTAGAGCTCTTGATTCTTCAAAATTTCGTGGCCCTTAGCTTAAGAATCTCACCTCTATTTATAGGCAAGCACAAGGGCAAGGCTGGTCCAGAAGGATATATCCTGATCCTTAGGATAGAGTGAAAATTGGAGATAATGCCCATCCATAGCCAACCAAGGTGGCTTTAGCGAATAAAATACGTAATTCGCTCATTTAAAGATATATTGGACTAAAGATAAAGCTCGGAAATCGAGAGAAGGACAAAACTCGCACGTGTCTTTAGTGACCGTAAATGCACTACAGTCCAATGGTGACCGTATAGTTACTACGGGCACGCCTGACCGTAGAGAATTTTCGGGCGCGACGGGCCCGTGAATTCAATACGGCCAAAGCCAGTTTAGTCAATTTTAATGCATTTTTGACCTGTTTTAAGCTTTAATTACATGTTTTTATTATTTTCTCATTTTGTAGTGCAATTTGGGGTGTCTACACCGACGATAAGTCTTCCAGCGGTCTTCGGTGGTCTAAGATTTATAACTAGCGCCGAGGATCACCGAGTACAGTCAAGGTCGGCGGTCTCCCAAAAACGAACAGAAACACTTTCAAAATGTGATTTTTCTCGTCCAATATCATTCTAACATACTTATAACATTGATATTAAACTAAATACATCAATAGCTCATATAAAAACATGCTTTTGCGATTAAACGAACGTAAATACCAAAAACGAATGTCAACGGTGTCACCTACCTCTTGAACGTGTGTGGTTTCTCCTTCTCTTCTCTAAACAATGATGCTCTATCACCCAGCAATACCCTGGACGATGAAGAACCCAAAACCCAGTCCTTTCTTCCTCCTTCTTCCTCAGTCGCTCGGTCGTTGAAGCTTGGTTTGTCGCTTGCGGCTGAAGCATACGAATGAGAATACAGGGTATACGATTTAGGTTATTAAACTAATATATATACCTCTTGATCCCATGTATCTCACATACAACTTTCCTATGCACACTGCCCAATCAGAACACATACCTCAATATCTCATGATCGCACGGTCAGATCTGCGTCCAACTCTGGATCTCCACTAATTATATCATCCCCAACATTAATAAAATATTTCCATCAATTATAACTCTCAAGAATATTATTTATTAATTTATCTTATTATTTAAGGAAAATTCAGGGTTTTACATAGTATCCACACATGCTCCGCAGGAGAATGCACATCTCTAAGACTACAGGTACCCCATGCAGGAAATAGCATAACTCTACCGCAGGATTTGAACACATAGCATCTACCTCTACCGTAGGAGATAGCTTCCTCACCTTCCAGTGGTAACTCACACACCCATCCTCCATGTGGGATGCAATCACGTATAATCATATTTCCTCCACATGAGGTACGTCTCCTGTAGGATGCAATCCCATCGGATCTACATCTCCCCCACAAAAGGTAATAAATCTCTCCCGCAGGAGGTAATGTTTCCACCACCAAGCGGGTAAAGGGTCTCCGCCACCAAGCGGGTTAAGGGTTTCTGCCACCAATCGGGTTAAGGGTCTCCGCCACTGTACACACAAATTTTGTGTTTGAAATCAAACGGATCAGATGTGCCAATACAAATAAATCTGTATTTTTATTAAAAATAATGTAGGGTATAGATCTCTGTGATTCCTTTGATTCTTCTTCACAAATCTTTGATTTGAGGGCTGAACTAGCTTGATCCCAAATCGGTCTTCAGCCTTCCTTGGCAAACTTCACAAAAGGCAGACAAAGTGGTAGATCTGGTGGATTCCACGTGTAGATCTGTGATGGATTTGGTGAGAAGTCTTCGGCTTGATCTTCAGCTTGTAGGCTTGTTGAAGGTCTTGGAAAACTTCAATATTTGATGTAGATCTCTGGGCTGTAGAGCGTGTCAGAGACAGAGTGCCTGAATCTTCAGATCTTGAGTGCTATATTTGAGCTTCAAGTCTTCAGTGCTTCAAAGCTTCTTGAATCTTCAGAATAGTAGCACCTTGATTCTTCAGAGCTTAAGGTCTTCAGAATAGCAGCACTTTAGTTCTTCAAAAATTTAGGTCTTCAGAACAGCAGAGCTTCAGTTCTTCAGGGCTTCAGTCTTCAGAGTAGCAGAAATTTGTTTCTTTTCTTCTGTAGACTTCATGTGTTTTGAATGAGGAGAGAACCACCCTATTTATAGATGTTGGGAGGATAGAGCTCTCTAGATTTAAAACTCTTGAGAGAGTTATCACAAGTTGTAGATAATTCTCTATTTGTTTGAAGAATTATCAATATTTAAAGATAATTCATCTAAAAACTCTTGAGATAATTATCACAAGCTGTAGATAATTCTTTATTTTTTGAATAATTATCCACATTTAAAGATAATTCATTTTTTAGAATTATCAATATAATAATCCTTCAAAGGGGCCCCACAAGCAATTTATTAGCTATTTTAGAGATTATATAATTTTATCTCTAAGTGGGGTCCATACTTTTGTGAGATTTTACCATATGGCATCTCAAAATTTTCTCTTCCTACAGCCACCAAGCAAGTAATAATCTCTGCCACCAAGCAGGTAATATAAATGTATCTCTGCCACTAAGCAGGTTATCAATAAAACTGGCCACCAAGCCATTATATCAAAAATCTGTATTTCATTGTTGTTTATAACGTTGTTGATTCATGTTTCAATCATTAATCCAAAGTCTTGTTCCAAATTCAGTTCCTTAGTTTGTAGTCACACTGACTGGGTCTAGTTATGTGATAATTAAAGGTTATGTAAAGTTATAAAGTAATTTAGAGATAAAGTTTAGGGGTAATAAGATATTTGCTATTTACGTAAGTTTAGGGATAATATGGTTCTTTCTATTTATGAAGTAGTTCAGGTAAAATTTAGGGGTGGTGACATAGTATAATAGGGTACTTGTTATTTTAGTAGAGAAACTTAGAGTAGACCAATTCAATTAACAAATGAGGCCTAAAGGTATATAGGGTCCTTTCTCCAATATCTGTAAGGTAGTTTCTGGTTTTAAGTTTCTACCTGTAGAAATCTGGTTGCTAATATATAAATTAATGTCTCTTAATTAATTATTCTAATTTATAAAGGTTTATTTGCATTAAACTTAGATTTTCTTATTTAAGATCAAGTTTAGGCAACTAATTACCTAAAATAATTCCCTATTTATTTTTCTGCCAAAACAGGGTATTTGATAATTTAATTTGACTTAAAAACATCTTATTCCATTGTTAAAATTGATTAAAAATGGTTTGAAATTGAATTAGGAGTTAAAATATGTAAAATTGGGATTTTCTGTTTAGTGCACTTAGGGTCGCTTGGAAGTTCTAGGGTTAGCGGTAGTTCAAAATCGATTCCAACCTTTTGTCAGTAAGCGTCAATCGGCGCTCAGAAATTTTAGTACTAGCTCCTAGGAGCGCTAAGGACCGCCGACCTCTCTGAGGTAGGCGCTCTAACGAAAGCGCCTATACAGTGTATAAATCCTCGATTTTCCCTATTCTAAGCAGTTCTAACACTATTATAAGCATATGATCAATCTATTTACATACTTATACAACCAAAAATCATGCAATCGAATCGAATAAACTGTCGGAAACCAAAACGAATGAGAAAATTGTGCTACTTACCTCTGTTTCGAATTGTTCCTTCTCCCTCCTCTTTCTCCTTGTGTTGGTGACGATCCTCTACTCTATACAGACACGAAACTCCTTCTAGAATGCAGGGAAAACAGAAGATCACGCACCTCTCTCGTCCTTCTTCCCTTCTCTCTCTTGGTCTTCTTCTCTTTCAGCCATCGAATACCCAAACAGATGAATACAATAGTGAATACTAAAACGTCTTCTCTAGGGTATAAACCCTATTCTTTTATATCCCATGATCCTACGCAACGCACATGCATCACCCATTAGACAACCATCCAATTAGAACACAGTTTCGTAACTATTGAATTCTCACCTCGATCTATCACGATCCAATGGTCAGATCTGCATCAAACTCTGGATCTCCTCTATCAGTGTGATTATAATTAACATCCTTCAATAAAATTCTCATCTCCTCGACTTAAGGCTCCAAGTCAAACATAATCACCCATATGCCCTTATTCCAATTATTAAATTATAAATATCATTGTTAATAGGCAATTCACACCCAACTTAAGTCTATCATCATTTCTCAAGTTTAATAATAATTTTAATTAATGTATTTAATTATCTACCGGTAATTAGTATGAATTGACCAAAATACCCTTCTTTTGATAAATTTATATCTACGCATTCGATTTCTTCCAAAATTTCCAAATTTATTGTCTTTGTCATTCTTAGTCCGTTACACATCCCGGATGAATTATAAATACCCCAAATCATGTGCTTTATACTAAATCCCCAATTTATTTTGACAAATTTATTAACACTACAAATATTCGTATTTATTTATTCGCTGAAAATTCGGGGTTTTACATCTTACTAACCAAAACGTAATCTAAATAGGCCAAGTCCACTTATTCCTTCAAATAACCAATTTAAAATCTATCTTTACATTCATTGTTCCAAATTAATATTCTTTTACTCAAATTTAATTCCATCACTTCCTAGATCTCAAATTACCCTAATTACAGGTGTTACAACTTTACATTTTCTAGAAAAATCATTAAAATTGATTTGGGCTCAAATTCCAAATTTTACAAAATTCAGATAGTGGTCACTCGGCATAGTGCTTGAGTGATGTGTCAGGCATCCAATTCTGGGTAAATTTCTTCTTAGCCACTCGGAATGGCGCTCGAGCCATATCCCGGGCATTGGAAATTTGGTTCTGTTTTAGTTTTGTTTAAAATACAGAGGCGGAGTGCATGCAATAGCACTCGAGCATTGACGAGTGCTCGGGCAAAATTTCAGCATATTTTTGGGTTTTCTGAATTTATAAAATCTAAGGTGATTCGTATAGTTTTAATTGATTCTAACCAGCATATTTTCATTCTAGGTTACCTCTAAAACAATCCTACTCTATTCCCATCAATTAAGCATTGATCTAGAATTTCCTACTTAAATAAATCTCTTATGATCATCACTTTTCTTGAGTTCTCTTAAAGTGTATAAAAACAAAACCATCTTAGAAAATTCTCAACAGTTTAAACCAAGATCTGAATTTAAACAAACCAAGATAAAACATCTAAATCATACGGAAAACATGCAATTCCTCTAGTTTTCAAAGTGTTTGCTACTTGACTCAATACATGAAATCATTCTTTCCAATAAACCCGAATGTTTACCAATTTTCTGAAATTTTCGCACCACTCTAGGGATTTTCTAATTAAATCTCCACCATTCAGATTAAAGCTCTACGAATCATGAACATAATTTCCATATTTGAGGTCGATCCAACGGTTGAAAATCTCCAGATCTTAATTTGATGACTGCTGGTCGGAATTCTGCAACACTTCTTCTTCTCCAAAAGTATCTTGTTTTCTTCTCTATCTCTCTCTCTAAATTTTCCAATCGTGCAAGCTCTATTTATTTTCATTATTTCTTCATACGTTTGGAATATTAGAAACCCCAAATTTTCTTTAATTCTCTCCTTTATAAACTCTCCTAATTAGAAGTCCTAATTGGATTTGGATAATGCCTAACTTTCCCTCTTGCATATCTTTCCTTAATTCTCCTTTCTAATTTTATCTCCTAAATCCTCTACAATAGAAACTCCTATTTTATTGAATTTTCGTGCTATTAATCACCCATATTTTCAAATATTAACTAAACATTTTGTTATCTCCCATATTTCTCAAATTAAAGCCCCTAAATAAACATAATTACAATTAGGCCATTTTTCCTTCTTTAAACCCTTAAATTTATTATTTAAATCCAACTAAACTCAAATTTGGTCTAATTATGTTTCCAAATCTAATAATTAATTATTTTATTCTTTTATGGATTTCACTAATTAGAAAATGACTAAAATGGCCTTTCTTTATTTTCCACACTTAATCATTGAATTTCTCCAAAATTCTCCAAATTCTATTCTCCTTATTATTTCTCTTCAATATTAGAATTCTAATTACAAATATTTGATTTTTTTCCACATTCTCATCACTTATGATATAAATTTAGATCCCTATACTTAATTTTCTATTTTCCTTTCTAGATTTATTTATTTATACTTGCAAAATTTTCTCTAATTTATTTATTTTATTTTAGGAAAATCCAGGATTCTACAGTCGAGCTCTTCTATTTCGTAGAGCTCAAGGCTGTCATCGGATCTCTTCCTGCTTGGGAAATCATTCTCAATGAAATCCACATCTTGAGACTCAATCTCTGTCAAGCCACCGTCAGGCCATTCACGTACAAACATGTAGCCTTTGGGGTGCTTAGAGTACTTAACAAAGATGAACTTTAAAGCTCTTTGGTCTAATTTCCTAACTTGATGGGAAGGTATATGAACATATGCTGCTGATCCCCACGGTCTCAAATGACCAAGATTGGGTTTTCTTCCCGTCCACAATTCATACTGATTAAGGGGAACTAACTTTGTAGGAGCTCGATTAAGGATATAGGTTGCAGTCATTAATGCATCTCCCCAAAAGCTTATAGGAAGGTTTGCTTGCGCCATCATTGATCTTACCGTATCCAGCAAAGTTTTGTTCCTCCTTTCTGTAACACCATTTTGTTGTGGAGTACCTGGCATGGTTAACTGCCTTAGGATTCCCTTTTCTTCACAAACCTCTTGGAAAAGCTCAGCTAACTACTCATGACCTCTATTAGTCCTTAAGCACTTAACGTGCCTTTCTAATTGATTTTCGACCTCAGCTAGGAAACACCTGAAGCAATCTAATGCTTCTGACTTATGCGAGAGCAAGAAAACATATCCATATCGCATGTAATAATCTATGAATGTGATGAAGTAGAACTCCCCTTGTCGGGATCTGACATTGATTGATCCACACACATCATAATGGATCAGTTCTAAGGGCTCAGTTGCTCTTTTTGCTTTTCCAAAAGGTTTTCTACTTGACTTCCTTGCCAAAAAATCCTCGCAAAGGGGAAGATTAACTTTGGCGAGTGATCCCAAAAGATATGCTCAAGCCAACTTGTTCAATTTATCTTGGCCAATATGGCCTAGTATAGCATGCCACAATAACGACTGAGATGTCACATCATCATCAAAATTAGTCAAATAGAGAGAAGAATTAAAGTCTAAAACTATATTCAAACAATATAATCCATCCTTCACAAAGCCTTTAGTAATAGTAACGTTTCTAGAACTAATAACAAAGGAAACCCTACTGAAAGAAACATCAAAATCAAGCCTAGCTAATTCAACTACTGAGACCAGACTACGACAAATATTGGGAGCATAGAGAATGTCATGGAGCATCAATGAATGATCCTCTCCGGTCTTGAGCAGGTATGTGCCAACACAAAGCACGTCCACACTCGAAATGTTCCCCATGTAGATCTTCTGACTTCTAGATGGTAATCGCCTGTAATCTATGAACCCTCCTCGATCTCTCGTTATGTTCTTGCTTGCTCCTGAATCCACAATCCACACAGAATGTGAATGAGCAACTAGTACTTCAGTACAAACTAATAGATGAGAGAGAGAGAGAGAGAGAGTTAGTTCTAACCTTCTCCTGCTCAAGACAATTCCGAATGAAGTGGCCAAAGGTCTTGCAGTTGAAGCACTTGACCTTTAAAATGTCTTTTTCTCCTCGCTTGCATTTGTGTTGCTTTCCGCCACCCTCTTGGAGTTCGGATCCTTACCTTCTTGATTCTAGGCATTGCCTCTGCTCTTATGCTTAGGTTATAACCTTTACGTTGTGCCGGTTCAGCCAAATAAATAGATGGCTCGGGTATTGTAGCTTGCCTCTTTGCTTCTAGCTTTAGATGAAGTGATAGGGCGGAAAAAGTCTTAATCCTTTTGTTGTGTGTCATTGTAAGCTTCATGTGCTCCCAAGAATCAGGAAGGGATCTCTCTGCGTGTGTCGATCCGTGGGCCGCACACTGGGTGTGCGCACCTAAATCTAGATCGCACACGGGGCGCACGCGGGTTCGTGCGTACCTCAGGACATTTGGAGTCGCCACTGCCTGAGAGGTGTAGGCAGACACGGTTTTACCCTATCCGGGTCTAAGTCTGGTCTGCGGCTTTTCAGAGTTCTAGCTAAGTCCTCGATTACGGTCCGGGGAAGTCCTAAGACACCCTGGTCCGCCCCGTCGGTCTGACGGGTCCCTCGGGTCTCCCTGGTTTTTTGAGTCAAGTTCACCCTTCCTAGGCCAGCATGCTGCCTTATTTGGTCTGGTGGGACCCTTTGAAGGTGTGGGTCCCTTTTATTTTGATTTTATCTTTTTTATTTATCTAAGTGAAATGGGTCGGACCCAGGTCCCGTTGGAAGACCCGTGGGCTGCCATGGTTGGGCCTTGGGCCCAGTTGGGTTATTGGGTAACCAATTTGGTTATTTTATTAAGTTTTATTTATTTACAATTTATTTGGGCTTGGAATGGGCCCATTAGCCAAAATTCAAGTGGCCTGGAGCCCGTTTGTTGAAAACGGGCTCGGTATGGGCCAGTCAAAGGTGGGCCCCATAAGTAGGCCCAATGTGGTCTTGATGGGCACATCTGGGCCCATGGTCCAAAAGTGGACTTAAAGAAGTCCAAATTACTTATTGGGTTGGATTTTAAGTTTTCGGGTCGGACCAAATCCAACCGGGCCAAAAAATTATATTCTTTTAAGTTATTTCAAATCCGCCCGTATTTTCCATACGGGCTGCCCTTGCCCGTAAATGTAATTCGGTTCGGGCTCGCCGGTGAAGCAAATACGGGCATACCCGAACCGTTCTGAGTTTACGGGCACATTCAGTTTCGCATTTTTGGTGTCGATTCAGCTTGGGATCAGTTCGGCTATCTTCTTGGGGCTTTCTGCAACGTCTGCTGGAGTCTTCATCATCTTCTGTAGCAATGCATTTGCTCTATTGGCTCCAAACACCCTTCTATTAAAGTATTTGATAATGAGCTAAAAGTCTTCACTCTTATTCTCTTGTTTCCCTCTTTTTCCAGCATACTACGTGATGCTTAGCAGAAAGGAAGTAGGGGAATTGGGTAGGGATACATCAGATAGTTCAAAAAGGATAAATCCCTTACAAAGTTACACATCATTTTTGGGGAATTTAATCATTTTAATTAGCACATCTCTTGATCTTTTATGGACTTATTCTCCTTCCTCTCTATGTGGGGATGCATGAGACATCCCTTAACCATGCAAAGCTTCAATGAACAAGTTAGTACAATATGAAGAAATTAAAAAAATGAAAGAAAGATTTGTATTGACATAAAATGAAATATTAAAAGAGCTTTTTACCATACGAATACCTTCTTGATTTGTTGTGGTTCTCTAGAGAATTTGACAGCGCTTCCGCGTCCTCCAAAAACTCTTAAGTTGGGTTTGAAAGGGATTCAATAGGTGGTTATGTTGAAAGGAAGATTAGAGAAGGTTTGGACATGGTTTTGGTGAAACAGGGGTATTTTGGGAACAAAAAAGGTTTGGGTTTAGGGGTGGTGGCAATTGGGCAGAGGTTTGTCATGGGAACATGAGGGGAGGAAGGGGGGATTGACCAAGGGATCAGGCTTGTTCAAATGAGGGGGGTGGCCTATCTATTTATAGGCAAAAAGGGTCGTGCCCGTACTTTGAATACGGGCAAAAAACGCACATTCGCAAATCTCATAGAATCGGCCGTACGGGACGCGTGTCCCGCCGTACAGTGACGCGCGTCCTCTTCTAGAAGCTTGCCCGTATTTCAAATACGAGCATGCCCTACCCGTAATTGAAATACGGGCGAGCACGTTTTTAAAATGTTTGGATTTCAAACCTTTATTCAATTCGATTTTTTTGCAAGATTTTGTTTGATTTTTCCGATTATTTTATTATAAAGCGAGATTCCCTTTATTAAAATATTAATAAATACATTTATTTTATTGGTTTATTCCATTTTTTGCTGCCTTTTTGCCACATGGGCAGTTTTTCTGAAACTTCAACTGCCCATAACTTCTTCATCCGGTGTCCGATTTCAGCAAACTTAGTGTTGTTGGAACCGGCTCAGAACCACCTTTCCATTGGGATCAAGTTCGGCAGCTGAATTGGGGTCAACTTTTTGCTCCACAAAAGTTTGACCAGCTCATGTCTTTCTCATCTGGACCCCGATTCCAGCAAACTCAGTTGTGTTGGAATCGTGTCGAAATGCTCTTTTTAACGAAATGAAGTTTGATGGCCAAATTTACTTGAATCAAAAATTCAAATTTTTGACCCCCTCAGGGTTTGACTTTTAGTTTGACTTTTCATTTTTCTTCATTTTGGGGGTGCAAAAATCAGGTGCTAACATTGGGATCTTGAGAGGTTCACATGAGCGCATGCCTCCTTTAGGGATTTACGGTTCCCGACGTGGTATCTGGTGAAAACACAAGGGATTCGGTGCTTTCTGGATCGGGGAAGGAAATGGGGAATAAGGAGTTACCACTGCCTAATGGGGTGCAGGCAGACACCTGGGTGCCTAGTGTTTGTCTATTAGGTGGCTGTGGTTTGAGATTACGAATAAGTTCTCGGTTACGGTCCAAGGAAGTCCATAGACGCCTCGATCCACCCCGTCAGGTGACGGGTCCCATGGGTTATCCTAGTTATGAGTCAACTAGATTTATCCTCACCCGTCTTAAACAGGCATGCACTCTTTGATTAAGTCTTATGTGGGGATTATTTAAGTGGTATAGATGCCCTTATCTGTCTTTATCTTCTTTATTAAGTGATCTTAGTTTGATTGGGTGGGCCCTGTTGGAAGGCCCGTGGAATCCCAGATGAGCTAAGGTATAGCTCATATGTCTCTTTCATGAGTTTAATCTAAGCCTAAAAGCCCTTTAGGATTTTTGTTAAGTTTGATTAATTTTATTAGGTTAAGGTTTTAAAAGAGATTAGGATTAAGCTTTATGCTCATTTAGTGAGCCTGGATGATCTGTGGGCCCTTTAAGTCAGCCTCAAAATGGCTTTCTTCAATTTTATTATCTTAGCCTTTGTTTGGTCCAATTGGACTAGGGATGGGCCCCAAGCCCATCCCTAGGCTAAATTTATAAAAACTAAGGCATTTAAGGTTATGGGATGTGTATCCCTTCCCTTTCCTTATTTGTTGGATTGGCTCTCTTTAAATAAAGAGATGAGGCTCGATAGGCCCACACCCGATGTTTCGGCAAAACCATCTAAGAATTACCAAGCATATATCCAATTGGGGCTTAAGTAGGCCTCATGAGGTGTGACCCTTAATTACGTTTTATATTACTTAATTAATCAAAGTGAGTTGGTCGGAAGGGGTGGGCCCCGTTGGAAGGTCCACCAGTGTTCAATTTGGGCCTAGTAGGCTAAAGGCCCATTTTGGGTCATAGGAGAACCCCACAACCCTATTGGGTTTATTAATTTGATTAAAAAGCTATTAAGAAACTAAAATAGGCACTTCTGGGTCTTATTTACGTTAATCGAAAACACAGTTTGGTGAACCTGAATTTTATGTATGATCGAAATTTAATTTTGGTCATACTAAAATTATGCATAGCCTGTGGCGCCCCGGACCCGGACATGTTCATTAAAGATATATGCCGGTTCCGTGACATCAGGTAAGGTCCCAATAGCACTACTTAAACCTGATTTTAACTTGATAGACCAATTCATATCAGAGTACGCTAATAACTGAAACAACTAAAATGAACATAACCATGGTGCAAGTGGTGACAAAACTAAACCTGTATATATAGAAATTTCCAAAAAAAAGATTTACAGATATAGATCACTAAGTTTCACACAAACTCTCTCTCTATGTACAATAAACATGGTCCAAAAGATATACAACTACCAACTGCTTTCCAACTCTAGCCGGGATAATAATAGTCCTCCGGCCTATACTCTGGATAACCCGGAAACTCTTCCTCAGTACGCAGCTCACCGGTAGGCTTTGAAACAAAACCGGTAAAACAAAACACGCGTGAGACGAATGTCCCAGTAAGTAGCACAATGCATGATAAGAAAACAGTTCATATTAGTTCTAAAACATGCCATGAAATATAAATGATCACGAGTAATCAGCAGAAATATCATGTGAATCTAAAATCAGCATAAACTCGGTAATAAAGTGAATCACGTATCAAATCAGTAATATGCAACGATAATATCATGGTCAATGTTATGTACTTTGCTTAGATTTAGTAATCGACATACCAGAGTGACATCCACACCTCCATGTACACAGTTCCGGCCTACTCAAGGTTTCGAAACTTTGAAATGACGGCTTACTCAGGATTTCGTTATCCAATGCCGGCTTACTCCGGGTTTCGGCATTGACAACCCGGCCTACTCAGGGTTTCGGGCTGCTCTACACCGGTCGTGGCAACACTCAATGGCCAAGCCATCACAACAATTAAGCAAAAACATTACATTACTAAGTTTAGACATGGATCCAGGACAAGCTAAACCAGTAATTTAAACTCAAATCCATCACTTTTAAGTAATGGTAAATTAGCATATAAATCTCATATATAGTGCGACAAAGACCAGATGTGTCCATTACATTACGTATCATGGGTCACTCAGGACCATATTACTCCTTCATGGAGTTCTCAAGTATAATTCCCAATCAACATCAATCTACGTAAAAACTCAACCACAAATCCAATGATATCAAATATCGAGGTAAACCAAGTATGAGAAGTTTCTCAATACCTAAAATTGTTCATACATGGTTTAAAAGCAATAAATACTAGTTCATTCAAATCACAAAAGAGTTCTCGCCTTCACTTTCATAGATCCAAATCAATCAAAACGAATGTCATAAAATCCTCAACACACATTTTGGATGAGTGGAATAGTCTTGGGATCCCAAATAAGGCCACCATACCAAAAATCAACCAATTCCGAGGCAAAAAGTTTTGGACCTAAAAAATATTCCAAGTCTGGTTAAAAACGTTGACTTTTGGGTGTATAATTTTTCTAGACAAACCTACAAGGAGTTTCAGGCTCAAATTCTGGTTGTAGTCTAATGAAGAGTGAACAAATCTTCTGGAATTTTATGGGCCTTTGAATCACTCATTTGGGTATCAAACTCAAAAAGTGGCTTTTGATAAAAATCGGGAAAATTGGGAATTTAGGCATGAACCAGAAAGTTGACTTTTTATTGGTTGGGAATTGGGCCTTGGGAGTATTTTTATTGGTTCCAAATGGGGGGTAAAACCTTATTTACATGTAAAGACTTAAGTAAATGGAGCAATAAATATACAAGACATTTACTTAAATGTCTTTTATGTAATAAGGGTGCTTTGTAGAAGGCTCAGGTTATTTGGGAAAAGGTTGGGGACGAAAAGGGTGAAAAACTGTCAAAATGGCATTTTTCTAGCTGACCGCTTGAACAGTCGCTCGAGCCGCCTATCGGGCATTCATTTTGTCTGAATTTTGAACTTTCGGGTTAAAGTGACACAGGCTGGGCGCTCGAACAGTCGCTTGAGCGGCACTTCGGGCGCGGCTAGGTTGGTTTTTCATGCTTTCATTTGGCTGGGCACTCAAAGGGGAGCTCGAGCCGCGCTTTAGGCGCTAGGCCAAAAATCAAGGTTTTACACAAGTGACGAACAACCGCGATTTTTGGGGATTTTATCTCACCTTTCACTACCAAAATTTAATCCAATGACTAAAACTTTGGGAATATCTTCATAAACATTAGGGAATACTTTTTACATGATTCTAGAACGAAGTAACTCATAAATTACAACAAATCAGTGGATGTTCTTCAAATGAACCCTAAAATGCCCAAATCTGAAAATTTCCCTCTAAAGTTCGATTTCTCTGCAATTTAAAGCTCGAAATTACCAAAGATAACCCAAGAATGAAAATCTAACCATTTAAGACTTGATTTACACCAATCCAATGACAAAAACCTCAAATCGCATGAAACCAAATGAAGGTATATCTTCCGTTTAAACCCATAGTTCTTTACAAACAGCGAATAAAAGGGTGCTACTTACTTGTAAACGCGCGAACCCCAAGCTAACCTTCCCTCTTTCCTTCTTCTTCTCCTTTTTCTCCTTCTTCCTCTCTTCTTCTAACCCTCACGAGTGAAACGAAAGAATCTACGGGTTCTTTCATTCAAATATAATATATATATAAAATTTTCTTAACAAACAACCCGGTTCAATGCAAATGAACCAACCCAACCAAAATAAATTTAACCATCCAATCCCTAGATCAATTTAATAAATGGAACCCAAATGGATAAATTCTTTCCTCAAGTAAATAATCCAACTAACCAAACCATTTATTTTCTTTAAATTTTGATCCAATTAATCTAATTAAATCCTTAAATCTTTATTCAGTCTCAATTAAAAATTCTTAAAATTCTAGGATCTTACATAGCCAAAATTAAATTTCGGCTATGTACATAATCACGCTTGACTGAACTGAGTTTTTGGTCAAGCATGAAGAACACCAAAAATGCCATTTTTGGCTAGGGTTTGGGGTTCTCTGGTCTTCTGGGGTGACTACAGGTTGTTTGTACCCGTAGTGGGCCCACAGTGATTTGAGGTTAGAGAAATAAGCCTAATTAAGTTAATTTTGTTACTTTTAATCCAATGAAGTGGGGAGATGAGGCTTGGGGCCTTCTCCTCCACTTAGGGATGATCTCCCTGAGTTTGTATGGGACCTTGGGTGTCCCACTCACTGTACATGTGACAGACTTCCCCTTTCCATGGGAAGAGAAAGGGAAGTGGCCCGATTGGCCTATTTCAAGGTCTATTTCAGCCACACCATGTGCATACCCACACAAAGCAAGCAAAAATCACTTAAAATGAAAGCCTTTAACATCTCTAGCATGCTTGAAAGCTGGTGAGTGTGTGTGCATGGAGACAATATTCATAGCAAAGAAACTAAACATGCATGCTTGCTGGAAGTGAGTGACATGCATGTGCTACCATGGAGTGACTATAAAGAATAGTAAAAAGCGCTTAAAAAGGGAATATAACCTAAGCATGCTTTCTAGGTGTATCATACATATGCAGTATCCATTGGGTACATGGAAGGATCATACAAAATAACCCAAAGCAGAGAAAAAAGTAAGCATGGGATCATGGTGATGGTGCTTGTGAGGTGCACTACTTGTATACATGCAAATTTACAAATTTACACAACCCCATTACATGATGGAATAGTGACAAAAGCATGCTCAAAGACAACTTGAAAGCAATTAAAAGAAGGGGACTTGGGGATTTAAGGGGTACATTGGATATGAAAGAGGGGGCGGGAGAACATGCTCTCCCTTCATTCAATAAAAAAAAAGAACATAGAAAAGAAGCATTAAAATGAGACTTTAGGTGATACTAACATAATCCGTCCTCCTCCCTTACTTTGTTCATCCATTTCCCCTTACCATGGGATTTCTTCTTTAGGGAAGAGAGTAAAGATAAGTGAAGAGATATGGTGGGGCAAAATGAATAAGGAAACAACTAAATCAACCAAAACATGCTCATATCACAAGGAATCTCACATATGTTACATAAAAAGTATGGGGGAGACTCACCTTGGGTTAAGAACCCTCCTTGGATTGTGTGTGGATGCTCCTTGGAGTTGGAACAACAGCAAGACCACTCTCCTTTGGCTTCAACTTCAGACTCTTGGCTTCCTTGGTTTGAGTAAGGAAGGGAAGGGATTTGAAGTTGTTTGGTTTGAGTTGGAGGGCTTAGGGAGTGAGGGAGAGGGGTAAGAGAGAGGGGCGTACGTGGGAGAGAGGTGAGAGAAGGCAAAAAAGTTATAACCCCTCAAAATGAGTTGATTTTTGCCTTATATAGGCAAAAAATAGCATAACCAAAAACACAGTTCAGTTATGCTATTTTTATGTATAGCCGAAATTATATTTTGGTTATACATAAAATCACTTGTGACTGAAATATAATTTCGGTCACATTAACATCAAATCACAATGATTTGTATCAAAGATTCGCACAGAGAATCCTGACACAAAAATCTAGGAAAAAAAATCTTAGAACCGAAATTATATTTCAGTTATACATGTTTCATGTATAGCTGAAATTTAATTTCGGTTATTTTTAAATCTTTTTAGATTCTTGCTTTCTCTCTCCTATTTGGCTGTAATGAGTGGGATTTCTCTCATAAATGAGAGAATCCGTCCTTTTTTATTTTATTAATTTATTAATTAATTAAATGAGATATTTTAATGAAATAATATTATTTTAATTAGGATATTTTGCTTTTGTGTTTTATCTTATCCTTATTTCATCCTTTTGTCCTTTAATTTGACATGTGGTAAATGTGGCTTGCACATTTGCCACGTGGACAGAATTTCTACATTTATTTACAGTTTTGCCCTTGTGGTTGTTCAGCTCATATCTTCTTCATTTGGACTCTGATTCTGGCAAACTCAGTTGCGTTGGAACCGTATCGAGATTTCCTATCCCTTAGGACATGGTATGGCAGTCAATTCAAGCTTGATCAGAAAGTCAATTTCTGCTCCCTAGGGTTTGACCTATCTCTTAGGGTTTTCATTTCTGACTTTCTGAGGGGTGCAAAAATGAGGTGCTTACAATATCAAAACTACTAGGATCTGCTGCTCATCACTAATATTGTTGCCAGAAAACTTCAGGTTGCAATCATGGCAGACATTTTCCTAAGATGCTCAACCATTGTGTCTTTGGGGGACATCTTGTAAGTATCAAACTTCAAAGTCAATGCCTGCAACCTGGTGGCTGAAGTTCCTGCAAATGCAAGACGAAGGGCATTCGACATGTCCTGGGTTGTTGTAGAACCCTCAAACTCGCCAATCAAATCATTGTGCATGCTACTGAGCATGGTGAATCTGGCACATCAGTCTTTCTTGGCCCAAGTTGAATAAGCCTCCCCATTTCTCCGTTGCTGAGCTGCAGATATTCCCTTAACCTCTTGAGGGTAGGTCAAGCTGTGGTTCAAGGTCTCAAGCACATTTTGTTCTTCAAGCAAGTATTGGATCTTCTTGTACGAGATATCATAATTCTTCCCATCCAGTTTCTCGTCCTTGTTGAGATTAGCAACAATTTGCTTTGAAGCCATTATCACTATCATAAAAGAGTGCCCATTACGAGACATCACAGGGCCTAAGCACATCCTGTTCGATATGCATATACACACCACTAATTTTTGAGAATTTGTTCTGAATTAACCAATAAAATACTATCCTAAATCCCGGTCGAAAACATCACAGGGCCTAAGCCGTTGTATGAAATCATCTCCATAAATAAAGGACTGTTATCTTAGTACCAATCTTGCAATTTCTACATAAATTCTTGTAAAACCTCGAATTTCTGCATGTTTATTTTATGAGAATTAATAAGTCTGTATGGGTGAAATTTGCAGAAAATCTGGCAAGCAGGGGGTGTATTTGGAATTTGAGACATTAGGTGTGAAGTCAGATCAAATAAGGTGAGTAATGTGTAAATTTAATTAGAAGTATATTGCTGTTTGACTTTAGGAGTTATAAATAAAATCTTTATTTATATGGATGTTTAGGTGGAGAGTCAAGTCGGTGAATCAAGGGCTGAAAAGCTGTGTATGTAGGAAAACTTGGTGGGCGAGCATGCATTGAATCATGAGTTTAAAATTAGTCGAGCGGCAAAGCGTAGGGTGAGTATAAATACTTAATGTATTTATATACGTAGGTTTCGCATACCTTGATTTGAAGGAGATTGCAGCTGGAGTCCTAGGGTTTTGGAGAGAAGCAGGCGTGAGACTTCCTGCTGATCGGAGCGTTCAGGATCAGAGAGAGAGTTCGGAAAACCATCTTGCGAACAGAAGAGAAACTGGGTGGAGATCGATCATTTGACCTTCGTGCTAGAAGTTGCAGTGCAAGGATTTGAGCATATAACAGGTGAGTAGCATCGTTTTGATCTGATGTTTTGGGTTGTATATTGAGTTTAGCCGTAATGCATGATTTCGGAAAATATCGTTTCGAACATGGTTTTTGGAATAATTTTAGAGGCGAAAAATAAATGTTGGTAGATTAATTTCGAATCGTGTTTAATAGTCTTTTGAAGATAGTAGAAGTATAGGAAAGTCGTTACAGAGGTGAGAAACCATGACAGTCATGGAGATTTGGAGTTAACAGTGAGTCGTGGAAATACGGGGGTATCCGCTGAGCTACCGCCAACCTATTTTCACTGAGCGGCAGCTTGGCGCGAGCGATTTGTTGGATCCGCTGACCTGGCGCCAACTGCACCGAGGTCAGCGCACCCACCAAATGTTATAGTGAGGTGCGGTTGATCATGTTGAGCCTATTTTTGATACTTTAGGGATTCAATCTCTTAGCCAAACCCTAGATTAGGATGTTAGAGGTATTTTTAAGCTACTCAAAACCTTCGTAGATGTAATTACATGAATTATGGGTTCTACAAGTCAAGTTTGGGGGAAACTGTTGGTGGTAACTTACTGTTCCAAATGTCATGAGTTAATGATTTAGTTTTTTTTATGTCTTACATTTGTTTCCCGTTTATGAACTTGTTTAACCTGGGTTTGCGTGTTTTCAAAGTGTTGAGCAGTAGATCTAAATTTTCTTTGTGTAAGAAAAAGGTGTTTTCTGCTGATGGGATTGGTTTTGTTTTGGGTTGGAATACCTACTGAGATTACATGAATTTCTGTTTTGGTCTGGAGGGACTTGTGATGAGGTTATGTGGCATTATACATGATGATGTTAATAGTTGGGTTAATGTGTTGTTAGTGTGATGTTTATGAAATCTTTTTCTGTTTTGGTTTAGCTTCACCTGGATCCATGTCTAAGCTTAGTAATGTGATGGTATTGTTTGTTGGTGTAATTGCATGGCCTTGGGTGTAGCCACAACCGGTGTAGATCAGCCAAATACCCTGAGTAGGCCTAGTTGTCAATGTCGATACCCGGAGTAGGCCGGCATTGGATGATGAAACCCTGAGTAGCCGGAACTGTGTACATGGAGGTGTGGATGTCTCCTTGGCATGTGAATTAACCAATTTAAGCAATATGCATGACATTGACCTTTCGTTGATTTATCGGTATTATAGTTGGTCTTTTGTGGGAACTATTAATTGAAATTCGGGACTTTTCACTTCGGAATTATCTCTATTGACTTATTTGTGTTCGTTATTCATCGAGGCATGTTTATAACTATTGATAACTATTTTGCATGCATATGCTGCTCGTTGAGATATTTGTATCTCATTCCGTTTGTTTTGTTTTGTTTTCAGATACTCGTGGTGAGGCGCCTACTGGGGTAGATCTGACTGACACATATAGGGAGGAAGACTATTACTACAACCCATAGACTAGTAGGTTTTATTTTGGATTGGGTTTTAATTCATTGAGTTTGGAAATGTAATAAAGTAGTTTGATGTTGAAACCTTGGTTATAAGTAAAGATTATTTTGGACTTCTTAGTTGATAATTGTTTATGCACTTTGATATGGTATAATTTAGGTGATTATCCAGCGATCACATTAAGTTTGGATCCTTACCTAACACTCCGTGAGACGTGTTATATCTTAAATGAACAACATGGATCCGGGGCGTTACAATTCTACAAGGAGTTTTCATTACTACTTGTCAATTCACAATCAACACATGATCATGACAAAAATTCCAGGTATACATCTGAATTTGAGTGCACAAAGTACTTCTAAAGGGTTCTTTAGCCTGCATATTTAGCTTGTCTTCATGTCAGGGAGTTCACCTAAGGCTTTTAGCCTTGAGATGGTGATCACTTGTGCTTCAAATATCATGTCAGGAGTTTACCCAAGGTGGTAATCACCCAATCTTTAAATACATCTACAAAGGCCAAAATCAAGCTTAATACCATCAATTCATGTGCCTAAGCACATTGGAATGGCCCCACAAGACCAAAACATCATCAAGGAATGTTTGGACGTGTCTAGGCTGCACTTGGGTGTGCCTGGATATGTATGAGCTGCTCCTGGGTGTGTTTGGGCTACACCTGGGTGTGCCTAGGCATGCCTTGGGCCACTTGGGTCGCGCTGGGCCCTTTTTGGGTGTGCATAGAAGCGCTTGGGCGCGCATGAGTGCTCCTAGGTCCATGCCTTGAGCGCCTGGGCAAGTAGCCCGTGCTGGGCCATTGGCCGCATGCTCATGCTAGCCCAGGTTTCGTGGGCACCCGTGCCTGCAAATCATTTGGGCCAACCGGCTCGGCGCAATGCGCGATCGGGCAGCCCGTGCCTGCACAGGCTTGGCGTGCCTGCATAGGCCTAAGCGCCTGGGTCATGCGAGTTCACGCGCTCAAGCGTCTTATGCCCACGCAGGTGTGATCTTGGCCTGTGCCTACAAGGGCCTTCTGCTCAGGGTGTGCCTAGCCTGTCTGCTTGGGCCTGGGCGTCAAGTTGCTTGGGTTACGCACTATGTTCTTGCCCAGTGCCTTAGTCGCCTAGGCTTGGGGAGATTGGGCGCCTGGGCCGCGCATTGATTGCGCGCCCATGTAAAACCCCAAATTTCTGATTGATGTCAAAATCGTAAATTTAAGTATTTAAATTTTAATACCTTAATAAAATAATATTTGAGGTAAATGGTTAGCCAAGAGAGAAATTTAAATTTAGGAAAGGGGGCGAAAAATATAGTAAGTGGGGGGATAAGCCAAGGGAAAATTTTAATAACAAAATTTTATTTCGGGTGGCCGAGCAATAAATAAATTAGGTTAAGTGTGGACCTCTGCGAAGCCTATAAATAGGCTGCTAGGTTAAAAATTTTGGATTGGGGAAAAGAAACTAGAAGCCGAACTCTGATAATTGGATTGCGAGAGGAAGGAGAAATATCTCAAGGGTGTTACGTAGGGCCAAGCTTAGATCTAATTAGATCTCGATGCTGCTATGGACCTGAGGTCATCGGCCGTTAAATCTTATTTCCGGAGGTGATTATCAGAAAGGTTGGAAGCTAGAAGAAATCCTCAATATATCATGTGAGTAGCATTGTTTTAATCTGAGTTTTGGGTTTTGATTTCTAGGATTAGTTGTAATGCATGGTTGTTGAAATATTTTAATTTCGGTCTGGGTTTTTGATGAGATTATAGAGTCGTAACATGTAATGTGTTAGGATTAATTTCGAATCGAGTTTAATCGTCTATTGAAGATAGTAGAAGCTTAGAAAAATTGTTGTAGAGGCTTGAAACTAGGACAGTCATAGGTATATTGCATTAACAGTGAGTTAAAATTTTTCTGAGAAGAACAAGGGGGTAACCGCTGAGTTGCTACCAACCTTTTCTCCTCAGCGGCAGCTTGGTGCATATTGATTAATGGGTCCGCCGAGCTGGCGTTGACCTGGCGCCAAGGGGCCCGAGGTCAGCCCACCCTCGCAATTTCCAGGGAATGTGCGATTGACCAATTTGAGTCCATTTTTGGTACTTTAATGCCTAACCATCTTAGTTAACAATTCAATTAGGTTGCTAGAAACATTTTAATTTGCTCCAAACCTTCGGAGATCTTTGGGTCAATTCTTGGTAGGTTTTATGAGTTCCCTAAAGTGATATTCAAAGGACTGTTTGTAGTCAAATTATTATTCTTGATATCCTGAGTTAGTAACTTTGCTTTATCCATGTTTTATAGCTGTTTTCCAGTTTTTGAAACTGTTTAACCTGAGTTTTAGCGGGTTGCCAAGTGTTGAGCCGGATTTATGAGTATTGTCCTTGTGTGAGTAAAAGATGGTCTTACTGGTTTAAATTTGGTGTTTTGGGTTAAAATTCTTCTGGAGTCCCATGAGTTACTGTTTTGGTCCGGAGTGACCTGTGATGAGGTTATATGGTGATATACATGATGATGAAAATGTTTGGTTTATTGTGTTTCCGGGGGTGAGTTTATGTATTTGTTTTTCTGTTTTGGTTTAGCTTCACCTAGATCCTTGTCTAAGCTTAGTAATGTGATGGTATTGTTTATTGGTATAATTGCATGGCCTTGTGTGTTGCCACGACCGGTGTAGAGCAGCCAGAAACCCTGAGTAGGCCTGGTTGTCAATGCCGAAACCCTGAGTAGGCCGGCATTGGATGACGAAACCCTGAGTAGGCCGTCATTTCAGAGTTTCCGAAACCCTGAGTAGGCCGGGACTGTGTACATGGAGGTGTGGATGCCTACTTGGCATGTTAATTAACCAATTTAAGCAATAGGAATGGCATTGACCATTCGTTGATTAATCGGTATTGTGGTTGGTCTTTTGTGGAAACTGTTATTGGGATTTTGGATTTCAACTTCGGATTTATCTCTGTTGACTTCTTTGTGTTCGTTATTTATTGAGGCATATTTATAACTGTTGATAACTATTTTTGCATGCATATGCTACTCGCTGAGATATTCGTATCTCATCCCGTTTGCTTTTGTTTTGTTTTCAGATATTCATGGTGAGGACTTTTCTTGCGGGTAGTTTACTTGGTCATGTGAGTTTACTTCAGTTTGGGATTATTTTAGCATACTCTGATATACAGTTATTGTTGTATTCATGTTTTTCTTTCACTCTGATATTGCGATCCTGAGATATATGTTAACCTCCGGAGAGGGGTTACTGTTTCCCTATGTAACTCGGATTCGAGGCGTTACAGCCCAGCACCTTGGGCCATATCTAAGCACATGGGCAGCAGGCCTAGTGCGTGCCTGGGTGCCTTATGGCCTTGCTTGTTGCGCCTAGCACGTCCTTGGCATGTTCTAGGCTATTTTGGTGTGCCCAGGGGAACCCCAATGCTTTGGGTGACGAATTTGCGCGACCATGAAAGTCCTAGAATCTTCCCAAGAGTTGTGCTGTAACTTTTCCTCCATATTTCTTGAAAGTATGAACACCCATTTTCCTTAAACTTGAAGGAGAACTCTTTCTACATCTCGTGAAGATGGAATCCAAAACTTGACGGGATGTAATCAACCTAGCTTTGGTACCAATGTAGGGTTTTTGATACATTGTTGTAACAGATCCAAGCCCAAAATACGCAGCGGAATCAACGAATCACGAATCGGATTACACCCACATCTCTAGAGAATCTGATTAATAGGATCTCTACTTTGCTTTCCACAACGTAAATCCTTCCCTAGTGTAAGCACCTCATTTTTTGCACCCCTCTGAAAGCTAGAAATGAAAACCCTAAAAGACAGCTCAAACCCTAAGGAGCAGAAGTTGACTTTCTGATAAGCTTGAATTGATTGACATACCCTGTTCCAATGGATAGGAAATCCCGACACAGTTCCAATGTGACTGAGTTTGCCAGAATCGAAGTCTGGATGAAGAGGATATGAGCAAAACAACCCTAAGGGTAAAATTGTAAGTAAATGTAGAAAATCTAACCAAAAGGCAAGCGTGCAAGCCGCATTTGCCAAAGTGGCAAATTAAAGAGCTAAAAGACCAAAAAGGGATAAGACAAAACATAAAAGAAAATATCTTGGAATAAAATAATGTTATTTCTTAAAAAAATCCTAATTTAATTAATTAAGTAATTAACAAAATCAAGATTCAGATTTTCTTTATTAATGGAAATCATGACAAATCAAATCAGATTGATAGGAGAGAGGAAAACGTAACCGTATAGCATATACGGTTACAAAAATCTCCTCTAATGATGGCAGATCTGTCAGAAATTTGTTAGCAAATCAGAGTAACCGTATACTATATATGGTCATGCCTTGAACGTATACCATATAAGTCAAAAGATTCACAAATATTGTCAGAAAACTGTTAGAGAATCGGATTTAATCAAATGAGATCAAATAAACCGTATTGGACGAATTTGATCAAAATTTTATCCTCTGTGCAAAATTTGCCACGTGGACGAATTTGATCATTGCGAACAAGACAGGTAAAACTGTATAGTGCATATGGTTTTGTCCTAACAGTATGATATATATGGTTTTGACTTGTGCCTATGAAAACAGAACTGCACCACTGTGCAAGGGGTTGGCTTCCTTCTAGTTGGCCTCACCTCTCTCTCTTACAATCAGACACGCTCCGATATCCTCTCTTGGCCCTCTTTAACCCTTCTAAACCCCTCAAAAGCCTTCTAAACCCTTCCTAATCACTCCCAAACCTCTCCCAACCACCATTAAAGGCCCAAGAGTGTCTTGGAGGATCATTTGAAGAAGGAGGATAAGATCAAGCTACTGTCCACATTTCAAAGGAGTGCCCAAACCACTTCAAGAAGGCTCTTACCTTCAAGGTAAGCTTCCTTGTTATCTTCTATTCAACATAAATGAAATTCGTGGCATTATAAGCATGTCTTAAGAATTGTATGTGCATTTTTAGCATGTTTTGTGACTTCTATACATCTCTTCCCTCTCATCTCACTGTATTCTCATCAAGAAGAGAATCCCATGGTAAGGGGAAAGGGATGGCCTAAATGAGAGGATGAGAGACCATGTAATGATATTTATAGTCTCATATTAATGTTTTTCTTTTATGTTTCCCTTTTTATTTGATGAAGGAAGAGCACGTTCTTCTCCTTTTCTTTGTCCAATGTATCCCCTTAAAGCCCCATATGCCTTTCTTTATTTGCTTTCTAGTAACTTTCCAAAGCTTATTCCATGATTGCATGAGAATGCTTGTGATTCCTTAGTTGTGCTTGCACCCAAAGAGTATGATCCCTACACCATTACTATAGTATGATCCCTACACTATCACTATAGTGTTAGGATTATTTTCTCCTTATGGTTTGAATGGTTTTATGAGCTTGTGACTTAAACATGACAAGCATGAATACCATCATGGCTTGAAAGCATGATTTGATCTTCTTTGTCTCAAGCGCTTTTCATTTGAACTCATATACACTTCTTTAGCACATGCATATCACTCTTAAACAATATATTGACAATGTTTGATTTCCACCTTTTGTATGCATTTTACTTGTTTATCTATGATGTTTGGGTATGTACCCTGGTTTGGCCGAGACCCCTCAAGCAATGGCCTTTCGGGCTTGCACACTAGTCTCTTCGTATAAGAGACTAGGATGGTAGCTTGGAGCCAAGGTGGGGAATATCCTCCCCACCCGAAACCCTGGAGTTCTAGCTCAAAATAATGAGGGAGAGGCCCCAAGTCATCCCCTTCCATTCCCTTTGGTTCAAACACTTAGAAAATAGGTTTATCATGCTTAAAATCCACTTGGAAGCTGCTGTGGATTAGCATAGTGCCCACAGACACCACCCTATTCACATGGGATGGGGAACCCCGTTTCCCCCTTGAAAAATCTAGTTTATGTTATTTTTTGTACCAACCGTATACTCAGACCGATTTGGTCAAAATTGTATGGTATATACGGTTTTGACCAAACCGTATGGTATATAAGGTTTGGTAATAGAGAACTATAGATCCTGATTTTTTTCTTGATTAAACAAGATTGAAAGTAATCTCTAATGTATACCACTAAACCAACGGGGTCCTTGATAATCGAGACCCACTTTGGGACTTGGACCTTGCCTTAGGCCCAATAATGAACTCTTGTGGGCCTTCCAACGGGGCCCACACCCATCTTGCTTAACCCAAATCCACTCAAAAGCGGATTCCTAAGCTACATGGATGATCCTTGGGCCCTTGCCAAGCCCAATTGTAAAACCCTGAATTTTTGGATAATAATAAAGGCATAAATAAATAAAAGAAAATAGGGATATGATTATAGTGTAAATAAAAGAATGAAAATTTAGAAGATTGATAATTCAAATAAATAATAATTCGTAGATAAAAGAAAATTTTCAAAGAAAATCAATCTAGGAGAAGAAAAGGGTATTTTAGTAAATTCAAAATAGGCAATTGATGAACTAAATTATTAAATAAGTAAAAGAATTGGAAAATAAAAGTTTAAAACTTATTGGGTTAAATTTGAAGTTAAATAGTAATAATTATAGCATAAAAGAAGGAAAAAGGGTAATTACACTTAATTAGTGGCCTTAAATTGGGAGAAAAAGTGACTAAATAGGGTGTTTAGGTAATATTTAAAAATAAGTATAAAATATGGACGAAAATTTGTTAAAAGAAAGAGTTTAGTTAGTAAGGGGTTTAATAGGTAAAGTGCTAAAAGAGAATTAGAAAGAGGAGAGAAAGTAGGAATTAATTAGAAGGTTTCTTAATCCTAACAGGACTCTTCTAAGGTTGGTCTATTTAAGCAAATCATTAAAGCAAGTTTAGGTTTCTTTTAATCAAGTTATATAGAAGAAAAAGAGGTGAAAAAGGTAGCTCCCACGTTTGGAAAATATAGAAAGAGAGAGAGAGAGAGAGAGAGAGAGAGAGAGAGAGAGAGGGAGGGGGGGGGGGGGGAAGAAAATAGAAAGAACACAAGAGAAAGGAGCTGTTGCTGAAACCTCCGACTAGCGACCATCAAACTTAGATCGGGAGAAATCCAACCATTGGATTGACCTCAAATTTGGAGGTTTTGTTCACAACTGGTAGGACTACAATCTGAATGGTGGAGATTTTGTTTGGAAAACCCTAGGTTGGTGCGAAAAATAACAGAAGTTCGGATTCAATTCGAGATTCAAGAGAAGATGGATTTTTGCATGATAAGGCAAGTAGCAATAACTTGAAAACTAGAGGAACTGCATGATTTCTGTGTTGTTGATTTATTCTTAAATTATTTGATTAGACGAAAATATACTTCATGGATATGTTTGGTTTTCATCGATGAGTTTTTCATGTTCTTGAAAGAAAAGTATTAATGTATTAAAGAATATAGGTTTGATCTTTGTAGATGACTGAGGAATTGCAATTAATTGATACAAATAAGTCTAGGGTGTTGTAGGTGTGATTTAGGTTCATAAGAAATAAATTTAGAACAATTACAAACCAAGAAAATAACCCAAAATTAGAAAATATGAAAATCTAGAAATTCTGCCGGAAATTGCATGGGCGCTCAACAGATCGCCTGAGCGACCATGACAAGCGACCTAAAGTCTTTAAAATATACACGGGTGCTCAACAGATAGCCTGAGGGACCATGCTGAGCGACCTATCCCATAATTGGAATTTTATGGATTTCAGGTCTAAATTAATACCTAATAATTTTTCCTAGTAATTTAATTACTGTAACACCTGTATAGGAGTTAAATTGAGGTTTAGGAACTGACGGAATTCAATTTGGTATTAAAACAAATAATTTGGATCAATGAATGCAAAGGCGTGTCTTAAAGGACCAGGTTTTGGAAATAGGATATCAGATTAAGTTGAACAAATATTTAGGGATTTGTACCAACTCTTAAGCTTCGATATAGGTTTGTGTGATTTGCTGGAAGTGAAGAATAATAGTAACTACAAAATGTAATACCTTAGGTGTTAAATACAAAAGTTGGGCATTAACAGGTAATTTAATTAAGGAGGTTTTAGTCAAGTCATATGAATCTTATTATTGCTCATGAATGTGAATTATAACCTGTCTAAACTGTTAATAATTATGTTTTGGGTGCATCAATATTTATGGAATTTGGTTTGGAGATTTATTCGTGGTTTTGACTGTGTTTCCTCAATAGGATTGATTTCGGGTTAAGAAGATTGAAACATGTATATCACTTGAAATTGATTTATGATAATTGATTTGAGATCATGGTTTACAGATATTGCATATGTATTGGTAATTAATTGTAATTAGAATAAATTGTTTTACGTGTGAGTTGTGTCTAGCGGGCATAGCTGTATATGGATCCATAGGCTAAGCTAGAGAGTGGAGGGGTATTTATTTTGGGTTGATCTCTCCCATTTGCGCTCGCACTTCCTTTGCAAGTTAGTTTGCATTGGGGGGTCTTCATATCTGTAGTGTAAAAACCCAGAATTTTAGGAAATTAAATAATTAAATAAAATAATTTGAGGTGTTATTAATTTACACAGAGAATAATAAACAGGGTTAAACCGGAGATGTTACAATTGACCCAACGCAAGTGGAGACTTAAACCAAAGGTAAGCTAAGGTTTTTGGTGAATTTAATTAATAATCTTTCATTAATTTAAATGATGCAATTAATTTTAAAAGGTGTGCAAAAGTTACAAATAAAATAAAATAAAAGAAATGGTTGGTTGAACCCAACTTTGATTTAGGAGGCTAGATTTGATTAGGTATTGATGTTGGGGTTGGACCATTGGGCTAAAGAGGATCTTATCTTGGGTTAATGATGGAGGGTTATTTAGTAATTAGGGCCTTAAAGTTTAGGTTTATTTGCTATTCACGAAAAGAGAAGTAGCTGCCACCCCCATTCTCCTCCATACTTGAACTTCCAGATCTTATTTTCATGCATAGGTTGCTCAAATCCGAAGGAGAAGAAGGAAGAGTGGTTTCGTGTGAGATTAAGATAAGAGGAATAACCAAAACCTTGTTCCTTGCGTTGGTTTCGAGTTTATGAAGATTTGAGAACATGTTCTTTGATTCAACAGTGAAGGAGATTTGTTGTGTTTGTGGGGTTTGTAACGCCCTGGATCCAGGTTTATTTAAAAACATAAACCCAAAATCTGGTTCGTTAGGGAAAATGGCCCAAACAACTAATCTAGACTTAAACAATTTCATTTATTATATCAGAGTGCGGAAATAAAAGACATCTTTCAAGACACGCCGAATTAAACCACCAAAATAATCCATTAATATTTCATCTATAAAGTCTGGAAAGGGTTCAACTAAATAAAATAAGTAACATCCACCAATGGTGTGTAATTAAGATTCTAATAATCCTTCATCAAAATCCTCAAATAAAATACTAAAGTCAATCCCTCAAAATAAATCTAATCACCTCTCCATGTCCTCCTAGACCTACACAGGAATGAAATAGTCTTCTTCCTGGTAATCATAATAATCCCCCGGAGTCCTTACCCCAGCAACGTCCTCTCCAGCAATATCTGAAAACAAAACCGATAAAACAATAATGTGAGAAACGACATCTCAGCAAGCAGTCATGCAAATAGTTGACCACAATAAAATATGTAACGCTTAATCAGGATAATCACAATAAGATACAAATCAACAATAAAATACAATTGTCCACCTCATGGGACTCATGAAATAGAATACCAGAGAAAGAGAGTAGACATGTGCTATTATGCTACCTAATCGAATTACGATGGACCAGCCGCCCTGCAGTCTGGTTATTCAATACCAACGAAAGAACCCAACCATGAGTTAGCATGTACGGCCCAACCTATTCAGGAGTGGGTAACGTAGCGACCGACCTATCTAGGAACGGTACCATCCTCGAGATGATGGTGTAACGCCCCAAACCCGGGTCAGTGCAAACCGGCACTCGACCCGAACCCGGTTCGCTACTGTAACAACCCGCATTTAGTTCAACAACCAAATCCGAGGTGTTACTGGCCCATATCAAATACATCATCAATAATATACCAGACCAAAGAATTAAAATCCATTCAACTTATTATACTATCAGAGTTGCGGAAACAAGTATGTGCGGAAATGTAGTTTAAAATCCTCAAATAACATATAGTTTGATCATCAATCATTAATATCAAAGTCTGGTAAAATAAACTGGTTACTATCTCTCTTTCATCTCTCTAATACATCAAATCCAAATGAATAATAATAATCTAATCAAAAGTGCTAAGTCTATGTCATTCATCCACCTCAAACAAGATCCGGATAATAGTAATCCTCCGGTGTATACTCAGCTATCTCTCCCTGGAAATCACTAAGATCCCCCTCTCGCGTATCAGCTGAAAATGAAATAAAAGTAGGGTGAGATACGAATATCCCAATTAGGCTCGTAACAGTTCATATAAATAAAGTAACAGTTCATGCACGATTAAGCAATATCGACTAATCAGGCTCGTATAATCATTCATATCATTCATGTATACAAAACAGTTTGATAAACAGTTCTAGAAATGAATGTCAGCAAATTTAATATAAGAATCCAATATCAAGATCAATAACATGATTCACACTTTGCTAGGATGCACTAAGCAGTAACATCCGATCAATATCCCAATCACATGCCTCCAGCATGTATTCAATAATAATATCAAGTGTTGTGATTTCAGTGTCATTGTAGGACTCACAAAGATAGATAAACCTTTTGAGATGATTCGCAACCAATTGCTATACCACCGTGCGACTTAGGAGCAATGCTACTAATGATACTCAAGTCCCATGCAGCGCAGCTTAGACAAGAGCCGTAGTCACTGACTTATTGCACACGTACCCATCAAAGTTAGCATGTACCACCAACATGTAGCACCAAAATTAATACATGGAGATGGTCGCTTATCCACATGTACAGCGAATCACCAGCGGCTCACCGGGGTGTCCCTCCAGACATAGGACCTTCCCAGACAAACTAACTTGCAAAGGAAGCGCGTCGCATATAGGAGTAACTCAACCCAAATGACATATCCCTCAGCTATCTAGCTACAACTATGGATCCATAACCAGCTATGCCCACTAGACTTCAAAATTCCCTAAAATATAATATTTCTATAAGGGTTGGTGCCTAGCGGCATATAAAGGTTAAATCTGTCAATTACTTCAATATTCGGTCATCTGAGTTCTAAATTCTCTATATATAGTTTTCTGGTTTATAGTGTCATTTAGAAGATGTTCTAGTGATTAAATACAAGTTAGGTTTTCCAAAAACTAGGTTTCTCCATTTCTTTCAAAGTTTGGCAACTAATGTCCTAAATACCTCCCTAATTTATTTTTCTCTAAAACAAGGAATTAGATAGTTTTTTTTGGTCTTAAAACATCTTATTTAATCATTAAAATTGTCTAAAAATAGTTTCGAATTGAATCAGGGTGTGAAATTATGAAAATCTGCAAAATCTGAACAGAGTGCCTAGGATCGCTCAGGATCACCCCGGCGGTCTGTGGTCGGCGGTAGTTCAAAATCGAACGCCGACGATACGTCTTCAAAGCGGTCTACGGCGGTCTGAAATTTATAACGAACGCCTAAGATCGCCGACGATCGCCAAGCACAGTCGAGGTTGGCGGTCGTTCGAAAACGATTAGAATCAGTTCCAAATCATGATTTTTCTCGTCTAAACTCATTCTAACATATATATAACATGATTATCAACATATATACATCATTATATATCATAAAAACATGATTTTGTCAATTAAACACATGTAAATACAAAAACGAAGGTAAACGGTGTCACCTACCTCTTGAATGAACGTTCCTCTTCCTCTCTTCTCTCAACAACGATTCTCTATCACCCAGCAACACTCTGGACGATGAAGAACTCAAAACCAGACCTTTCCTCCTCCTCCTCTTCTTCTTCTCCTTTAGTCGAGTTTGTCGCTTGCGGCTGTCGAAAACAAACGAAATACGAGCGTATATGATTTAGCTTATTAAACTAATACTTATACTCTCCGATCCCACGTATCTCACATACACCAAATTCCATACACATGCCTAATCAGAATACATACCTCGATATCTCATGATCGGACGGTCAGATCTGCGTCTAATTCTGGATCTCCACTAATTAGATCATCCCCTACAATAATAAATTATTTCCATCAATTATAACTCTCACTAATATTATTTATTAATTCATATTATTATTTAAGGAAAATTCGGGGTTTTACAGATGGAATGCCTCAGACATAGAATTCAAACCCCTCTAATAAACATTTCACTTACTAGCTATTCTATGGATCCATATAGATGCTAAGCCCACTCAACAGTAAGAAAACAACCCCGGGAATGGACATACTTCTCAATAACACCTACCAATATAGAACCTTATCTGCATAACCAAATCCGCCCTGCGGAAATGATAAATCAGGCACCAGACTTGTCACAACAATGACCCAAAAACCAAAACAAAATGCACCAAGTCATATGTCCAAACTCCAGGTTCAACGGGCGAATATGTCATGGATGTGTATCGACTCCATCGATACACAAAATACCTTCATATCACCCAAATACAGGTATATGAACTCACAAAACCAACTTTGGTTAAAAGTAAAATCCTTTGGACTGACAGAATCAAGTAAAAGTGCTTCTTTAGAAACATCTACCCAAAATCTTTATAAAATTGAATTTTAAACATCCGTCAGTGCAAACAATCCCCAATACCTCAATCTTGATGGTACATAGGTTAGAATTGGATAAAAACACTTATGTAGTGAAAAACTAGGTTGAAAGGCAAGTTTCCAAAAATTTGACAGACAGGGCCCTCGAGCGGCCTTACACAATAGGTCATTTCAGGGTTGGTCGCTCGATGGATCGCTCGAGCAACTATTTAGGTGACAGTTCAATCTAGAAAAATTGCTCTCGGGTTTCAATACCATACAAAGGGCACTCGAGCGACTGCTCAGGCGACCCGATACGAAGAAAATCCGCAAGTTTATGAAATTCAATAAAAATTCCACAACTCAATATCCAATGCATCAAATCCATTCTAAATCATTCTAAAACACTTTAAAACATACTAGAACAATTTCGAACAATTAAATCTTCATAAATCATTCAAACAACTCATCAAACTTCCGTATAAACATGGATATCGAAGGAAAATGATAATATTTTTATGCAAGTTGGAAGGGACTACTTACCTGGTTTTAGGAACTAAAACTTTCTCTAAAAGCTCTAAGATATCACCAAAAATACGCTCCAACAGATCTCAGAAGGCCTTGATCTCGTCTGGTTAAAAAATCACTCTTTTAGAAACCCAACAACAAGTTTAACTTCTCAAACTAGAGCTGATTTCTATCTTATCTCTTACCTGAGTTTCTATGCACGAAAATCTCCTTCTTCCTTCTCTAAGATGGCTCCAACAGGTTGTTTTTGGATTATGTTTGATCACAAGAAGCTAAGAGAAAAATAAGAGGAAACAAGAGAAGTGGGCGTGCGGCTGCTTCTATTTTGTGTTTTGATCTCAATGTGAATATTTTGCATGTACTTAGGTTATTTAATTATTTGAAGTGTTTTACTATAATACCCCCTTTACTATGCCAACCCAAATTAAACCATGAAGCTTCAAACCAAATAAACCTTTGGGTCAACCCACTCCCTTTGGGTTCGACCAACTCCCCTATTGTTCATCCTTTAATTTATTTCTCAATTAATTCTTACTAATATATATCACAGCACACTACAATTATTTATATTAAAAATTACACTTAGTCTAAAATCATGAACTCACCTTATATAGGTTCCCCACTTTCCTCCGGTTCACTTTGAACTCCTCCGGGTTGAACCAAAATTTCATCTCATGCATGTTATTTAACCAATTAGTCTATTTTATGTATTACTATAATCTGGGATTTTATAGGGTTCATTAGAAAGTGATTTTTGATTGATAGGAGAAGGATTTTGATCTCAAAAGAGAGGTAAGTAGTCCCTTTTAAATCGTATAAACAGAATTTCGTATTTATTCGATGATCGTGTTTATTCACATGTTTGATGATCCGTTTGCGTTTTATATTATGTATTAATTGTTTCAACATGTTTAGGAAGTATTCTTGAATGGTTTAGTATGGATTTGATGTTGTAGAATTCAAGTTTTCGATTTTTGAATGATTTACACAACTTTTCGGAAAAATTCAAAATTGTGTTTTGTGACAGGCCGCTCGAACCGCCACTTGAGCGCCCATATGGGTCTCGAGATTGTGTCCGCGAGCGCTTGATAGCTGCTCGAGTGGTATTGAGGGCACTTCGCCTGCGCTTTTTAATTTCCAGAAAACTTGAAAATGATCAAAACCTAGAAGGCAAACGCCCGAAGCGTCACTCGAGCGACTTCTCGATTGACCAACCCTGAATTCACCTAGATTTCATGTCGCTCATTCGAGCGCCCGACGCGGCTCGAGCGCCCCTTGTCAGAATTTTCAGATTTCTCCATCTAGCCTAGTTTTTCACCACGAACTTGTTTTTATTCAATTTCAACCAATTTACTATCAAGATTAGAGTGTTTAGAGATAGTTTGCACTAGTGGATTATTAAAATAAAATTTTATAAAGATTTTGGGCACGTTTTGCTAAAGAGGCTTTTTAACTTAGTCCCATTGTTCCAAACAATTCCCTTTTGAACAAAACTTGATTTTAAGAGTTCCTACACCAGTATTTGAGTTATTTGAAAGTATTTTGTGCATCGAATGATTCGATACACATTCGGGACATAGTTGCCCATTGAAACCTGGAGTTTGGACATATTACTTGGTTCCACTTGTGTGGGTTTTTGGGTAACAGTTGTGACAAGGCAATTGCCTGGTTTGTTTATTCCGTAGTTGTGGGTTTGTTTGTAATGTCCCAGATCCATACCTAGCAAGATATTGTCCGCTTTGGGCCCATTGGGCCCTCACGGATTTGTTCTCAAGTAATTACACGAGAAAACTTCCCAGTGGTCACCCATCCTAACACCGCTCTCACCCGAGCACGCTTAACTTTAGGGTTCCCAGGGGATTTAGTCCCATGCTATACCTTAAAAAGCCTCTTGCTTTGTAAGGGATCACAATACTACTTATTGCATCCCCGACCGTTGTGGGATCCCAACCATATGCTCATCCTCGCCTGGTAGCTCGCCCAGTGAGATTACCCATTCACTCACCCACTCAGACAGCCAGGATGTCACACACTCCACTCTCCATGGAACAACGCGTCCTCGCGTTGGGCCAAACCCCCACACTTCCGGTCGGGGTAGGCTCTGATTGTAACACCCCAGATCCGAGTTACATAGAGAAATCATAACTCATCTCCGGAGGTTAATATATAACACAGGATTGCAATATTAGAGTGAAGGAAAAACATGAATGAATCAATAACTATATAATCAGAGTGAACTACAACCCAAACTAAAATAAGAAATACAATAATCCAACTCTACACTCACATAACTGAGCAATTACCCATGATATCGTCATCTCCAGGAGCAGCTGAAAACAAAACAAAACAATACGGAATGAGATACGAATATCCCAGTAAGCAGCATATGTATGCACAAATACATTTTTCATAGTTATAAAACATGGATTGAATAATACGTAGGTAACGATGGCAATAACACGATTAATCCAACCAAGCTCACAATAAATCATCAGATAAAAATGATATAGCTAATGAAGACCAGCATGTAATTCAAATCTATAGTATCGCTGTCAACTAACCTGAATAATCACAAAATTCAATGTAATCGTAAACTTCGTCTCGATGAAACTGAGTTTTCATAGCAATCCAATAGATATATCTCAAGTCAAGTCAATCTCCAATATCGATAAAAATCACATCATGCTCAAGTCCACACATCCGTGTATATATCCGCCTACCCAGGATTAGATACTGAAATGACGTCCTACTCCAGGTATTGTCATCCAATGTCGGCCTACTCCGGGTATCGACATTGACAGCACTGGACTACTCGAAGTGTTGGTGTTGCTCTACAACAGGGTGGAGATACAAATACCGATAAAACAAACCATAGAGGCCAATGCCATGTAGTTCACTTATATTGGGTAATTCGCATGCCAGAGCGACATCCAAGCCTCCTGGTACACAGTTCGGCCAACACAGGCTTGGTACTTTGAAATGATTGCCTACCCAAGGACTTTGTCATCCAATGCCGGCCTACTTCGGGTTTCGGCATTGACAACTTGGCCTACCAAGGATCACGGGCTGCTCTACCCTGGTCATGGCAATACTCATGACCATGTAATTACAGCAATAAAGTCAACACATCACATTACTAAGCTTAGACTTTGGATCTAGTACAAGCTAGACCAAAACAAAATAAATTCAACAAATAAATCAACCTTTGGTCGAAACAAACCATCTTTATCATGGGTCACTCAGGAACATAACAATATCTTATAGAAACCCAAATGTATTTTCAAACCAAGGATCAATATGCAAACAAATCTTTTTAAGCAAATAGCTCAAGAAAACCACTTTTATAAATTCTGTCCAGCATACTAACCTTCGATAAAACTCAGTTTAAACAATATCACGATCTGAATTTCAGCAGTAAGATATGGATCACAAAAGTACTTTAAATCAGTAAAGGTTCTGTTCAATTATTTCTATTAGTTCAGATAAAGTTTTCTAAGTTCTTTCCTTAGTATTTATTACTAAAGTTTTATAGTTCACCTACTTGAAGTTGCTATAGAGTTTCTAAGTTTTAAACAATTTCAGAACATAATTAATCTTTAGTTAAGCTCTAGAAATAATGAATAATATTTCCATTGATCTAACTACACATTTGGCCTTCATAGACACCTTAAGAATAATCTTAAAGAAGTGTTACAAGTGATGGAATCAACAAAACCTTGTTCTATGAGGACTTGGGACTAAAAGTGTCTCAAGAATCTAATTTAGGAAAATGTGCACAAACTCTTCATTTTATTGAATTTTAATCTACTTCCTGTGCAAAAACTTTCTAAATACCTAAATCTTACTTTTACATGGGTTGGATTTGATTAAAAATAATTCCATAATGAAAAACACCTTGAGTTGGACAATTCATGGTTTACTGATATGGTCGCTCGAACCGGCGCTCGAGCTTGCATCGAGCGGCCAAATGGTTTGAATATATCACTCTCGGGTTTTGGAAAATAAGCCGAGCGCTCGAAAGGGCGCTCGAGCCTGTTTTCGGGTGGCTGGGCTTACTTAACAGATCAAAACTTTTGATTTCATATATGTCTTGGCCGCTAGAGCCATCTTTCGGGCGGCTGGGCTTAAATTTAGTTCAATACCCAGGTTATGAACAACAACTCCATTTTTGTGATTTTTCGGAATTTTTACTACCAAAACCTAATTAGATGCTTCTAAAAATTTGGGAATGGTTTTTGAATCATTGAGGAATACTTTCTAATTAATTCTTTAACACTTTAATTTGTAAATCATCACAATCCTACAAGTGTTCTTTCTATGAACCAAAAACGCCCAAATCTGAAGATTTCACTCTTTACTTCGAATTCACTCCAATTTAAGCTCTGAAATCCATGGAAAAACATTCAAAAAGGTGCTACTTACAGTTTAGAAGCAAATATGAGTTTAGAAGCTCCTCTAATCCTTAACGAATTTCTGAAATTCCATCTCCAGAACTGATCTCACGAACAACCCCCTGCTAAATTCCAGTTCCAGATCAGATCTCTCTACATCTGCAATCCCCTTGATAAAATTCAACTAAATAGAACCTAATTAACTAAACTTACCTGCAATTAGAACTAATTTGCTGAGATTTGCAGCTCATGATCGGATTTGATTGTTGCCGCAACTGATCTTCACTCTCTCTCTTGAATAGAGATCAATTGGCCACCACTTCTTCTCTCTGATCACTTCCAATTATCCAAGATCAGATTTACAAACCCTAGCTCACCTCTTCTCTCTGAAATCTCCACCTCAGTTGCTCAAACTCCAAATGAAATAAACTAACGAACCAGCTGCTGTTTATATAGCTGCGGCCACCAGCTAACTTAAGTCATGATCCCACGTAGCTACACTCTACCAACCTTTCTGCACCAACACCCTTATTTGGCCATGACTTCATATTTGCCACATTATCTAACCATCGCAATCATCCAATTAAAAATCCCAACAACTTCTCATTTTTATTCAATTGGAATTATCCCATCCGATTCAAACAAAAGTCCCCGGCTTAACTCCTTGGTCTACTTCCTTTGCAAAATTACTAATTAACCTTAATTTAATTACTAAACTAATAATTTTTAATTTCATTAAAAATTTGGGATTTTACACTGATACTAGGCTCTGACATCCTGGATGTTTGAGTGGGTGAGTGAATGGGTAATCTGATTGGGCGAGCTACCAGGTGAGGATGTGCATATGGTCGGGATCCCACAATGCTCGGGGATGCTATAAGTAGTCTTGTGATCCCTTACAAAGCGAGAGGCCTTTTAAGGCATAACAAGGGACTAAATCCCCTTGGAACCCTGAAGTTAAGCGTGCTTGAGTGAGAGCAGTGCTAGGATGGGTCACCACTGGGAAGTTTTCTTGCGTTATCCCTTGAGAACAAATCCGTGAGGGCCCAGAGCGGACAATATCTTACTAGGTATGGGTTTGGGATGTTACAGATGATATCTTAGCAATAGGATCCTAACCCTAGGTAGCCAACCTTTAGGCAAGGAATTGGGGATGTGTGATACACTAGATAGTACCTTAACTGATTTTCTAGGATGAGAGATCCTTTTTGCCTAATAAAATGTTTGTCTTTTGCAGTTGATTTTCACCATGAACACTAGATCGAGAGGCAGAGGTAGAGTAGCATCCGTTCCCAGGATGATGCTAGCTGGGGTGTAAAACCCCGACCCGGATTATATCTTAATTATTGAGATTAATTATCTAAAGTGTGATTATTAGACTAATTAAGTACTTGTGTTATGAAGATGAGGTAGATGTGGATTATTATTGAGGATTTAGAGAAATCAATTGAACTTTATGAAGGTTATTGAGGTAAGTTTAATTAATGTTATTTCTCAATTCCAATTGTCTAAGATACTCTCCAATTAGCTTAAATGAATTGGAAATCAAATTCTGAAAAGTTAGACTTAGGTGTACCTAGAGTAATTCCTAAGTATACTCAAGGTACCCTAAAGTTTACCCGAGGTACCCTTCCGGATAACACTAGTGTATACCCATGTATACCCCAAAATACTCCCAAGAATACTTAAAGTAACTCCTAAGAGTACCCGAGGTACCTCCCAAGTGTACCCAAATTATCCCCTAAGAATACTCAAAGTAACTCTTAAGAATGCCCAAGGTACCTCTCAAGTGTACCTTAAGTATCTCCCAAGAATACCCAAATAACTTCTCAAGTATACCCCAGGTACCCCACTTCTATACCCAAGGTACACCCAAGTATTTCCTAAGGTACCCTCATTTAGTGCCCAATGTATGCTCAAGTATTACCCAAGGTACCACCCAAGTGTTACTTAAAGTACCCCTCAATTATACCTAAGGTACCCCACTTGTATCCCTAAGGTACCCTACTTTAATTGCCTAAGGTACCCCTATGTTCATCTAAGGTATCCCCTTGTGTTTGCCTATAGGTACCCCTGTGTTTACCTAAGGTATCCCCTTGCATTGCCTAAGGTACCTCACATGTATACCTAAAGTACCCCCTTATATTACCTAAGGCACCTCACTCGTATTGGCTAAGGTACCCCTATTTTGCCTAAGGTACCCCATTCGAATACCTAAAGTACCCCCTAATTATACCTAAGATACCTCATTTGTATTGCCTAAGGTACCTCTTTATTTTAACTAAGGTACCCTACTATCTTACTTGAAGTACCCCTTGTTTAGCTAAGGTACATTCCCTTATACAGCTAAAGGTACCCCCTTTATATAACTAAAGTACCTCCAACATACCTAAGGTACATCCCCTATATTACCTAGGGTACACTCCTTGAATTTCCTAGAGGTACTCCACTCATATAAGTAAGGTACCCCCACTGTTTTACCTAGGGTACACCCCCTATATAGCCAAAGTACCCCCTTTGTCTCACTAAAGTAACCCCTATATAAGTGAGGTAACCCCCCACTGTTTTCCCTAAGGTATAACCCCTTATATAGCTAAGGTACCCCCTCTTATAGCTAAGGTACACCCATTCTATAACTCAGGTAACCCTCTTATATTATTAAGGTACACCCCTCATGTTACCAGGGGTACACCTTCTTGTATTTCCTAAAGGTACCCCCTGTATAACTAAAGTACACCCCTCAATAATCAAGGTACCCCTCCTCAATATAACTGAGGTACACCCTCCTAAGCTTATTCAAAGTTTACCCCTTAGAATGACTAAGGTAAATCCCTTGAAACATCAAGGTACCTCCTCAAACAACTAAAGTACTCCTCATATAACTGAGGTACCCTCTTGTGTTAACTGAGGTACACCTCCCAAGCATTCCTAAAGCATGCCTTTGATGTGGCTAAGGCAAATACCCCACTTAACACTAAGGTACCCCACTTAATACCAAGGTACCCCACTCGAATAACACTAAGGTACCCCTGGTATGCTTTAGGTACACTCTTGGGTTTTAGTTGAATAAAAGCCTTGTTTAGGGGCAGATTTGAAAGACCAAAAACTTGGGCATATAAAAGGATGCCCTAATTTCTAATTAAGGGTTTGAAAACCTATTTCTCTTGTCTTGGATGTATAGATCAAGAAAGGAAGATTGTGAGCTCACTTGAAAGCTTGAGCAAGAAGAAAAAGAAGAAGGAGAGGAGAACTTGAAGAGAAGTTGTGCTTCTCCATTAACAAGTAAGTAGCAAACCCTTCCAAAACAAAATGAATTACTAAAGTTCGTATTCTCTCTCTAGGGTTTGGTTTATTTGATGAAATGATCTTGCATGATGGTTTTGATTTCTAAAATTCGTAGGGTTTTGATTGTATGATGATCTTGGTTATTTTTCTATTGATTTGCCATGGACTTCCAACTCTATTGATCCTATTTTATATTAGGGTTTGAGATTTTTGTCTTGAATGAGGTTTCATGTGTTTGACTTGTGTTCATGTAGATTTGAGATGAATCTTTGTTTCAGAAGATGTTTTTAAGTGTGTTGGGATGTTTTGTGATCACCTACTTTGATGTTGGAAAGGTTGTAAAGGATTTACATGAGTTTTGTGTTGAAATTAGTCAAAATATTTCAAAATCCCGACCCTGCGATTAATCCTAAAAGTTGGCGATTAATCCTGTGCCAAACCCCTAAAAACTAGCCTCTGTTATCTTAAATCGCGAAACAGGATTAATCGCCCAGGGCTAATCGCGACCCTAGCGCACGAACGTTGAACTTACCGCGCGCGCGTTAGCCTTGATTTACCCTTTAGCGCGCGAACTCTAAACTTCAACGCGCGAACTCTAAACTTCAACGCGCGAACGTTAACCCCAGTCTTTACCCCAACGCCCGAGCGTTGCCTTGTCTGTGCCTTTAACGCCCGAACGTTGAAGCCTGTTTTTGAGAACTCTTCATCCTTTTTATCCTCAACCCTCTTCCGAACAACCTAAGCCTCTCGCATAGCACCCTTATTACATGAAAGACATTTAAGTAAATGTCCTGTGTATTTATTGCTCCATTTACTTAAGTCTTTACATGTAAATAAGGTTTTACCCTCCATTTGGAACCAATAAAAATACTCCCAGGGCCCAATTCCCAACCAATAAAAAGTAAACTTTCCAGTTTGTGCCTAAATTTCCAGTTTTCCCGATTTTCAAATAGGACCACTTTTTGAGTTTGATATCCAAATGAGTGATTCAGAAGCTGTAACGCCCCGGATCCGTGTTGTTCATTAAAGATATAACACGTCTCACGGAGGTTAGGCAAGGATCGTTAATCAATTTATGATCGCTGGATAATCATACATCTATAACCTAACAGAGTGCACATTTCCATTTATGCAAAATTGTAACATTTAAACTGAACTGAAATCATATGGTTCATCCCCAATTACTGTAATACATCTCAATTAATTCAAGTTCTCAAATTCGGAACAGATAACCTACAAGTCTAAGGAAGGTAATAGTAGTCTTCCTCCCTATATGCCTCAGCAGGATCTACCCCAGAAATCGCCTCACCACGAGTATCTGAAAAAATAGAACAACAACAGAGTGAGATACGAATATCTCAGCGAGTAGCACATGCATGCAGAAATAGTTGAATCATCTTTTAAAACTATGCATCGACAACACTACAATACGTTTAAACAACCAACATCAATTTCCCAAGTTCAAATCAAACAAATCACCTCTCAGTTAAATACAATAACACATCGATTGGTCAATGTCATGACTATCGTTTGGTTGATAAATTAAACATGCCAAATAGACACTCCACACCTCCATGTACACAGTTCCGGCCTACTCAGGGTTTCGGATACTCTGAAATGACGGCCTACTCAGGGTTTCGTCATCCAATGCAGGCCTATTCCCCGGGTTTCTGCATTGACAACCAGGCCTACTCAGGGTTTCTGGCTGCTCTACACCGGTCATGGCAACACACAAGGCCATGCAATTCCAACAACCAACAATAACATCACATTACTAAGCTTAAACATCTGGATCCAGGACAAGCTAGACCAAAACAGTAAACATCGTATAATCTCGATTTCAATATCAAAACAAAACCATTCATTCCACATCATGTAATAACTCATCACAATTCATCACCTGTCCCTCTGGACCAAGCAGTACCTCAAGTACATTCAGTATTTTCTCATTTCTATAACACAAGTCATATGAAAGTAAAACTCAATCCATTCATACCAAAGAAAACTTTTCAATACGTATAAAGTTTCCAACAAGTGAAACCAGAAATACAAGAACTTCTCAATCAAAACATTGTATAGAACAAGGAAAAGTAACTGGTAACTCTTACTAGTTTGGTGTCCGGCACAATACTCATAAGCAACCTAAACTCAACTTAAAACTCATAAGATGTTCACAAATTTTTCCTCTATTAATTTCATAGGTAAAATGGTTTCCCAGGTTCCTAACCAAGTGAATAGTGAAGTGGTTTAACCCCTAAGTAATGCAAATACTCTTGGTCAAATCAGAAATTCCATTTCGGTAAGCAAAATAGGTCTGCCGCTCACCTATTGAGGTGGGCGCGAGGTGAGCGCCGGTCGGCGGTGAAGAAAAAGGGCAAAATCGACCTGCCGCTCACCCGACGCTAGGTGAGCGCGAGATGAGCGCGAGATGGGCGTGAGGTGGGCGCGAGATTCGCGCGAGATGGGTGCCTCGTTTTCTACTTCGCGCGAGATGAGCGCGAGATGGGCGCGGGATCGGCGGTAGGTCATTATTAACGGGGCGCCTACCTCCGAGGTGAACGCCGGTGAGCGCGAGGTGAGCGGATACCCCCTGTGGTTTTCATTTCTCTGTTATTTTGAGATCTACATGACTGGCCGGTTTGTGAAGGTCTGTAACTACTCCAGTACACTCCTAATACTCCCAGAAGACTTCCCAACCATATTTGAAATTAATCTAAACACTTTCATTTTCAATTATAATTTCAATCCGGAGACTCTGTTCATGCAACTTTCCGAAAACCAGAAAAACCCAGAAAACTCACACAATCACTTTATATATACTCATGCATCAGAATAATCTCGAGAGAAACCGAAAAACACAATCCCAGTTGTAAAACAGTGCTACTCACCTGAGTGTGCTTATTCTCGAATGGTAAAACCTCGGCCGATCACTTCTCCGGCCACGCACGCGAATGAAAAGTCTACCGAAACTAATCTTCTCGAGCAGAGAGAAATAACCCAATGAATTTCAGCTCCGAACTCCTTCTTCCAGCACTTGCGATTTATGGTTCTTGACGAACAGAAGCCCTAGTCGCCACTCCAGCCGAAATCGCGAGTTCGCCTGATCTCCAGACTTAACGAAAATATTTCCGTAAGTATACGCGTATTTCGTTTAAAACTAAAAACCCTACTTTCCCTTATTTGCTCATTTAACACTTACCTTGCGAGATGTATACGCCGATGGATCAACCCTTTTAACCCCTTGATCCTATGCATGCTCGCCCACCGAAGATACTACATGTTCAGCATCTATTCGCGTTAATAATCACATAACTACGCCTTAATAATACCAATGATAATACTATGATTTTTCTAAAAAAATGGCTATATAACGCCTGTACATATGAGTATGGGCTAAGCCCTCAAACCACAAAATAACCTGATAAACACAGTTTATACATCAGAATAAATAACTAAATAAATAAATAAATACTCACAAAATTCAGGGTCTTACAGAAGCCCAAAAAAATTCTAGATGATTTGTATACCCTCCAATAGACTACAACCAGAAATTGAGCCCCAAACTCCTTGTAGATTTGTCTAGAAAAATTCGACACCGAAAAGTCAACGTTTTCAAACAGACTTAGAATATTTTTTAGGTCCAAAACTTTTTGTCTCGGAATCCATTAAATTTTGGTATGGTGACTTATTTGGGATTTTTAAGATCAACCCACTCATCGAAAATGTGTTTTGAGGATTTTATGACCTTCGTTTTGATTTGGCTTGTATTTATGAAAGCAATGTTGAAAAACCCTTATACGATTTTGCAAGGTTTTGGCCTATGGTTTTATTGGCAGTGGATGGGGAATTCCACTTGCCCTTGGTATTGATTGGTAGTGGATGGGGAATTCCACTTGGTCTCGGTTGATTTAATAATGGATGGGGAATTCCACTTGGCCTCGGTTGATTTAATAGTGGATGGGGCATTCCATTTGGCTTTGGTTTAAGCACTGGTTTTACTCTTAGAATTGAATGGTTTGTTTTGATTTATGAGTCGTCTAATTGGACATTGTTCTTAGTGTGGATCCACAGTGAGTCTAATTAGTGTGTTGGTATTGGCTTGTTAGCTTTAATTGCCTTATCCATATAGCATTCCACTGTGGGGAATCAGTGAGGCCTTCTCGGGGAACAGAGGGCTGCGGCAACCCCCCGTCGCGGGGAACCGGCGGGAGTCCATGCGATTCATCGAGCAGTGGGTGGGGAATCCCACTTTGTCTGGATCCTTGGTTAGGTTGACTACTTGCCAGCCCATACGTGGGTACTCCGCTTGCTGAGATGTCCCTAGCTAGGCTTCTCTCTGTAAGTCGTGTAGGTGGCAATGGATACTGGTCATTAATCTAATTTACAGACATGCTAACCACGAGTCCTATCAAGACATGTTGATAGTATTTGATCGTATTTGTTGATTTGATCACCCGAGTTACTTGATTGAGGTATTTGAATTGGAATTTCTTTTATATCCGATTGAACTGTTTTGGTTTGCATTTAGTACTATATAATTGTGAATATCATCATGATGTTATAAAAACTGCATAAACTGTTTCTCTACATGCATGTTTGCTGCTTACTGGGACTTTAAGTCTCACGCGTGTTTTGTTTTACCGGATTTGTTTTCAGATCCACTTGGTGAGCCGCGTACCGGGGTAGTTACTGAGGGTGAGCTTGAGTAAAGGCTAGAGGGCTACCATTTCTACCTGTAGTAGGGTTCTTATTATGATGATGTATTTTGTCTTGGGGATTGTATATGGGATGTAAATATTATTTTTGGACCTATACTCTTGGAAGAATCTTTTGTACTTATCTGTATATTTTGGGAAGATCATTGTGAATGGTTAGTTGCCTTAGTTGTATTTTGTTCACATGTATATCATGTTTTGGAGATTATAGTACAGATGATCTTTTGATTATATGGAAAATTTTTATTCCATGCTTCTTTAGTCATGCACTCTGATAATTACATTGTAATTGCCCAGGGAATTGTGTTTATCAGGTTCTATTGGGCCCATAAGTGGGTCTCGGGTACGGGTTGGTGCTGTAATAGGGCAGACCCGGATCTGGGGCGTTACATGGGGAACCAGAGCCATTGGTGGCCCCACAGGCAGAGCAGTATGTGGACCCTCTAGCTGTAGAGCAGCCTATTCCACCTCCACCACTTGTTGTTGCCCCCGCCCCACATGATGACATTTGGAGAGATATTGGGGTTGTTACCGATTTGATTGGTAGATTGGAGAGGAACCGAGGGTATGAAAGGGTTTTGAGGAGAGATCACATTGATGACTATGGTGCACGGGAGCTAGAGAGGTTCCATAAGATGGGACCCCGGTCTTTTGGAGGTCAGGCAGACCCTATGGAGGTTGAGCGATGGATGCTTAGGATGGAGTGGATACTTAACGGTATGGAGTGCCCCGAGGACCGTCGGGTTAGACTGGCCATTTTCATGTTCGAAGGAGAGGCTGTTCATTGGTGGCGTTCTATGAAGAGGAGGACTGAGCCTGATGAGCAGACTTCATGGGGGAGATTCAAGGAGCTTTTCTTTGATCGCTATTTCACTGCTGAGTTCTGCCGTCAGAAGGCAAGGGAGTTCATGTATATCACTTAAGGAGGACAGATGGTATTACAGTATGAACCCCGTTTTGGCGAGCTGGCCTGATTTGCCTTGCAGATGGTTACTTATGAGACAGATAGGCAGGAACACTTTGAGAGGGGATTGAGGTTTGAGATTAAAAACCACGTATCAGTGGTTGAGTGCCCCAGTTATTCGGAGTTAGTTCACCGAGCTGAGAGAGTAGAGTGCCTGATTGATGAGAAAAGACCAGATTAGGGTAGACTTAGGTTTCCGCAGACGCAGTTGGCTCAAGCACTCAAGAAACCTAAGACTGAGGGTCAAAGCAGTAGACCCCGTGGTGAGCAGACTTACAGACCTGGACCTCCTAGATTCCAGCAGTGTGAGAGGTTCCATGTCCCATGACCATGCGTCGCCCCATATGGAGCGTGATTTAGATGTGAGAAGTTTGGACACCGCATCTCGGATTTTTCTTACCCTTCCACTTATCAGAATTTACAAATGAGCCGTTTTCCTATGGGAACATAGCTGTTGGGTGCTCAGATTCAGACTTAGACTTTACTGGCACCCAAGGCAACTGTGGGACAGAAACCACAGGGTAGGAAAGGACCCCAGGATCGAGGTGCAGCACCCAAGGCAGTCAGAGTGAATGCAGTAGAGGCTTATGAGGAGGAGTTTGGAGCACTAGAGCTTGTTGGAGGTATACTATTTATTTGTGGTAGATCTGCTATATGTTTATTTGACTCTGGAGCATCTACATCTTTTATTACACCTCCATGTTCACAGCGTATTGGATTGTTGCCTATTGCTTTGGATACTTCTTTATCTGTGCACACACCTTTGGGAGAGACCACTAGGGTCCAGATTGTATATAGAGACTGTATGATCAGGATGGGTCGAGTAGAGTTACTCAGGGATTTGATTGAGCTTGAGTTCAGCGGATTTGATGTGATATTGGGTATAGACTGGTTGTTCCGACACTATGTCACCATCGACTATCATAAGGGGACAATTATAGTTAGTAAGCCTGAGCTGTAGCGCCCCAGATCCGGGTCTGCCCTATCACGGCACCGACCCGTCCCCGAGACCTACTTATGGGCCCAATAGAACCTGATAAACACAATTTCCTGGGCAATTACAAAGTAATTATCAGAGTGCATAAGCTAAAGAAGCATGGAATAAAAATTTTCCATCCAACAAAAGATTTCCTATATTACAATCTCCAAAACATGATATCTGTGTATACAAAATACAACTAAGGCAACTAAACATTCACAAGTTTACAAGTCCAAAATTCATATTTACATCCCATATACAATCCCCAAGACAACATACATCGTCATAAAAAGAACCTTACTGGGGGTGGTAGTACTCTGTCCTGAAATGAAGCCTACCCTCTATATTTGCCCTGGTATGCGGCTCACCAAGCGGATCTGAAAACAAATCCGATAAAACAAAACACGTGTGAGACATAAAGTCCCAGTAAGCAGCAAACATGCATGCATAGAAACAATTTATGCAATTTTATAACATCATCATGATATTCACAAATATATGGTACCAAATGTAAATCAAAATAGTTCAATCGGATATAAAAAGAAATTCCAATTCAAATATCTCAATCGAGTAACTCATGAAATCAAATCAACAAATACGATCAAATATTGTAAACATGTCTTGTTAGGACTCGTGGTTAGCGTGTCTGTAAATTAGATTAATGACCAGTATCCATTGCCACCTACAGGACTTACAGAGAGAAGCCTAGCTAGGGACATCTCAGCAAGCGGAGTACCCACATATGGGCTGGCAAGTAGTCAACCTAACCAAGGATCCAGACTAAGTGGGATTCCCCACCCACTATTCGATGAATCGCAAGGACTCCCGCCGGTTCCCCTCGATGGGGGGGGGGGGGGGGGGTTGCCGCAGCCCTCTGTTCCCCGAGAAGGCCTCACTGATTCCCCATAGTGGAATGCTATATGGATAAGGAGATTAAAGCTAACAAGCCAACACCAACACATTAATTAGACTCACTGTGGATCCACACTAAGAACAATGTCCAATTAGATGACTCATAAATCAAAACAAACCATTCAATTCCAAGAGTAAAACCAGTGCTTAAACCAAAGCCAAGTGGAATTCCCCATCCACTACCAGTTCATGCCAAGGGCAAGTGGAATTCTCCATCCACTGCCAATTCATGCCAAGGGCAAGTGGAATTCCCCATCCACTGCCAATAAAACCATAGGTCAAAGCCAATCAAACCATATAAGAGTTTTTCGACACCGCTTTCATAAATCCAAGCCAATCAAAGCGAAGGTCATAAAATCCTCAAAATCCATTTTCGATGAGTGGGTTGATCTTAAAAATCCCAAATAAGTCATCATACTAAAAATCAATGGATTCCGAGAAAAAAGGTTTTGGACCTGAAAAATATTCTAAGTCTGGTGAAAAACGTTGACTTTTCGATGTGGAATTTTTCTAGACAAATCTACAAGGAGTTTGGGGTTCAAATTCTGGTTGTAGTCTATTGGAGGGTATACAAATCATCTAGAATTTTCTGGGTTTCTGAATCACTCGTTTGGATATCAAACTCAAAAAGTGGCCATTTTTGAAAATCGGGAAAACTGGAAATTTAGGCACAAACTGAAAAGTTGGATTTTTATTGGTTGGGAATTGGGCCTTGGGAGTATTTTTATTGGTTCCAAATGGAGGGTAAAACCTTATTTACGTGTAAAGACTTAAGTAAATGGAGCAATAAATACACAGGACATTTACTTAAATGTCTTTTATGTAATAAGGGTGCTGTGTAGGAGGGTTAGGTTGTTTGGTAAAGGGTTGAGGAGAAGAAGGGTGAAGAATTCTCAAGAAAACAAGGTCAACGCGTAGACGTTGAGATTGGACGTGCGCGTGTTGAGGTAATATGTAACGCCCCGGATCCGTGTTGTTCAATAAAGATATAACACATCTCAGGAGGTTAGGCAAGGATCGTTAATCAATTATGATCGCTGGATAATCACCTAACTATAACCTGTCAGAGTGCACAATTTGGTTCATCCAAGAATGTAACATTTAGAACTTAACTAGAATCATATGGTTCAACTCCAAATAGACTTTAATACACCTCAAACATTCAAATTACCAATCATTCCTAACTTTTCCAAAACCAAATGGGAAAATCACAAATCATCCCAACACACTTAAAACACCTTCTAAAACCAAGATTCATCCCAAATCCTCATGAACACACATCTAGCACATGAAACCTCATTCAAAATACAAATCTCAAACCCTAATCCGAAATATAATCAATAGAGCTGGAAATCCATAGCAAATTAATAGAAAACTAAACAAGATTATCATACAACCAAAACCCTACGAATTTTAGCAATAAAAACCAACATGCAAGATCATTTCATCAAATCAACCAAACCCTAGAGAGATAATACGAATTTTGTAATACATTTTGTTTGAAGGGTTTGCTACTTACCTGTTAATGGAGAAGCAAACTTCTCTCCAAGCACTTCTCTCCTTCTTCTTCTTCCTCTCGAAGCTTCCAAGCAAGCTCCCACACTTCCTCTCTTGTTCTATACATCCAAGACAAGAGGGAGTGTTCTAAAAATACTTAGAATTGAAATTAGGGCATCCTTTTATATGCCCAAGTTTTGGGTCTTTTAAATCTGTCCATAAACAAAGCTTTTATTCAACTAAAACCCTAGGGTGTACCTAAGGCATACCAGGGGTACCTTAGTGTTATTCGAGTAGGATACCCTGGTATTAAATGAGGGTACTTTGGTGGTTCAAGGGTTTTTATTTAACTATTTCAAGGGGTATACTATAGGGATGCTTGGGGGTAATTTAGTGTTATTCGAGGGGGATACCTTGGTATTAAGTGGGGGGTACCCTGGTGTTTCAAGGGGTTTGCCTTAGCCACTTCAAGAGGTATGTTTTAGGGATGCTTGGGAGGTGTACCTCAGTTAACACAAGGGGTACTTTAGTTATATGAGGGGTACTTCAGTTATTTGAGGAGGTACTTTGATGTTTCAAGGGATTTACCTTAGCCATTCTAAGGGGTAAACCTTAGATAAGCCTTGGGAGTGTACCTTAGTTATATTGAGGAGGGGTACCTTGATTATTGAGGGGTGTACTTTAGGTATACTTTGGTGATACCTTGGGCAATACTTGAGTGTACCTTAGGTAATGCATGGGTGTACCCTACGCATACTTGGGGTGTACTTTGGGTATCCAATGGGGGGTACCTTAAGTATAGAAGTGAGGTATCTTGAGTATAATTAAGAGGTTATTTGGGTATTCTTGGGAGACACTTAAGGTACACTTGAGAGGTACCTTGGGTACTCTTAGGAGTTACTTTAAGTATTCTTGGGAGTATTTTGGGGTATACATGGGTATACACTAGTGTTATCCGGGAGGGTACCTGGGGTAAACTTTGGGGTACCATGGGTATACTTGGGAATTACTCTAGGTACACATAAGTCTAATTTTTCAGAATTTGATTTCCAATTCACTAAAGCTAATTGGAGAGTATCTTAGACAATTGGGAATTGAGAAATAACATTAATTAAACTTACCTTAATAAACTTCATAAAGTTCAATTGATTTCTCTAAATCCTCAAGAATAATCCACATTTACCTCATCTTCATAACACAAATACTTAATTAGTCTAATAATCACACTTTAGATAATTAATCTTAATAATTAAAATATAATCCGGGTCGGGGTTTTACATGAGCAGCCGACTTATTGCTTTATCTGTGAGGGATTGGATAGTTGGATTGGGTTAGTTGCTTCGATGGAAATAGAGGAGACCAGGAGTGACACAGTTGATCTTTCTGATGTGCCAGTGGTATCTGAGTTCGAGGATGTATTTCCTGATGATCTGCCAGGATTACCACCCGCTAGAGCCATTGATTTCAGAATCCAGCTTCAGCCTGGTACGGCTCCTGTGTCTAAGCCACCTTACAGGTTGGCAAAACCTGAGCAAGATGAATTAAAGAAGTAGATAGATGAGCTTCTAGAAAAGGGATTTATTAGACCAAGCGTGTCGCCGTAGGGTGCACTAGTTCTTTTTGTGCCGAAGAAGGATGGTAGCTTAACCAAGTCACGGTTAAGAACAAGTACCCTTTGCCTAGGATCGACGATTTGTTTGATCAGTTGAGAGGCGCATCTTGGTTTTCCAAGATTGATTTGAGATCAGGCTATCATCAGTTAAGAGTGGCTGAAGAAGATATAGAGAAGACAGCATTTCGGACTTGGTATGGGCACTATGAGTTTCTAGTCATGCCGTTTGGGTTGACTAATGCCCCCGCAATATTCATGGATGTTATGAACCGAATTTTCCATCAGTATCTGGATAACTTTGTGCTGGTTTTCATCGATGATATTTTGGTATACTCCAGGACTCAGGAGAAGCATGTTGGGAATCTAAGAATAGTACTCCATACTTTGAGGAACCATCGGTTATATGCCAAGTTCAGTAAGTGCCAGTTTTGGCTAGGGCAGATCTCTTTTCTTGGTCATGTTATCTCAGGTGAAGGTATTTCAGTGGACCCCACCAAAGTCCAGCAGTTGCAAATTGGCCTAGACCTACCACAGTGACAAGGATCCGCAGTTTCCTTGGCATGGCTGGATATTACCGCCGATTTATTGAGGGTTTTTCCAAGATAGCATCACTGTTGTCCAATTTAACTAAGAAAGTAGTTCCATTTAAGTGGGATGACAAGTGTGAGCAGAGTTTTCAGCAGTTGAAGAAGAGACTTACCACGACCCCAGTGTTGATTGTACCATCCATGGATGAGCCTTTTTCTGTCTATTGTGATGCATCCCGTTTATTAAGACCTCATGAGAAGAATTACCCCAGCACGACTTGGAGTTGGCAGCCATAGTCTTAGCATTGAAGATATGGAGGCATTACTTATATGGGGTTGAGTTTGAGATTTTTTCAGATCATAAGAGCTTGAGATACATATTTTCCCAGAGGGATCTCAACATGAGGCGGAGGAGATGGATGGATCTATTGAAATATTTTAGATTTACACTACAGTACCATCCAGGCAAGATGAATGTAGTCGCAGATGCCTTGAGTCGTAAAGGTGCTATTGATGAGACTTCCATTGCTACTTTAGCTGCTAGTCAGTGTAGTATTGTAGATGCAATTCGTGATTGGCAGGGAGAGTTCCGGTTACCTCAGGAGGGAGTTATCCGAGTGGCCAGATTCAGGTAGGGCCTGATTTGATTCATAGGATCAGGGTGAGTTAGTTGACAGATCTAGAGTTGACTACTACCAGGAAATTGTTGAATGAGGGTTCTGAGACTATCAGAGACTTTACTGAAAGGGATGGATTAGTGAGATTCCAGGGTTGCATTTGTGTACCAGCTGATGAGGATATTAAGGCAGTGATTATGGCAGAGGCTCACAGATCAAAGTATGCAGTGCATCCTGGCAGTACGAAGATGTATAGAAATTTGAGGGTAGTATATTGGTGGTCAGGAATGAAGAAGAATATAGCAGAATATGTGGCTAAGTGCTTGGTGTGTCAGCAAGTCAAGGCAAAGCACATGAGACCAACAGGGTTGCTTCAGCCCCTTCTTATTCCAGAATGAAAATGTGAGCATATCACCATGGATTTTGTGAGTGGATTTCCTCTTTTTCCAAAGGGGCATGATGCTATATGGGTGTTAGTGGACCGTTTGACTAAATCAGCTCATTTTTTACCTATCAGGATGAACCAAACACTTAATGTACTAGTAGAGCTATATGTACGGGAGATAGTGAGATTGCATGGGGTGCCAGTATCCATTGTTTCTGATCGTGATCCTAGATTCTCATCTCAGTTCTGGGAGTCTTTCCAGAAGGCCATGGGTACAGAGTTGAAGTTTAACACAAGTTACCATCCTCAGACCGATGGGCAGTTAGAGAGGACCATTCAGACACTTAAGGATATGTTACGATGTTGTGTCCTTGATTGGGGAGGTAATTGGAGTAAGCACCTACCTTTGGTAGAGCTCGCCTACAATAATAGTTATTAGGCAAGCATTCAGATGGCACCGTACGAGGCATTGTATGGTAGAGCATGTAGATCACCAGTCTATTGGGAGGAAGTTGGTGAAAGGCAGTATTTGGGTCCTCAGTACGTGCAGGACAGTGTTGATTTGGTGAAATTGATCAAGCAGAGATTATTGGCAGCTCAAAGTCGTCAGAAGAGTTATGCGGATACTAGGTGGCGAGATCTAAAATTTGAGGTTGGTGATAGAGTATTCATTAAGGTATCTCCTTTCCATGGTATAAAAAGGTTCAGCAAGAAAGGAAAGCTTTCCCCCAGATTTGTAGGACCTTTTGAGATTATTGGTACAGTGAGACCAGTGGTGTACCACTTAGCATTGCCATCTTCATTTGGAGCAGTTCACGATGTGTTCCATGTCTCGATGCTAAGGCGATATGTGCATGACCCTAGTCATAACATTGTCTACGAGCCTTTGGTCATACATGAGGATTTGACTTATGAGGAGCATCCGGTGCAGATATTAGACAGACGTGAGTAGATCCTTCGTACGAAGGTGATTCCACTTGTTAATGTGCTGTGGCAGAGTCATACAGTGGAAGAAGCTACATGGGAGTTGGAATTTGAAATGAAGAAGTACCCATCTTTATTTTAGGAATCTCGAGGTAAAATTTTGAGGACAAAATTTATTTGTAGGAAGGGAGAATGTAAAATCCCAAATTTTAGTGATAAATAAAACTAATTATTAAATAGACTGATTGGGTTAATAATATGCAGGAGATGAGATATTGGTTCAAACCGGAGGAGTTTAAAGTGAACCGGAGGAGATGGATGAGCCTATATAAGGTGAGTTCATGATTTTAGGCCAAATATAATTTTAATATAATAATATGTAGTTGTGCTATTGTTTATATTAGTAAGAACTAATTAAAAGTAAAATATATAAGGAACTAGAGGAGATGGTCGAACCTAAAGAGGGTGGGTTGACCCAAAGGTTGAATTGGTCTAAGGATTAAGTAGTTTGATAGTTTGGCTTAAAGAAGGAGGGTAAATTGGTAAAAGAAAACAAATTAATAAAATAGCCTAAATATACATGAGGCTATTCACGTATAAGCCCAAAGGAAACAGCTGCACGTTCCTTCTCTTACCTCTATTCTTCTTTCTTCTTCCAAGGATCAAATCCTAATACTCAAGTTCTTATTGGAGCCATCGAGGCTTGTTGTGATCGTTTGGCGATCTTAGGAATGATTTTCATTGCTTTTAGAGAAGGTTTAAGTTCTTAAAACCAGGTAAGTAGTCCCTTAAAATCTTGCACAAAAATAAATTTGTGTTTATTCGCTATTCATGGTTATTCGGTGATTTGATGAGTTGTATTCGTTATTTATGATGTTTTACTTGTTGGAAATTGTTCTAATATGTTTATAAAGTGTTTTAGAATGATTTAGAATGGATTTGATGCATTGGATATTGAGTTGTGGAATTTTTATTGAATTTTGTAACTTTTCGGATTTTCTTCATATCGGGCTGCCTGAGTAGTCACTCGAGCACCCTTTGTATGTTTGTCAAACCCGAGAGAAATTTTTCCAGAATGAACTGTCGCTCGAACAGTCGCTCGAGCGATCTATCGAGCGACCAACCCTGTAACGACCAAAGTGTTTTTTACTACGAAAGTGTTTTTATCCATTTTTAACCTATATATCGTCAAGTTTAGGGTATTTAGAGATTGTTTGCATTGGCGGATGTTTAAAATTCATTTTTATAAAGATTTTGGGTAGATTTTACCATAGAGGCACTTTTACTTAATACCATTGTTCCAAATGATTCTATTTTTAACCAAAGTTGATTTTGTGAGATCATACACTTGTATTTGGATGATATGAAGTTATTTTGTGCATCAATGGAATTGATACACATTCAGGACATATTTGCCCATTGAAACCTGGAGTTTGGACATATGAATTGGTACATCTTGTTTTGGTTTTGGGTCATAGTTGTGATAAGGCAGGTGCCTGTTTTCTTGGTTTCCGCAGGGCGGATTTGGTTATACAGATGAGGTTCTATATTTGTTGGTGTTATTGAGAAGTATGTCTATTCCTTGGTTTGTTTTCCACTGTTGAGTGGGCTTAGCGGTTATATGGATCCATAGAATAGCTAGTAAGTGAAATGTTTATTAGAGGGGTTTGAATTTTGTGTCATAGGCATTCTATCATCTCGAGGGTGGTACCGCTCCTGGATAGGTCAGTTGCTACGTTACCCACTCCTGGATAGGTTGGGCTGTACATGCTAACCCATGGTTGGGTTCTTCCGTTGGTGTTGAATAGCCAGACTGCAGGGCGGCTGGTCCATTTGTAATTCGGTAAGGTAGCATATTGGCACATGGCTACTCTCTTTCTTTGGTTTACTGTTTCATGAGTCCCATGAGGTGAACAACTGTGTTTGATCTATTTTCATTAAATTGTTTCTAATCTGTATTTATTGTGGTTATTCTCATTAAGCGTTGCATATTTTATTGTGGTCAACTATTTGCATGACTACTTACTGAGATGTTTTTTCTCACATTATTGTTTTATCGGTTTTGTTTTCAGATATTCCTGGAGAGGACGTTGCTGGGTATGGATCTGGGACGTTACACTATAGGTATACTATTGCGGTTCTTGATCTTGACTGGATTATACTTGCCATCTATGATTAGTCGGGTGCTCTACAGTAAGTCGATGTTCAAAACAATGAATAGTCTGACTTCATATATAAGATGGGAGGTGGCAATTGGAACATGTTTAATCTCTCAAAGAAGTCTAATTTTACAAGTCCTGTGATGTCACTTGGTGATTAGTATTTGGTTGTGGATTTTTGAATGATCTAAAAAACATTACTATTCTTGTTCTGAGATCTTGTAGATTTTATCATTTCTATTAATTTTTTTATTGGCTTATTATGATTTTTTTGGAAACTGGTTATCTTCATGGAACTCATTTTATGAATTTAAAGATCTTTGGAATTATATTTTTGAGCATGCATTCTTGTTATAACTGATACATATGTCCCTCAAAATGTTTTCAAATGTATTGTTTTCAGATATTCCAAGTGACAAAGAATCAGTTGGGGTAGAACAAGATGGAGGACTATATAGAGGAGGATCATTTTTGCCTTATGTAGGAATTCCATTTTAGTACTGTAGATGAATTTTATTATTATAAGAGCTTGATTTGATGTTTAATTATCATGTGAGTTCATAGTTTAGTTAGACCTTTGGTCCAAAACTATGTGATTAGAGTAATTTGACTTTATTATTTGGTGTCGACTTCTGCATTATTTTTGGGGTATTAATGAAATTCTAAATTCTGCCATACTCTAATATTTATTTTTTAATAGTTTGGATATTAGTTGTACTTTAGGCCCAGAAGGTCCACACCTTGGGTTTGGATTTATTTTAGATGGATAAATTCGAGGTCCGGGTTGTGACACCAGGAGTAGCCTTAGATTAGGATTTCATGTGCTTTTATTGACCGCATAATGTAATAATCGTGTACTAGTACACTATTTTTAACACCTATATACACCAACAGCAGACACTAGTACATAGTACACATATACATGAACCTCTTACTCCCACATTTGCATGAAACTCTTGCTCCCCTTTCTATTATTCACATATAGGTGTGTAACAAGCAAACCGAGCCGGTAGCAACTCAAACTAGTAGAAGGTGGATTAAGTCTCACTCTTGAGTAAAGGCCCAAATTCGCATCAATCATAAGAACATCTACAGACCAAATAAGCTATGTAAGGCCTATTTAGTGTGTGAACTAGCAGGGAAATGGCTGATTTACGTCCCACCTCCTCAAATTATCTATTACTGAAATGGAGGTTGAACAACCCCTTTTGATAGATCAGCCAAACCCTGAATGAGAGGGTAGCAAGGTGTATATAGTGGAAAAGTCATGAGTAGCTAGAGCTAGCTGGGGAATGCAAGTTAGAGAAGGCTAAGGTCGCTGCCTTCCTTCCCCTTTTTTAGTGCCACGAGTCCTTCAGCCAGTCTATTAGCTTCCTCCCCTTGTCCTCTCTAGTGTTGTTCACTATTAAAGTTGCTGTGTTTCCAGAATTATTAAAGTTGCTGTTTTTCTAGAAATTGCCATTTATTACTTTTGCTCTCTTTTGTTAGAGTTCCTAGGAGTGATGCTTGGAATTCCTTTGTGATGCTCTGTTATGTACCAAGGGAAGTACTTGGGTATGAAAGCAACAATATTTTTATTTCAATATATCACAGAGAGAAGGAGAGAAGTGCTCCCCCTATTCATCTTTTGTTCTTCCATCAGTGGTATCAGAGCTGGTCAATTTGCAAAGGGTCGACAATGGCTACTATTCAATCAACTGTAGTTCCAGTTTTCGGAGGAGACAACTATGATTACTGGAGCATCAAGATGAAGACATTTTTTCTATCACAAGATCTATGGGATGTGGTAGAAAATGGAGTACCAACAACTGCAGAAGATGTTGTTGATATAATTGAAAAAAAGAAGCAAGAGCAGAAAGATGCCAAGGCTCTTTTCGTAATTCAACAAGCAGTGAGTGATGCTATTTTCCCTAGGCTTATGAGAGCTGAAACATCCAAGAAGGCATGGGATATTCTACAGGAAGAATTTCAAGGAAACTCAAAGTTGAAGACCATCAAACTTCAGAACTTGAGAAGAGAAATGGAGAATCTCAAGATGAAGGACTCTGAGAATGTTAAGGATTATAGCACCAGAGTTATTGAGGTTGTGAATCAGATGAGGGCTTATGGAGAAGACATCTCAGAGCAAAGAGTTGTTCAGAAATTCTTAATTAGTCTCATAGAAAAGTATGATCATATTGTTGGTGCTATAGAGGAATCAAGAGACTTGTCAACTCTAACAGTAACAGAATTGATGGGTTCACTACAAGCACAAGAGCAAAGATTGAGTAGAAGAAATGGAGATTCGCTAGAAAATGCTTTTCAATCGAAAGTCAATATAAAAAATCAGAAATCTGGATATCAAAAGACGAAGAAGGTTTACACCAAAGGAGATTCTTCACAGAAGAATATTAGCAACAAAGGAAAGGAAAAACAAGGTACTTCTTCATTAGGTACTTTTCCACCTTGTGGTATCTGTGTAACGCCCCGGATCCATGTTGTTCAATAAAGATATAACACGTCTCACGGAGGTTAGGCAAGGATCGTTAATCAATTATGATCGCTGGATAATCATCTAACTATAACCTATCAGAGTGCACAATTTGATTCATCCAAGAATGTAACATTTAGAACTTAACTAGAATCATATGGTCCAACCCCCAAATAGACTTTAATACACCTCAAATATTCAAAGTACTCAAATTCGGAACAAGATAACCTACAAGTCTAAGGAAGGTAATAGTAATCTTCCTCCCTATAAGCCTCAGCAGGATCTACCCTAGTAGTCGCCTCACCACGAGTATCTGAAAATCAAAACAAAACAACAGAGTGAGATACGAATATCTCAGCGAGTAGCACATGCATGCAGAAATAGTTAATCACAGTTCAAAGCTATGCATCGATAAACATTCCGTACGATTAAACAACTAACATCAATTTCAAGTTCAAACCAAAACCCATTTCATCAGTCAAATCACATCTCAGTTAGGTACGGCAACACATCGATTGGTCAATGTCATGACTATCGTTTGGTTGATAAATTAAACATGCCAAGTAGACACTCCACACCTCCATGTACACAGTTCCGGCCTACTCAGGGTTTCAGAAACTCTGAAATGACGGCCTACTCAGGGTTTCGTCATCCAATGCAAGCCTACTCCCCGGGTTTCTGCATTGACAACCAGGCCTACTCAGGGTTTCTGGTTGCTCTACACCGGTCGTGGCAACACACAAGGCCATGCAATTCCAACAACCAACAATAACATTACATTACTAAGCTTAAACATCTGGATCCAGGACAAGCTAAACCAAAATAGTAAAACATCGTATAATCTCAATTCCAACATTAAAGTAAAACCATTCATTCCACATCATGTATATCTCATCACAGTTCATCACCTGTCCTTCTGGACCAAGCAGTATCTCAATACTTTCAGTATTTTCTCATTTCCGCAAACCATGCCATTTGAATACAAAACACAGTTATTTTACCAAGACAATACATTCTGAATTTTTCAAACAAGTGAAACCAGAAGTCAATAATTTCTCGATCAAAACCGTGTACAAATTCAAGGATAAAACAAACTAGGAACTCCTATTATTTTGGTATCCAGCACAATACATACAATTAACCTAATCTCAAACTTAGAAACCTTTAAGAATTTGTCACTAGAATTTCCTCTAGAAATTTCATAAGTAATGCAGGTTCTAAGGTTCCCAAACAAGTGATTGATTAAATGGTATCATCCTCAAGTCATCAAAATTACTCTTGGTTCAGTCGGAAATCAAATTCGGCAAGTATAATTGGGTATGCGCTCACTTCCTGAAGTGAGCGCCAGGTGAGCGCCAGTCAGCGGATAGGAAACAGGCTAAAATCGACTATGCGCTCACTCGACGCTAAGTGAGCGCAAGCTGAGCGAGAGAAGGGCGCGAGAAGGGCGCGGGATAGGCGCGAGATAGGCGCATCTAATTTAAGTGGGCGCAAGTTGAGCGCCAAGTGGGTGCGAGCTCGGCGCCAGGTCAATATTTCTATGCGCCTACTTCCCGAAGTGGGGCAAGTGGGCGCCAGGTGGGCGGATACCCACTACGATTTTCAAGTCTCTGTTATTTCGAGATCTCCATGTCTGGCTGATTTGTTTCAGTTTGTAATTGTTCCAATACACTCCCAATGTTCCCAGAATACTTCCCAACCAGTTTTGGATTTAATCTAAACACCTTTAAATTCAAATTGAATTTCAATCTCACGTTCGGACTCATGGTATTCCAGAAAACCAAAAACTCACAATACACCCATGCGTTTCAAAATACATCACGAATAAACTAAAACCTCAGTTGTAAATCAGTGCTACTCACCCGTATACGCTTATCCCAGAATAAAAGCTTATTCCACAACCGACCGATCACGATTTCCGGCTGCGCGCGAGGATGCAAATGTAGCCGAACGGATCCTCTGCCGCGAGAGAAATAACCCACAGAACTCCGACTCCAATAACCTCCTAGTAGCTCTTGCGATTCTTGTTCTTCACAGGCATAACCCTAATCGCCACACCAGCCGCAATCTCCAAGTCGCCCAGTTCTCCAGATAACAAGAGTAACGAAAGTATTGCCAAAAGTATGATACGGGTATTCTAAAAACCCAAAGACCTAACTTTCCCTTTTTGTATCTTCACCTCATACGCTACATATGCCGCTCGACCATCCTTTTAAAGTCCTTGCTCCTGGGCATGCTCGCCCACTGAAACCCTACATATTCCGGCCACTTAAGTTAACAAGCGCCCAAGCTATATTTTAATAAAATAAAATAAAAAAATACTCTACCAAAAATCAGGGTCTTACAATCTGTAAGAAGACTAATCATCTTGAGAAAGATTGCTAGCACAAAGGGAAGCCCCAGTGCACAAACTGTAAGAAGTTTGGACACAAAGAAAAAGATTGTAGATTTAAAGAAAAAGAACACCATGCCAACTATTTTGAAGAAGACTCGGAGAAGCTATTCTTTGCTTGTCAAGTTGCTATGAAAGAGGTCAATGATACCTGGTTTATTAATAGTGGTTGTAGCAATCATATGGCGTGCGACAAAACCAGCTTCACTATGCTTGGTCCTTCCATTAAGTCTAAGGTCAGGATGGGAAATGGAGAAGTGGTGGAGCCGAGAGGCAGAGGTACTGTGGCTATTCAAATAGAGAAAGGAACAAGGCTCATCAAGGATGTGCTGTTGGTTCCTTCTTTGGAACAAAATTTGTTGAGCGTGGGACAGATGATGGAGAATGGGTACTCTTTGTATTTTGAAGATGACTTATGCAGAATTTTTGATAAGAAGAATGGAGTAGAGATTGCTGCTGTCAATATGGGAAGTGGCAGGAATTTCCCAATTCATTGGAGCTGTCCTAAGGCAATGACTACTATGGTTGATGATTCAACTCTTTGGCATCAAAGATTTGGGCATTATAACTACAATGCCTTAAGGCTTCTACATCAGAAAGGTATGATTAGAAACCTACCTCTTGTAGGAGATAAAAATTTTGTTTGTGAAGGTTGTATGCTTGGAAAACAACATAGGCTATCATTTCCTTCTGATGGTTCATGGAGAGCTACTGAACCTCTTGAGCTTGTGCATACTGATGTGTGTGGGCCCATGAGGACTCTTTCTCAATCTGGAAATAGGTATTTCATGTTGTTCATTGATGATTATACACGAATGATTTGGGTTTATTTCTTGAAAGAAAAATCTGAAGTCTTCAGCATCTTCAAAAAATTTAAGACTTTTGCTGAAAATCAGTGTGGTCATAAGTTAAAGGCTCTTAGAAGTGATAGAGGAACTGAGTACAACTCATCTCAGTTTAATAAATTTTGTGAAGAAGAAGGAGTTGAGCATCTGTTGACTGTTGCTTATTCCCCACAACAGAATGGAGTCTCAGAGAGGAAGAACAGAAATGTTATGGAGATGGCAAGGTCAATGATGTATGGGAAAAACTTGCCAAAAATGTTCTGGGCAGAGGCAGTAAACACTGTTGTATATTTGCTAAATCAGTGCCCCACCAAAGCTGTTCCAGATCGAACACCAATTGAAGCATGGAGTGGAAGACAGCCTACTGCAGATCATTTGAAAGTATTTGGCTGTGTGTGCTATACTCATGTACCATCTCAAAAACGAACCAAGCTGGAGGAGAAAGCTGAAAAAGGGATTTTTCTGGGTTATAGCACTTTTTCCAGAGGTTACAGGATTTACAATCTTGTAATAGAGAAGCTTATAACAAGTAGAGATGTAGTATTTGATGAGCAAGGAATTTGGGATTGGAAGGAAAGGCAGGTTACAAGGCCGAGCATTTTAATTCCAGAAGCATGTGCTGAACAAGATACTCAAAGTGAAGAAGCAACTCTAGAAGTATCAGAAGAAGAAGATGAAGATGTTGTATACTCACTCGAATCTTCGCCTAGGAGAACAAGGCCTTTGAGTGAAATTTATGCAAGTTGTAATTTCTCTTCTATTGAGCGTAACTCTTTTGTAGAAGCATCTAAGGAGACTGTGTGGGTTAAAGCCATGGAGGAGGAGATAAAGATGATTCAAAAAAATGATACTTGGGAGTTGGTTGATCGTCCTAGTAACAAAGATGTAATTGGAGTGAAATGGATATACAAAAAGAAGCTTAATCCAGACAAGACAGTTAAGAAGCACAAGGCAAGGCTGGTCGTCAAGGGTTATGCAAAACAATATGGAGTGGATTACAATGAGACATTTGCTCCAGTTGCTCGGCTAGACACCATTCGAACTCTTGTTGCACTTGCAACTCAAAAAGGCTGGAAAATCCACCGGCTTGACGTCAAGTCAGCATTTCTCAACGGAGAGCTTAAAGAAGAGGTCTATATTGATCTACCTGACGGGTTCTCTGCAGAAGAAGGAAAGGTGTTCAAATTGAGGAAAGCTTTATATGGACTGAAACAAGCTCCAAGAGCTTGGTATGGCAAGATTGATGGCTACTTTATTGACCAAGGATTCAGGAGGAGCAAGAGTGAGCCTACACTTTACTTAAAAACTCAAGGAAATGCTGACATTCTTATTGTATCCTTGTATGTGGATGATCTCATTTTTACAAGAAACAATTCTGGTATGATTAGAAGCTTCAAGCAAGACATGATGAGTTCCTTTGAAATGAGTGACTTGGGACTCATGCATTATTTTATGGGAATGGAAGTCAGTCAAGAGAAGGAAGGCATTTTCATTTCTCAAAAGAAGTACATAGAAGATATACTATCAAAGTTCAACATGCTTGGATGCAAGACAGTTGCAACTCCATTAATTCCAAATGAGAAGCTGAAAAAGGAAGATGGAGCTAAGAAAGCTGATGCTGGTATTTACAGAAGTTTGGTTGGTAGTTTACTTTACTTAACTGCCACTAGACTTGACATAATGTTTGCCACAAGTTTGTTGTCAAGATTTATGCAAGATCCTAGTCAAGTTCATTTTGGAATTGCAAAGAGAGTTCTAAGATACTTGTAGGGAACAATTGATTTTGGTATTTGGTACAAATCTTATGCTGATGCTAAGTTAATTGGTTTTACTAACAGTGATTTTGCTGGTTCATTGGATGATATGAGAAGTACTTCTGGTTTCTGTTTCAATCTTGGATCGGGAATAATCTCTTGGGGGTCAAAGAAGCAAGGGAGTGTGGCACAATCAACAGCTGAAGCAGAATATGTTGCAGCTGCATTGGCTGCAAATCAAGCAATATGGTTGCAAAGAATTGTGCAATAAATGGGAGAAAAGATTCAAAAATCAGTGGAGCTATACTGTGACAGCAAATCAGCAATTGCAATGGGTAAAAATCCTGTTTTCCATAGTAGAACAAAGCATATCTCAGTCAAGTTTCACTACTTACGTGAGGTTGAAGCAAGTGGAGAGATTCAGCTCAAGTACTGTAGAACAGAGGAGCAGTTGGCTGATATTTTCACAAAAGCTTTATCAAGGGACAGATTCCGGTTTCTTAGAAGAATGCTTGGATTTACTGGAAAACACATCAAGGAGGAGTATTAAAGTTGCTGTGTTTCCAAAATTATTAATGTTGCTGTTTTTCCAGAAATTGCCATTTATTGCTTTTGCTCTCTTTTGTTAGAGTTCCTAGGATTGATGTTTACCTAGGAGTGATGCTTGGAATTCCTTTGTGATGCTTTGTTATGTACCAAGGGAAGTACTTGGGTATTAAAGCAACAATAGTTTTATTTCAATATATCACAGAGAGAAGGAGAGAAGTGCTCCCCCTGTTCATCTTTTGTTCTTACATCATTCACTGGTTTCCGTGCCCCAGCCATCTACTATTCATATTGTTATCTTATTTGTGGGTCTTGCCTTTGTGTGTTTGATTAAAATAGGGCTAGTATGGAAAGTATCACTAATAAGTTGCAAAGCTTATTTATTCCCCCAAGACTGACCACCACCTTTAAGCTTGATGCTGAGGACAAGATTAGAATCAAGGAGAAATGGAAGGCTCTGATGCTCTATGATATACCAGGTCCGAGTATTCATATAAATACCATAAACAATTTCATAAGCAGAGTTTGAAAAACTGTGGGGGTGAGCTCAGTGTCTCAAGTTGGATCTAATAGATAGGATTGGGCTAAAATCCCCTTCAGACAAAGAAATGGTTTCGCTAGCTCAACCCTTGTCCATTAATGGACAAATCATGCGTCTGAAAGCGATCGATGAAGAAAGGGAAGCAAACTAGGCAAGAATCGAGGAAATCACCCTATGGATGCAAATACATAATCTCCCCCTAAAGTACAGAGACCCCTCCATCATTAAGCAGTTGGCAAGCATGGTATGGTAAGGTTTGTGATACCTAGGTTAATAGTGAGGAGACCAAAGGGTTCGATGCGGTTCGTATTACTCTCCCAATCTCATATCCAATCCCAGCAGGGATCTTCTTCAAAGAGGAGGAAGGTAAGAATGATTTCAGGTTTGAACATCTACCAGAACTTTGCTTTTCTTGTGGTTGTTTAGACCATATTTTTATTGAGTGTACTAACCCTTTTTTAGCTAATCCGGAGGAAACATGTAGCGCCCCAGATCCGGGTCTGCCCTATCACGGCACCGACCCGTCCCCGAGACTTACTTATGGGCCCAATAGAACCTGATAAACACAATTTGTCCTAGGCAATTACAATGTAATTATCAGAGTGCATAAGCAAAAAGAAGCATGGAATTAAAATTTTCCATATAACACAAGATCATTTGTATAATAACCTCAAATGATAACATTTGCGTATACAAAAAGGCAACTAGATCTCACCATCTCTATCTCTCACGTGAGCATCCATATACAAGTGATAATCTAAAGATAACTCCCAAGTCTATAAATCCAAAAAGAATAATTACATCCCATTTATAGTTTCTAAATACCAAGTACAATAACATGAAGAGAACCCTACTACGGGTAGTAAAAGTCCTTGGGCTCGTGCTCAAGCTTACCCTCACTATCTGCCCCAGTACGTGGCTCACCAAGCGGATCTGAAAACAAATCCGGTAAAACAAAACGTGTGAGACTTAAAGTCCCAGTAAGCAGTAAACATTCATGCAGAGAAATAGTTTATGCAATTTTGTAACATCATGATAATATTCACAATATAAAGTACCAAATGTAAACCAAGACATCTCAAACAGATATAAAGTGAAATTCCAAGTCAAATATCTCAATCGGGTAATTCATGAAATCAAATCAACAATTTCAAGTCAAATGTCCAAATCAGATTAATGACCACTAACCAAGAGTAAGGCCAAGCGGAGTACTTCGACACTTCCGACAAATCAAGGCCGAGCGGAGTACTTCTACACTGCCGACGAATCAAGGCGAAGTGGAGTACTTCTACGCTGCCCAATGAGTCAAGGCCAAGTGGAGTATTTCTTCGCTGCCCAATGAATCAAAGCTAAGTGGAGTACTTCTACGCTGCCTGATGAATCAAGGCCAAGTGGAATACTTCTACACTGCCCTGGTTCATGAAATCCAAAATCAATCAAAACGAATACCATAAAATCCTCAAAATACATTTTCGATGAGTGGGATGATCTTAGGAATCCCAAATGAGTCACTATACCAAAAATCAATGGATTCCGAGACAAAAAGTTTTGGACCTCAAAAATATTCTAAGTCTGGATAAAAACGTTGACTTTTCGGTGTAGAATTTTTCTCGACAAATCTACAAGGAGTTTGGGGCTCAAATTTTGGCTGTAGTCTATTGGAGAGTATACAAATCATCTAGAATTTTCTAGGCTTCTGAATCACTCATTTGGATATCAAACTGGCCCTTTTTGAAAATCGGGAAAACTGGAAATTTAGGCATGAATTGGAAAGTTGACTTTTTATTGGTTGGGAATTGGGCCTTAGGAGTATTTTTATTGGTTCCAAATGGGGGGTAAAACCTTATTTACATGTAAAGACTTAAGTAAATGGAGCAATAAATACATAGGACATTTACTTAAATGTCTTTTATGTAATAAGGGTGCTGTGTAGAAGGCTTGGGTTGTTTGGGCAAGGGTTTGAGAGAAACAGGGTGAAGAACTCAAGAAACAGGGTCCACGATTAGCCCCTGGATTAATCGCCCAGGGGCGATTAGCCCCAACGTTCGGGCGTTGAGGTTAAAGGTTTGGGCGTTGAGGTTAAACAAAGGCAACGCGCGTGCGTTAAGGATTGACATTCGCGCGTTGGGGGCTCGCGATTAATCGCCCAGGTTAATCCTGAGCCGTGATTAAGATAACAGAAGCTGGTTTTTAGGGGTTTAGGCTCAGGATTAATCGCCAAATTTCAGGATTAATCGCCAGGTCGGGTTTTTGAAATATTTTGTTTATTTTCAACACAAAACTCATATAAATCCTTTCCAACCTTTCCAACATCAAAATGGGTGATCACAAAACATCCCAATACACTTGAAAACACCTTCTAAAACAAAGATTCATCCCAAATCCACATGAAAACAAATCTAACACATAAAATCTCATTTAATCCACAAACCTGAAACCCTAATCCGAAATATGATCAATGTGAGTGGAAATCCATGGCAAATCAATAGGAAACCAAACAAGATTATCATACAACCAAAACCCTACGAATTTAAGAAGTAAAAACCATCATGCAAGATCGTTTCATCAAATAAATCAAATCTTAGAGAGAGAATACGAATTTTGTAATACATTTTGTTTTGAAGGGTTTGCTACTTACCTGTTAATGGAGAAGCAACCTCCTCTCCAAGCTCTTCTCTCTTTCTTCTTCTTCCTCTTAAAGCTTCCAAGCAAGCTCCCACACTTTCCCTCTTGTTCTATACGATCAAGACAAGAAAAAGTGTTCTCAAAAACACTTAGAATAGAAATTAGGGCATCCTTTTTATATGCCCAAGTTTTTGGTCTTTCAAATTTGCTCCTAAACAAAGCTTTTATTCAACTAAAACCCTAGGGTGTACCTAAGGCATACCAGGGAGTACCTTAGTGTTATTTGAGTGGGTACCTTGGTATTAAGTGGGGGTACCTTGTGTTAATTGGGGTGTTTGCCTCAGCCACTTCAAAAGGCATGCTTTAGGAATGCTTTGGAGGTGTACCTCAGTTATATTGAGGAGGGTACTTAACTATAGAAGGGGTGTACCTTAGTTATATGAGGGGGGTACCTTAGCTATATAAGGGGTTATACCTTAGGCAAAACAATGGGGGGTTACCTTACTTATATAGGGGTTACTTTAGTTAGACAAAGGGGGTACTTTGGCTATATGAAGGGTGTACCCTAGGTAAAACAGTAGGGGTACCTTACTTATATGAGAGGAATACCTCTAGGAAATACAAGGGGTATACCCTAGGTAATATAGGGGATGTACCTTAGGCATGTTGGAGGTACTTTAGTTATATAAAGGGGTACCTTAGATGTATAAGGGAATGTACCTTAGATAAACAAGGGGTACTTTAAGTAAAACAGTAGGGTACCTTAGTTAAAATAAAGTGTTACCTTAGGCAATACAAGTGAGGTACCTTAGGTATAATTAAGGGATACTTTAGGTATTTGAATGGGGTACCTTAAGCAAAACAATGGGGTACCTTAGCTAATATGAGTGAGGTGCCTTAGGCAAACACAAGAGGATACCTTAGATAAATACAGGGGTACCTTAGGCAAACACAAGAGGATACCTTAGGTAAACATAGGGGTACCTGTAAAATCTCAAATTTTTAATGAAATTAAAAATTATTAGTTTGATAATTAATTTAAGGCTAATTAAAATTTCATAGAGGAAGGAGATCAAGGAGTTAAACCGGGGACTCTTGGTCGAACTGGATGGGATAACTATAAATAAATAGATATAAGAAATTGCTGGAAATTATTGTTGGATTGTCAAGCAAGGGTAATTTGGGAACTTTGGAAAATTCGGTTTATATGAATTAAGGGTAAGTGATGTTATATTTTAGTTTCAATATTAAATAAATATTATGAGAAAAATTTAGAGCTGGAAACAAATAATAATATAAGTGTGTTGTTGGTTAGGATTGTAAATCAAATAACCAAGGGTCGATAGGCTAGTGGTGTAGGCAATTGGTGGAGTGGAGTTGCACCGGATCATGAAGAAGTTGAAGAGTTAGGTTGCTAGAGAGTTAGACCTTTGGGTTTCTAAAGGTTGCTGGAGAGTTAGCTTTAGACCCTTGGGATTCTAAAAACTGCTGGAGCATTAAACTAAAGTCTTGACTCTTGGAGTTCTAGATACTAGGGAAAGGTCTATTGAAATTATTGCTGCTGGAGAAAGGACTCTTGGAGTCCTTGTTGCTGGAGAAAAGAGGAGCAGCATAAGGGGGAGAACCAGAATTCATTTGGAGTCTTTTGGAAGAATTTTCTGCAACAAAACTCAAGTGGTAGAGTGCTCCAGACTTCCAGATCAGATTTTGAAGGAGTTTTGACCATGGTGAATAATTGAGTTCATTGCAGGGTTATTGAAGTTGGGAGGCCAGCAAATATAAGGCATGTAGCCCTTTCAAATGTCATGATTTTCGTGTGTTTTGTGGACATCCTGAAATTTAGTTTTGAATTGAACGAAATTGATAGAATCTGTTAAAACCCAGATTCTGCAGAAATTTTCAGAAATATGGAATTTTTAGACTAATTTGGAGATATATTTAGGTTTCAGTTTCTGAATGAAAGTTGTTCCATTATTTCTGTATTTTCATTGAAAAATATATTCTGGGATAAAAACCTATGATTTAGTAATGTTAATCGAATTATTAGAGCTGTTAGTCTGTACAGATTTTGTATTAAAGGTGATTTTGAAAACTTATAATTAATTAACCAAGAGGAATTTTGCAAAAATGCTATAGGTTATTTTAGTATATTGAGTTAGAAGTCTAACAAACCAGATTTCATGTTATTTTGTTAAGAAATGAATGAGTTATGGGGATTTGTTTCTCACTACGTCAGAAAACACAGAATTGATATAGTTATGATTAAAATTCAATAGAAAATAAATAGATTATATTTTAAGATGGATTTAGGCTTGTTTTATTTTCTGGAAATTCCCAGATTAATAAGAGACTAGATTTTAAGGTATTTTTACATCTTGGAGAGTTTAAGTTTATAGATTGCTAAAATGTCTGTTTTGGGTGGAACTGGAGTGTATATTTCTGTAGAAATTGTTTGATCAATTCAATTAAATTCAAACCTGTGTAAGAACACTATTTAGAGGATTAGAAATATGCTAGAAATAGTTTGAATGTGAATTATTTAGATCAGTCCATGTGAATTTTGAATTCTAAGTTTAGAGGTTGCGAAAATGTCTGTTTTGGGACTACACCCAATTTTCCACAAAAGTGAATTTTTGTAGGTATCAAATGACGGATTTGGGTAAGATGGTCTTCATGAGAATTGTAGGGTTTTGGGTCTAGATTCATTTAAAAATACAATTTCTTTGTAGGGTTTTTGGTAATTTAAAATACAATTTCTTTGTGCACCTGTCTGCACAGATTTTTCTTGAAAGTGTAGTTTGTTTGGACATAATTTTCTAATCACAGTAGTTCTGTAGAAACTATTATTAGGTGATGAAAAAGGGTGAGTGAGGAAACTAACTAACAATATTTTAGAGGATTTGGTCTAAAATTGATTCAGTTTTGGGGATTGAATAGTACTAATGCATATATGGCAGATTTGGAATTTAAGTAAAACTTTATACTTTCTAATATTTCAGATTATGTCCATTCTCTTAGTTGCTTAAATTGATTTGTTCAAAATTCTAAACAGGATTTCCAGAACTAATAGAACCCTACGAAAAGTAAAGTTGAGTATAAATTTGAAGGAGAGATTATGTTGGAAATATGTAAAATAAATTTTGCTAATCGGAGAGTTATTGACCTGATTATAATATTATTAAATTTGTTGTTCTTTATTTGTGACCTGATTAGAAATTGGTTATGTTTTCTTCGAAAGATTGCTGGTTTCTAATTTTGGTTAATTTATAAAGTACTTTTACCGGTTGTGTCAAATTATGGAAATTTCCATTGTTGAGAATTCTAGTGGATTGTTGAGCTGAATTTGGTAGTGTTAATGACTTCATTTGCTTGAGCATTATTTTGATTTGACTTGAGTTAATTTTTAGTCAATATAGACAGTTTTAAATAAAAGGGGTTTTTGTGCTTCAATTGTCTAATTCATTTTGATTCATTCTTGGATTTTCATGAGAAATAAATTGGGAAACTCCATGAGGGAGTAAGTTGGCCCTGAGTAGCCATGAATATGTTGCTCGCACTTAGTTGTATAATGGTTTGCATGTTGAAATATTTCGGTTTGAATCGAAGTCCTTGCTTTACTGGTTGGTTTAATCATTTTAAACTATTTAGGGCATAGCACGTTATGGATCCATAATTTAGCTAGTAAGTGAAGTCTGTCTAATTTGTTTGGCTAAAGTCTAGCTTCCTTCATGCGTTTCCTTTATGTAGAGAGGCCTTCCATGAGGGAAGTGCTGCGAACTAAGAGGGATTTATTTTACGCGTTTCCTCTATATAAAGAGGCCTTCCATGAGGGATGTGCTGCAGCAGCTTCGTTTCCACCCCATGAGGGGATGAGGTTTATTATTGGCAGCAGTTACGACAGTGGTTCTCAGACTGGATTGATATCCATTTCCACCCTTGAGGAGGGTGAGGTCTTGTGATTTCCACCAAGAGACGGAATATTGGAATCAGTTTACAGAGGTATCAGATTTGTCAGAGGTTCTCGGACTAGAACTGTTTGGAGCTAGAACTTAACCTTACAAAGCGGTCAAATTTCACGAGTTCCATCTTATTATGTGATTTGATATTGTTTTGCCGGATTAGTCGGATTAATCGATTTATTTGTGGTTAGTCGTTGAGTATATTTTAATCGTGCATGTTTTAGAAATTAAATTAAATATGTTTGAGCATGCATTGCTACTTGTTAAGATAGTCGTATCTCATTCCTTTTGTTTTGTTTTGTTTTCAGATCTTCGAGAGGACGATACAGGCGGGTTTATGATTGGTTCAGGTGAGTTGGGAAAACTTTTAGTTGACTCTGATTTTGTGATTGCCATTTCATGTTTTCCTTACTCTGATATAGCGATCCTGTGTATAAAAGTAACCCTTGGGGAACGAGTTATGGTTTTTACTATGTAACCCGGTTCTGGGGTGTTACAGTACTTTAGGCAATTAAAGTAGGGTACCTTAGGGATACAAGTGGGGTACCTTAGGTATAATTGGGGGGTACTTTAAGTAACACTTGGGTGGTACCTTGGATAATACTTGGGCATACCTTGGGCACACAATGGGGGTACCTTGGGTAATACTTAGGTGTACCTTGGGTATATAATGAGGGTACCGTGGGTAATACTTGGGTGTACCATGGGTATAGAAGTGGGGTACCTGGGGTATACTTGAGAGGTTATTTGGGTATTCTTGGGAGATACTTAAGGTACACTTGACAGGTACCTTGGGCATTCTTAAGAATTACTTTGAGTATTCTTAGAGGATAATTTGGATACACTTGGGAGGTACTTTGGGTACTCTTAGGAGTTACTTTAAATATTCTTGGGAGTATTTTGGGGTATACATGGGTATACACTAGTGTTATCCGGGAGGGTACCTGGGGTAAACTTTGGGGTACCATGGGTATACTTGGGAATTACTCTAGGTACACATAAGTTTAATTTTTCAGAATTTGATTTCCAATTCACTAAAGCTAATTGGAGAGTATCTTAGACAATTGGAATTGAGAAATAACATTAATTAAAATTACCTTAATAACCTTCATAAAGTTCAATTGATTTCTCTAAATCCTCAAGTATAATCCATACTTACCTCATCTTCATAATACAAGTACTTAATTAGTCTAATAATCACACTTTAGATAATTAATCTTAATAATTAAAATATAATCCGGGTCGGGATTTTACAAAACAAGTGTAGGGGAGCACAAAATGTATAATCAAGCCATTAGAGCCTCTCCGACCAGGAAAAATCTTCTTTCAAAGATTAGGATAAGCTTCTGAGCCCAAACCGAGTCGAATTGGGTGGAAACTAGCAAACTCAGACCCACTCAAAACGAGTCAGGAATAAACGGTCATTAAAGGCCTCGGACATCGAGAAAATCGATGTGATTGTTCAAAGTATCGAGCAGTGTGCATCAATACAGGTTCAATTCAGAGATCGTGCCAGATAGGTACGACGTAATGAGATTGAGTAAGGGAAGGGACGAATCTGTAAGGCAGTATGCCAAAAGATGGAGGGAGACTGCCTCTCAGGTCAGGCCACCCATGCTAGAGCAGGGGATGATTTCCACTTTCATCAGTACATTGGGTCAACCATTCTACAGCCACCTGGTGGGTTAGACCACCACTAATTTTGCTGCCTTGGTACAAGTGGCTGACCGAATCGAGGACAGGACTAGGTCAAGTAAAATAATTGACCATTCTGCTATGGTCAGTCAGCAGGACCCCAATCTGAAGAAAGGAAGTGGGTTGAAAAAGAATGGGAACAAGAAAGAGGGGGAGGTGAACATGGTGCAGCCACCATCAGGCCCTAACAAGCCCATACAAATTAATATACCCGCTCATTTTCCTACTCCATCTGCTCCATCTACCCAGGCCCCCATGAGGGTTAATGTTCCAGCAGCACCCTCAGACCAAAAGAGGGCTTTTACTAAAGAGGAAATGGATGCCTACTTCACAACAAGGAGAAATAGGTTTTTCACCCCTATTCCAATGTCTCCGTCTCAGTTGCTACCCACTTTATTGCAAGCAGGGTATATTACCTTAAGAGAACCCAATCCGAATGCATCCAAGGGGAGAAATTTTGACCCCTCCACCACTTGTGATTTTCATATGGGTGCACCTGGGCACCCTACTAACAAGTGTTGGCCTTTGAAACACGCCATTCAAGATTTGCTTGACTAGAATACCCTGTCGTTCAATACAGGGGCTCCTAATCCTCCCAGAACGGACATTGGGCAAAACCCTTTGCCTCAGCATCATGGGGCAGGCCCATCTAATGTCATAGGGGTCATTTCCTCTGATGAAATAACCTTTGACCCATCCCAGTTAATTGCTCCTATAGGGACAACGGTCAAAGTGTATTTTGACAGAGGAAATAAGAACAAGGAAATAAATGTAATTTCAAGAAAGAATGAGAGTGCTGTTGAGAACATTAGTTCTTCTTTGGACCGGGCCTCCTCTCTCATGGCCCAATTGAATATTGCAAAACCACCTCTGGTAATCAATTGCTGTTCACCCACCTTCACATCACCCATTCAGTCCAAACCGCCATTGGTCATAAATTGTGACCCTCTCAATGCTTCTGTTACTTCTGTAACTCCTCAACCAAAACAATGTCCACCATTGGTTGTAGATGTTCCTCATACTCAGACTTCATCATCCAAATCCAAACTTCCCCCATTAGTGATAAATGTCACTAAGCCCTCTTACTCTGAATCGGCTGTACCATGGAACTACAGCGAAGCCTTCACCACTACATTCCCTGCAGCTGAGGCAGAAAGCAAGAAATAAGTGAACCTCATGATGAGGTCAGGAAAATGTGTAGGTGTGGAAAAAAACAAAAGGAGACAGAGAAGGAAAAGGAAGAAGAGAAAAATAAGAGAAAGGCCAAGGTAGGGGAAGATGCCCCTCAGGTAATTGACAATGAGGCTGTTGACCTCATCAAAATCATAAAAAAAGAGTGAGTTCAATGTTGTCGATCAGTTGAACAAAGTCCCTACCCAGATCTCTATTCTGGGATTATTGTTGAATTCTAAAAACCATAGGGACTCCTTGTTAAGGGTACTTCAGGGGGCACATGTGCCTAAAAATATTGAACCAGACCAACTAGGCAAGATGGTTGGGTAGATTTTATCTCATAATGTCAAAACTTTCTCTGAGACTGAAATTAGCCCTGCAGGGTACCATCATGTTGATCCTTTGCACATAGCTGTGCTCAGTAAGGGTTGCATGATAGCCCGGGTTTTAATTGATAATGGGTCGGCTTTGAATGCCTGCCTGTTAATAACCTTTGTAAAGCTTGGTTTGGTGCAAAATAAAATCAAACAAAATGGAAGAATCATAAGAGCCTTTGACAGCAAGAATCTAATTGAAGATTCATTAACTGGCAGGCAAATCAAAACAATACAAGCCATGGATAGATACAGAAATTTGGGGTTCAGTATTTGTGATCAAAGTGCTCACATGTTACCAATGGCAAAGAGGAATCAGAAATTCGATGAAATCATGCCAGGTGACAAACCAAAGTCAACAATATAGTAAACACCATAGATTAAGAATGTATCATCCAAGAGCCGAAAAATGCAGTCATGGGTCGAACATGAAGTGAAATTTATCAGCATACAGATCAAATAATAAATCATGAAATCAATCAGGATTTGGGAACTTCTTGTGTAATCAAAAGCAGATTGCACGTTTTAAAGGGACCATAATTGAGCAAAAGTATAGAATCATTCATTTAGGGATTGTGTATGCCGATGAACTGTTAGTCAAGAAAAGTCAATGGTCTGAGCATACCTGTTTAGGTTGAAATGAGGAATGGGCAAATTAAAAATTGAAGCTTTGAGCACACTCACGGATGGTATCCGATGTTTGTGGATGCTTTGAATGAAATCCCAAGAGATGAGAAGGTGTACTAGTCTCGGCAGTAGGAGATGAAAGTCACCGGAGAAATTGGAACAGTCGTCCAAGGATCAGGGAAGCAAGTCGACACAGCAGCGGCCAGTATAGCTACTGTAGCCGGAGAAGAAGAGTCGCCGGAAGGGAAGAAGACGCCGGCGAAGTTGTGTGTTGTCAGAGAGTGAAGATTGAAGACCGGAGAAAGGTATGCGGTCGCAAAGGATTTGGAGAGGAAATGCGAGCAGAAGAAATGGAGGAACTATTCACGGTCGCGAATAAGTAAAGCCCTAAAATCCGTAAAAGAAACACGGGCAAGAGAAACCCGCAAAGGTAATGCGGTCAATTGCGCCGGTATTCAAATTGCGGGCATGGCCTGCTCGCAATACAAATACGGGCAAAGCAGAAATTTTTTTTTCATCATTTTCTCCACACTGATCAAGAGATTAATGTTTATATTAGTTGTAAGTTGCAAGGATTGCGACCTTACCCACTTTTGTTTTAAAATTTGTCTCAAATCTCACTTCATAGCCACGAGTGCTCAGTGAGACCAGAGAGGAGGATTTACCTCTTAAGGTTAGGGACTTTTCAGCAAATCTTCCACACAAATTCTTTTTCCAAAATCATCCATTTAATCCTTGTAAAATGCAATTAGTTAGACAAATATCTCAAAAAGTGGAATTGGTGGGTCTTTTTGCTCTCTGCTCATAATTGGTTCTAATTACTAGCAAAGAGGGGGCAGTTGTAGACACCCCAAATTGCACTACAAAATGAGAAAATAATTGAAAACATGTAATTGGGATTTGAAACAGGTCAAAAATGTACAAAATTTAATTATTTAAGCATTGCCCGTATTGTATCTATGGGCTGACCGCGCCCCAAATTTTTATACGGGCACGCAGCGCCCGTAATAAAAATGCGGACACCACTTGCCCGCAATATATTTACAGGCGCAGGAGATTTGTGTGAATTTATCCTTTTTCGATTTCTGAGCCTTATCTTCAGTCTAATATCTCTTTAGATGAGTGAATTATCTCTTTTATTCGTTCGAAATATCTGTGTTGGCCATGGATGGGCATTATCCTTATTTTTAACCCAATCTAGAGGATCATGGCATATCCCTTTGGACCAGCCTTACCCCTGGGCTTGCTTATAAATAGAGGTGAGATCCTTAAGCAAAAGGACATGAAAATTTGAAGTCCAAGGAGCTTCAAGAGAAGAGAGGAATCCCTGCTGCTCTGCTTGCTCAATCCAGGTAAGTCCCTTTTCCCTTTTATTTTCTGTCTTCAATTCTAGAAATAATAGGATCTTCTCCATTGCTGTAGAATAAGGCCTAGTTCTTATTTGTATTCCTAAACCTGCCTCCAAGTACCTCAAGAATCCTCTCTAGCCGTAAAAGGTGAAGAGAGATCTAGGGGAAAGGGGAACAGGTGGATCCCTAGAATAGAACCCCATAATATGTTTTTCTCCTTTTTTTCTAGAATAAGGCCTTTGATTGTGTTTGTATACCCAAACCTATCTCTAAGTACCTCAAGAATCCTCTCTAGCCGTAAAACGTGAAGAGAGAGCTAGGGGAAAAGAGAACAGGTGGATCCTTAGGGTAGACCCCCATGTGCTCTAATCTGTGAGATGTGGCTGCTTTGAATATCCTGTTCATGTTTTAATAGTTTTTATGTTGAATCTGAATGAATCATATGAATCCATGATGTTTATAGCATGAGATCCCCACTTTTTTCTAAAATTTGGATTTTCATCACTTTTGCCCCTACAGCACTGTTTTCGTGATATTAGGCTAAGATCCTGGATCTATCATGATCTATGCGATAGATCTGGATTCAGAGGCCTGAAAATAACTTCTAGGGTTTCATGAGATGGTTTTTGAGTCCTTTTTCATTATTGAGAGAAGACCCTACGATCTAAGTTCTCGCCTTTTGATGTTCTTCATCAACGTGGGTATTTTTGGTTTTGATTTCTTGATTTAATGTGAAATTTGGGCTATATCTATGTCTTGGATTGTTCAAGTTCAATTCTGCAATATTTTATAAAAATCATATTTTTCTAAATTTCTAAAATTTAACTTGAAGCAAGATTTTTGAAGTTTTCACTTTATTTTGGTTTTATTTGATTTTATCTCAATGTTATTTTAATTATGAAACCCTAGGAATGGTATGATCATATTTGAAAGTTTTGGATCAATCAGGCTATTCGTATGAAAAAACCATACACTTTTGTCTTTTTTGTGATTTTTCATGATTTTTGTAGCAAGCCTTTTTTCCTTTGAAAAACATGAACAATACCTGGCAACCACCTTGTGTGGATGAATAGGGGTGCCTAACACTTTCCCCTATTCATAACCTAATCCCCTTACCTATCTCTGGTTGTTTTTTTAATAGGGTTATTTTTACTCTAAATTTGCCTTTTTGTGCTTATTTGATATTTTGGTGTCCATTCACACCTAAACAGAATGGTGGCGACTCTGTGTCTTTAACCAATCCCGTGTGATGATTAGGAAGTCATTGAGTTGATTTTTCCCATGTCTCACAGTATGATATTTGAGGCACAGGTGATCACCAACACAATGCTAAAGCCTTAGGTGAACTCCCTGGCATGAAGACTGAGGCCAAATATGCAGGATAGAGTACCCTTTAGAAGTGCTTTGTGCACTCAAATTTCTGGTGTGTAGGAATTTTTAGCATGATCATGTGTTGATTGTTGTAGTGAAAACTCCTTGCAGGATTTCTGTGGAAATTGTAGGATTGACAATAAGATCATCGTCTTTTATTTTTTGAGATGATTTCACACAGTGGCTTAGGCCTTGTGGTGTTTTTGACCCAAAATTTAGGATAGTATTTTATTAGTTAATTCAGAACAAATTCTCAGAAATTAGTGGTGTGTGTATATGCATATTGAACATGTCTCGTAATGCGCACTCTTTCGTGACAGTGGAAATGGCTTCAAAGCAAATCGTTGCTGATCTCAACAAAGGTGAGAAACTGGATGGCAAGAATTATGATATTTGGCACAGGAAGATCCAGTATTTGCTTGAAGAATAGGATGTGCTCGAGACCCTAACCCACAGCCTGACCTACCCTCAAGAGGCTGAGGGAATTTTTTCAGCTCAGCACCGAAGGAATGAGGAGGCTTTATTTAGCTTGGGCCAAGAAAGACCAATGTGCCAGATTCACCATGCTCAGTAGCTTGCACAATGATCTGATTGGCGAATTCAAGGGTTATACAACAGCCCAGGATATATGGAATGCCCTTCGTCTTGCATTTACTAGAACTTCAGCCACTAGGTTGCGGGCATTAACCTTAAATTTTGATACTTACAAGATGTCTCCCAAAGACATGATGGTCGAGCATCTTAGGAAAATTTCTGCCATGATTCGTGACCTAAAATATGCTGGCAATAATCTTAGTGATGAGCAGCAGATCCTAGCGGTTTTGAGATCCCTTCCTGATTCTTGGGAGCATATGATGCTCACAATGATACACAACGAAAGTATTAAGACTTTCACTGTGTACGTGCATCGATCTGCGTGCCGCACGCTGACTGGGACGAGATCTTTAGGAGGTGCACGTGGGTGCGCACCTCCTTTGGGAAATGGGGAATGGGGAGTTGCCACTATTTGATGGGGTGTAGGCAGACACCTAGGTGCCTAGTGTTTCTCTATTTGATGGTCAACGACTTGAGATTCTGAATAAGTTCTCGGTGACGGGTCCCATGGGTCATCCTGGTTAATTTTGGTTGAGTCAATTTGATTACCTCACCTAATCCTAATCCGATATGCACTCTTTATTTTAAGTCTATGTGAGGACCACTTAACGTGTTGTAGGTCCGCTTTTATTTAATTTTATCTTCTTTATTTAAGTGATCTTAGTCTAATTGGGTAGGCCCCGTTGGAAGGCTTGCGGACTCCCAGGTGGACTAAGGTGTAGCCCACATATCCTTCATTTGGGCTTGGTCTATGCCTAAAAAGCCCTTTAGGGTTTTGGTTTAGTTTGATTAATTTTATTAGGTTAAGGTTTAAAAGGGATTTGGATTTAAGATTTATGCTCTTAGGTGGGCCTGGATGCTTCATGGGCCCCTTAGGTGGGCCTTACAATGGTTTTCTATCAATTTAGTATCTTTGTTTTAGTTTTGATCCAAATGGGCTAGGGATGGGCTTCGGGCCCATTTCCTAGGCTTAGGCTTGAAAGCCTAAGGCTTTTGCAGGTGAGGGATGTGGATCCCTTCCTTCTCTTAATTTGTTGAGTGGGCTCTCTTTAAATGAAGAGATGGGGCTTGATAGGCCCACACCCAATGTCTTCGCCAAACCAGCTATCTTATCCAACACGTATTTAAGTGGGCCTTGATTGGGCCTCAAAGGGTACAACCCTTAATTAAGTTAATTATTGCTTAATTAATCAAAGTGGGTTGGTTGGAATGGGTGGGCCCCGTTGGAAGGCCCACAGATACTCAATTTGGACCCACTGGGCCCAAGGCCCATCTTGGGTTATGGGATGACCCAAAACCATACTGGATCTATTTGGTTTAATAAAAGAAGGATTAAAATGATTAAAGGAACCAAAAATGGCATTTCTGGGTTTCATTCAGGTTGACCAAAAACATAGTTTGGTCAACCTGATTTTTATGTATGACCGAAATTTAATTTCGGTCATACTAAAAATGAGCATAGCCGAAATTAAGCTTCAGCTATGAAAATACCAAAATTTAATATGCTTGACCAATCTAAGTTTTCGGTCAAGCATGAAAATACTAAAATTTACAATTTTCAGTTAGGGTTTGGGTTCCCTAGTCTCTTGGGGTAACCAGGATTTCTATGGGCCCCTGGGTAGGCCCATAGTGGTCTGAGATTTGGGTGCTTGCCCTAATTCAAATACTTTAAATCACTTTTAAGCAAATGAGGGAGGGGGGGGGGGGGGGTGTGGGCGGGGGGTGTTAAGGCTTCGGGCCTTGCTCCCCCACCTTGAGTTGAAGCTCAAGTGATAAAACAGGGACCTTAAGTGTCCCTATTCTTGTGCTAAAGACATCCCCCCTCCCTCCATGGGAAGAGGAAAGGGAATGGCCCGATTGGCCTATGTCCAAGTCTTGTCGGTCAAACCATTTGCATGCCCAAACAAATAATAAAAAATAAACAAAGACAAACTAATAGAGACTTAGGGCCTGTAAATCAGTGAGCTAATGGGTATACCCTTCATACTAATATACATGTTGATGAAGTGAAGATAAGAGGGAAAAAACCTAAGCATGCATTCTAAGTGTGTCATGCATGTGCATGATGTTTTGTGCACATATTATGTAAAAAAAAAAGATAACCAAAACAAAGAATAAAGGAAGTGGTGTGTAGTAGGCGTCTAGTGTTTATGCAAGATCTCAAAACCATGCAACCATTCACATAAAATTAAGAGATGATAAGATAGCATAAGGTCCCCTAAGAAAGCAAGTAAAGAGAAGGGTTAAGGGGGTTTAAAGGATACATGGGACATAAAGAGGTAGTAGGGAGAACACTCTTTCCCTTTATAAAAGAAAACAAAATAAAGGGAAACATGGGAGGAAATATTCCTTAAAGTGAGGCCCTAAATGATACTGGTAAGATCTCTCATCCTCCCCTTTTGGGGCCTAGACATCTCCCCTTACCATGGGAGTCCATTCTCATGAAGAAAAGGAAGGAGAGATGAAGAAAAGATGAAAGAAAACAAGCCAAAGTGAAAGAGAACAGCATGGAAGAAGAATATACTCACATTAACTTCAAACTCATATATGTTGTACAAATGGGGTTTAGGAAGCTTACCTTGGGGAGGAGAAGCCTCTTTGATGTGCTTTGGAGGTCCCTTGAGGTGAAGACAGTTGTTGGAACACTCCCTTTCAGCTTCCAAGTGTCTCCTTGGCTTCTCTCTTGGTTAGGATAGAAGGCAAGGTGGGGGAGAGGATTTGGGGGACTTTAGTATGGATTAGAGGTCTTAGGGAGTGAGGGAGAGGGGTAGGAGAAGAGTACATATGCGGGAGAGATGTTAGAGAGTGTAAAAACTAGCCAACCCCTTGAAATGAGCTGCTGTTTGCCTTACATAGGCAAAAACAATGTGACCGAAAACTCAGTTCGGTTACATTGGTTTTATGTATAGCCGAAATATAATTTCAGCTATATATACACAACTTATTTGTGGCCGAAATACAATTTCAGTTACATTAACATCCAATCAGCAATGATTCGTGTCAGGGATTTGTGCAGAGAATCCTCACACAAAAATCTAGGATCTTATCTTAGAACCGAAATTAAATTTCGGTTATACACATTTTATGTATAGCCAAAATTTAATTTAAGCTATTTTGAGATATTTTCAGATTTTTCTCTCTCTCTCCAATTTGCTTAAGATGATGTTTGATTCACTCACTAATGAAAGAATCCAGATTTTTTTATTTTTAATTTAATTAATTAATTAAATGAGATATTTTAGAAGATGATACTATTTTATTTGAGATATTTTGCTTTTGTGTTTTATCTTTTCTCTATTTTGTCCTTTAATTTGCCATTTGGCAAATGTGACTTGTACATTTGCCACGTAGACAGAATTTCTGCATTTATTTACCGTTTTGACGTTAGGATTGTTTTGCTCATATCTTCTTCATCTAGACTCTGATTCTGGCAAACTCAACTATGTTGGAATCATGTTTGGATTTCCTATCCATGGGGACATGGTATGACAGTCAATTCGAGTTTAATCAGAAAGTCAATTTCTGCTCCCTAGGGTTTGACCTGTCTTTTAGGGTTTTCATTTCCGACTTTCAGAGGGGTGCAAAAATGAGGTGCTTACACACTGATCTATCACGTCATCTAGAGCTGGAAGCAGATAGGCAAGCTACAACAGCTGAGCTGTGAGACCATAGATTCTTGACCTTTTGCTTAAGTGCTAATCAAGAGATAATTAGCAAGTCCTAACAAATAGTATTTTAAATTGTGAAGGTGAATTGGGAGGAGCCCAAACTTGAAGCCAGCCAAGTGTCTAAGTCCAAATTTATCAGAAATGTGTAAGGGTAAGCCTTTCTTCATTTGAGTAATTTCTAAGTTATTAAATGAATTATTTCATATGAGATGAAGAATGGCTAAGTGGTAAATTGTTGTATGCAATAGGAGGAGAGTGGTAAATTGTTGTGTGCAAGATGGTGATTTTGGGTGTCTTGAGGGGAGAAGGGCATACTTGGAAGTAAATTGCCAAAAATCCATTTGGAGGAATTTTACTAAGTGTGAAGAGGGGATTTTGGGGGAGGGGGTTCATTCGTATGAGACCCTACACACTCTTCTTTCCTTCTTCTTCCTCTCTTCCTTCTCCTTCTACTCTTCCATCTCTTTCTCTTGGTTGAGTTAACCTAAGGGAGGAGAGATTCTTGCAAGAAAAGAATAAGAAAAACTCAAAGAGTTGGTGATTTTCGTTTGGGGAAGAAGCTTGGAGACTTGAGGAGAAGCAACCAAAGAGGCAAGGAGGTTCTGTTTGTGGCTTGATTTGGGAGCTAGAGGACGTGCATTCTTGATTAGAACAAGTAAGCAACACCCTCCCCAACCCAAGATTTCGTTTTCTTGTTTTTGGATAAAATGTGAACATTTGGGGGTTTTTATATGTATTTGATTATCCTTGCAAGTAGAGGGATTTGTTGGGGTTTTGATAAGTAATAGGTAGCCACACATGCTAGAGACAATTTAGAGATAAAAAACCATAGAAAAGAGTGAGATTTGAAAAACCCTAGAAATTGGCGAAATTCGGATTTTTTGCGACCTGAGAAATTTCCAGGGCGCCCGACAGAGCACTCGAGCGCGCTGGCGAGCGCCCGTTCAAAAATTTTGTTAATATGAGGCCGCTTGTTGGTGCTCGAGCGCCTTATCAAGGGCCCCGCCTGTGTTTTTTTAAAACCTAGAACCTGAGAGTTGAAATTTGATCTAAGCCAGGCGCTCGAATCAGCGCTAGAGCGAGCACTCAAGCGCCCATGCCCAGATTTGAGTATATTTGGATTTTAGCACAAACCCAACTACGGATTGTTTTAATTTGAATCCAACCAATGTACAAATATGATTTAGGTGTCTAGGAAGTGTACACACTGGAATCAACTCAAAATTCCAAATAACCAAGATTTTGAGTATGTTCTACTGAAATAGGTTTCCTGGGAAGTTTCTGTCCCAGATTGCTATAGAAGTAGGGTAATTTAATTCTACCAATTAGAACACCTTCCAAATGATCCTTGGAAGTAGAAAACCAAAGCCAAATTAAAGTTGTACATGTTTCCAAAGAGTTGGGGCCTAGGTTGCCCAAGTAAGGTATGAAATGCAAGCTTTAATACTAAGAATGTACTTTACTGTTATTGATTACTCTTGTAATCATGTGATTTATTTTAGGGCGTTGGCACACTTGTTTAGCATGATATATTGTGAAGGGAATTGGCCCGAATTGATTTGGATTGATATGGAGGGCAGTGGCCTGGGTTCCATGAGATATTGAAAAGGGCTTGGCCCAAGATTAACTCGGGTAAGGCCATGGGCTACCCTTGAGATTTTACATGTATGATGACATGGTTTGACACACGGAATCGATTGAATGAACACTTACATAATGAACAATCTTAAGTTATGGATCCATAAATTTAAGTAGGTGTATTTGTATATTATGCCATGACCAAGTACTATGGTTCTCGTGATTCTGTATATTGTTATATCATCCCGGCACCAAGCAACATCGGTGGCTGATGCCCATTGCTATGGGGAATCGGCATGGATGCTCATACATCAAGGGTAATCGGCGTATCAATGCCTAACGTCAAGGGTAATCAGCGTTGGATGCCTAGCCACCATAAGGAATCGGTGAAGCTAGATGGGGTCATGTGCAGTATGTATTCAACACCCTAAATAACCAAGTGATAAGAATAAATGTATGATTGCTTATTAATGGTTGACTAGTACACCTAAGCACAGATTTGCACTAATTGTATTACACTGAATTGTCGATGATTTCCTATTATTTCAACTACTCGCATGTGATATCTCGATCCCACATTGGAAACGGATGAATACCCGGTATGGTATAAGAGTCAGGGAGAACACTTAACCAAGCGAGGTGCCTATCGAGGACAAAACCGTGCGGGCTTAGGCCCAAAGCGGACAATACCTCGCTGGGTTAGGTCGTTACAAATGGTATCAGAGCTAGATCCGGGTCCAGTAGTCCGTGGTTAGTGTGGGTCCTGGCGTTGCCCAGGAAAGGTGGTTGGACCAATGAGGGTGGGCCCATGAGGGGTTGATAGGCTTCTAGGTGGCCATTGCATAGGGACGTGCAGCCCTAAGGGGGGGATATTGTGATATCCCGATCCTACATTGGAAACGGATGAATACCCGATATGGTATAAGAGTCAGGGAGAACACTTAATCAAGTGAGGCACCTTTTGAGGACAAAACCATGCGGGCTTAGGCCCAAAGCGGACAATACCTCGCTGGGTTGGATTGTTACAAATTATTGTAGAACCCTCGATTTTCCTAAAATAAATAAGTAAATAAGATAATTAGTGAATAAACTAGAGAGATTTAGAAGTGAAGATAAAAATTAGAAAAAGGGAAAAATATGAATCAAGTATAGGAATCAAATTTATGTTATAAAGGAGAACTTGAAAAACTAATAATTAAGCTTTAAAATTCCAAAACTATGAAGAGAAATAATGGGAATAATAATAATATAATAAAACAAATTAAATAAGCCTGAACATTGAGAAGTTAAGATTTAATTTAGGTATTAGTCCAAGTGCAATTTTAAGGTTAAGAAGGATATGAGGAATGAAGATGAGGATTTTGGGAAAGATCCAAAGTTTAGATATGGAATTATAAGAAAAGGGTATTTTAGTCATTTTCCAATTAGCCAAATTAATATATTGAGTAATTAAATAATTATTATACTTGAAATATTTAATTAGACTTAATTTGGGTTAGGTTTAAATTTAAATAGCAAATTATGGCCTAAAAGTAGGAAAAATGGTACATTGGTGATTATGGTTGATGAGGAGCCTTAAATTTGAGGATAAGAAGTGCTTTGGGGTGTTTTAATAATATTTTAAAATAAGAAATTAAATTAGCACGAAAATAAATTAAAATAAGTCCTTTTGTATGAGATTCTTAAAAGAGGAATTAGAAGGAGGGGTAAGATAGGAAGGTTTCCTATTAAGATTGGGAATCTTATTTAGAAGGTCTCCTAAACCTATTAGGACTTCTAATTAAGTGAGCTTATAAAAGGGAAGGTCTAGGGAAGGGTAGGGTTTTTAGCAAATCAAAAATAAGGAGAAAGAAGAGGGGAATTTGTGATTGGGCTTGGAAGAAAATAGGGGAAAGAAGAGAGAAAAGAAAATAGGGGTTTTAGGAAGGAGGAATGCTGCAGATGGGCGACTAGCCAAGTTCGAACGAAGCTCTAGAGAACTCCAACCGTTGGAATGAGCTGAAATTTTGAGGTTATTATTTTCACTCGAGGAACTTCAATCTGAATGGTGGAGATTGGATTTGGAGGAGTTTAAGTTGGTGCGATCAAGCTCAGAAAATGGTTGGGTGAGCAGATTTCTTGACAGATTTAGTTTATATATGAGGCAAGTAGCAAACCCTTGAAACTGGAGAAAATTGCATGTTTTTCTTGTTATTATGATGTTTGATCGTATTGTTATTTGAGATGGATTTCATTGGAAAGGTTTGATGAATTATAAAGATTTGATTTGGTTTTTTAACTTTCCTTAGAATCAAGAAAAGGGTTGATCATGGTGATTAAAATTTAGAAAGAATACTCCAAATAAGTGGGAAGATGATGGGACTAGTTTGGGGTTGTCTCAGAACTAGTTTAGGATGAAAATCATATTTTTAGATTCAAATTAGATTAATATTAGACTTAGGAAGTTCAGAAAATTACAGCAAATCAGAAAAACAAAGTTTTAGTTTGAACGCTAGAGGTACCGCTCGAGCACAACCACGGCGTTATGCCTGTAAAACTTGAACAAAACCTAGTTTCCCACTGCCAGAACAGTTGCTCGAGCGACCAATGTCAGAAATTTCAGATTTTGGGATTTGTGCCCAGATTTAATTTTTAATGATTTTTTTGTAAATTCTAAAGTTGTAACACCTGTAACTAGGTTAATTTGAGATGTAGGAAGTGGTGGAATTTAATTTGGATTAATGGATAGTAATTTGGAACGATAAATGTAAAGATGAATTTTATGGAGATGTTTTGAGGAAAAAGAGGACTTAACCTATTGGGACCTGATTTTGGGTAGCTTTACCTATTCCTAAACTTCACCACAGACCTAAATTTACCTCTAGAAGGGTTAAATAGTAAAGTTAATAAATTTTGACACCTTAGGTTCTTTAAATGGGAAACTATGGGTATTCTTTAGCAAATATCTAGAATAAAAACCAACTAGGGGGATGAATTTTTGTGAATCATACAATACTGATTTGGCAAATTATCTAACACTTTCACATGGGTAAATTAAGAGTGTTCATATTATTAAATTATTGTTTAGGAAACTAATGAGTGATTTGGGTATGTTTAACTATAATATTGTGTTTTTAAGGCTTGGATTGTGTTTTCTATTTATTTCCAAATTTGATCCATTTCTTGCATTCGATGCTATATTTTTGGACATTTGCATATGGTTTCATTAATGAATTGACAGAATTATTGAAGACTTCCGTGTACCTTGGGGATGCCCCATGTATCTTGGGATGATATTGTTATTCTTTTATCCTCGGTTCGTGTACTCGGCGGGATACTTCCTCAATCCGTGTACTCGGTGGGAAGCTGGTTACTTGTGTTTATATCTTCGGTCCGTGTACTTGAAAGGATACTTCTTTGAACCGTGTACTCGGTGGGAATCTGATTACTTGTGTTTATATCCTCAGTCCGTGTACTTGGCGGGATACTTCCTCGAGCCATGTACTTGGTAGGAAGCTAGTTACTTGTGTTTATATCCTCAGTCTGTGTACTTGACAGGATACTTCCTTGATCCGTGTACTCGGTGGGAATCTGATTACTTGTGTTTATATCCTCAGTCCGTGTACTTGACGGGATACTTCCTCGATCCGTGTACTCGGTGGGAAGCTGGTTACTTGTGTTTATATCCTCGGTCCGTGTACTCGGCGGGATGCTTCCTTGATCCGTGTACTCGGTGGGAAGCTGGTTACTTGTGTTTATATCCTTGGTTCGTGTATTCGGCAGGATACTTCCTCGATTCATGTACTCGGTGGGAAGTTGGTTACTTGTGTTTATATCCTCGGTCCGTGTACTCGGTGGGATACTTCCTCGATCCGTGTACTCGGTGGGAAGCTGGTTAATTGTGTTTACTTCCTCAATCCATGTACTTGGTGGGAAGCTTGTTGTTTTGTGGCTGGTGCCTTTTATCCCCAGTCCGTGTACTCGGCGGGATACTTCCTGGTGTTTGTGATTATTTTTCATTGTGTGATGTTACAGGGTGGCATGCTGTTTGCCATGATTTCTATATTATCGTTTTTATGGTTGTTGTTTTGGTTTAATCGTACACCTCATGACTTATTTTTATGAAAATTATGTACTGATTTCATGCATGCACCTTGCTACTTGTTGAGATTTATTCTCACTCCGGTTTCTTCCATTTTTCAGGTACTCTTGACGAGGACGACAAAACTTTGGGCTAGTTGTAACGGGGTAGATTTTATAGTTGTAGATTTGTTTATAGAATTGGAAAAATTTTGCAAATGAAATGTATCAATTATTAATAAATTCTACTTCATGTTTCCGCATAAACTCTGATGATGAAATTAATGAAGGTTTAAATTGATTCAGATTTTTATTTGCTTTTGTTACTTACCATAACTCCTCGGGTCTGGGAAAATTGACCCAAAACCGGGGTGTTACACCGCATGTCATGGTTTCTTCGGAATGATATTAGCCTAAACTGTGTTTTATCGAGCATGCATGTGTTGCTTACTGAGACATTCGTCTCATAAGTTGTTTTTATTGTTTTGCTTTCAGAGCCGTCGACGTTCGGTGTGAAGGACCGGATTGGGGACAGAGGAAAGGACAAGGCACCAAGGTATAGAGAGGAGGATTTTTGCCGACCTACTTAGGATTTTACTTTCCTTGTACATGATAGTTGTATATTTCTTTTGGACTTGTAAACCTTCTAACTGAGAGGAGTGACTAGAACCTATCTCTTGTTGTAATCTCCCAAGTAGTTAAATACTTCATTTTGTAAGTCCACCACGGGACTTGTTATACTTTATATATATATAGACACACTTTTGATACGCACAAGTATGAATTGTTCCATCACTTGCACTTGTTAGTGAAAATTGTAAATTATCCGCATTTTTATTGGGTTGAAAGACCAACCCGTGACGACCGGGGACAGGTGGGTGCCTTGGAGAGGCATACCTGGTTCTGGGTCATTACATGAGCCATCTGTTTATTTGGTTGAACCGGCGTAGCATTAAGGTTATAAACCTAAGTGCAAGCGCAGAGGCAATACCCAGAATCAAGAGGTTAAGGATCCAAACTCCTAAAGGGTGGCGGGAAGAAGAAAGCAGCGCCGAGGCAAGTGAGGAAAGAAAGACATCTCAAAGATCAAGTGCTTCAACTGTAAGACCTTTGGCCACTTCGCTCGGAATTGTTGTAAGCAGAAGAAGGTTATAACCTACTCTTTCTCTCATCTATTAGTATGTGCTGAAGCGCTAGTTGCTCATTCACATTCTGTGTGGATTGTGGACTCAGGAGCAAGTAGCCACATAACAAGAGATCGAGGAGGATTCGTAGACTACAGGCGATTACCATTTGGAAGTTAGAAGGTCTACATGGGGAACAGTTCGAGTGTGGATGTGCTTGGTGTTGGCACGTATCTACTCAAGACTGGAGAAAATCAGTCACTAATGCTCCATGATGTTCTCTATGCTCCTGAGATTCGCTGTAGTTTGGTCTCAGTAGTTGAATTAGCTAGGCTTGATTTTGATGTTTCTTTTAGTAGGGATTCCTTTATTATTAGTTCTAGTGGTGTTACTGTTGCTATAGGGTTTGTAAACGATGGATTATATTGTTTGAATACAGTTTCAGATTTTAATATTTCTCTTTATTTGGCTAATTATGATGATGATGTGACATCTTAGTCTTTATTGTGGCATGCTACACTAGGCCATATTGGCCAAGACAGATTGAACAGGTTGGCTCGAGCAAGTCTTTTGGGATCACTCGCCAAAGTTGATCTTCCTCTTTGGGAGGATTGTCTGGCAGGGAAGTTGAGTATAAAACCCTTTGGCAAAGCAAAAAGAGCAACAGAACCCTTAGAACTGATCCATTCTGACGTGTGTGGACCAATCAATGTCAAATCCCGGTGAGGGGAGTCCTACTTCATCACATTCATAGATGATTACACGTGATATGGATATGTTTTCTTGATCTAGCATAAGTCAAAAGCATTAGATTGCTTCAGGCGTTTCCTGGTTAAAGTCGAAAATCAATTAGAAAGGCACGTTAAGTGCTTAAGGACTGACAGACGTCGCGAGTATTTGTCTGAGCTTTCCCAGGAGCTCTGTGGAGAAAAAGGAATCCTAAGGCAGTTAACGATGCCAGGAACTCCACAAAAAAATGGTGTTGCAGAAAGGAGGAACAGAACTTTGCTAGATATGGTGAGGTCAATGATGATGTAGGTAAACCTTCCCATAAGCTTTTGGGGAGATGAATTAATGATTGCAGCCTATATCCTTAATCGAGTTCCTACAAAATCAGTTCCCTTTACTCCTTATGAATTGTGGACGAGAAGGAAACCCGGTCTTGATCATTTGAGACCGTGGGGATTAGTAGCATATATTTATGTACTTTCCCATCAGGTTGGGAAATTAGACCGAAGGGCCATAAAGTGCATCTTTGTGGGGTACTCTGAGCACTCCAAAGGCTACATGTTTGGACGTGAACGGGCTGATGGTGGCTTGACAAAGATTGAGTCTTGGGATGTGGATTTCATTGAGAATGATTTCCCAAGTAGTAAGAAATCCGACAACAACATTGACCTCTACGAAACGAAAGAGCCCGGCCTAAATCCAGCGGAGATTTTAGAAGAACCTACTGAGACACCTATGGTAACTTCTCCAACTAGGGATAGAAGTAACCAAAGTGTTGAAGACAATGGAAGGGATCGTTTGCCCAATGGGAGCCTTCGGTTGAAAACAAAGTCGGATACACCAAGCTTAAGGAAAAGTAAGAGTATGAAGATTCCTCGTCGTCGATTTGACATAGAGGGCAAATCCTTCATGATCGCTTCTTTGGAGGATGATGAGCCCGGTTCGTACCACGAGGCTTTGTCATCTCCAACATCCCATGAATGGATTAGCGCCATGAAAGAAGAGATTGCTTCCATGGAGAAGAACCGAGTTTGGGAACTTGCGGATCTTCCGCAAGGACGTAAGCTTGTTGGGAACAAATGCGTTCTCAAGGTGAAACGCAAGGCTGATGGGAGCATTGAGAAGTATAAGGCCCGTTTAGTGGCGAAAGGCTATAATCAAAGAATGGGTATCGATTTGACTGATTTTGGCAATAGAAGCATGCTTGGATTTAGAGCTTTCTAGATAGACGTGAAAACGGCATTTCTCAATGGAGAATTTGATGAAGAGATCTACATGGATCAGCCTGAAAGCTTTGTAGTGGAAGGAAAAGAGCGCAAAGTGTGCAAGCTTAAGCATTCCATTTATGGCCTTAAACAATCATCTAGGCAGTGGTATTTATGATTTCATAGAGCTATCGTTGAGTATGGGTTCATAATGATTGAAGAAGACCATTGTGTGTACGTTAGACACAGGGGTAAAAGTTTTTTGATCCTGTCATTATATGTTGATGACATCCTACTAGCTGGAAATGACATGAGGTTGATTGTCACCACTAAATAGTGGTTGTCCTCGAATTTTGAGATGAAGGACATAGGTGAAGCAAATTACATTCTGGGAATTAAGATCCATAGGGATCGCGCCAAAAAATTTCTTAGTTTGTCTCAGGAAACTTATATAAAGAAAATTCTTGAGCGCTTTAATGTGCAGAATGCCAAATCCATTGACACACCTGTTGAAAAAGGGCTTGTGCTACATTCAGGTGTTTGTCCACAAAATGAAGCAGAAATGACGCAGATGGCTCGTGTACCTTGTTCTAGTGCAATGGGTTGCTTAATGTACACAATGATGTGCACTAGACTAGATATCACTTACGCTATTGGATTGGTTAGTAAATTTCAAAGCAATCCTGCTATCAAGCATTGGAAGGCCATTAAGAGGATATTCCGGTACCTAAGAGCTACAGTTGATTATATGCTATGCTACAGAGGAGCGAACTTGAAACTAGCTAGATATAGTGACACTGACTGGGCTAGTAGCACAAATGATCGTAAGTCAATGTCTGGATATGTTTTCTTGCTAGGTGGCGGGGCCATCTCATGGTGTAGCAAGAAACAATCATGTGTCGCGTTGTCAACCATGGAATCGGAATATATTGCATTCAGTGCTGCCGTCCATGAAGCCATATGGTTGAAGCATTTTTTGAGAGATCTTGCAGTGATAGCCAATCCAGAAAGACCGATTACTATCTATTGTGATAGTATGTTAGCATTGGCTTATGCAAAAATCCCAAGTATCATGGAAGGACAAAGCACATTGACATTAGATATCACTATATTAGAGAAAGAGTAGTGCAAGGAGACGTGATACTGACTCATATCCCTACAGATCACATGATTGCTGATCCATTGACTAAGCCAATTCCTAGAGAAGCTTTCAAGTCACATTTTAGAGAGATGTGATTGACTCGGTTGTGATTTGTCAGTTTCCTTAAGTGTACTTGAGACATGTTAATTATTTTGTAAGAATACAATTTCTTGTTAATCTACTAGTGTTGTTTTGATGAACAATATGCATATACACATTTATTGGATATGTCACCAGGCTAATGGATCGGCCACTCACACTGTGATTACTCCTGGCGCATAGTTTGCGAGCGGGATGAGACTTATGGAGGACTTATGCCTATTAGGGAGGCATTCATAGGACTCTAAAGCACATATCTTGGAATATTGTCCATATGTCGCCTTGGATTAGTTCCAAGATGAGATTCTTAAGAAGAATAGAGCATTTTCTGTTTGAGTGGGAGACTCATAGAACTTGCATAGCCTGATAGCCGAGTGTGAGCACTTTTGCCTTGGCATAGTATGGATGCGACTTGGGCGAAGCACTTAGGTTAGTTGCATATGTTGTGACTAGACTAAGGCTCGTATCGAGTTAAGAAGTTGACATACTCACTTAGGTGAGCTTCACTATAGCATGTATTCATGCTGCATGTGCTGTAGCACCCCGAACTTGGGTCAATGCAAAACCGGCATCCGAACCTGAATCCAAGTGCTACTGGGCCAATATATATAATCAACAATTTAAACCAGACTAAAATTAATTAATTCAATTGTGATTATCAGAGTGCGGAAGAATAATGTGCAGAAGTGTAATGCCTATCATCACAATAAATATAAAAAATATTAAATGACCATCAAGTTAATTGATCAAGTATGGTGTAATCAAAAAGGGTTCTAAAAACTCTTACTCTCTCTCTCTAAATACATCATGTCCAATAAATAAAATAAACTGTCAAATATCAAAATTTCATCTCTCATCAACCTCAGCTCAATCTGGATAATAATAATCCTCTTGCAAGAAATCAATGAAATCACCCTGAGTATTACCACAAAGATCCCCTCCTCGCGTATCAGCTGAAAACCAAAACAAAGCAAAAAAGTGAGATACGAATATCTAAATAGGTAACACGATGCATGCTAAACAGTTTATATTTAATAAAATAATCATTTCATGCTCGAATAAGACTAACACGGATAAGCAGGTCTCGTATAATCGATCATTGCAGTCGAGAAACACAAATCAGCATTTAATCATGGAATACGTCATGAACTCCCTCCAGCTGTGTAGGCAATGCCAATCTGTATGCCACTGTATTCACAAGCTCAAAGGGACCTATGTATCTCGAAGCCAACTTACCTTTCTTGCCAAACCTCTTAATCCCTCAGGATGGAGATACCTTCAAAAATACTTGATCGCCAATCTCAAATTGCAGATCTCTCCTCCTGGTATCAGCATAACTCTTCTGATGACTCTGGGCCATACGCAATCTCTGCTGGATCAGATTTACCTTTTCCACATTGTCATATACAATCTGTGGCCCAATAAGCTACTTCTCCCCAACTTCCACCCAGCACATTGGGGATCTCCAAACTCTGCCATATAGTGCCTCAAAAGGTGCCATCTGTATACTCGCCTGATAGCTGTTATTATAAGCAAACTCTACCAATGGCAAATGCTGACTCCAACTGCCTCCCCAATCTATGACACAACACCTCAGCATATCCTCCAATGTCTGTATGGTACACTCAGACTGACCATCTGTCTGAGGATGATAACTAGTGCTAAAGTTAAGCTTCGTACCCATAGCTTCCTGAAATACTGTCAAAAAGTAAACGAGCATCTCGATCTAATACTATGGAAACCGGCATTCAATGAAGTCTCACAATCTCCCTAACATACAACTCAGCAAGAGACTTCAACTGCTGTGTGGTGCTGATTGGTAAGAAATGCGCCGACTTCGTCAATCTGTCCACAATAACCCATATGGCATCCTCCTTTTTCGCTGTCTTAGGCAATCCAGAAACAAAGTCCATAGTCACATGTTCCCACTTCCACTCTGAAATGGGAAGTGATTGAAGTAGCCTTGGTGGCTTATGGTGCTCAGCCTTCACTTGCTGATATGTCAAACACTTAGCCAAAAATTCTGCAATCTCTCTCTTCATCCCTGACCACGAATAGATCTCCTTAAGATTTTTGTACATTTTCGTACTCTCTGGGTGCATTGCATATTAAGACCTATGTCCTTCTATCAAAATCTTCTCCTTAATTTCCTTATCATCTGCAACACAAATGCGGCCTCGAAGCCTCAATAACACATCTCTCTCTAAAAAAATAAGCGGCAACCTTAGATCCTCTGCTCATCAACTTTCTAGTCTGAATCAGCTGTGGATCAATCAACCGTCTCTCCCGAATCCTCTGAATCAAATCCGGCTCTAACTGTATACGGGCAACTCTAATCACCCCATTCTGTGACAAGCTAAACTCTTCCTACCAATCCCTGACTGAATCCACCAATCTGCATTGACTCGTTATTGTGAGACATGGAAATGTCACTTAGATAACTTCCAATATCATCACGCGGGGATTGATAAAAATAGAGAGTCGCCACCATTCATGTTAGGGTGTGAATGGACACCCAAAGGGATCATAAATACCAAATAGAGCCAAAGTAGCTCTAATTCAACGGTAAATCCAGAGATCAGGTAAGGGGAATAGGTTATGAGTAGGGAAAGGTGTTAGGCACCCCTGCTCATCCGTACAAGATGGTTGCCATATGCTTGTTCATGCTAAAAGATTGTTTGCTAGCTAAAATTAACAAAGGAGTGTGTGCGCACCTAAAATCTAGATCGCACACGGGGCACACATTGTGTTCGTGCGTGCCTCGGGACTTTCGGAGTCGCCACTGCCTGAGAGGTGCAGGCAGACACAGTGATTGCCCTATCCGGGTCTAAGTCTGGTCTGCGGCTTATTAGAGATCTAGCTAAGTCCTCGGTTACGTCCGGGGAAGCCCTAAGACACCCTAGCCCGCCCCATCGGTTCGACGAGTCCCTTAGGTCTCCCTGGTTTTTGAGTCAATCTCACCCTTCCTAGACCAGCATACTGTTTATTGGGTCTGGCGGGGCCCTCTAAAGGTGTGGGTCCCTTTTATTTTGATTTTATCTTTTTATTTAGTGGAGTGGGTCGGACCCGGGTCCCGTGGGTTGCCGAGGTTGGGCTTGGGGCCCAGTTGGGTTATTGTGTAACCCATTTGGTTATTTTATTTACTTACAATTTATTTGGGCTTAATGGGCTTGGAATGGGCCCATTAGCCTAAGTCAATTGGCCTTGGGCCCGTTTTGTTGAAAACGGGCCGGTCTAAGGTGGGCCCCACAAGTGGGCCCAAGGTGCCTTGGTGGGCCTATTTAGGTCCACAGTCCGCAAATGGGCTTAAAACAGCCCAAAATGCCTAAAAGATTGGTTCAAGCCGGTTCAAGTCGGGTCAAGTCCCAACCGGGCCAAAAATTAGGTTTTTTTATGTTATATTTACATTGGCCCGTGTTTGCTATACGGACAGCCCTTGCCCGTGAATGAAATCCGGTTTGGTTCGCCTGTGAAACAAATACGGGCCTTCCCGAACCGCTCTGAGTTTACGAGCGCAGCTAATTTTGCACTTTTGCTGCCGATTCTGCTTGGGGTCAGTTCCGTGGCCTCTTTGGAACTTTCTGCAGCATCTAAGATGGTTCCAACTCCTTCAATATGCTGCATCTTCTTCTTTTGGTCCAAATGACCATCTTTTACTTCTTTTTGTTCTTTGAGCAAGCAAGATCCTTTCTTGGTTGTTCACCATCGATTTTTAGGAATGGGAAAGGGGTAATTTACATGGGACATCAGATGTTCAAAAATGACTTCAATCTTCTTCCCATAATGGTGATCAAATGAGGTCAAATTTCCCTTTTTGAGACATTTTTGATAACCCTTTGTTATCACCTCCTTTTTTGCATAGGAATAACTACTTTTGGATGCAATTCCTCATTATATGCAACACTCAAAACAACGTTAGAAATAACATAAAAACGAAAAGGGGTAGTGAGGAAGAGAAAAATAAAATCAAAATTCACTTAATTTAAAGGAAGAACATACTTACAATGTAATTGGTTGTTTGGTTGGTGTTATGGTTCTCCAACAATTTGAGCAGCGCTTCCGCGTCCTCCAAATTTTCTAGGTTGATTTTTGAGAGGGGTTTGGTAGGAGGTTGGGTTTAAAAAGAGGCATTTTGGGGTTTTAGACATGGTTTTGGGATGACAAGGGCATTTTGGGAATTAAATGGGTTTGGGTGTGAGGGTGGTGGCAATTGGGCAGAGTTTGGCTGTGGTAACAGCAAGGGAGAGAGGGGGTGGAGGCCTTAAGATCAGGCTTGTTGAAATGAGGGGGGGGGGCCTCTCTATTTATAGGCAAAAACGGTCGTGCCCGTATTTGAAATACGGGCATGCCTTGCCCGTACTTCAAATACGGGCATGCCTTGCCCGTACCTCAAATACGAGCGATAAAACGCACATTTGCAAATCTCGCAGAATCGGCCGTACAGGACGCGTGTCCCGCCATACAGTGACGAGTGTCCTCTTCCAGAAGCTTGCCCGTATTTGAAATACGGGCATGCCCTGCCCGTATTTCAAATACGGACGAGCACGTTTTTAAAATGTTTGGATTTCAAACCTTTATTCAATTCGGTTTTTTGCAAAATTTCGTTTGATTTTTCCGATTATTTTATTAAAAAGCGAGATTCCCTTTATTAAAATATTAATAAACACATTTATTTTATTTATTCTATTGGTTTATTCCATTTTTCTGCCTTTTTGCCACATGGGCAGTTTTTCTGAAACTTCAACTGCTCATAACTTCTTCGTCCGGTGTCCGATTTCAGCAAACTTAGTGTTGTTGGAACCGGCTTGGAACCACCTATCCATTGGGATCAAGTTTGGCAGCTGAATTGGAGTCGAGCGAAAAGTCAACTTTTTGCTCCCCCAAAAGTTTGACCAACTCATAGCTTTCTCATCCAGACTCCGATTCCAGCAAACTCAATTGCGTTAGAACCGTGTCGAAATGCTTTTTTCAATGAGATGAAGTTTGATGGTCAAATTCACTTGAATCAAAAAGTCAATTTTTTGACCCCCTTAGGGTTTGACTTTTCATTTTTCTTCATTTTAGGGGTGCAAAAATCAGGTGCTAACAGCTGCCCCTCTTTGCTGGAGTCACCTTGGGGGATGAACGGCAAAGAAGAAAAAGAACCTTATTTTTTCACCTTGCATTCCTGTCGACATGGTAGACGAGCTCAATCATTGAATTTGTTTTTAGTGAAAGGGAAGTGTCAGATGTCTGGTATCACTTCCTGGTTTTGGAATCCCTATACCCTCTTTTGGGTTTGAATAGGGCAGTTTCTTTTGAAAAGTGAGATAAGATTGATTTTGAGCTCATCAGCCTGTTTCGGCGTTGATGCAAGGCACTTAACAATGTTCTTTTCTTCTTGTTTGTTCCATTAAAGCTTTTAGTGACTTCAGTTTTGACTTTATTGTTTAAACTTGGTTTTTTTTTGTGTGACTGTTAGGGTAAGGTTGGGGACTGGGAGTGAAGGTGGGAGAACGGGAGGAGGCTTTTGCGTTGCTGCCCATCATCTCGGAGACCACACATCTACTCTAGCCTATGCTATTTACAAAAGTGGGAATCAAAATTTACAAAAGGGGGCGAATTGGCCAATTATTGCTTTTTCCTTGTTGCTTCTCATTGCCAGTTCTTTCCTTGTCAAGGCATTAGAGCTTCTTTTCCCATTCAAGAGTTACTCCACTAGGGATCTGGTGAGAATATGACTTGTCAAGATGACTCCCTCGGGATTATTGTGGTGCTTCTCTTTGCTCTTGAAGTTCTGTTGGAGGGTCTAAGAATCTTGACGGTCTTTTTTCTTCCGAACTCTGCTGGGGATGAAAGGGAAAAGGCCTTTGCTAGGGAATGAAGGATCAAAGTATCCTCCTCATGTTCACTTTGCATCTTATTTCTTTTTTCTTTGAACCTGTACAAATAATAAAACATCAGTGTTTGCTCCACTTGGGATATGTAGGGTTTGTTTATTTTAAGCCTTTTACTCATCACAGAAAATGGCTACCGATCAAGGTAATAAACTTTACTTCAAAGGTTAGCAGCACAGCTGGGGAAATTTCGAAAGTAGTTAAGCAGAATAATTACAGAAAAACACAGATGTGGCAGTGTGTGCTTGCGCCTGCAATTATTGCAAAAGTCAATCCTTAAGTTAGACACAGATTAGCTTGCTTGGTATTTTTAGCCTTGTCATCATAGGCCTTGAGGCGTTGACTTAATCACTGTCTGCCAGTCTGGGCCCTTCAGATCACATGGCTATCCCCATTCAGTGCACTGTGTCCAACCTGCTTTTGTTTTCACTGCATTCCCCTTTCTAATCAAGGTATGACCAGGTTTTTTTTTTTTTTTTGTTACCACGACTGACCCTTTTTGCACATAGCGCCATTTTTGGGTTTTCACTATGTCTGGTCCTTTCAGGGAGAATCCAATTCCGTCATTACCCGAAAACGCAGATTTGACTGTCTTGCTCAAGATCATTCACTTTGGGATCCGAGAGGTCTTCAAGGTATGACGAAATCTAGGCTAGGCCGGGGTTCTAAAAGAAAGGTAAGTGGCTCAAAAGGTTGTAACTTTATGGGTTTGTACAGTGTTCCTTTTATTGTTAGGGCTTACATCCTGGCTTATTTTGATGTGGGGTTTTATTTTGCCTTTTTCTTCGCAATTGCTTTTCTTTTTTTTTTGGGGGGAGGGGGGGCCAGGAATGCCCATTTTGATGTGAAGGAACACCTGCACTAGGTTTGAAAAGAAATTTCCAGGCTCAAAAGGGTCTAACTAGGGGAGAACTTTTTGGGTATTTTGGAGGATTTACAGTCTTAGGGGAGAGTCAAGGATGGCCTTTCTTCATTTCCCAATTGGAATGATCTCAAGGGTAATACAGTTTGACTGCATCTGAATTTATTGGCTCAGGAAAAATAGTTCCGTCCATCTCTTGTAGGATTAGTGCTCCTCTGGACAGAACTTTGTGTACTATGAATGGTCCTTCATAGTTTGGCTTGAAATTCCCTCTATTGTCTTGTTGGTGGGGGAATATCTTCTTCATAACAATGTTTCCCACCTTGAAGTGTCGTGGTATTATTTTTTTGTTATAAGTCCGAGCTGCTCTCTGCTGATAGGGTTGCCTATGGCATAAAGCCTTAATTCTTTTTTCATCGAGCAACTGCAATTGGTCAAACCTTGATTCTTCCCACTCAACATCATCAACCTCTATTTCTTTCAGAATTCTGAGCGAGGGGATCTGTACTTCGACAGGAAGAACGGCCTCCATTCCGTATACAAGGGAAAAAGGAGTTGCTCCAGTTGACGTTCGGATTGAGGTTCGATATGCATGTAGGGCATAGGGCAGCTTTTCATGCCAGTCTCTGTAGGTAACCACCATTTTCTCCAATATTTTCTTGAGATTTTTGTTGGCAGCCTCTACTGCTCCATTCATCTTGGGTCGATATGCTGTGGAATTGAGATGTCTGATCTTCAAATCTTTACACATCTTGTCCATGTCCTTGTTATTCAAATTCTTGGCATTGTTTGTGATAAGCGCTTCAGGTACACCATAGCGACAGACAATATTATTCCTGATGAATTTCAATACATGCGATCCCTTGACATCTGCAAAGGACACGGCCTCTACCCACTTGGTAAAATAGTCTATTGCAACCAAGATGAATCGATGTCCATTTGACGCCTTCGGATGAATCTCCCCAATCATGTCAATTCCCCAGATGGCGAAGGGCCAAGGAGAAGTCATTGAGTGCAGAATGTTGGGCGGTGCATGAATGTTATCAGCATAAATTTGGCATAACCGGCATTTCCTTACATGAATATGGCAGTCACGTTCCACAGTTAACCAGTAATAACCCATTCTCAAGATTTTTCTTGCTAGTATGTGCCCGTTCATATGTACGCCACATTGTCCCCCATGGACTTCATCAATCAGCTGGTGTGCTTCTTCTTCTGTTACACATAGCAGCAGTGAATCATTATAGGACTTCTTGTATAGCTTGCCCCCACTGAGGAAGAATTGTCCTGCTAACTTCTAGATTGTGAGCCTCTCGGCTGCTGTGGCATTTTCTGGCAAAATCCTGTCTTTCAGATACCTCCTTATGTCTGCATACCAAGGTTCCCCTTTTGGTGTGCTCTTCTCGACATGAAAACAGTAGACAGGGGAACGCCGCACTTCTATCTCCAACGGTTGTACCCAAGTATCACCAGTAATGGTTGCCATAGATGCCAGTGTTGCTAGGGCATTTGCAAACTGATTCCTGTCTCGTGGCATATAATCAAATGTCACGCTTTTGAACTGTCCTTCCAATTCCTTAATCAGTTCTTGATATGGCACCAATTTTTCATCCCTAGTCCTCCAATCTCCCATTACTTGGTAAATGATCAAACAATAATCACCATATGCTTTCAACTCTCGTATATTCATTTCGATTGCGGCTTGTAAGCCTAACACACATGCTTCGTACTCTGCCATGTTGTTAGTACAATCGAACAAGAGTTTTGCTGCTATTGGATGATGGATTCCTTCTGGGGAAATGATTACTGCTCCAATCCCTTTCCCATTGATGTTGACAGCCCCATCAAAGAACATTTGCCATCCGGCTTCCTCTTCTGCTGACTCGGCATACATTATTTCATCATCCGGCAATCCGGTGAGAAGGGGCTGATAGTCGGGCACAGGGTGTTCTGCCAGGTGATCTGCGACTGCCTGTCCCTTTATTGCCTTTCTCGTGGTGTAAACAATGTCATACTGAGATAAGATAACCTGCCACTTGGCTATCCTTCATGTGGAGATTGGCTTTTCAAAAATGTATTTCAGGGGATCCGTATCTGAAATTAAAAGGACAGTATGACTGAGCAGATAATGCCGGAGCTTCTGAGCTGCCCATACCAATGCGCCACAGGTCTTCTCAAGCAATGTGTATCTTACTTCATAATTGGTAAATTTCTTGCTCAAATAATAAATTGCTTGCTCCTTCCTTCCTGTATCATCGTGCTGCCATAGGACACATCCGGCTGCTATTTCTGTGACTGATAAGTACATGATTAGAGGTCGTCCTGGTATAGGGGGAACCAAAGTTGGTGGACTCATCAAATAGGCCTTGATTTTGTCAAACGCTTCTTGGCAATCCTCATTCTAGACCACTGGGTTATCCTTCTTTAGCAATTTGAATATTGGTTCACACACGGGAGTCATCTGTGCTATGAACCGACTGATGTACTGCAATCTGCCAAGGAAACCTCTACTTCTTTCTCTGTGGATGGGGGAGGCATCTCCAATATGGCCTTTACTTTAACTGGGTCAACTTCAATTCCTTGTTTTCCAACGGAATCCGAGTAGCTTCCCTAAAGTAACTCCGAACACACATTTATTTGGGTTCAGCCTGAGCTTGCATTCCCTGAGCCTGTCAAACACCTTTCCAAGGTTCACCAAATGACTTTCCTCTTCTTTTGACTTTGCAATCATATCATCCACGTATACTTCCATTTCTTTGTGCATCAGGTCGTGGAATAACAAAGTCATTGCTCGCTGGTATGTGGCGCTTGCATTCTTCAACCCGAATGGCATCACTTTGTAGCAATATGTGCCCCAATGTGTGATGAAGGAAGTCTTCTCCATGTCTTTAGGTGCCATTCATATCTGATTATACCCAGAGAATCCATCCATAAAGGAGAACATGGAATGAGTTGCAGTATTGTCAACCAATATATCAATGTGTGGCAATGGGAAGTCATCTTTTGGGCTTGCCTTGTTCAGATCCCTGTAGTCAACACACATCCTGACCCTTCCATATTTCTTGGGGACTGGTACGATGTTTGCTAACCACTCTGGGTAATCTGTAACTTTCAAGAACCCAGCTTTTAACTGCTTGGTGACCTCTTCTTTGATCTTTAGAGCCCATTCTGGTTTCATGCGTCTGAGTTTTTGCTTCACTGGTGTGGCCTCAGACTTTATTGGTAACCGATGCACAACTAAATCCGTGTCTAACCCAGGCATATCCTCGTATGACTATGCAAACACATCAGTGTAAGATTTTAGAAAATCAGTTATCTGTGTTTTCTGTAATAATGTCAGCTTTTTACCAACTTGAAGAATCCTTGGTTGTGCTGTTTCACTTATGTTGATAGGTTCAATTTCCTCAATGTTAGCCTGGAGACCCTTTTCATGCCTGTCCAAGGCAAATTGGATTTCAGGTGGGGTTTCCCATGTTTCATCATTATCCTCAAGTTCAAAAGAATCACTGGGGATAATTTCTGAATCATCGGATTGTGATGAGTAAGTGTCGCCATCTAATTCCTGCTCGACACTATGGATTTCTTTTTGTTCTTTTTGACCTTTTTGTTTGATTTTGGCAGCCTGATTATCTATCTCGTGCTCCGAATTTTTCAGGTGTGCGTCGAGATTGATACTAAGGTTGCGATTTTGGGTTTGCTTATTTGCAGAATTATTCACAGAAGCAGAAAAATAATCAAAAGACTTCACGCATTTATTAAAAAGTGCAGCAACATCTACAGGAGGAATTTCAGAAGTGGAAGAAACTCCCTGTGGTAGTTCGGCTTTGCGGGTGGCAAGTGGCGTCGAACTCCAGTTCTGCAATGCGTGCTTGTCCTTGGTTACAGCAATCACTGCATTCACCTTCCCGATTTGTATCATGTTGATGCTGCTGTCGGAGGAGATGCTGATGGGGTCATTAGCTGTGCCCTTCTTTGGTTGATTCTGATTTGAATCTTTTGACGATACACTGATCCATATCCTGCGGTAGATGATAGTCCCTGGTACCCGAATAGTGACTTCGTTGGGTGGTTCCACCTTAGGCAATGCCTTGGTTACAGATTTTCCTGATGATTCATCCCTCCTGCTGGAAGAATGTTCGTCAGGAGCCCAGTTACCATAAGTTTCATGATAAGCCAGCTCAGTAGGTAGTCCCAGTACTTGGGGAATATTCTGGAACATCTGACCCAGACCATCCCTTGTACTTGGGTGTATAATGCAGATAGGAGGTGGGGGAGACCTTTGCCTTGGAGTGGGTTCTCCTGAACTGTCTTGGCTTTCCATCATGTAGATGTACTGAGCTGGCTCTTCTTCTTCAGCCTCTGTTGGTGGTGCCTCGAGCTTATCTGATGGGTAGGCAAACGCTTCTTCCGAGATAGCCGGTTTTTCGGTGTCAACTGACTGCCAAGAGAATAAAGCAGATAGTTCTTCCATCAACCCACTAAGGGCTTCTGAGTTCTCTTCTGTAACCGTCTCCTTGGGCAAGGGAGGTTCGTCCCATAACCTTTGCAGAGAGTCGGCTTCCGCTTGCTCAGCTGGATTATTGAATTCATCACCCCATCCCTGGAGGACTATGTTCTGAATGGCCTGTGCGGCTTCCTTCTCCATATTAGTAAAGTGATTGTATAGTTCCCCATATATGTAGATGGGCCAATGTGGGTCCCTTCCTGCTGCTCGTGCCCTCTTCCGTTCAGCTTTCATGCCAAATAGCCTAGCATAGTCTTCAGGTTCAGGAACAAACCCCAGTCCGAAGACCACAGATTTGTCACATAGCTGGATTGCAGACTTAATGCCTTGCTTGTATTTGCCCAAACCATCTCCTACTCGGAGGCCCCAGTCGGCGCATTCAGCAGCACCGAACATGCTCTTCCTTTTCCTTCTGCGAGACAAGTCTGATTGTAGAGGAGTAGAAATGCGGTTCACTTGCACCATTTCAATGGCTTGGAAGTTTAGGGAAGTAGGCAGTTCATAATCAACCATAGGTACCCCCTTATTCAAATTCTCTATGATTTTCTGCATGAACTGTGATCAATTGATTTCTCGAGATAAATCAGATCATTCGATGTAAGGTGGACGGGACTGCCCCTGCTTGATGTAGCCAAGGTCTTCCAATCAGCAAATTAAATGGGGCATTGATGTCCATCAACTTGAAGGTGACGAAGAAGGCCCTTTCAGCAATTGTAACTTCCAGAGTAACTTCCCCAAAGGAATCCTTCTTGGTATTGTCAAACCCTCGGACATTATTGGATCTAGGTTTGATCAAATCAGCGTTCAGCTACAGACTGTGGAAGGTCCTGATTGGGCAGATATTCAGAACTGACCCGTTATCTATCATGACCCGTCTCACTATTAAGTCGGAGCACCTTACAGTGATAAACAGAGGCTCCGTGTGATTATAACCTTCAGGGGGCAAATCTGCTGAGGAAAAAGAGATTGCTTCTGGCATAGCAATTATAGACATTACTGTCTCCAGCTGCTCAGGGCTGATGTCGTCAGGCACATGAGTATCACCCAGTATTTTCATAAGTACGTCTTTATGTTTGTCTGAATCCAATAAGAGACACATAATGGATATCTGAGCTGGTGTCTTATTCAACTGCTGCACTAGATCATACTCCGGAGTGAAGGCACTATAGTGGAGTTTTTCAATCTCTTCTTCTGGGGCCTTCCCTTTCCTTTTGTGGGTCTGTGGCGATTCAGTAGCCACATCCTTCCCTTTTTCTTTCCTTGTTCTTTCTTCACTAGTCTTTCCCTCTGGTGTAGGTGGAGGGTTAGGGTTTATGTATCGACCGGAACGGGTGATCCGATCAACTTCTCTTTCAGTGGAAGTGATGGTAGAATCATGGTATATGGGTAGGAATTGGTAAGGTGGAGGCACAGTGGAATAGGTTGGGTCAAGGTGAAGTTGGTGTAAGTTGAGGGTGGGTGGTTCTAGTAGGAAGTCCACAGGCTCATTGAATGGGTTGTTCATCATGTCGAAGATGTTCAATGGGGGTGAGTTTGGGACAGGTGGAGGATAGAAGGGCTCTGGTTTGGGGAAGTTGAAATGCACCAAAGGGAATCCCATGAAGGTTTCTTCATTCTCCTTTTCATTAATGACATGTATCTGTTGATGAATTACCTCTTCATGGAGATGAATCCTGACAACTTGCCCCGGTCATCCAATTAGTAGGGACGGGTCAACATGTAGTTTACTGCCTTGATCACTGGTGATCTGATGTACTGTTCCGCTGCTAGAAGCCTTATTATGGTCTGGGAGAGGTTTAGTGGCTGTACCAGTAGGAGTAGGTGCTGCTGGTGCTGGGGGATCAACAGAGATCTTCTTACTGTCTATCAGATCCTGTATGTCATGCCTCAAATCCCAGCATCGATTTGTTGAATGCCCGAGAGCTCCAGAATGATACTCGCATCTCTCTGCTGCATTATAATTTCGTGAGTTGATCATTCTGGGGTTGGGAGGCTTGATTTGAAGGTACCCCTTCTTCAGCAATGTAGACAACAATTATGTAGGTGCATAAGGCAGCGGGGTAAAAACCCTCTTCATTCTTGCCTCTGCTTCCTCTCTCGTTCTTCTCAGAGGTTGCCCCTGACTTTCATTCCTCTAGGCAATGTGATAGGGCTATGCTGGCTGTACATAATTAACAGCCTGGGCTTCCTGCCTTCTGGGCTCTTGCCCCTGTGTAAGTGTGAAAACTCACACTCCTTTTATGGCAAATGTTTGACAAATTATGTCTTCTAATAAATCTTCAAGATGTGCAGATTTATTAATGAAAATTCAGTGAATTTAGTAAAGAAGAAGAAGACGATGCTGCCACACAGCTACCACGCCGCTGGTAGCTCAAGGAAATGGAAGATTTTCCAAATAGAGCATTTCTTGTAAAGGCACTTGCAAAGATCAAGGCCGCTGCCACTCCGCTGGCAGCACATAAGTGAATCAGTGCTTTGAAATAAAGGTACGTGCCCTAGCGTCGTAAGGCGACGCCGACACGCCGCTGGTAGCGCTGAGCGAGATTGAAGATTATATGATCAGCCGTGCACATGCCGCGTTCTCTCCCGCTAGCAGCTCGCTGGCAGCGCGCCCTTAACTGATTCAACTTGTTCTGAGCGGGACTTGAGTTCGCTTCCAGCCGTCTACCCCGATCGCTTCACGACGCCACCAGCGCTCGACGCGATCTGTGTTTTCTTCTTTAAATAGACGTGCTGTAATTTTTAGAAGGACTTTTTCTTTGGATTATTTTGATTTCGGATCTTGAGGTGTTTGAGATTCGATCAAATCTTCTTTAGAGAGTCGGCGATCGAGTGAGGGGGAGATCTGAGATAGATCACCTGGAATTGAAGGTAGAGGATTCTTCTTCAATTCGGAACTTCATCTGATCGTGTGATCGCCTGGACTGGTGATCGGCTTTGATTGATGCGTAGGTGGATTCCTACTGCATTGGATCGTCTCAGTGGATTCTGAGGTGATTGTTGCGATTTGGATTGATCGTGTTTTGCAGCTTGTGGATTCAAGCTGTGTTGCAGTTCGTGGATTCGAACTGTGGATCACTGGTGAGTGATTGTTTGCGATCTGGACTGATCGTGTTCTGCAGCTTGTGGATTCAAGCTGTGTTGCAGTTCGTGGATTCGAACTGTGGATTGCTATTGAGTGAGTTCAATTGTAAAGGTTAAGTGTGTACTCCTTTGTAATTGTCTTTTCATTCAATAGTGGATTTTCGAAGGGTTAGTTGCCTCATATAGACTCGAGGTTTTTCCTGGATCTGGAACCAGGTTTCCTCGTATAATTCTCTGTGTATTGTTTCCGCATTGTTAAATTCTGAATTGTTGTAGATCGTGGACCTATAGAGTAGTCCTCTACTCCCTCTAGACCTCCATTATTTGAAGGTAACAATTATTCTTACTAGAAGGCAAGAATGAGAGCTTACTTGAAATCAATCGATGAGCGTGTCTGGCTCTCGGTTTGTAATGGTTATCATCCACCTAGGATAACAACAGAAGGAGGTGTTGTGATCCCTAAACCTCATGATCAGTAGACTAAAACTGAATCTGATCAATGTGGATGGAACAACAAGGCAATGAATGCCTTATTTTGTGCTGTTAGTGTTGAGGAATTCAGGAGAATTTCCTCATGTGAAGTCGCTAAGGAAGCTTGGGACATTCTTGAGGTCACTCATGAAGGAACCTCAGCTGTCAAGCTGTCCAGACTTCAAAGACTTACTACATCTTTCGAAACTCTATATATGAAAGATGATGAGTCTTTTGATGAGTTTTATGCTAAACTCTCAGATATTGTTAATTCTAGTTTTAATCTTGGAGAAAAAATCTCTACATCAAAGGTTATTAGAAAAATTTTAAGATCTTTGCCTGAAAAATTCAGACCTAAAGTAACTGCCATTCAAGAGGCAAAAGATGTAGATAACATAAGAATTGAAGATCTGGTAGGATCTTTACAGACTTATGAGCTAGATCTGAATATTCCTAAAAGGAGTAAAGGAATAGCTCGAAAATCTGTAAAATTTGTAAATACTGAAGAATCAGATAATTCTGATGTTGATATGGATGAACTTGTTCTCTTAGCTAAAAAGTTTAAGAGAATGTTTAAAAAGAGACAATCCAATTCTTCATCATCCATGGACAGATCTAATAGGAGATCTGATAAGAAAATTTCTGATCCAAGAAAGGAGAAGAAATTTTCTCAGAATGATGAAGTTTAATGTTACAAATGTAGAGGATTTGGACATGTTGCCTCTGATTGTCCCTCAAAGGATAAAAAGAAAAAGACTAATTATCAGGTTACTTGGGATGACAGTAACACTGATAATTCTTCACAATCTGATGAGGATATTTCTGCTAATTTTACTGCTTTCAATTCTTTTTACTCATCCTCCTCTGGTAGTTCAATCTCTGGAATTGCAGGAGATAATAAAGAGACTTTATCAGATGATGAAGAAGAACTACAAGAAGCCTACAATCAGCTCTATAAGGAATTCAATAGAGCTCAGAAGAAAGTCAAGAAACTGAGTAAAAAATTGAAGGAATCAGAAACAGAGAAAAATAAAGCTCTTGCAGAAATAGATTCAATAAACCAGAAGTTACTGGAAAGACATGCCAAAGAAGATTTTCTGGTAACTTCTTTAACTGAAAAAACTGAAAAACTAAAAGAAAAGGAAGCTCAGATTTCTGCACTTCAAGGTAAAGTGATTGAACTTGAGAAAGTTTCAAATTCAAGTAAATCTAATGCTTCAAATTCTTCTACAGGAAATCATCAAATTAATGAGGAATCAATTTCAAAGGAAGTTCCTGAAAGCTAAAATTCTGCTGAAAAGAGAATGAGTGTAAGTAATCAAAACAAGGAATCTTCACAGAAAATTTCTGCTGGAGAAGTAAGACCAACAGGTAAACCTTCAACTTCTGAGAAATCTAAATCTGTACAGTTTAGAAATACTGGCAAATCTAGAAATGTTGATTTTTCTGAACATAGGTTCATACCTGTATGCCATCACTGCAATAAAAAGGGTCATATAAGACCAAAGTGTTATGTATTGCATGGTTTTCCTGAGGGATATTTTGATAATAAGAGAAAAGTAAATCAAAGTCAGTCTCTGGATTTACATAACAGATTTGATTCCCTGTTAAAATTGACTGAAACATTAAATAAGGAAGTCACAAATCTGTCAAAGAAACTTCCTTCAAAAACTCAAGTAGTTGATGAAGGTACTTCTCAGAAGACTCCTGAAAAACAGATTTGGGTAAGAAAAGATTCCTTAGTTGCTAATGTGGTTCATGTAGCTTTGAAAGCTCATGATGTCAACATGTGGTACTTGGACAGTGGTTGTTCAAGACATATGTGTGGACATAGGTCTATGTTTAGTACCTTTGAAGAATACTTTGGTGGAAGTGTTACATTTGGTGATGGAAGCACTTCTCAAGTTAAAGGTAAAAGAACTGTTAATGGTCCTAATGGTGTTTGTCTGAAAGATGTGTTATTTGTATCTGGTTTGAAGGCAAACTTGATTAGTATTAGCCAGTTATGTGATTCAAGATTGTTTGTCAATTTTACCAGAAAAGAATGTAAAATTTTGGATAATTCTGGTAAAACTGTTCTTATAGGTGTAAGAACAAGTGACAATTGTTATGGAATCATTGGAAACAATGAAAAATCTTTAAAATCTTCTGTATGTGATGAAATTGATTTGTGGCATAAAAAACTGGGTCACATTAACTATAGAGATTTGTCAAAAATCTCTAAGTCTGAATTGGTTAGAGGAATTCCCAAGTTTGGGAATAATAAAAAGAAAGGAATGTGTGGTCCTTGCAATCAAGGAAAACAAATCAAAGCCACACATAAGAAAACCAACATTGTAGGAACCTCTAGACCATTAGAACTGATTCATATGGACTTAATGGGACCTACAAAGACTGAAAGTCTTGGAGGAAAGAGGTATATCTTTGTTGCTGTAGATGACTACAGTAGATATACCTGGGTAAAGTTTTTAAGAGAAAAATCTGAATGTTTTGATTGTTTTAAACAATTGTGCTGTCAAATTCAAGTTGAAAAGAACTTGCAAATAGGGAGAATAGTTAGAATAAGATCTGATCATGGGACAGAATTTGAAAATCAGATGTTTTCTAAATTCTGTGAAGACCAGGGAATTAAACATGAATTTTCTGCTCCTAAGACTCCACAACAAAATGGAGTTGTGGAAATGAAAAACAGAGTTTTGCAGGAAATGGCTAGAACCATGATGATAGCCAAGAAAGTGTCAACAAAATTCTGGGCTGAAGCTATAAATACTGCCTGTTATATAAGTAACAGAGTGTATGTCAGATCTGGATGGAAACAAACTCCCTATGAAATGTGGAAAGGAAAACAGCCAAACCTGAAATATTTTAGAATCTTTGGAAGTAAATGCTATATTCTAAGGGACAGAGAAAATCTAGGAAAATTTGATTCTCGAAGTAATGAAGGAATTTTTCTAGGATATTCTTCTTCTAGTAGAGCATACAGAGTTTTTAACTTAAAAAAATCTGTTGTAATGGAATCTATTAATGTGTTAATAGATGATGAAGGAACTGACTGTGAACTTCTGCATGTAGTAGATGAAGAGGATGAAATCAGAGAGGCTTTCTCAAGCAATGAAGTGGTCCCTCTGACAAAAACTCTCAAAGATCACCCTACTGAGCAAATTGTTGGAAATATTTCAGATGGTGTAAGAACAAGACATCAAGTACATAATGAGGTAAGATTTTCCTCTTATCTCTCTCAATTTGAGCCAAAATCGTATAAAGATGCCCTGTTGGATGAATTCTGGTTAAATGCTATGCATGAAGAACTAAACCAATTTACTAGAAATAATGTATGGGAATTGGTTGAAAGACCCTCTGATCTGAATGTGATAGGAACCAAATGGATTTTTAAGAACAAATCTGATGAAAATGGGGTTGTAACCAGAAATAAAGCTAGGCTTGTTGCTCAGGGATACACTCAAGTAGAAGGAATAGATTTTGATGAAACCTTTGCTCCTGTAGCTTGGTTAGAATCAATCAGATTACTTTTGTCTATTGCATGCTATTTGAAGTTTAAACTGTTTCAAATGGATGTTAAGAGTGCATTCTTGAATGGATATTTGAATGAAGAGGTCTATGTAGAGCAACCTAAAGGATTTGAGGACACAAATCATCCTAAATATGTTTATAAACTGAACAAAGCCTTGTATGGACTCAAACAAGCTCCTAGAGCTTGGTATGAGAGACTCACCTCTTTTTTACTTGAATCTGGTTTTATGAGAGGAAATGTGGATAAAACTCTCTTTATTCAAAGAGAGTCCAAACATATTTTGATTGCTCAAATCTATGTTGATGACATAGTGTTTGGATCTACTTCTGAAAATCATGCTCACTCCTTTGCTGACTTAATGAAAAGTGAATTTGAGATGAGTATGATAGGTGAACTGAACTTTTTCTTAGGACTTCAGATTTATCAATCTTAACAAGGGATTTTTTTCTCTCAAGCAAAATATGCTAGAAATCTAGTCAAGAGATTCAGTTTAACTCATGCTAAACATGCTAGGACTCCTATGAGTACTAGCTTAAAACTTGGAAAAGATGAATTTGGTAAGGATATAGACCTTACTCTGTACAGAGGAATGATTGGAAGTCTTCTGTACTTAACAGCAAGTAGACCTGATATAAGCTTTAGTGTTGGAGTGTGTGCTATATATCAGGCTAATCCCAAAGAATCTCATCTAAATGCTGTGAAAAAGAATAATAAAGTATGTTAATGGTACTGTTGATCTGGGAATCTGGTTTTCCAAAGAAACAAACCCATATCTGACTAGATACACTGATGCTGATTGGGCTGGGTGTATGGATGATAGGAAAAGCACCTCTGGTGGTTGCTTTTATATGGGTAATAATCTCATTGCTTGGTTGAGCAAAAAGCAAAACTCAGTTTCTCTGAGTACTGCTGAAGTAGAGTACATTGCTGCTGGAAGCAGTTGTACTCAATTAATTTGGATGAAACAAATGCTATCTGATTATGGTTTAGATCAGGACCAAATGATTCTCTTCTGTGACAATCAGAGTGCCATAAATATTTCCAAAAATCCTGTTCAACACTCAAGGACCAAACATATAGACATCAGGCATCACTTTATAAGAGAGTTAATTGAAGACAAAACTGTTTTGATTGAATATATATCTACTGAAAAACAGTTGGCTGACATTTTTACTAAACCTTTAGATCAGAACAGATTTGAAACTCTTAGGAAATCCATAGGAGTTTGCTCTCAAAACTGAAAATCAGGTTCTGTTTTGAGTTAATTTAGATGTAAAATTATCTACATATCTGTTCACAATGTTCTTGTGTGTTCTTGATACTGAAATCTTAATTCAGGAAGCTTGAGTCTATGCATATTGATAGAAATGTTTTATAATCAACTATCATGTTTGTCTTAAACACTTTTGTGCATTGAAGTTTATTGTGTGTTTGAAGCTTGGATTCTATAGGCTATCACCTTTATGAAAAGAAAAGTTTTGGAAATGGCTGCCATAGAGACTAGAGTGAAAGCCACTGTAATTCTCAACAAGAAAAAGAGAAAGAAGGTATATCCTTGGAATGAACTGTAAACTCGGGTTTTTTAAGGGTCAATGCCTTCTACAAAAAGAAAAGAAAAAGAGATCAGAAAAGGCTACCTATCTCTGATGTGCGAAAGCCACCAAAATGAAGTTGGGGTATGTCTATACTTTCCAAGTATGATTACACTAAAATAGCCTTCCATATGTATAAAGTGTCAAAGTCAAAAAATGATTTTCACACACTACACAAACATTGACTAATTAATATGCATATGAGCTCAATATCTTGAAGAAAATTTATAGTATGAGAAACCATGAAGGAATTTTGGTCATAGATATGAATTGTATCACATCTGAATTAACCTTGATAGGTTCCTTAAGATCGGTTTTGTGAATAAGTACTTCTTGGATTGAATAACTGTTGATTATCTGAATGATTTTAGTTTAGTTAAAATCTTAGCTTTGTGTTTAGAAGTATGATTTTTTTTCATGAAGAATAGTTCAAACTCCCTTTATAAATTTTTGCCTTATGAGTGTATTTCTGTTTGAGTGTGCATGTGCACCTTCTACGTCGCTAGAAGCGTGCTGCTAGCTTCTCCTCTATTTCATGCTTTGGCACCTGCCGTGGTAAGCGACGCTGGATGCACGCTGGCAGCGAAATCTTTTTCCCTATAAAAGGGGAAATCTGTTTCATTTTTTACCTCTGTTTTTTTTACTCTCTCTGCTTTTCACCTCGCTCCTCACGTCGTGGTCTTACTCTGCCTTCGTGCTTACCCTCCGTCACCTTGTCTACTGTTCAGGTAAATTTTTTTTACTGTCTTCATCTTGCTTCTCCATTCTCTGCTTCCTATTTCAGTGGTCTTCTCTTGTTCTTCTTAGCTAGGGTTTGGTAGATTATTCTGCCATTAGGACTTTATCGTGCATTGTTTGTTTCTGTCTGTTTGTTCTTTCTCTTTCATTTTTTTAATCTTCACCATGCCTCTCAAGAGAAAATCGAGGACTGATTCTCCTTCCACATCTTGTCCTCCTATGAGGTCTTCTCCTGTTATTTCTTCTCCTCTAGTGAGACCCCCATCCCCTTCTCAGTCCTCTGAACCATTCATTGGTAATGGTTTTTCTGATTTTAATGAGTTCTTCAAGCATAGGCCACTCCTGTTGGAAAGGGCCATTACGCTTGAGTCTTTTTCTGAATCTCCTCTCTACTCATTGTTTTCGGACAATGGTTGGAAAAAATTTGCTTTGGTCAATGGTTTTGCATATCCAGACCTGGTCCGAGAATTTTATTCGAACCTTCACAATCATCATCTTGCCAATCAAGGCTATGTCAAAGCCTATGTCAGGGGTATCTCTTTTGACTTCTCGAAAGAGCTTATCTCCTCTCTTCCCGAACTGCCCCTTGTTGATTCTCCTTCCTTTAACTTTCTTGATTCTCATACTGATCCTCCGATCCATTATTCCTTCTCTAATTGTTCCGGGTGCTCCTACTTCCATCAAAAACAAGCCCAACTACCTTCCTCATGGCTCCCTTCAAGATCTTCTCCGGATCTTGAATCTGTTTGTGTGTGCTTCTCTTGTTCCCTCAGATCACCATTCTGAGATTTCTCACTCGAGAGCAAGACTTCTTCATGCTCTCTGGAACAGAGACAGTGTCTGTATTCCCTCCATCATATTCCATCAGATTCTTCAGTCTCGGAATTTAAAATCCAAGACTGCTGCTCTTCCTTTTGGCATATTCATCATTTACCTGTGTATTCATCAGGGGGTACTCCCTGATCCTGCTGAAATGCTCCTTCATCCCAGACCTCCCATTGATTCCTCCACCCTGACCAGAAGTAAACGAGCAAATCCTTTTCGTTTGGTGTCTTCTGAACCCTCTTCTTCTCAGTCCTCTTTGTCCAGCTCTGATGCTGTGGCAATTATGGAAAAACTGAATTCCATGCAAGCCTCCCAGGAGGCTTTCAATTCTGAAGTTAGGGCTCACATGCTCATGATGAGCATGTTCAAATCAGAGACCCAAGAGAGGCTGGAGAAACTGGCAAAGGATGTTGATTTTACCTGTGGTGAGGTACAACGGGATGTTGCTGCTCAGCAACGAATGCAAAATGAAGCTGATCATTTTCTGGAAAGCATTCGGAAGACTCAGCTGGAGATGGATCACAAACTCTGTTGGCTGCACTCCAGGTCCCAAGACGCATACAAGCATTACTCAAGGACTTGGGAACCAAAACCACCTTCCAGAAAGGGGGAGTTTTTTGGATGATGTTGCTGCTGGAGTTGATGTTTCTGTTGATGGTTCTGCTGGGTTGTTGCTGTTGCTGCTTGCTGCTTGTTATTTTTTTTCTCTCTATGTGTTGGGTATTTGTTATGTTTCTGAAAGTTGGCTTGTAGAGGAATTTTCTGTGGGTTTGTAAGGGATGTTTTATGTTGGTTGGATGGATGTGTATATATATGTGTATATATCTGTTGGAACAATGTATACTCTTTTTGAATGAATGAAATTCTGGATTCTCATATCTGTTGGAACAATGTATTAAATGAATGAAATTCTGGATTCTCATATCTGTTGGAACAATGTATTTTAAATGAATGAAATTCTGGATTCTCATATCTGTTGGAACAATGTATATTTTTTTGTGAATGAATGAAATTCTGGATTCTCCAAAATCACTGTGTCTCTCCTTATCAGTGTGGTTTTAAAATTCTTAAATGAAAATCAATATTAACTGAGGTTGATATTAAACACTGGTTTAAGGTCGTTATCAGGCATTTGCCAAGGGGGAGATTGTAAGTGTGAAAACTCACACTCCTTTTATGGCAAATGTTTGACAAATTATGTCTTCTAATAAATCTTCAAGATGTGCAGATTTATTAATGAAAATTCAGTGAATTTAGTAAAGAAGAAGAAGACGATGCTGCCACACAGCTACCACACCGCTGGTAGCTCAAGGAAATGGAAGATTTTCCAAATAGAACATTTCTTGTAAAGGCACTTGCGAAGATCAACGCCGCTGCCACTCCGCTGGCAGCACATAAGTGAATCAGTGCTTTGAAAGAAAGGTACGTGCCCTAGCGTCGTAAGGCGACGCCGACACGCCGCTGGTAGCGCTGAGCGAGATTGAAGATTATATGATCAGCCGTGCACATGCCGCGTTCTCTCCCGCTAGCAGCTCGCTGGCAGCGCGCCCTTAACTGATTCAACTGGTTCTGAGCGGGACTTGAGTTCGCTTCCAGCCGTCTACCCCGATCGCTTCACGACGCCACCAGCGCTCGACGCGATCTGTGTTTTCTTCTTTAAATAGACGTGCTGTAATTTTTAGAAGGACTTTTTCTTTGGATTATTTTGATTTTGGATCTTGAGGTGTTTGAGATTCGATCAAATCTTCTTTAGAGAGTCGGCGATCGAGTGAGGGGGAGATCTGAGATAGATCACCTGGAATTGAAGGTAGAGGATTCTTCTTCAATTCGGAACTTCATCTGATCGTGTGATCGCCTGGACTGGTGATCGGCTTTGATTGATGCGTAGGTGGATTCCTACTACATTGGATCGTCTCAGTGGATTCTGAGGTGATTGTTGCGATCTGGATTGATCGTGTTTTGCAGCTTGTGGATTCAAGCTGTGTTGCAGTTCGTGGATTCGAACTGTGGATCACTGGTGAGTGATTGTTTGCGATCTGGACTGATCGTGTTCTGCAGCTTGTGGATTCAAGCTGTGTTGCAGTTCGTGGATTCGAACTGTGGATTGCTGTTGAGTGAGTTCAATTGTAAAGGTTAAGTGTGTACTCCTTTGTAATTGTCTTTTCATTCAATAGTGGATTTTCGAAGGGTTAGTTGCCTCATATAGACTCGAGGTTTTTACTGGATCTGGAACCAGGTTTCCTCGTATAATTCTCTGTGTATTGTTTCCGCATTGTTAAATTCTGAATTGTTGTAGATCGTGGACCTATAGAGTAGTCCTCTACTCTTTCACCCTGGCTTCTACTATTCTGTCCTGCCGCTGGCCTCCTCTGTGTCGGACCATGGCCACTTCCATCTATCTTTCCAGCCCTAACTGCATCTTCAATCCTGTCTGCCGTCAGAATCAAGTCATTGAAGGTAGAAGTACTTTGCCCTAGTAGCAGGGAAAAGAATGGTTGTCCAAGTGATGCGATGAACAAGGAGGTCATCTCCTGTTCAAGTTGTGGGGGTTGGACTAGGGTCGCTAATTCTTTCCATCTCTTGGCATATTCTCGTACTGACTCTTGATTCTTCTTGGAGAGCCTTTGTAACTCTGCCCTGGTCTGAACTATCTGACTGTTCAATCGGTATTGCTGGATGAATTTGGCAGCTAAATCATTTCAACTCTTGATCTTAGTCTTATCCAAACCCAAAAACCAATTGTATGCTGCTCCTGTCAGCGACCTCTGAAAGAATTGTATCATAATTTTTTCATCTTTGGCATATTGACACATATCTCCAGAGTATGACCTTAGGTGGTTTAACGGGCACCCGGTGCCATCAAATTGATGTAAGTCAGGGCACTTGAATTTTCGTGGAAGTTGAACATCGGAGAAGAAGCAGAGGCTATCTAAAGTAGCCTCCATGGGGACCACATTGGGTCGTAGGCTTTTCAGTTCTTCACGCAAAGCATCTACTTCTGTCTTAGTGGCTGCCATCTTTTCATCAAATTGGGCCTGCTGTGTTCTATACGAATCTTCCTCTTCTTGCCCCAGTTGGTTAGGTGCAATAGTTTGTGGAAGAGGTACTGCCTGTGGAGGCGGTGGTGGCACCAACGGTGCCGGGTACACAGGGTATGGTGATGGAGCAACCGTCTGTGGTGGAGCAATTGGTTGTTGCAGGGTCACTGGTGTAGCAAGGGGAGCCATCCTGAGTTCTCTTAATTCTGTCATTAACTCTTGAATAATAGTCCCCATACTGTCAATCCTCTGTTGTAGATCAGTCACTGTTTGTGTCTGGCTGGATTCTGCCTGGTCTTGTCCTGACGAGGTCTGGTCTCTTGATTGCTCCATTTCAAGTCTTCTTTTGGATCTTAAGAGGTAAAGGCTTCGAGAAGCAATTTTGGTACCTGGGAAGGGTAACCAGCGGATATTAGTGCAACTTATATTAAAGGCATAATACATGATTATTGATGTATTCTAACTATAATGAAGGATCAAGGATTAATTTATTTGAATTATTTTGAAAATGATAGGGACTCTTAAGCTTGATCTATTTTAGCCGAACGGCTGGGAAAGAGAACCCGGTTTAACTGATCTGTTTTAGCCAAGCGATTGGGAAAGAGAACCCGGTTTAGAATGGTCTGTTTTAGCCAAGCGGCTGGGAAAGAGAACCTGGTTTAGACTGTCTGTTTTAGCCGAACGGCTGGGAAAGGGAACCCTAGACTAATCTGTTTTAACCAAACGGTCGGGAAAGAGAACCCGGTTTAGACTGGTCTGTTTTAGCCAAACGACTGGGAAAGGGAACCCGAAATTGATCTGTTTTAACCAAACAGTGGGGAAAGAGAACCCGATTTAGACTGGTCTATTTTAGCCAAATGGCTGGGAAAGGGAACCCGAAATTGATCTGTTTTAACCAAACAGTCAGGAAAGAGAACCTGGTTTAGACTGATCTGTTTTAGCCAAACGGCTGAGGGAGAGAACCCGGAATTGATCTGTTTTAACCAAACGGTTGGGAGAGAGAACCCGGAATTGATCTGTTTTAGCCAAACGGCTGGGGGAGAGAATCCGGAATTGATCTGTTTTAACCAAACGGTTGGGAAAGAGAACCCGGTTTAGACTGGTCTGTTTTAGCCAAATGGCTGGGGGAGAGAACCCGGTTTTGATCTGTTTTAACCAAACGGTTGGGAAAGAGAACCCGGTTTAGACTGGTCTGTTTTAGCCAAATGGCTGGGAAAGAGAACCCGGTTTAGACTGGTCTGTTTTAGCCAAATGGCTGGGGGAGAGAACCCGGTTTTGATCTGTTTTAACCAAACGGTTGGGAAAGAGAACCTGGTTTAGACTGGTCTGTTTTAGCCAAATGGCTGGGAGAGAGAACCCGGAATTGATCTGTTTTAACCAAACGGTTGGGAAAGAGAACCCAGTTTAGACTAGTCTATTTTATCCAAACGGCTGGGGGAGAGAACCCGGTTTAGACTTGGGTTGAGCTCAGAATCACGAAGTTGGACTATGTTAAGTCTTCGCAGGGGATGAGCTAAACAGCAACATCCAGGTGTACCTTAACCAATTTTCAGTTTAATCTCTGATGGTTTTAGCACCTAACTTCGGCTAGTAGTTCCCGGGCGTGTCTTAGCTAGTCGTTGGTTTAATCACCATTGACTTTGACGCCTCACAATGGGGAAGGCTATGCCAGGATGATCTTCCACCAATCTTCTGGTTTAATTACCAGTGGCTTCAGTGCCCTAAACTTCGGCTAGGGATACCCGAGCGTGCCTTAGCTAGTCATTGGCTTAATTACCTTTGACTTTGGCACTCCTCAACGGGGTATGCTATGCCAGGACGATCCTCTGCCAATTTTCTGGTTTAATTACCAGTGGCTTCAGTGCCCTAAAAGTTCGGCTAGGGATACCCGAGCGTGCCTTAGCTAGTCATTGGCTTAATTACCTTTGACTTTGGCGCTCCTCAACGGGGTATGCTATGCCAGGACGATCCTCTGCCAATTTTCTGGTTTAATTACCAGTGGCATCAGTGCCCCATAGGCTGACCGTATGATCTTTTAAATCAAACGGGTGTGATCTGAGCTCAAGGGATTGGGTGTTCTTTATTTAGAACCCTGGGGTTTTAAGACTTAAATTTGAAACTTGAAAGTTTGAGAGTTCATAAGGATGGGGTGTTCTTTATTCAGAACTCCTGGGTTTAAAGGTTCTTTTGGCAAGTTCTTTATTCAGATTGGCTGAAAGTTTTAAAAATGGGGTGTTCTTTATTTAGAACCTTTTAGTTTAAAGATTTAAACAATTTGGCGAGTTCTTTACTCAGATCGCCTGAAAATTTTGAATTGGGTGCTCTTTATTCCGAACCCTTAAAGATTTAAGACTTAAATTTGAAATTGATAATTTCTGAAGATTTAAAAGTTGGTAAGAATTGGGTGTTCTTTATTCAGAACCCATGGGTTTAAAGATTTAGAAAATTTGGCAAGTTCTTTATTCAGAACTCTTGAAAGTTTTGAAGTTGATGGATTGGGGCCAGATTGTTTGAAAAAGGAATTTGAGGATGTCTTAATTGACTTCATTAAATCTAACATAAAACACTTCATGGAAAAGGAAGTACAGTGCCAAAACATAGAACAAGCAATTACATGATCAAGAAAAAAAACAACAAACCCAGAGTCTAGCTAGGTTGGTCATCATAATGAGAGGACACGTCTCGCCTTCTCAAGGCACGAAGAAGTTTATTCCGCAGACTTCGGTCCTCTTTTGCACGTCTGCGCATGGTGTCAAGTTGCTGCTAAAGGGCCTCATTGGTCTGCTTGTTTTTACGCTCGGAATCCACGTATGCACGGTGGATCCGAGAATGAGATTCCCACAGTTCGGCCACCCTATCCCTGTATGTGTTAGGGGCGGAACTGGGATATCGTCAGAGGTGACGATATGGAGAGGAGGTGGGCTGTCTAGGCCAGTTTCTCGAGCAATCCATTGTTCGTAATTACGAACGTCAGTTGCAGTGAAAATGTCCTCTTGGAGTATGTGCACGTGTTGCCATTCCTTCACCAATTTTTTCTTCAATTCCCATGTAAGTGGGCCAGTTAATCCTTCCGCCTCATCCTTGATCGGTATTCCGTGAGACTTCTTAAACTGTCTCAGAATTCGAATCGGATAGTATGGCATGGCATGAGTCAAGCCTATCAAGGCTAGGCAATGTCTTTTTCTGAAAGCTATAACGAGGGTATATGTCTGGTCAAATGTGCCTCCCCATCTTACATCAGTTTCTCCTTTCAGTTGGAGAAAGTGGTCAAACCAGTCCTCTCTGGAGGGTAAGTCTGGTCTAATCTCTCTTCGGGCCATCAATGTGACATTGTCACGGACGTACCCATAACGTGGGCTGACAGGTTCAGCAACCATCAGGTGATCTTGAAGCCAAATGTGTAGGAGAGGAGCGCATCCCTGAAACCTCCTAGTTCCGTTCTTGGTCATGGTCAAGGCATGGTATAGCTGAGCAAGAATCAGTGGCGCAATTCGGAATTTCAGTTGGAGTTGGTCTACAATTTCCATGAGGGCCAAATTAATGGTGTCTCCCCCAGTAAGAAAGAAGAGCTGTGACAGAACCACGAGGGTGAAGGTGTCCCACCAAACACGGGGTCTTTCCTGCTTTTTATCTCTTATCTTTTCAGCAAGGAAGGTTTTAGAGACCCGCGTGAATGCTTGGTCACCTCCTAAAGTCTGGAATTCTCCTCTGGGTAGGCCAAATAAAGTACGAGTTTCATTTTTATAGCTATCTTTGAGGTTTGGCCTGGCTGGTTCTCCATGGTCACGGAATCGGAGGAATAGTTCGAATTCCTCAATTGTAGGGGTCAACTCATTAGTCCCAAACCTGAAGAGGGAAAGTTGGGAATCCCAGAAAGGTAAGGCTGCTTGAATCATGTCCCAATTAATGGGCACATTTAACAGGGACAGAGTTTGTCCCATATAGTATTTCTGTTCCCATTGAATTTGCTTATCTCCTTGCAATTGCCTTGTCCAAGAACGGATCCAAGGGGTATCAAAGGCACACTTCTCTATCCTGGGGAAGCGAACTCTTTCAGTCGAGGATGAAGATGCCATGCCGACTATCCGATTGAAATTCCAAGTCAATTTAGGGTTTTCCATCAAAAACTCTAAATTAGTCTAAGGCATGCAACAGGATATGCAAAAATTAAATCAATGCCCAAGCAATTTATGCAATTATTAATCACAAGAACCAAGCACTCAAGTTATGGGGTCTTAAGGGTTATGTCCTTTAAATGTTTGGAGAACACATTTAGGTCTTAGCTGGCCTTTTCTTTCATCTGTCCTTTCATCTGCTCTTTCATCTGCTCTTTCATTTGCTCTTTCATCTGCCCCTAGTATCAGATTGAAAACAATATTTACAACTTGCCTTCGAGGGCGAAATTTTACAAAAATAAATCTGCAAAGAGAATCACCTTTAGGGTTGTTGAGAACCCAAAAGGAGGGTACAAATTTGCTACTCAGCAGGTGGGCTGAAATCCTATCTCTAGGGTTTTTCTGCCTCTGTTTTGACCCATTTCTTTCTGATCTGGCAAGCTTTCAATTGAACCAAGACCGACTCAGATGCGAGGATTAAATTGAGTTAATTTTCTTAAATTAGGGTTAAGACCAACAAAAGCGGGGGTTAATGCCCCAGATTGATTTTACCCATATTTGTTCATTCATGTTCACATCAGGGTTTATCAGAAGTAATCGGTGGGGAAGGATACCCAGCCCGAGGCACATGCCTGCAAGGGTCTGAGCCAAGTACTAGACCCTTCGCGTACCATGGCAAGAAACCAATGGCACTTGAAGAATCCAGAAACCTGGGGAGATGGGTTTACCCTGCTTTCCTCGGCAAGCCACGGGAGCGTAAAGCTAATACCATCCCAAAAGTAAGTTTCTTGATTGAAGAAGGGTGGCTGCTAGAGAGATCTAGGTTTTGGTTAAGAAGAGCATTCAGATATTCAGATAGCATTCAGTTCGGATCATCCAGGCAGACTCCCTCATGCCTGTCACCCCACGCAGTTAAAAAATTCATTCACGGTGTAGTGAGGTGCTTGTACTGTGCAGTGGAGCCAAGTGCTGTGTCTGTTCGGGTGATTCTCGGATAATGAGCTGATTAAGGGTTCCTTAATGTCGCTTTTATAGTGAGAATACAGAACAGTATGCAATACAATGTTTGGGTGGATCCCCAGGTAAGTGGAGGGTCACAGGGAACCGCTTAAATTCCACTTTCCTTAGGCAATTATCTCGTCCTTATGACAGGATCCCCCAATACCATGTAATCACATAAGTTCTGCAAACCACTAAAATTGGACAAGAAGTACTTCATAAATCTGCTTATATCCACCTAGATTGATGATAAGTCATGAAAATATCACATTATAGCACATTAAATTCATGACTTATCTAGTTTTATTTCATATTTAAATCCCAATTTTACTTAGAAATTGTCAAAGTCTTTCATCTTTGCATTTTATTTTCATTGTCTAAATTTTGCCTAATTTGTTGATGTAGAGATACTCTTGGTGATTATAGAAGTCACGGTTCAAACGGCGTAACAATCGGAGTCAAATTGTAGAAGATATGATCAACGTTCGTTGGCCGTTCGCCTGTCGTTCGAACGTTGGTGATCTGCAGAGAAACCCGAGAGCAGCGTTCGCTGGCCGTTCGCTTGTCGTTCGAACGTTGGTGTTCTGCAGAGAAACCCGAGAGCAGCGTGCACTGAACGTTCGATTGACGTTCGAACATTTGTGAAAAATAGAGAAATTGTGAGCAGCGTTCGCTGACCGTTCGATGAACGTTCGAACAAGAGAAGAGGAAACAACTTTTTGACCTGAACGTTCGACCCGCGTTCGATGAACGTTCGAACGATCAAGTAGAAAAACCTGTTATGAAATTCTGAACTTTGCGGATTTGTTTCCTTTTTCTTGGGGATCTTCTTCTAGTTTTTAGGAGGACTTAGAGGGGTTTCTAATTAAGAAGATTAGGTCGTTTTTGGACTTCTAAGTCGTGGATATACAAGGAAAGGAAGTTCTCCCTTCATTAGGAGTCTTGGAAGGAAAGTTCCTATTTTCTCTTCAAGGGATTGTTGGGCAAGCTTTGTGATTTCTATAAAGAAGGAGCTGGAACGTGAAGAGGATTGGGTTGATGCTGGGAATGTGAGAAGGAAGCTGGAACATCAAGAGATCAGAGCTTGGATCATCATTAGTTTATTTCTTCTCTTTTGTTCTTCTTCTTTCATTATACTCTGTTTTGATGGTTATTCTTAGTTCAGTCATGAACTAATTTCTCTTTCTAAGGCTTTGATGTAATCTAAACATGATGTTTTAATTCTGAATACTATTGCTAAAGGATTTATGATTCATTCTTTGAGTATTTTATTATTGTGCTTAACCCAATTGAGTACTTGATCACCATTCAATTGTATATGGTAGTTGTATTGAGACCGAGAGGAGATATACAATTTTAGTTCCTGTGATAAAATACCATATTCTACATGTTGATAGAGATATTGGAATGGTTTATGTAGCTTTGTGTTTTTGGACATGAAACTCCACAGATCTTAATGTGTCTTTTTGCCTTTAAATTCACATAGAGATATCGTGAGTCATCGTGGGGAGGTAAGTTCGTTGGTGCTCGAGAGAGACCATTGGATAGAATAGGGATTTTCGCTTTCAAAGTGGATTATAAAATTCAGTAGCATGTGTATTCAAGAGTTAATTCAGATTTGTTTATGATGAAATCAAATGCCTTAGTATTTTAAATCTCTTATTAAATCTTACTCTAATATTTTTTTAGTTAATAATTTTAATTGCTAGTTAAAAACCCATCTCACTTTTTGATTATCCAAATAGAATTTAGGATAGTAATTTCAGTATTTAGTAGCTACCATTCCCTGTGGGTTTGACACTCTATTTCATCACTTTATTACTTGTTACGAATTCGTGCACTTGCGAAAAAGTACATCAATTGACTCATTTGATAACCAGGGTCCGACTGGGTTGAGGGATCCCCAGCAGAGTCGCCAAGCTGTGCGCACCTAAAACCTAGATCGCACACGGGGCGGACGTTGTGTTCGTGCGTGCCTCGGGACTTTCGAAGTCGCCACTGCCTAAGAGGTTTAGGCAGACACAGTGATTGCCCTATCCGGGTCTAAGTCTGGTCTGTGGCTTATTAGAGATCTAGCTAAGTCCTCGGTTTCGTCCGGGGAAGCCCTAATACACCCCGGCCCTCCCCGTCGGTTCGACGGGTCCCTCGGGTCTCCCTGGTTTTTGAGTCAATCTCACCCTTCCTAGACTAGCATGCTGTTTATTGGGTCTGGCGGGGCCCTCTGAAGGTGTGGGTCCCTTTTATTTTGATTTTATCTTTTTATTTAGTGGAGTGGGTCGGACCCGGGTCCCGTTGGAAGACCCGTGGGTTGCCGAGGTTGGGCTTGGGGCCTAGTTGGGTTATTGTGTAACCCATTTGGTTATTTTATTTACTTACAATTTATTTGGGCTTAATGGGCTTGGAATGGGCCCGTTAGCCTAAGTCAATTGGCCTTGGGCCCGTTTTGTTGAAAACGGGCCGGGTACGGACCGGTCTAAGGTGGGCCCCACAAGTGGGCCCAAGGTGCCTTGGTGGGCCTATTTAGGTCCACGGTCCGCAAATGGGCTTAAAACAGCCCAAAATGCCTAAAAGATTGGTTCAAGCCGGTTCAGGTCAGGTCAAGTCCCAACCGGGCCAAAAATTAGGTTTTTTAAGTTATATTTACACTGGCCCGTGTTTGCTATATGGACAGCCCTTGCCCGTGAATGAAATCCGGTTTGGTTCGCCCGTAAAACAAATACGGGCCTTCCCGGACCGCTCTGAGTTTACGGGCGCAGCTAATTTTGCACTTTTGCTGCCGATTCTGCTTGGGGTCAATTCCGTGGCCTCTTTGGAACTTTCTGCAACATCTAAGATGGTTCCAACTCCTTCAATATGCTGCATCTTCTTCTTTTGGTCCAAATGACCATCTTTTACTTCTTTTTGTTCTTTGAGCAAGCAAGATCCTTTCTTGGTTGTTCACCATCGATTTTTAGGAATGGGAAAGGGGTAATTTACAGGGGACATCAGATGTTCAAAAATGACTTCAATCTTCTTCCCATAATGGTGATCAAATGAGGTCAAATTTCCCTTTTTGAGACATTTTTTATAACCCTTTGTTATCACCTCCTTTTTTGCATAGGAATAACTACTTTTGGATGCAATTCCTCATTATATGCAACACTCAAAACAATGTTAGAAATAACATAAAAACGAAAAGGGGTAGTGAGGAAGAGAAAAATAAAATCAAAATTCACTTAATTTAAAGGAAGAACATACTTACAATGTAATTGGTTGTTTGGTTGGTGTTATGGTTCTCCAACAATTTGAGCAGCGCTTCCGCATCCTCCAAATTTTCTAGGTTGATTTTTGAGAGGGGTTTGGTAGGAGGTTGGGTTTAAAAAGAGGCATTTTGGGGTTTTAGACATGGTTTTGGGATGACAAGGGCATTTTGGGTATTAAATGGGTTTGGGTGTGAGGGTGGTGGCAATTGGGCAGAGTTTGGCCGTGGTAACAGCAAGGGAGAGAGGGGGTGGAGGCCTTAACATTAGGCTTGTTGAAATGAGGGGGGGGGCCTCTCTATTTATAGGCAAAAATGGTCGTGCCCGTATTTGAAAGACGGGCATGCCTTGCCCGTACTTCAAATACGGGCATGCCTTTCCCGTATCTCAAATACGGGCGAAAAACGCACATTTGCAAATCTCGCAGAATTGGCCGTACGGGACGCGTGTCCCACCGTACAGTGACGCGTGTCCTCTTCCAGAAGCTTGCCCGTATTTGAAATACGGGCATGCCCTGCCCGTATTTCAAATACGGGCCAGCACGTTTTTAAAATGTTTGGATTTCAAACCTTTATTCAATTCGGTTTTTTGCAAGATTTCGTTTGATTTTTCCGATTATTTTATTAAAAAGCGAGATTCCCTTTATTAAAATATTAATAAACACATTTATTTTATTTATTCTATTGGTTTATTCCATTTTTCTGCCTTTTTGCCACATGGGCAGTTTTTCTGAAACTTCAACTGCTCATAACTTCTTCGTCCGGTGTCCGATTTCAGCAAACTTAGTGTTGTTGGAACCGGCTCGGAACCACCTATCCATTGGGATCAAGTTTGGCAGCTGAATTGGAGTCGAGCAAAAAGTCAACTTTTTGCTCCCCCAAAAGTTTGACCAACTCATAGCTTTCTCATCCGGACTCTGATTCCAGCAAACTCAATTGCGTTAGAACCGTGTCGAAATGCTTTTTTCAATGAGATGAAGTTTGATGGTCAAATTCACTTGAATCAAAAAGTCAATTTTTTGACCCCCTTAGGGTTTGACTTTTCATTTTTCTTCATTTTAGGGGTGCAAAAATTAGGTGCTAACAGAGTGCTTGAAATTAAGCACCATGTGTGTGATTCCTCCATATGAGTAATCCAATAAATTTGGACACTCTTTATGGACATATCACTTCTAGAACTTCATGAGTGAATAAAATCAAAGTAAAACTGAAGAGAAACCCAGCAAAGGTAAAATCTGGAAAAATCAGATTGCAAGAGCTTGAAAGCTTCGGTTAACCACAAATCACTCAATTTAAATCCAAATCATGTGAAACCAAAGCCATTTGAAAGCTGGTATGAAGTAGAATATCCAGTAAAAAAAATCAGCTCATTCCGATTCAAAAAAAGAGAGAAATACTCTGTGAAAATATGCTATTATAACACAGAAAAAGCGGCGAGTAAGCATTTTTGAAATCCTATTCGTGGAATTTGGTTCCATATAAATCCATGAAAATTTGCATGGATGAAGTATATGATGCCATCTTTCAAACTAATTAGGTCTTACACCAAACTCCATCCATTTGTGACTTGTGTGTCCTCTTGAACATGCCTAGAGGATCACAGATTAACCCAGAACTCTGTTAAAGAGCCACTCTGAGTCAATCAAGTACACAAGCCACAAATCCAAACAAAATCTCATGAAACCTATTGGGATAGAAAATAGACTCTTCAAGGAAAACACAGAGATTGAGATCACTTGAAATGGATTAAAAATGAGCAAATGGTACTCAATCAAAGCGACAAGTTCAGAAATTTGGACTGAATTGACCTGCAGACTTTGAACAGATGGTATCAAAAATTGGCTCCATAAAAATTGATAAAAATTTCCAGATACAAATAGACAGTCTCATCTATTACATGTCTTTGGAATCACTCAAAAACTCATCCGGAGGATGAAGTTATGAGCATTCTAAGACAGGCCACAGATGCTGTCCTGTTTTAAAGAACTTTGAACAAGAGACTAAAACCAGTGCAAGTGATCTTGACCAAAATAGCTTAAAATCATGAAAACCATCAAAACAATCTCATGAAGTCTTAAAAATTCAATCTAAGGCCAAGAATCTTAGATTTTACATATGGAACATGGAGAATCCAAAATCTAGCCTATACTAAAAAAAAAAAATAGTGAAAAGAAGTGTAATAGTGAAAATCACCTTTCTGGGAGCAAACAAAGATCAAATGCTATAGAGAGCATTGATCATAATGTTTTATCCAGATTCAAATAACACAAGTAATCATAGGTACAAAATAACCACTCCATGCTCTTCATCACATAAGGGTTCTAGCCTAGAGGATCCATTCCATCTTCTTTTTCCCCAGGCTCTCTCTTCACGTTTTACGGCTAGAGAGGATTCCCAGGTACTTTGGAAGAGGTTTGGGGCAACAAATAACAACTCAAAGCCTTACACCACAGAAAGGTAGAAGATGAGAGTTGGAAATGTAAAGAGAAGACCAGAAAGCTAAAAAGAGCTTTACTTTGGTAGCTTGAGCACTTGAATAGGCAATCCAGTAGAGTTTCCCTTCTTCTTACAGAGCTTCAATGCTTCAAATTGCCAACTATTTGCAAGAGGAGGACCCCTCTATTTATAGGCATAGCCAAGGGTAGAAAATGTAAGACCCTGAATTTTGTGAGTATTTATTTATTTATTTAGTTATTTATTCTGATGTATAAACTGTGTTTATCAGGTTATTTTGTGGTTTGAGGGCTTAGCCCATACTCGTATGTACAGGCGTTATATAGCCATTTTTCCGAAAAATCGTAGTATTATCATTGTTACTATTAAAGTATAGTTATGTGATTATTAACGCGAATAGATGCTGAACATGTAGTATCTTCGGTGGGCGAGCATGCATAGGATCAAGGAAATGGGAGAGTATTCGAGCGCGTATGTAACAAGTAAGTGTACTAAAATGGAAAGTAGGGTTGGGTTTATGAAAATACGCTTATCATAATTTAGGAAACATTTTCGTTAAGTCTGGACATCAGGAGAACTCGCGATTTCGGCTGGAGAGGCGACTAGGGTTTGTGTTCGTGAAGAACCAGAAATCGCAAGTGCTAAAAGAAGGGTTTTGGAGCTGAAGTTCATTGGGTTATTTCTCTCTGCTCGAGAAGATTAGTTTCGGTAGATCTTTCATTCGCGTGCGTGGCCGGAGAAGTGATCGGCCGAGGTTTTACCATTCGGGAATAAGCGCACTCAGGTGAGTAGCACTGATTTACAACTGGGATTTGTGTTTTCTGTTTCTCTCGAGATTATTCTGATGCATGGGTTATATATAAAGTGATAGTGTGAGTTTTCTGGTTTTTCTGGTTTTCGGGAATTTACATGAACAGAGTCTCCGGATTTAATTTATATTTGAAAATGAAAGTGTTTAGATTAATTCCAAATATGGTTGGGAAGTTTTCTGGGAGTATTAGGAGTGTAGTAGAACCATTACAGAGGTTCACAAACCGGCCAGTCATGTAGATCTCAAAATAACAGAGAAATGAAAACCACAGGGGGTATCCGCTCACCTCGCGCTCACCGGCGCTCACCTCAGAGGTAGGCGCCCCGTTAACAACGACCTACCGCCGAGCTCGCGCCCGGCTGGCGCTCATCTCGCGCGAAGTAGAAAACGATGCGCCCATCTCGCGCGAATCTCGCGCCCACCTCACGCCCATCTCGCGCTCATCTCACGCTTACCTAGCGTCGGGTGAGCGGCAGGTCGATTTTACCCTTTTTCTTCACCGCCGACCGGCACTCACCTCGCGCCCACCTCAGTAAGTGAGCGGCAGACCTATTTTGCTTACCGAAATGGAATTTCTGATTTGACCAAGAGTATTTGCATTAATTAGGTGTTAAACCACTTCACTATTCACTTGGTTAGGAACCTGGGAAACCATTTTGCCTATGAAATTAATAGAGGAAAAATTAGTGAAAATCTTATGAGTTTTTAAGTTGAGTTTAGGTTACTTATGAGTATTGTGCCGGACACCAAACTAGTAAGAGTTACCAGTTGCTTTTCCTTGTTCTATACACTGTTTTGATTGAGAAGTTATTGTATTTCTGGATTCGCTTGTTGGAAACTTTATATGTATTGAAAGGATTTCCTTGGTATGAATGCATTGAGTTTTACTTCCATATGAATTGTGTTACGGAAATGAGAAATTACTGAATGTACTTGAGGTACTGCTTGGTCCAGAGGGACAGGTGATGAATTGTGATGAGTTTTTACATGATGTGGAATGAATGGTTTTGTTTTGATATTGAAATTGAGATTATACGATGTTTACTGTTTTGGTCTAGCTTGTCCTGGATCCAGATGTTTAAGCTTAGTAATGTGATGTTATTGTTGGTTGTTGGAATTGCATGGCCTTGTGTGTTGCCACGACCGGTGTAGAGCAGCCAGAAACCCTGAGTAGGCCTGGTTGTCAATGCAGAAACCCGGGGAGTAGGCCTGCATTGGATGACGAAACCCTGAGTAGGCCGTCATTTCAGAGTATCCGAAACCCTGAGTAGGCCGGAACTGTGTACATGGAGGTGTGGAGTGTCTACTTGGCATGTTTAATTTATCAACTAAACGATAGTCATGACATTGACCAATCGATGTGTTATTGTACTTAACTGAGATGTGATTTGTTTGATTTGAACTTGGGAAGTTGATGTTGGTTGTTTAAACGTATTGTAGTGTTGTCGATGCATAGTTTTAAAATGTGATCAACTATTTCTGCATGCATGTGCTACTCGCTGAGATATTCGTATCTCACTATGTTGTTGTTCTGTTTTTCAGATACTCGTGGTGAGGCGATTACTGGGGTAGATCCTGCTGAGGCATATAGGGAGGAAGACTACTATTACCTTCCTTAGACTTGTAGGTTATCTGTTCCGAATTTGAGAACTTTGAATTAATTGAGATGTATTAAAGTAAATTGGGGATGAACCATATGATTTCAGTTCAGTTTAAATGTTACAATTTTGCATAAATGGAAATGTGCACTCTGTCAGGTTATAGATGTATGATTATCCAGCGATCATAAATTGATTAACGATCCTTGCCTAACCTCTGTGAGACGTGTTATATCTTTAATGAACAACACGGATCCGGGGCGTTACAGAAAAGTCCCAAGGGTATGCCCATAAATCCTTCTAGATTATTCCAATTCAAGTTAAAGGCTTGAATTGGAGTAATTTCGCAGGTTTCGGAGGGTAAAACAAGGAGTTCAAGTCCCTAAGAGAGAGGTAATATGCGTAAATAAGGCTCAGAAATCGAGCCTTTTCACAAATGCACGAAACAAACAAAACCGCATACATAGTGCGATTTACGCGAAACCGTCACTCTATATACGGTTTCAATGCAAATTCACTTCAACCGCAGATACATAACGGTTTCAATTTAGTTATGCTCCTAATGATTGCTGTCGACGTGGCCTAATAGCCTAAGCTTCTAGAAGCCATGTGGCAGCTCACACAAGAAGCATGAACCTCAACCGTGCTGTGTGCGCGGTCGCAACCGCATACACAGGGCGGTTGAGACCAAATTCACAAAAACCGCATATACAGTGCGGTTAGCACCCTTTTTGAGTTTTTGACACATGTCAAAGCTCAAATAAAACATTTAAAAATTCATTTTGATTGTTCTCTCACATTGAAGTGCAATTTGGGGTGTCTACAGTTTTAACGCCTCAGTTCCGAGTCAAATTTTCCGGACCCGATGTGTTATGATAAGTAACAAAAGCAACTAAAATCCAGATCAAATTAGATCCTTTATTAATTACATCATCAGAGTTATATGCGGAAATATAAAATAATATCCACTAACAACAAATCTTTAACATTTACATACTTTCTTTAACTCATGAATCTAATTTACAACTAACTGGCTACCCTTTTACATATTAGCCCAATGCTGTAGTCCTCACCAAGAATACCTGAAAAATTGGGGAAAACTGGAGTGAGAATAAATCTCAACAAGTATCAAGGTGCATGCATGAAATCAGTCCATGTTTATACAAAATAAGTCATGAGGTATGCGATTAAACCAAAAAACAACAATCAGAAAATGATAATATAGAAATCACGACAAATAGCATACCACCCTGTAACATCATACAATGAAAAAAATCACAAACACCAGAAAGTATCTTGCCGAGTACACGGACTGAGGATAAAAGGCACCAGCCACAAAACAACAAACTTCCTGCCGAGTATATGGATTAAGGAAGTAAACCAAATAACAAGCAAGCAGCGTTTCACTGAGTAAACGGATCTTGGAAGTAAACCAAATAACAAGCCGCCAACTTCCCACCGAGTACACAGATTGAGGAAGTATCCCGCCGAGTATACGAACTGAGGATAAACTGTAACGCCCCGGATCCGTGTTCTTCATTAAAAATATAACACGTCTCCTAGGGGTTAGTTAAGGATCTCAATAATGGTGATCTCTGGATAATCACCCACATTTTATATCACATCAGAGTGCACAGTTCAGAAATTTCTATCCAGGCAAGTTATGAAATCATCACATACATCAGATGGGCCCAAGTTTACTATCTTATTACAATTCCTCAAATTCAACTCAACAAGTTTAAGACCAAACAACCTGTTGGACTAAGGTCGGTAGTAATAATCCTCCTCCCTATATGTATCAGCCGGATCTACCCCCGTAGGCACCTCACCACGAATATCTGAAAAACAAAGCAACAACGAGGGAATGAGATACGAATATCTCAGCGAGTGACACATGCATGCAGAAATAGTTAACACAGTTATAAGACATGCTTCGACAAATAACCAACGATAATAACAACATAATTCCGATAACAACTCAAACTAGGTCAATGTTACGCATATGGTTACATTGATTATTTTACATGCCAAGTAGACACTCCACACCTCCATGTACACAGTTCCGGCCTACTCAGGGTTTCGGAAACTCTGAAATGACGGCCTACTCAGGGTATCGGCACTGACAACCAGGCCTACTCAGGGTATCTAGCTGCTCTACACTGGTCGTGGCAACACACGTGGCCATGCAATTACACCAACAAACACATACTATCACATTACTAAGCTTAACAAGGATCCATGGGAAGCTAAACCCAAACTGATAAATAACCGTTTAAAACTCTGCATTAGTACACATCACCTGTGGTCCCAACCAGAACATCAACTCACACAGGTGTTCCAACCAGAACATCAACTCACACAAGTGTTCCAACCAGAACATCAACTCACACAAGTAATCAAGTAAATAATATTTACAACTTGTTTCAAAACTTGCCATCAAAACGGGGTTTCATAAATCAAATCAAGTACCAAACAGTGCATGCTTCAAGAGGACTAAAACAAAGCCCTAGTGTGTAGATATCCCGAACATCCTTGACTTATTTCCAAACATCTACTTCATAAGCCTTTACTAAACCTAGGATCTATTTTCAATGTTCTCACAAGCAAATTTTTATCTCTAATGTCGTAAACAATTATTTGGGTAAGTGGTCGAAGACCCTCTAGCATCCAAAACCCCTTGGTTTTACGAAATTATAGGATTCGGCAAGAAAAACAACTGGGCGCTCACTTCCTGAAGTGGGCGCCAGGTAGGCGCCAAGTGAGCGGTGGCTCCTTTCATTAAAATGAGGCTGGCGCTCACTCGTGGACGAGTGGGCGCGAGCCAGGCGCCAGACGGGCGTGAGAAGAGCGGGAGAAGGGCGCGGGAAATTGAGGTAGGCGCGAGCTGAGCGCGGAGTGGGCGCTAACTCGGCGCCGGGTCACATTTCTCGGCACTTACTTCCTGAAATGGGCGCCAAGTGGGCGCCAAGTGGGCGGTGACCCACTGCGACTTTCACTTCTCTGTTAATCCCAGAACTCAAACTCTGACTAAATTTTTACTGTCTGTAACTACTTATCTAGCCTCCCAACACTCCCAAGACACATTCAAACCTATTTTGGATTTAATCTAATATGATTTCCAATTATCCCCAATTCCACTGTACAAAACCTTCCGTAACTGTTATTGCCCAGAACACCGAGAAAACTTCAATCAACACAATCAACACAATGCATTCATTCAACCAATACACGAATAAACCCGAAAACTCGGTTGTAAAAGAGTGCCACTCACCTGTATGCGCTAAATCCCAGAACAAACAGGTTCTTCCAAAATCGGCCGAGCACGATTCCGGCTGCGCGTGAAGATGAAATGGTAGCCGAATAATTCCTCTGCCCCGCAAAAATCCGACTCCAATGAACTCCTAGCAGTCCTTCCGAGTCTTGCTCTTCATGGAATAACCCCAATTGCCATTACAGCCGCAATCGCCAAATCGCCCAGCCCTCTCCAGCTAAACGAGACTAACGAAAATTACTTCCTACTTACGCGTATTCCTACAACCCAAACCCTACTTTCCCTTTTTGGTATCATTACCTCGCGAGACATACGCCGCTTGATAACTTTCCTCTTTTTTCCTTGATCCTATGCGCGCTCGCCCACTGGAAACCCTACATGTTCCGCATCCACTTACGTTAATAAGCGGACACTATACTTTAATAATAATAAAATAATAATATACATTTTCCAGAAAAATGGCTATATAACGCCTGTACATACGAGTATGGGCTAAGCCCTCAAACCACAAAAATCACCTGATAAACATAGTTTATATATATATAGCAAACTGAATAACTAAATAAATAAATAAACTCACCAAAAAAATCAGGGTCTTACATAAACAAAAGTAACCACCTTCCCACCAAGTACACAGATCGAGGAAGTAAACCAAATAACAAGCAACCAGCGTCCCACCAAGTACACAAATCGAGGAAGTATCCCGCTGAGTACACGAATCGAGGATATAAACTACAATAACCAGCTTCCCACCGAGTACACGGATAGAGGAAGTATCCCACCGAGTACACGGACCGATGATAAACAAAAGTAACTAGCTTCTCATCAAGTACACAGATCGAGGAAGTATCCCGCTGAGTACATGGATTGAGGATATAAATACCAATAACTAGATTCGCCCTACGGAAATAATAAACTAGACACCTACCTTGTCACAACTGTGACTCAAAAACCCACACCAGTGGAGTCAAATACATGCCTCAAGATCATGGTTTCAATGGGCAAAATAATCCAGGTATATGTAAAATCATTTGGAACTCAAAACATGTCCAGATATACCAAATATAGGTGTAGGAACTCTTAGAATCAAGTTTGGTTAAGAATAGAATTGTTTGGAACAATGGTATCAAGTAGAAGTGCCTCTTTGGTAAATCTACCCAAAATCTTTATAAAATGAATTTTAAACATCCGGCAGTGCAGAAAATCTCCAAATACTCTAAACTTGATGGTACATAGGTTAAAAATGGATAAAAACAATTCCGTAATGAAAAACTAGGTTGGAAGGCCAATTCTTCAAAATATGACAGACAGGGAGCTCGAGTGGCAAAGGGCGCTCGAACGGCCTTACACTTCGGTCGTTTCAGGATTGGTCACTTGATTGGTCGCATGAGCGACTGTTCGGGCGATAGTTAAATCTGGGAAAATTGCTCTCAAGTTTTGACAAATACACAGGGCGCTCGATCGACTGTTCGGGCAGCCCGATACGATGCAAATTTCTGAAAAATTACGAAATTCAATAAAAATTGCACAACTCAATATCCAATGCATCAAATCCATTCTAAATCATTCTAAAACACTTTTTAAACATGTTAGAACAATTTAAACAAAATAAACTTCGTTTATAAATCAAATCGTATCAAAACCAATCATATAACCACACTTTAACAGTTTTTTTTAAGAAAACCCCAAAGAAACACATAATACTTAGGAAAATCCTTGTCTAAATGAACATGGTTTGTTTTTAAATCATCTCATAATATATCTAAATAATAAAACACGAAAATCATGCAATTCCTCCAGTTTTCTAAGTGTTTGCTACTTGCCTCATTACATGAACTAAGTTTGTCCAGAAATCTGCTCGCCTAGTCATGTTCTGAGCTTGATCGCACCACCTTAAGCTCCTCCAAATCTAATCTCCACCGTTCAGATTGAAGTCCCTCATGAGTAGATCAAAATGCTAAAATTTCAATCCATTCCAACGATTGGATCTTCCTAGCTCGTTGTTCGAAGTTGGCTGGTCGGCCATCTCTGCAACCCCTTTTTTTCTTTATAGAATCTCCTTTTTCTCTTCTCTCTTCCTTCCCTTATTTCTCCAAACCCAAGCACGAATTCCCCTCTTCTTTCTCATTATTTTTGACTTGCTAAAAACCCTAAACCTTACCTAGACCTCCCCTTTTATAAGCTCATTTAATTAGAAGTCCTAATAGGTTTAGGAGACCTTCCAAATAGGATTTCCAATCTTAATAGAAAACCTTCCTAGCTTACCCCTCATTCTAATTCCTCTTTTAAGAATCTCATACAAAATGACTTAATTTAATTTATTTTCGTGCTAATTTAATTTCCTATTTTAAAATATTACTAAAACACCCAAAAGCTCCTCTTATCCTCAAATTTAAGGCTCCTTATCAACCATAATCACCAATATACCCTTTTTCCTACTTTTAAGCCATAATTTACTATTTAAATTCCAACCTATCCCAAATTAAGTCTAGTTAAATATTTCAAGTCTAATAATTATTTACTTACTCAATATATTAATTTGGCCAATTGGAAAATGACTAAAATACCCTTTCCTTGTCATTCCATATTTAAACTTTGAATCTTTTTCCAAAAATTCTCCTCTTTATTCCTCACATCAATCTTAACCATATAATGCACTTGGATTAATACCTATCTTCTCTAATCCTTTATATTTAATTTACTCTCCCAATTTATCTAAATCATCCTCTCTCTTTTTTTCTAATTAATTTGGAGTTACTATTTAATTTCCTAATTACTCAAAATTATTATTTATTCATTAAATTACTAATATCTCTTGTATTATATTGTTATTCCCCGAATACCTAAATTAAATCTTAACTTCTCTATATATTTAGGCTTATTTAATTTATTTTATTTTTAAGAAAATCCAGGGTTTTACACTCGTCATAAAAGCTGCTAGAGTGGCTACCTAATCCTCCACTGCACTCTTTTGGCTCAAGGTATCTGCTACCACATCCGCCTTACTTGGTGTAAGCACCCAAATTTTGATTAAACCAAAAAAAAGAAAAAAAAGGAAGAAAAAAAATGTGCTAAAAGACAGCAGAAAAGTCAAACCCTGAGGGGACAAAAGTTGACTTTTTGATCAAGTGCAATTTGGCCACCATACTTCTTCCTAATGATTAGGAAATTCCGAAATGAGCCTAACGCAATAGAGTTTGCTCAGATCGGGATTCGGATAAAGAAGATATGGGCTGGTCAAACTTGAGGGGGAGCCGAAAGTTGACTTTCTGCTAAACCCCGAACCAATTGCTTAATCTTATCCCAATGGATAGAGGGCTCTGATACGGCTCTAACGCAACTGAGTTTGCCAGAATCGGAGTCCAGATGAAGAAGATATGAGCATTTGAAGTTTCAGGGGCAGCAACGCTGGAAACTGCACACGTGGCAAAGGAACTGCACACGTGGCAAGAAATGCAGGAAAATATCTCAAGGGGCAATCCGTAAATATCCAAAATTTGCAAAATATCTCAAGGATTAAACCAAAATTGCGCAGGGGTAATCTGCGAATATCTCCAGTGTCAAATCGGTCAAATCAGTCAAATCCAAGGGGCAATATGTAAATATAAAAAATATTGGCAGAATAACCAGAAATAAATTTCGGTTATACAAAAATTGTGTATAACCAGAATTCAATTTCGGTTCATAAAATGAAATCAAAAATCACCTAACAGATTCTCTGATTTCGTACCTGACAGAAATTAATTGTTAATCAAGTGCAAAAATAACCAAACTTTAATTTTGGTTACACATGGTTTATAGTATAACCGAAATTAAATTTCGGTTATACTATATTTGCTTCATAACCGGAATTAAATTCCGGTTATTCATTTTTCGTCTATAAAAGGGCTTCAGCAGCCCATTTGCAAAGGGTTAGCCATTTTTGCTATTGGAGTTCCCCCACCCTTCTCGGCCACTCCTTCTCTACCTTCTCAAGCCTTCTCTAACACCCCAAACCACATTCTATCCCCTCTCACACCCCTTCCACCCCTTTCTTCTTCATTCCCAACACTTGGAAGGAGATCTTTGGGGGACTTGCTGGAGTTGGGAGGGAGCTCAAGCCGCTGTGGAGTCTTCAAGTTGAGTCCAACACCACCCTAGGAGGTTTTCAACCTCAAGGTATGTCTCCCCATCGGTTTTCATTCAACATATATGAATTTTAGAGGATTTGAAGCATGTTGATATCTCTTTGTACTACCACCTAGTATTATTTGGTGTTGTCTCAGTTCCTCCCTCCCTTTTCATCTTCTCTACGTTGTTCCTTCACGCGATTGAGCTCCTACGGTAAGGAGATGAGTTCGGTCGACGAAAGAGAGATGGAGAGGTCATTTTAGAGGAGTATGCATTCTTTTGGGGGTTTCAGGAGATGCTATTATTTAACTTAATAGGGGAGCATGTTCCCCTCCTCTCCCTCCATCTAATGTACCCTTTTTTTTTATCCCCCTAAGACCCCTTCTTGTTTTCTTTAGGTTTGAAGCATGCCTATTTTACTCGTCATTTTTAGATGTGAAAAGTATGCTTGCGTAGTAACATGTTTTTTTTCTGACATGATTTGCATGCTCACTCACCACCTTCACACATTTCTAAGCACATATATACCTGTTTAGGCTCATTTAGAAAGCATGCTTGGATCCCTTCCCACGGTCTCGTGTTGTTTGTATGCCTGATAGCATGATCCCCTTCCCCCTTTGATCCCGAAAAGTCCCACAGGAATGACCAAAGTGGCCATTCCCTTGCTGTCGAACCACTGTGGGCCCACACGGGGGCCCACATAGACCATATGCATGCTCACAAGTGTTAGGGATTGATTTTCTGTCGAAAAAGTGAAAATTTGGGTTTCTGTAGGTTGACCGAATACTCAGGTCGGTTTAGAGTGCTTTCTGGCTTAACCGAAATTGAATTTCGGTTAAGCTAGAAACACAGTATAACCGAAATGCATTTTTGGTTATATTGTGCTGCATGTTTGACTGAAATGGAATTTTGGTTACCTTAAAAATTTAATAAAAACCTGTTTTTGCTTGTTTGTTGATTTGTTGTGATGCTTAAGCCGAACCGGTTGAACCAGCAGGGTTTCCGGGTCAATCGGAAACCCAAAATGGGACATGGGTTTCTAAGCCCAATTTGATTCCTTAGTGGGCCTTCCAACGGGGCCCACCCAGCCCAAGATCATTTCTGAAGATAAAAGAAAAATTAAATAAACCCAACGGGCCACACCATTTGAGGCCCACCAAAAGCCCAATTTGGAAACATGCTGGATAGGCTAGGTGGTTTGGCCATGACTCGGGCTTGGGCCTATCGGGCCCAGCTCCCTTCAAGGGAAGCCCACAAAACCAAAGGACAGGGTCCAAAACCCTAATCCACTATTGCCTTGGGCTTCCAAGCCCAAACCTAGGCAATGGGCCCCAAGCCCATGCCTAGCCCACTTTGGCACAAATGAATCAAGATAAATCAAAATTACTTGGCAACCAACTGTGTGGCCCACCCAATGGGCCCACAAAACTATCCAGGCCCACTTTTGCATGAAAATTGCTTAAATCCCAACTTGAACTTTAAATAAAATCCATCAAATCAACCAAAAACCAAAAGGGTTTATCCAACGTAACCCCAAACGGGACTTGGGCTTTCACTAAAGCCCAAATTGGCATCCTGTGGGCGTTCCAACGGGGTCCACACACCAGACCCAGATCACTCAGGTTAAAAAAGATAAAATCAAATCAAAGGGACCCACACCAATTAGGTGGTCCTGATCAGACTTAACCAGAAATTGCATATCGAATTAGGAATCAGGTGAGATAGACCAAGATCAAGTTGACTCAAACCAAGAAACCCATGGGACCTGTCATTCGACGGGGCGGACCGGGGTGTCTACGGACTTCCCCGGCCTGTAACCGAGACCCTACCTTAGAATCTCAAGCCGCAGACCGCCTACTAGACATACCTAGGCACCTAGGTGTAAAATCCCGAATTTTAATAACATTAAAATTTAGATGTAGGAGTTTATGGAAACCCCCGATTATTTTCAGGATTTATGGAAAAAAAAATTATAATCATAAATATTTAAACTAATAAGGTGTGTGGATGTAGGAGTTTTGGTGGGCGAGCACACACCAGATCAGAGTTTAAAGTTCGTCGAGCGGCAAGCGTATTTGCGGAAGGTATAAATACCTTAAGAAATTAGGTTTTGGGTTTTTGCTCTAGTATACTCTACTGAGAGGTTTGGCGGCCGCGGTGTTTGTTTAGGGTTCTTCGAGAGAAAGGAGTTGGGGAAGTTCTATGGGAGAGACGAGCCGGTGAAGACTTCCTGCCGGTAGGTAATTGTTAACAAGAAGTTCGGAAGGATTTTTCTTCCTTCAAGGAACCTCTGTTCGACCATAGCAAGCAGTCGGCCGAACTACTGATTTGGGGATTTTCTCTTCGGGGTTGCTGTTGCCGAGACTTGGAAGCATATAAGGTGAGTGGCACTATTTTAAAACCTGGTTTATGTTATTCGTAGTTTTTGTTTCAATGAATGCACATGGTTGTCGAATGAATTATTCACTGGGTTTTTGGGCGAAGATAGTCCGAAGGGTTTTCTGTATAACAAATTGGGGATAACTGAAAAGTGTGTTAGATTAATTTCAAAATAGGTTTGAATGTGTTCTGGGGGTATTAGGAGACCAGAGAAGTGGTTACAGACTGAAAAATTTCGGCCAGAGTTGAAGATTTGGATTTAACAGAGACTTGAAAAACACAGTGGGTATCCGCCCACTTGGCGCCCACTTCGGGAAGTAGGTGCATGGAAAAATAGACTTAGCGCCCTTCTCGCGCCTATCCCGCGCCCTTCTCGCGCCCACTTAAATATTCCGCGCCTATCTCGCTCCCTTCTCGCGCCCACTTCACGCCCTTCTCGCGCCCACTTACCATCGAGTGAGCGCATACCCTGATTGTTGCTATTATACTATCCGCCCACCTCGCGCCTACCTCAGGAGGTGAGCGCATAGTCCACTTTTCTTACTGAATTTCATAATTGAGTAAACCAATGGGGAGTTTGATGCTAGAAGGTCTTCGATCACTTAGCAAAGTACTTGTTTAGGACATTAGAGACAAAATTACTTATGAGAACATTGAAGATAGATTCTGGAATTTCTTAAGAGCTTCCAAGGTAAATGTAGGGCAACATTTTAGGTGATGTTCTGGATACCCAACACTGGGTTTTTATTTTAGTTCTTTTTGGGTTACATACTGGACTTGATTTAGTTTTTATTAAATCCTGTTTTCTTGATGGCAAGTTTTGAATGATGTTGCAAAGATTATTTACTTGTTTTCTTGTGAGTAATTACTGTTCTGGTTGGAATACTTGTGAGATGATGTTCTGGTTGGAACACTTGTGGAGATTTACTATTCTGGTTGGAATAACTTGTGATTGTGTGTACCGAATGCGGAGTTTTAATTGGTTATGTAACACCCCGGATCCGAGTCACATGAAAAATTCGTAACTCGTCTCCAGAGGTTATTATAAATAACAGGATCGCACTACCAGAGTAAGGAAAACATAAATTCAATAGTACTATGTAACAGAGTGCGCTAAAATAACCCCAAAGTAAAACTCACATGACCCAATTTCACAACCCACAATTATCGGCTCTCCATACGTATCTGGAAAACAAACAAAAACACAAGAGTGAGATACGAATATCTCAGCGAGTAGCACATGCATGCAGCAATACAATTTCTTTTCTAGTTGTAAATTTATGATCGAATAATCACACGAGAAAACAGGAAATAACCCAGTGAAATCTGCGTAAACCCTTTGAAAATTTATTTGACCCAAGGGTCTAGGAAGCAAGTTAAACTGTAAGTAATTTAACATCGGAAATACCTTCGTCAACAAAATTCCGATCAGTTTCAAAAACTATATCATTATATCCATGCTCCAAGAAAAGACAAATTCCACTACTTATTCCATAGTATCTAAATAGATAAATGAATAATAAATCCACATGGTCAATGTCATGCAAATATTTGATTGGTTAATCAACATGCCAGAGCGACCTCCACACCTCCATGTACACAGTTCCGGCCTACTCAAGGTTTCGGATACTCTGAAATGACGGCCTACTCAGGGTTTTGTCATCCAATGCCGGCCTACTCAGGGTTTCGACATTGACAACCAGGCCTACTCAGGGTTTTTGGCTGCTCTACACCGGTCGTGGCAACACTCCATGGCCATGCCATTACTCCAATAAAATAAAAGCATCACATTACTAAGCTTAGACTCTGGATCCAGGACAAGCTAAACCATAACAGTAAATCATCGTATAATCGCAATTCCGACATCAAAATAAAGTCATTCATTCCACATCATGTATAACTCATTACAGTTCATCACCTGTCCCTCTAGACCAAGCAGTATCTCAAGTACTTTTAGTATTTTCTCATTTCCGCAACACATGCCATTTGAATACAAAACTCAGTTATTCATACCAAGAAAACCTTACAATACATTCAGAATTTTCCAAACAAGTGAAACCAGAAGTTAATAATTTCTTAATCAAACAGTTTATAAATTCAAGGGAAAAACTAGCTAGGAACTCCTATGGTTTTGGTATCCAGCACAACACATACAAATAACCTAAACTCAACCTTAGAAGCCTTTAAGAATTGCCACTAGATTTTCCTCTAGTAATTGAATAAATAATGCAGGTTCCAAGGTGTGCGCGCGTGGGAAACGCAGCACGGGGTAATTCGGAGTCGCCACCGCCTGATGGGGTGCAGGCGGACACCTGGGTACCTAATCTTGTCTATTTAGGGCTTTTGGTCTGCGGCTTGAGATTCTAAGTTGGTTCTCGGTTGCGGTCTAGGGAAGTCCGTAGACACCCTAGTCCACCCCGTCGGATGACGGGTCCCGTGGGTTCCCTGATTTGAGTCAGCTTTCTCACTATTTGGTTCTCACCCGATTCCTAATCCAGCATGTAGTTTAGTTAAGTCTTGGCGGGACCACCTGAGTTGGTGTGGGTCCCTTTAATGAATTTTATCTTGCTTTACTTGAGTTTATCTGAGTCTGATTGGGTGGGCCCCGTTGGAAGGCCCACGGTGTCCTGAGTGGGCTTGGGTAAGCCCGTGTGCCCTTGGTGGGCCTCTGTCTAACCTAGGAGGCCCTGTGGGCTTAGGTTAAGTGAATTGATTTCACATTAGGGTTCAAGTTCGGAGCTTTAAGTGTTTTTCCATGCAAAAGGTGGGCCGGATTGGTTTGTGGGCCCCTTTGGTGGGCCCACATGGTGGCCAAGTAATTTTACTTTATCTTTTTAATTTGCCAAAGATGGGTTGGACACTTGTAACGCCCCGGATCCGTGTTGTTCAATAAAGATATAACACGTCTCACAGAGGTTAGGCAAGGATCGTTAATCAATTATGATCGCTGGATAATCATCTAACTATAACCTGTCAGAGTGCACAATTTGATTCATCCAAGAAATGTAACATTTAGAACTTAACTAGAATCATATGGTTCAACCCCCAATTAGACTTTAGTACACCTCAAATATTCAAAGTACTCAAATTCGGAACAAGATAACCTACAAGTCTAAGGAAGGTAATAGTAATCTTCCTCCCTATAAGCCTCAGCAGGATCTACCCCAGTAGTCGCCTTACCACGAGTATCTGAAAATCACAAGAAAACAACAGAGTGAGATACGAATATCTCAACGAGTAGCACATGCATGCAGAAATAGTTAATCACAGTTCAAAGCTATGCATCGATAAACATTCCGTACGATAAAACAACTAATATCAATTTCAAGTTCAAACCAAAACCCATTTCATCAGTCAAATCACATCTCAGTTAAGTACGGCAACACATCAATTGGTCAATGTCATGACTATCGTTTAGTTGATAAATTAAACATGCCAAGTAGACACTCCACACCTCCATGTACACAGTTCCGGCCTACTCAGGGTTTCGGAAACTCTGAAATGACGGCCTACTCAAGGTTTCGTCATCCAATGCAGGCCTACTCCCCAGGTTTCTGCATTGACAACCAGGCCTACTCAGGGTTTCTGGCTGCTCTACACCGGTCGTGGCAACACACAAGGCCATGCAATTCCAACAACCAACAAATAACATTACATTACTAAGCTTAGACTCTGGATCCAGGACAAGCTAGACCAAAACAGTAAAACATCGTATAATCTCAATTCCAACATTAAAGTAAAACCATTCATTCCACATCATGTATATCTCATCACAGTTCATCACCTGTCCCTCTGGACCAAACAGTATCTCAATACCTTCAGTATTTCTCATTTCCACAAACCATGCCATTTGAATACAAAACATAGTTATTTATAACAAGACAATACATTCAGCATTTTCCAAACAAATGAAACCAGAAGTCAATAATTTCTCAATTAGAATAGTGTATAAATTCGAGGAGAAAACAACTAAGAACTCCTAGTGTTTTGGTATCCAGCACAACATGTATAAAATAACCCAAACCCATCCTTATAAGCCTTTAAGAATTTGCCACTAGAATTCTCCTAGGGATTAAATAAAAAATGCAGGTTCCAAGGTTACCAAACAAGTGATTGGTGAAGTGATATAAACCCCAAGACTTCAAAATTCCCCTTGGTTCAGTCGGAATTCAATTCGGCAAGTATAATTGGGTATGCGCTCACCTCCTGAAGTGAGCGCCAGGTGAGCGCCAGTCGGCAGATAGAAAACAAGCGAAAATGGACTATGCGCACACTCGACGCTAAGTGAGCGCGAGCTGAGCGAGAGAAAGGCGCGAGAAGAGCGCGGGATAGGCACGAGATAGGCGCATCGGTTTTAAGTGGGCGCGAGCTGAGCGCCAAGTAGGCGCAAGCTCGGCGCCAGATCAATATTCCTATGCACCTACTTCCTGAAGTGGGCGCAAGTGGGCGCCAAGTGGGCGGATACCCACTGCGATTTTCAAGTCTCTGTTATTTCAAGATCTCCAATTCTGGCTGGTTTTGTTTAGGTTTGTAATTGCTCCAATACACTCCTAATGCTCCCAGAAGACTTCCCAACCAATTTTGGATTTAATCTAAACATCTTTAATTTCAAATTAATTTTCCATCTTACGTTCGGACTCACGGTATTTCAGAAAACCCAGAACTCACAATACAACCATGGCATTCGAAATATATCACGAAGAAAACTAAAACCTCGGTTTTAAATCAGTGCTACTCACAAGTATGCGCTTAATCCCAAAACAGAAGCTTATTCCACAACCGGCCGATCGCGATTTCCGGCTGCGCGCGAGGAAGCGACTGTAGATGATATATCCCCTGTTCGCGAGAATAAATAACCGACTGAATCTCTATCTCCGACTCGAACTATCCGATCATAGCTACTTGCACCTTTCGTTCTTCTCAGCAAAACCCTAATCGCCACACCAGAGCCGCGAATCGCCAAGTCGCCCAACTTCTTCAGCAAACAAAAGTATTGCCAAAAGTATTCATACGAGTATTCTATAAACCCAAACCCTACTTTCCCTTTTTGTATATTTACCTTGCGATACATACACCACCCGATCAATCTTTAAAGTCCTCGATCCTATGCACGCTCGCCCACTGGAAACCCTACATGTTCCCGCATCCACTTACGTTAATAAGCACACAACTATACTTTCATAATAATAATAATAATAAAACTTACCAAAAATCAGGGTCTTACAACACTGGGCTTGGGGCCCATAGTCCTGATTAGGGCTTGTAAGCCCAAGTTACCAGAAGTTAGGGTTTGCACCCTTCCTTGGCTCGGTTGGTGGGCTTTAGCGGGCCCGGTAGGCCCTTGCCCTTGGTCTCGGCCAAACCATGCAATTCATACCTCATTCTGCACATAAAGGCTCAGGTGGGCCGCATTAGGTTTGGCCCATCCGATTCAATTGATTCATTTCATTTTAACTTACTGATTTACATGCTTTGAGGCTTATCGGGCTTGGTGGGCTCTGTTGGAAGGCCCACTAGTGTGCCAAGTTGGACCGGTGGTCCAAGTCCCAAGTTGGGTTTCAGGGGTGACCCGGAAACCCTGTTGGTTCAGTACCCGGAAACCCTGTTGGTTCAGTGGTTTTGGTTCAAATCACTCCAAAATTCGGCAAAACACCCAAAACATACAAAAATTGCAATTCTGTGTGTATCCGGCAACTCAGGCCGGACACACATGGACTGTAAGTGATCCGGCCTGAGTGCCGGATACACAGGGGCCATAGGTGATCCGGCCTGGGTGGCCGGATACACCTAGGCCACAGGTGATCCAGCCTGAGTTGCCAGATCACACTGGAATGGCCCTTTTTGGTGATTCTACCATTCGGGGTGTTTCCAGGGGGTTCCTAGGGGTTTATGCAGGTCATGTGGGCCCCTGGGTGGGCCCACATTTGTTCAGGTTCAAGGGAGAAGCCTTATTTGGCTTCTTCTTTCTTGGGTTCTTTTTAGCAAAAGCAAGGAGATGAGAGCATGGTTGGGAGGCCGTGGGGTAAAGGGGGTTAGGAGCATGCTGGGGGGGGGGGGGATAAAAGAGTAGGAGACTACTCTACAGGTCCTCGATCTACAACAATTTTGATCTTAACAATACGGAAACATACACACAAAATTTATACGAGGAAACCTGAATCCAGATCCAGGAAAAACCTCGAGTCTATATGAGGCGACTACCCTTAGAATCTCCACTATTAAATGAAAAGAAATTACAAAGGAAAACACACTTAACCTTTACAATTGAACTCACTCAACAGCAATCCACAGCTCGAATCCACGAACTGTAACACAACTTGAATCCACAAGCTGCAATTCACAATCAATCCAGATCGTAACGATCACCTCAGAGCCCATTGAGATGATCCAATGCAATAGGAATCCACCTATGCATCCATCAAGCTCGATCACCAATCCAGGAGATCATACGATCATGTGAAGTTCCGAAATGAAGAAGAATCCTCAAAATTCAATTCCAACTGGGTTCTTCGAATGCTACCCAGAAAATGATCAGCTTCATTTTGCATGCGTTGCTGCGCAGCAACATCCCTTTGCACCTCTCCACATGCAAAATCTACATCCTTTGCAAGCTTATCCATCTTCTCTTGGGTCTCGGATTTGAACATGCTCATCATGAGCATGTGAGCCCTTACTTCAGAATTGAAATCCTCCTGGGAGGCTTGCATGGAATTCAATTTGTCCATGATTGCCATAGCATCAGAACTGGACAAGGAGGATTGAGAAGAAGAAGGCTCCGAAGAAGCCAACCGAAAGGGATTCGCTCTTTTGCTCCTAGTAAGGGTGGAGGCATCAATGGGAGGTTTGGGGTGAAGGATCAATTCAACAGGATCAGGTAGGATCCCTTGGTGAATGCACAAGTAAGTGATGAAAATCCCAAAAGGAAGAGCAGAAGTCTTGGATTTCAAATTCCTAGACTGGATGATCTGATTGAAGATGATGGAAGGGAGACAGACGCTCTCTCTGTTCCATAGAGCATGAAGGAGTCTTGCTCGAGAGTGAGAAATCTCAGAATGATGATCTGAGGGAACAAGAGAAGCACAAATGAACAGATTCAAGATCCTGAGAAGATCTTGGAGAGAGCCATGAGGAAGATAGTTTGGCTTATTTTTGATGGAGGTGGGAGCACCCTGAACAATAAGAGAAGAAATTATTGACTCCATGGGAGGATCAGAGTGAGAGGCTAGAAAGTCAAAGGAAGGAGATTCAACAATGGGCAGTTCCAGAAGAGAGGAGATAAGTTCTTTCGAGAAGTCGAAAGAGATGCCCCGGACATAGGCTTTGACGTAGCCTTGATTTGCAAGATGAAGATGGTGGAGGTTCGAATAGAACTCTCGAACCAGGTCTTGATAAGCAAAACCATTTATCAGAGCAAATTTCTTCCATCCATTGTCCGAAAACAAGGAGAAGAGCGGAGTGTCAGAGAAGGAGTCAAGCTTAATGGCCCTTTCCAAGAGGAGTGGCCTGTGCTTGAAGAAATCATGATAATCAGACAAACCATTTCCAATGAATGGTTCAGATGAAGGTGATGGGGATGGGGGTCTCACCGGTGGAGAAGAGACAACCGGAGAGGTTCTCACTAGTGGAGAAGATGTAGCAGGAGTGGTTCTCACCGGAGGAGAAGAGGTGGAAGGAGAATCAGTCCTAGGCTTTTTCTTGGGAGGCATGATGAAGATACAGGAGTAAAAAAATAGAAGAGAGAGAACAAACAAACAGAAACAAGCAACGCACGACAAAGCCCTAATGGCAGAACAATCTATCAAACCCTAACTTAAAAGAACGAGAGAAGAACACTGCAACTGGAAGAAGAAAATGAAGAAGCAAGATGAAGATAGTAAAAATTTTTTTTTACCTGAACAGATGACAAGGTGAGGGAAGGGAAGAACGAAGGCAACGAAGTACCACGACGCGAGGAGTAAGGTGAATCGCAGACAAAGACAAAAAGATAGAGGAAAAAAATGAAACAGATTTCCCCTTTTTATAGGCAAATGGATTTTGCTGCCAGCGTGCATCCAGCGATGCTTAACATGGCAGGTGCCAAAGCACGAAAGAAAGAGAGTGCTACCAGCACGCTTCTAATGACGTAGAAGGTGCACATGCACAATCAAGAAAAAAAAAACAATCACAAGGCAAAAATTTATAAAATGAGTTTGAACTATTCTTCATGAAAAAATCATACATCTAAACACAAAGCTAAGATTTTAACTGAACTAAAAATCATCCAGATAATCAAATTTTATTCAATCCAAGAAGTAATCATCACAAAACTGATTTTGAAGAACCTATCAAGGTTAATTCAGATGTGATACATTTCATATCTATGGCAAAAATTTCCTTCATGGTTTCTCATACTATAAATTTTCTACAAGATATTGAGCACACATGCATATCAATGAATCAATGCTTGTGTAGTATGTGAAATACATTTTTGACTTTTACACTTTATACATATGGAAGGCAATTTTAGTGTAATCATACTTGGAAAGTATAGACATACCCCAAACTTCATTTTGGTGGCTTTCGCACATCAGAGATAGGTAGCCTTTTCTGATCTCTTTTTCTTTTCTTTTTGTAGAAGGCATTGACCCTTAAAAAACCTGAGTTTACAGTTCATTCCAAGAATATACCTTCTTTCTCTTTTTCTTTTTGAGAATTACAGTGGCTTTCACTCTAATCTCTATGGCAGCCATTTCCAAAACTTTTCTTTTCAAAAAGGTGATAGCCTATAGATCCCAAGCTTCAACACACAATAAACTTCAATACACAAAGGTGTTTAAGACAAAATTGATAGTTGATTACAAGACATTTCTATCAATATGCATAGACTCAAGCTTCCTGAATTAAGATTTTAGTATCAAGAACACATAAGTTCATTTTCAACAGACATGTAAATCATTTTACATCTAAATTAACTCAAAACAGAACCTGATTTTCAGTTTTGAGAGCATACTCCTAGGGATTTCCTAAGAGTTTCAAATCTGTTCTGATCTAAAGGTTTAGTGAAAATATCAGCCAACTGTTTTTCAGTAGATATATATTCAATCATAACAGTTTTGTCTTCAATTAACTCTCTTATAAAGTGATGCCTGATGTCTATATGTTTAGTCCTTGAGTGTTGAACAGGATTTTTGGAAATATTTATGGCACTTTGATTGTCACAGAAGAGAATCATTTGATCCTGATCTAAACCATAATCAGATAGCATTTTTTTCATCCAAATTAGTTGAGTACAGCTGCTACCTGCAGCAATGTACTCTATTTCAGCTGTACTCAGTGAAACTGAGTTTTGCTTTTTGCTTAACCAAGCAATGAGGTTATTACCCATATAAAAGCAACCACCAGAGGTGCTTTTTCTAACATCCATACACCCAGCCCAATCAGCATCAGTATATCCAGTAAGATATGGGTTTGTTTCTTTGGAGAACCAAATTCCCAGATCAACAGTTCCATTTACATACTTTATAATCCTTTTCACAGCATTTAAATGAGATTCTTTAGGATTAGCCTGATATCTTGCACAAACTCCAACACTAAAACTTATATCAGGTCTACTTGCTGTTAAGTACAGAAGACTTCCAATCATCCCTCTGTACAAGGTAGGATCTATATCCTTCCCAGATTCATCTTTTCCAAGCTTTAAGCTAGTACTCATAGGAGTCCTAGCATGTTTGGCATGAATTAAACTGAATCTCTTGACTAGATTTTTTGCATATTTTGCTTGAGAGAAAAAATCCCTTGTTTAGATTGATAAATCTGAATTCCTAAGAAACAATTCAGTTCACCCATCATACTCATCTCAAATTCACTCTTCATTAATTCTCCAAAGGAATGAGCATGAGTTTCAGAAGTAGATCCAAACACTATATCATCAACATAGATTTGAGCAATCAAAATATGCTTGGACTCTCTTTGAATAAAGAGAGTTTTATCCACATTTCCTCTCATAAATCCAGATTCAAGTAAGAAGGAGGTGAGTCTCTCATACCAAGCTCTAGGAGCTTGTTTGAGTCCATACAAGGCCTTGTTCAGCTTATAAACATGTTTAGGATAATTTGAGTCCTCAAATCCTTTAGGTTGCTCTACATAAACCTCTTCATTCAGATATCCATTCAAGAATGCACTCTTAACATCCATTTGAAACAGTTTAAACTTCAAATAGCATGCAATAAACAAAAGCAATCTGATTGACTCTAACCTAGCTACAGGAGCAAAGGTTTCATCAAAATCTATTCCTTCTACTTGGGTGTATCCCTGAGCAACAAGCCTAGATTTATTTCTGGTTACAACCCCATTCTCGTCAGATTTGTTCTTAAAAATCCATTTGGTTCCTATCACATTCAGATTAGAGGGTCTTTCAACCAATTCCCATACATTATTTCTAGTAAATTGGTTTAGTTCTTCATGCATAGCATTTAACCAAGAGTCATCCAACAAGGCATCTTTATAAGATTTTGGCTCAAATTGAGATAAATAAGAAGAAAATCTTACCTCATTATGTAATTGATGTCTTGTTCTTACTCCATCTGAAATATTTCCAACAACTTGCTCAATTGGGTGGTCTTTGAGAGTTTTTGTCAGAGGAACAACTTCATTGCTTGAGGAAGCATCTCTGATTTCATCCTTTTCATCTACAATCTGCAAAAATTCACAGTCAATTCCTTCATCATCTATTAACACATTAATAGAGTCCATTACAACAGATTTTTGCAAGTTAAAAACTCTGTATGCTCTACTTGAAGAGGAATATCCTAGAAAAATTCCCTCATCACTTCTAGAATCAAATTTTTCTAGATTTTCTCTGTCCCTTAGGATATAACATTTACTTCCAAAAACTCTAAAATATTTCAAGTTTGGCTGTTTTCCTTTCCAAATTTCATAAGGAGTTTGTTTCCACCCAGATCTGACATATACTCTGTTACTTATATAATAGGCAGTATTTATTGCTTCAGCCCAGAATTTTGTTGACACTTTCTTCGATATCATCATGGTTCTAGCCATTTCTTGCAAAACTCTATTCTTCCTTTCCACAACTCCATTTTGTTGTGGGGTCTTAGGAGCAGAAAATTCATGTTTAATTCCTTGTTCTTCACAAAACTTGGAAAACATCTGATTTTCAAATTCTGTCCCATGATCAGATCTTATTCTAACAATCCTCCCTATTTGCAAGTTCTTTTCAACTTGAATTTGATAGCACAATTATTTAAAGCAATCAAAACATTCAGATTTTTCTCTTAGAAAATTTACCCAGGTGTATCTACTGTAGTCATCTACAGCAACAAAGATATACCTCTTTCCTCCAAGACTTTCAGTCTTTGTAGGTCCCATCAAGTCCATATGAATCAGTTCTAATGGTCTAGAGGTTCCTACAATGTTGGTTTTCTTGTGTGTGGCTTTGATTTGCTTTCCTTGATTGCAAGGACCACACATTCCTTTCTTTTTATTGTTCCCAAACTTGGGAATTCCTCTAACCAATTCAGACTTAGAGATTTTTGACAAATCTCTATAGTTAATGTGACCAAGTCTTCTATGCCACAAATCAATTTCATTGCATATAGAGGATTTTAAAGAGCTTTCATTGTTTCCAATGATTCCATAACAATTGTCACTTGTTCTTACACCTATAAGAACTGTTCTACAAGAATTATCCAAAATTTTACATTCTTTTCTGGTAAAGTTGACAAACAATCTTGAATCACATAACTGGCTAATACTAATTACGTTTGCCTTCAAACCAGATACAAATAACACATTCTTTAGACAGACTCCATTAGGACCAGTTACTGTTCCTTTACCTTTGACTTGAGAAGTGCTTCCATCACCAAATGTTACACTTCCACCAAAATATTCTTCAAAGGTACTAAACATAGACTTATGTCCACACATATGTCTTGAACAACCACTATCCAAGTACCACATGTTGACATCATGAACTTTCAAAGCTATATGAACCACATTTGCAACTAAGAAGTCTTTTCTAACCCAAATCTGTTTTTCATGTGTTTTCTGAGAAGTACCTTCATCAACAACTTCAGATTTTGAAGGAAGTTTCTTTGACAGATTTGTAACTTCCTTATTTAATGATTCAGTCAATTTTAACAAGGAATCAAATCTGTTATGTAAATCCAAGGACTGACTTTGATTTACTTTCCTCTTACTGTCAAAATATCCCTTGGGAAAACCATGCAAAACATGACAATTTGGTCTTATATGACCTCTTTTATTACAATGATGGCACACAAGTATGAACCTATATTCAGAAGAATCAAAATTTCCAGATTTGACAGTATTTCTAAACTGTACAGATTTAGATTTTTCAGATTTTGAAGATTTACCTGTTGAGCTTACTTCTCCAGCAAAAATTTTCTGTGAAAATTCCTTATTTTGATTACTTACATCAAGCTTTTCAATCATTCTCTTTTCAGCAGAATTTGAGCTTTCAGTAACTTCCTTTGAATTTTTCCAAATCTCTTCAATTTGATGATTTCCTGCAGAAAAATTTGAAGCATTAGATTTAATTGAATTTGACAATTTCTCAAGTTCAATAACTTTACCTTGAAGTGCAGAAATCTGAACTTCCTTTTCTTTTAATTTTTCAGTTTTTTCAGTCAAAGAAGTTACCAGAAAATTTTCTTTGACATGTCTTTCAAGTATCTTCTTGTTTATTGAATCTATTTCTGCAAAAGCTTTATTTTTCTCTGTTTCTGATTCCTTCAATTTTTTACTCAGTTTCTTGACTTTCTTCTGAGCTCTATTGAATTCCTTATATAGCTGATTGTAGGCTTCTTGTAATTCTTCTTCATCATCTGATAAACTTTCTTTATTATCTCCTACAATGTCAGAGATTGAACTACCAGAAGAAGATGAGTAAAAGGAATTGAAAGCAGTAAAATTAGCAGAAATATCCTCATCTGATTGTGAAGAATTATTAGTATTACTGTCATCCCAAGTAACCTGATAATTTGTCTTTTTCTTTTTATCCTTTGAGGGACATTCAGAAACAACATGTCCAAATACTCTACATTTATAGCATTGAACTTCATTGTTCTGAGAAAATTTCTTCTCCTTTCTTAGATCAGAAATTTTCTTATCAGATCTTCTATTAGATCTGTCCATGGATAATAAAGGATTAGATTGTCTCTTTTTAAACATTCTCTTGAACTTTTTAGCTAAGAGAATCCAGATCTACTTCAGAATCATCTGATTCTTCATTATTTACAGATTTTAGAGCTATTCCTTTACTCCTTTTAGGAATATTTGGATCTAGCTCATAAGTCTGTAAAGATCCTACAAGATCTTCAATTCTCATGGTATCCATATCTTTTGCCTCTTGAATGGCAGTAACTTTTGGTCTGAATTTTTCAGGCAAAGATCTCAAGATCTTTCTAACAACCTTGGATGTAGAGATCTTTTCTCCAAGGTTAAAGCTCGAATTAACAATATCCGAAAGTCTAGCATAAAATTCATCAAAGGAATCATCATCTTTCATGTATAGAGTTTCGAAAGATGTTGTAAGTCTTTGAAGTCTAGACAGCTTGACAGCTGAGGTTCCTTCATGAGTGACCTCAAGAATGTCCCAAGCTTCCTTACCTACTTCATATGAGGAAATTCTCCTAAATTCCTCAACACTTACAGCACAAAATAAGGCATTCATTGCCTTGTTGTTCCATCCACATAGATCAGATTCAGCTTTAGTCCACTGATCATGAGGTTTAGGCATCACAACACCTCCTTCTGTTGTGATTTCTGGTGGATGATAACCATTACATACCGAGAGCCAGACACGCTCATCGATAGATTTCAGGTAAGCTCTCATCCTTGCTTTCCAGTAAGGATAATTGTTACCTTCGAATAATGGAGGGCTAGAGGCAGATCCTCCTTTTCCAAAGTCCATGCTATAGATCTAGATCACACTTTGTAAAACAATTCAAAGTGAATAGGCTCTGATACCAATTAAAAGAGTAGGAGATGTAAAATCCCAAATTTTAATGGAATTAAAATTTATTATTTTAGTAACTAAATAAGGCCAAATTGGAAAAAAAATTATGTAGAACCGGGGATCGAGAGGGTTCGTTCGAGGTTTTGGGTGAATCAAATTTGGGAATTTCTATTTAATAAAGGCGAGGAAAAATTAATTAATATTATTTGGGAGATTTAAATTGGTTTAATGATGTGATAAATGGGTGATATAAATTAAACTAGGTTGCTGGTATAGGGAGTTTGGTGGAGTGCTGAAGTAGGGGATCATGGGTTTATATTGCTAGAAGGTGGCAACTATAAAAAGGCAGATGATTTTAGTTACCTGGTTCGTTTGATTTTTGAGCAATAGAAGTGGAGGAATTCAGAGAGAAGAAGAGGTGAGCCAGGGTTTGTGGTTCTGATCCTGGAGAATTGGAAGTGATCAGAGAAAAGGTGTGATCGCCATTTGATTTCTGTTCAAGAGAGAGTCTGAAGATCAATTGCTGCACCTGATTCGTCCAAGACCTGCAAAATCTGAACCAAGTTGATTCAAAAATCAGGTAAGAATAGCTGAATTCAGATTAAATTCGTGGAGTTCTATTTCAAATTGAAGGAGAAAGTCAGATCTGAATAGATCTGATCAGGATTTAAAATTCTGCAGAAGCAGGGTAGTTCGTTGGAAATTTGAGTGTGATTTCAGAAATTTCTTTGTGCAATTGAAGATTCAGCAATTGGAATTCGTTGCTTAGAGGTAAGTAGCATTTCCTATTCTTGTTTTGGATGATTTAAAGTGAAGCATGAAATTCATGAATGAAGTGAAACCAAATCCTCCGTTTTGGAATGGCATTCACGTCTAGTTTTATTCAGCATAGTCTCTTGATCAATTAATTTCAAATGAATGTTAAATGTATGTTCTGATTATTAAGATTTATCTGGAAGTGGTTCAAATGCAAAGCATTAGGTCAGTCCTAATGATTTTTGCATTGGTCGTAATTGAATCTGGAAATTGGCTTTTGCGCTGAGAGGTGTTGAAGAGGTAGGCGCCAGATTATTATTCAGTAATTGTTCAGCAAATCTAGACTCTAGTTTGGGGGTTCCTTTGGGGAAAATAGTTATAGGTTATTAAAGTGCTGTGATTGAACGGTAGGTGATAAAAAAAAATGGAATTCAAAGGTCAATGTTGCTTAAATTTGTTAGAGAAATGACATGGACGGCTAAGCTAGTTGACTAAGTTATAATGATCCAATTAAATTTGAACTAATGCTAAAACATTTGTTAGGAGGTTAAGTTTATGATGGAAGAAGTTTGGAATTCAAAAACTAGGTCAGTCCTAGTCTAAAATGATCAAACGTATTGGCTGTTCTAGGAAAACCTGCTGGTTGCATAATTGAATAAGAGGTCAGTGCCTAATCTTTTCCATATCAGCCAAGTGCGGCTGTAGCTCCAGCAGGAAATTTTGACTGTTTAAAAGTGATGGAAGACTTATCAAGCAGTTTTTGTTGACTAAATGGCAAAAGCTTTCTTTATGAGTTTACTCTAAGTGTCAATATTAAGTTAAGGAGGTTAGGAGCTGGAGATTTCACACAAGAAAAATTATAGGAGAATGAAATGGAATTTCTGTTGAGACCAGCAAATCTGGTAGTTGGCGCCCAGCTCTCTTTTCTAGTTTTCTTTATTTAGATCTTGTGGTAGTTATAAAATGACAATTAGGGAATTCTCTTAGGGAATTTAGATAGGTGTAATTGAAGTATTTCATGTAAAATACAGGTGCTGGAAACTGGGGTTATATTAAGACATTAAGTTTTGAAATCTAAAAATAGTATTAGTATTAAGTTGAGTGTTTTGTTGAGATCTGAATTTTGTCCAGCTCAATTCCAGTTTATTTCATTTATTTTAAGTGCTGTTAAAACTCACTTTGGGGATTATTTAGGGGTTTGATTAGTAGTTAAATGAAAGGATTTTTAATGGAAACAAAGACCATAAATAGGGATCAGACCTGAGTTTTAATTCATGAGATGGGGAATCTGGTTTAGGTAGAGACTGTGTAGTCTATGCAAGCATAGTATATAGGGACTTTCAGCAAGAGGTTAGTGTGCAGTTGAACTTAATTAGGGACTAAATGAGAAGGCATAATTAGGAGTAAACTGATATACTTGGGATAAACAGGAGGAGCTGAAATGGAAATCTATTTAAGGTATCAAATAAGGAAATCAGAAATCTGCAATTGTTAAAATAATTTCCAGTACATTCACATTTTAAATTGTCGAACTTAATTGGGGATCTACTTTAAGGATTATCTAGGGATGATTAAGTGGGATTTGTGTAAATCTTGGGTTGCTGAAACAAGTGTATAAATAAAGAGTTTTAACCAAATGAGCATAGTGAATATGTTAGATGCGGTATGGGTGAGTTAGGAGCATTGGAGTTTCAAAGTAAAGAGTATATGAAGGTCTCTTTTAGGTTTAGATCAAATCTGGGGTTACTTGGGAATATACTAGAGAATAATTACAGAGTTTAAACTAAATAAAAAGGTAGAAAGCTGTGGGTCTTATATAATTGAATTAGAAAGTTTTAATAGAAGGTATCAATAGCCTATTATTAAATAAGTGAACTAAGGTCCTGTTCATAGTAAAAATCTTCAGCTTGGGTTTTTAATTGAGTAAACACATTTAAATTGGATAATAAGTTTTAAATATGAAATTTTGCACTCGAAGTTGCCAGTTTAGCCGAGATAGACAGTTTTAGTAAACTTTGAACTATAAAAGGGACTTGTATGCAAAATTATGGAAAATAGATTTTTAACAAATTATTTTGTTTTAAAATGATTATTCGGACTAAAGTTCTGACTTTGCAAATACGATTGAACCTTTATTATTATCACTAAATTTGCATCGCGAATTAGATGGGATTGCCATGGTTATGGAATCTTTACATCGAACCGGTTTATGCGGATTCTACGAAAAGAGGATTTTAAATTGATTATGAATGTTTGGTTTTCTAGTTTGGATTTGGTTTTCTTTCATGTACTTGGAGAGACGGTTTGAGATTCCTCCGTGTATCTCGGAGATGCCCCGTGTATCTCGGGATGTTCTTATTTCCGTGTATCTCGGAGATGCCCCGTATAGCTCGGGATGATATGATTGAGATTGAGATGAGTTGTGCTTACTGGATTTCTGTGTTGGTTTTGGTTTTAGAGTCTAGTGGGCATAGCTCGATATGGATCCATGTTAGGAGCTAGTTAGTGAAAAGGATTGTTCTTTGCTAGTTGTAATACTTTGTTCACGCACGCGTTTCCACTGTGTACTCAGTGAGGCCTGATCGTGTACTCGGCTGGCTGCGGCTATCCCTCATTTTATCGTGTACTCGGACTGTGACTGGATTAGTACATGCCAACCCATCACTGTACTGGGTGGGTTCTCCCGCAATAAGACGATGATCATGTACTTGGCATATCGCACCTAAGCCGGGAGGTGGCATAGTGGACATTGGCATTACTCTAGTTAAAGGCAGTCTTATTTCATGAGTCCTGCTGTGACTTATGAACTACTGATTTGATGTTATAGATTGTTGCTTATGTTGGATTATTCCTGTTATCTTGTACTGATCGATGGTTACCGTTGGATTACTCGGATTATTCATAACTGATTTGTTATCACTACGGTTGCTTGACTTAAAACTGTATCATATTTTAGAATTGTCAAATTGTATTTGAGCATGCATGTGCTGCTTACTGGGATATTCGTATCTCATTCTTTTCCGTTTTGTTTTGTTTTCAGACTCTGGTAAGGACAGCATCAGCGGGTATAGGCTTGGTTAATGTGAGTTAGCCTCGATTATGCTATTTTATATGGAAGCTTGGGTTATAGTGCACTCTGATTTTATACTTATTGTTTAACTCATGTTTTTCCTTCACTCTGATTTGCTATCCTGGGTTATATAATAACCTTCGGAGATAAGTTACGGTTTTACCTACGTAACTTGGATCCGGGGCGTTACAGGAGACTACTCTACAGGTCCTCGATCTACAACAATTTTGATCTTAACAATATGGAAACATACACACATAATTTATACAAGGAAACCTGAATCCAGATCCAGGAAAAACCTCGAGTCTATATGAGGCGACTAACCCTTAGAATCTCCACTATTAAATGAAAAGTAATTACAAAGGAAAACACACTTAACCTTTACAATTGAACTCATTCAACAGCAATCCACAGCTCGAATCCACGAACTGTAACACAACTTGAATCCACAAGCTGCAATTCACGATCAATCCAGATCGTAACGATCACCTCAGAGCCCACTGAGATGATCCAATGCAATAGGAATCCACCTATACATCCATCAAGCTCGATCACCAATCCAGGAGATCATACGATCATGTGAAGTTCTGAAATGAAGAAGAATCCTCAAACTTCAATTCCTGGAGATCTCTCTTAGATCTCCCCCTCACTTGATCACCGACTCTCTAAAGATGAATTGATTGAATCTCGAACACCTCAAGATCCAAATCGAATTAATCAAAAGAAAAAGTCCTTTCTAAAAAATACAGCTCGTCTATTTAAAAAAGAAAAACTCAGATCGCATCGAGCGCTGGTGGCGTCGCCTTGCGATCGGGGTAGACAGCTGGAAGCGAACTCAAGTCCCGCTCAAATCCAAATTGACCCAGTTAAGGCCGCGCTGCTAGCGGGAGGGAACGTGGCATGTGCACAACTGATTTTTAGATTCTTCAATCTTGCTCTGCGCTACCAGCGGCGTGTCGGCGTCGGCTTACGACACGGGTGCGCGTTCTTTACTTTCAAAGCACTGCATGACTCATGTGCTGTCAGCGGTGTATCAGCGTCGCCTTACGACGCAGGTGCGCGCTCTTTATTTTCAATGCGCTATTTCACTTATGCGCTGCCAGCAGAGTGGTAGCGGCGTTGTTCCTCGCAAGTGCCTTTACGAAATATTCTTTATTTAGAAAACCTTACATTTCCTTGAGCTACCAGCGAAGTGGTGGCTGTGTGGCAGCATCACCTTCCTCTTTACTAAATTCACAGAACTTACATTTTGATTCTGCACATCTTGAAGATTATTAGAAGATATACTTTGTCAAACATTTGCCATATAAGGAGTGTGAGTTTTCACACTTACAAGGGATCATGGCAGTAGGTGGTTGGCCGGCATGTTATCACAACAACAAAAAAAGACTCATAACAAATCCATAACAGGGCATTGTCTTTCAAAATGAGCATGCATGGGACATATAAACATAAAGCAATAACAAAGGGAAGCTAGCATGCTTCGTTTGGCATCCTTCAATCGTCCTAACTCACGCAACTCATCCTCACAGCCCTAGGAAGGCCTAAAGAAGGGTGGAGAAGGGGGGTTACATGGGGGGTACATGAGATAAACGTGAGGAGCATGCTCCTACTGCAAGGGAGCTTGAAATAAGACCAAGAGCCGCAGCTACATGGTGCAGCAGAATACATAAAAAGTAGGCCTTCGTGCCTACTGAAGAAAGCCTACATGATCTTTTATTTTTGGAGGGCCTCGTGCCATGCAAAGGGATGTAAGTGCATGCCTGAACCAACGTAGACGTGAACTCATGCAAGAGGCGAAGACAAAATTGGGAAACATTCTTATAAAATTCCTATTTTAACATATGCGCAGTAAGACATAGTGAGGAGCATTACCTGGTAGCTCTTGGCCTCTGGTATGGGGTGGAACCTCCTCCTTGCAGCAAGAACAAGGCTGGAGCTCCTCCTTTTGGCAGCAACAGCAGCAGGCCTCCTTCTTGTTTCTGGGTTCAAGTGAAGGAGGAGGAGGAACTAGTGCCTTGGGGGGGGGGGTGTATGGTGGTGAGGAGGGGGGCGAAAGGGGCTGAAAGAAGTGGGTTTCGGAGGGTAGCAGGTGGGAGGAGGAAGTGGAAAAAATCGGAAAGGAAGCCAACCCCGAAAAATGAGCTGCTGTTTGCTATTTATAGACAACTTAATGTATCCGGCAACTCAGGCTGGATACACTAAGGTCTCCCCTTATCCGGCCTTCATGGCCGGATACACAGGCACTCCTTTGTATCCGGTCTTCAATGCCGGATACAAAACATAATCATTTGAAAATTAAATGCCGCCGCAAATTTGTCGGGCGATCGGCGCGAATCTCGCACGAAAATCTTCTTGTATCCAGCCTTGGAGTCCGGATATACACAAACCTATGTGTATTCGGTATATGTGACCGGATACAAATCAAAGAATTACGGATTTGCCCCTCGACTTGACTGATTCGACCGATTCGACCGATTTGACACTTTTGGATATCTACGGATTGGTCCCTGTGAATTTTGGATATTTAAGATTTAGTCCCTGAGATATTTTGCTGCGTTGGCTGCCACGTGTGCAGTAGCTGCGCCACGTGTGCAGTTTCTGGCTTTGCTGCTCGGAAACTTCGACAGATCATATCTCTTTTATCCGAACTCCGATTTGAGCAAACTCAATTGCGTTAGACTCGTATCAGAGCCCTCTACTCAATGACATAGGGCTAAGCACTTGGCACGGGGTTCGAGGAAAAGTCAACTTTCGGCTCTCCTTTAAGTTTGACTGGCCCACCGAACCTTCATCCGGACTCCGATTCCAGCAAACTCGGTTGCGTTGGAACCGCGTTGGGATCCTCTATCCATTGAGATAAAGCAAGGTGGCCAATTATTACTTGATCAAAAGGTCAAATGTTGACTCCTCAGGTTTGACTTTCTGTCCAAGGTTTGCATTCCTGGCTCTTTTGGGAGCGTAAAAATGAGGTGCTTACAGCTGCCCCTCTTTGCCGGAGTCACCTTGCGGATGAACGGCAAAGAGAAAAAGAATCTCGTTTTTGCGTTTGGCATTTCTGTCGATATGGTCGACGAGCTTAGTCCTTTGAAGTTTTCACTTTGAGAGGGAAGCGGCCAAATCATGTGGCATCACTTCCTGGCTTCAGAGTTTCCTTACCCTTTGCTCTTCGGGTTTTTGTAGGGCAACTCTTCAGCATTAGATTTAAGTTTGAGAGAGATTAGATTGAACTTGAGCTCGCCAACCTGCTTCGGCGTTGATGCCAGACATTTGACGATATTCTTTTCCTTCTCGTTTGTTCCATTAAAGCTTTTAGGTGTCTTCAGACTTTTGATCCATTTTGTGTCTTTTACTTGAAGCTTTTAAGTGTCTTTTTTTTTCTTTTTTTTCGGAATTGGATGGCCAAGGGTTGGGTTAGGATGTGGACCGAATGGAGAAAGGAGGAAGGAAGAGTGGAGGAGGAGCTGCTGTCGGTGAGGAGGTGCTTCCAGCGTTGTCCAGTGCCTCAAGGGAGCTCACACACCTGCTCTACTCTATTTACAAAAGTGTGAAATCAAAAATTACAAAAGGGGCATCTTGCCTGATGGGGTATTTATCTTTGCTTATCCTGCTTCATGCCTTGCTGCTTCTTTCTTCTGCAGTGCGCCTTCTGGTTAGCTTTACGAGGCCGAGGTCTCCTACTAGGGATTAGTCAGGATCCCTTCCTCATTGCCCATTCTCTCAGGTCGGGCCTTTCTGGCAAGCGTGGGAATTCCCTTGGAAGTGGTGCTCCGCTGGGGATAAATGGGGTTCCTCGCACTGTCATTTTCCTTTTTCGCTTGGGTGCGAACTCTTCATGTTCGTCTGTACTCTTGTTGAATGTGAGAGACTCCGCCAGGGATTGATGCGAGCTTGTTTTGTCCTCTTTCCGCTCTTCTTCGCAAAGCCGGCCTCTTCAGACTGGGCGAGGCTTGAGAAGTTTACATCATCAGTTATCACTTTCTTATTGCTTGAGAGGACTCTACTGGGGATGTAAGGGTGTTGTTCCTTGTTTGCTGAAGGCCTTCCACTGGGGATTTTGGAGGGTATTATTCTCCGTTTACTGAAGGAACTCCACTGGGGATTTTGGAGGAGACGTCCGTCATCCCACTTTTGGTGTACCTATGAAGGCAGGAAAGGAACAAAAGGTCAGTCTTGGACTAGCTGGGGATAAATTCAAAGCATTCTTATTTTTTTCCTACTTTGAGCCTTTTGCCCATTGCAGCTAGAAGCGGCCTCTGCTAAGGTTAAGAGACTATCAACTTAGGTTAGTAGCTCAATGTGGAGCCTCAAACGGTTAAGCAGAACAATTATAGAGAAAACAGGTGTGTCAGTGTGTGCCTGTGTTTGCAATATCAAAGAAATTTTCCAAGGTCAGACAGGACTTGGAGTGCTTGGTATTTTCAGTAGCATTGTCATCACAGGCCACTGTGAAGTCTTTAACTCAGGCACAACCTACCAATCTGAACCTCTCAGACCTGTGCAATTTTCTTAGTTTAATGTCTGCCACTGTCACTGCTCTCCTCTATTTCTTGCTTTGCTCAAACCAGATGTGACCAGTTCTTCTCTTTTTTTTTTTTTGACTAACCACACAACGCCCTTTTTTCGGGTTTTCGTTGTGTCCAGCCTTTCTTGGAAACTCTGAATTCCGTCATTGCTGACGAATGCTGACTTAACTGTTTGCCCTGATCATTCCTTTCGGGATCCGAGAGGTCTTAAAGATAGGACGATCGTAGGCTGGGTCTTGTTTATGAAAGAAAGGATAGATGGCTCGAAAAAGCTTAATTATTTGGGTTTGCAAAGTGTGCTACTTTTATTGTTGGTGGGACTTACATCCTGGCTTATTTGTATCCCTATTTTTGTTGGGTAAACATTTCCCCATTTTTTCTTTATCTTCTTTTTTCTTTATTTTTCTATTGCATTTTCTCTTCTTTTTGAGGTTTTTTTTTCTGGGCAAGAATGCCCTGTTTCTTTTTGCTTTGCCAGGAATGCCCTGTTTGATGTGTAGAACGCTTGCAATGGGTTGAAAGAATTTTAAGGCTCAAAATTGTTTAACTAGGGGAGAATTCAAGGTATTTGGAAGGATTTATAGTCTAAAGGAGAGTCAAGGATGGCCTCTCTTCATTTCCCAATCAGAATGATCTTAGGCATAGTACAGTTTGACGGCGTCCGCATTTATCGGCTCAGGAAAAATTGCCCCGTCCATTTCTTGTAGGATGAGTGCTTCTCTAGACAGAACCTTGTGGACTACGAATGGCCCTTCGTAGTTTGGCTTGAATTTCCCTCTGTTGTCCTCTTGATGAGGAAAGATTCTCTTTAGTACCAGGTCTCCCACCTTGAATTGTTGTGGCTTCACTTTCTTGTTGTAGGCTCGTGCCACTCTCTGTTGATAGAGCTGGCCATGGCACAAAGCCTTAATCCTCTTTCCATCCAATAACTGCAACTGGTCAAATCTGGATTCTTCCCATTCGACGTCACTGATTTCAGCTTCCTTCAGAATTCTGAGCGATGGAATCTGTGCTTCCACGGGGAGGACTGCTTCCATTCCATATACCAGGGAGAAAGGGGTTGCCCCGGTCGATGTCCTAATTGACGTCCGATAGGCGTGCAGTGCATAGGGCAGCTTCTCATGCCAGTCTCTGTAAGTGACTACCATTTTCTCAAGTATCTTCTTCAGATTCTTGTTGGCAGCCTCTACTGCCCCATTCATCTTGGGCCGGTATGCCATGGAGTTTAGATGTCTGATCTTCAGATCTTCACACATCTTTTCCATGTCCTTATTATTTAGATTCTTTGCATTATCAGTGATGATCGCTTCTGGAACTCCGTAGCGACAGACTATATTGTTTCTGATAAACTTGAGCACATGAGATTCTTTACATTGACGAATGACATGGCCTCTACCCACTTGGTAAAATAGTCAATTGCCACTAAGATGAACTGATGCCCATTCGAAGCCGTTGGATGAACCTGGCCTATCATGTCGATTCCCCAAATGGCGAACGGCCAAGGTGATGTCATGGAGTACAGCGCATTTGGTGGTACATGGATGTTGTTTGCATAAATCTGGCACTGAAAGAGTAGAGGACTACTCTATAGGTCCACGATCTACAACAATTAAGAATTTAACAATGCAGAAACATACACACAAAGAATTATACAAGGAAACCTAAATCCAGATCCAGGAAAAACCTCGAGTCTATATGAGGCGACTAACCCTTCGAATTTCCACTATTGAATGAAAAGACAATTACAAAGGAGCACACACTTAACCTTTACAATTGAACTCACTCAACAGCAATCCACAGCTCGAATCCACGAACTGCAACACAACTTGAATCCACAAGCTGCAGAACACGATCAATCCAGATAGCAAACAATCACTCACCAGTGATCCACAGTTCGAATCCACGAACTGCAACACAGCTTGAATCCACAAGCTGCAGAACACGATCAATCCAGATCGCAACAATCACCTCAGAGTCCACTGAGACGATCCAATGCAGTATGAATCCACCTATGCATCACACAAAGCCGATCACCAATCTAGGCGATCACACGATCAGGTGAAGTTTTGAATTGAAGAAGAATCCTCAAACTTCAATTCCAGGCGATCTATCTCAGATCTCCCCCTCACTCGATCACCGACTCTCTAAAGAATAATTGATCGAATCTCAAACACCTCAATATCCGAAATCAAATTGATCCAAAGAAAAAAGTCCTTTCTAAAAATTACAGCACGTCTATTTAAAGGAGAAAACTCAGATCGCGTTGAGCGCTGGTGGCGTCGTGGAGCAATCGGGGTAGACGGCTGGAAGCGAACTCAAGTCCCGCTCAGAACAAGTTGAATCAGTTAAGGGCGCGCTGCCAGCGAGCTGCTAGCGGGAGAGAACGCGGCATGTGCACAGCTGATCATAGAATCTTCAATCTCGCTCTGCGCTACCAGCGGCATGTCGGCGTCGCCTTACGACGCTAGTGCACGTGCCTTACTTTCAAAGCACTGTTTCACTTATGCGCTGCCAGCGGAGTGGCAGCGGCGTTGTTCCTCGCAAGTGCCTCACAAGAGATGCTTTATTTAGACAATCTTTCATTTCCTTGAGCTACCAGCGGCGTGGTAGCTGTGTGGCAGCATCGTCTTCTTCTTCTTTACTAAATTCACTGAATTTTCATTGTTCATTCTGCACAACTTTGAAGATTATTAGAAGACATGATTTGTCAAAAATTTGCTATAAAAGGAAGTGTGAGTTTTCACACTTACAATCTCCCCCTTGGCAAATGCCTGACAACAACCTTAAACCAGTGTTTAATATCAACCTCAGTTAATATTGATGTCCATTTAAGAATTTAAAACCACACTGATAAGAGAGACACAATGATTTGGGAGAATCCAGAATTTCATTCATTCAAAAATGTATCCTTTGTTCCAACATATACACATATATCCAACCAAATACATACACAGCCAACCACCAGAAAACTTCCCTCACAAACCCAGAGAAAACTCCCCCACAAACCAACTTTCAGAAACTACTAAAAACAACCTAACAACAGCATAAAGAAGAAAAAATAACAACAAGCAGCAAGTAGCAACAACCCAGCAGCAAGCAGCAACAACCCAGCAGAATCATCATCCAAAAAACTCCCCCTTTCTGGAAGGTGGTTTTGGTTCCCAAGTCCTTGAGTAATGCTTGTATGCGTCTTGGGACCGAGAGTGCAGCCAACAGAGTTTGTGATCCATCTCCCGTTGAGTTCTTCGAATGCTGCTCAGAAAATGATCAGCTTCATTTTGCATTCGTTGCTGAGCAGCAACATCCCTTTGAACTTCGCCACATGCAAAATCAACATCCTTTGCAAGCTTCTCCAGCTTCTCTTGGGTCTCTGATTTGAACATGCTCATCATGAGCATGTGAGCCCTAACTTCAGAATTGAAAGCCTCCTGGGAGGCTTGCATGGAATTCAGTTTTTCCATAATTTCCACAGCATCAGAGCTGGACAAAGAGGACTGAGAAGAAGAGGGTTCAGAAGACACCAAACGAAAAGGATTTGCTCGTTTACTTCTGGTCAGAGTGGAGGAATCAATGGGAGGTCTGGGATGAATGATCAATTCAACAGGGTCAGGTAAGATTCCCTGGTGAATACACAGGAAAGAGATGAAAATCCCAAATGGAAGAGCAGCAGTCTTGGATTTTAAATTCCGAGGCTGAAGGATTTGATGGAATATGATGGAGGGAAGACACACACTGTCTCTGTTCCAGAGAGCATGAAGAAGTCTTGCTTTAGAGTGAGAAATCTCAGAATGGTGATCTGAGGGAACAAGAGAGGCACATACAAACAGATTCAAGATCCTAAGAAGATCTTGAAGAGAGCCATGAGGCAGATAGTTGGGCTTGTTTTTGATGGAGGTGGGAGCACCCTGAACAATAAGAGAAGGAATAATAGACTCCATGGGAGGATCAGTATGAGAATCAAGAAAGTTAAAGGAAGGAGAATCAACAAGGGGCAGTTCGAGAAGAGAGGAGATAAGCTTTTTCGAGAAGTTGAAAGAGATACCCTTGACATAGGCTTTGACATAGCCTTGATTGGCAAGATGAAGATGGTGGAGGTTCGAATAAAATTCTCGAACCAGGTCCGGATAGGCAAAACCACTGATCAAAGCAAATTTTTTCCAACCATTGTCCGAAAACAATGAGTAGAGAGGAGATTTAGAAAAAGACTCAAGCTTAATGGCCCTTTCCAAAAGGAGTGGCCTGTGCTTGAAGAACTAATTAAAATCAGATAAACCATTCCCAAGGAATGGTTCAGAGGAATGAGAAGGGGAAGGGGGCCTCACTGGAGGAGAAGAGATAACAGGAGAAGACCTCACAGGTGGAGAAGATGTGGAAGGAGAATCAGTCCTTGATTTTCTCTTGAGAGGCATGGTGAAGATTTAAAAAAGATGAAAGAGAGAGAACAAAACAGACAGAAACAAACAATGCACGATAAAGCCCTAATGGCAGAATAATCTACCAAACCCTAGCTAAGAAGCACGAGAGAAGACCACTGAAATAGGAAGTAGAAAATGGAGAAGCAAGATGAAGACAGTAAAAAAAATTTTACCTGAACAGTGAACAAGGTGACGGAGGGTAAGCACGAAGGCAGAGTATGACCACGACGTGAGGAGCGAGGTGAAAAGCAAAGAGAGTAAAAAAACAGAGGTAAAAAAATGAAACAGATTTCCCCCTTTTATAGGGAAAAAGATTTCGCTGCCAGCGTGCATCCAGCGACGCTTACCACGGCAGGTGCCAAAGCATGAAATAGAGGAGAGGCTACCAGCACGCTTCTAGCGACGTAGAAGGTGCACATGCACACTCAAACAGAAATACACTCATAAGGCAAAAATTTATAAAAAGAGTTTGAACTATTCTTCATGAAAAAAAATCACACTTCTAAACACAAAGCTAAGATTTTAACTAAACTAAAATCATCCAGATAATCAACAGTTATTTAATCCAAGAAGTACTTATTCACAAAACTGATCTTAAGGAACCTATCAAGGTTAATTCAGATGTGACACATTTCATATCTATGACCAAAATTCCTTCATGGTTTCTCATACTATAAATTTTCTTCAAGATATTGAGCTCATATGCATATTAATTAGTCAATTTTTGTGTAGTGTGTGAAAAACATTTTTTTGACTTTTACACTTTATACATATGGAAGGCTATTTTAGTGTAATCATACTTGGAAAGTATAGACATACCCCAACTTCATTTTGGTGGCTTTCGCACATCAGAGATAGGTAGCCTTTTCTGATCTCTTTTTCTTTTCTTTTTGTAGAAGGCATTGACCCTTAAAAAACCTGAGTTTACAGTTCATTCCAAGGATATACCTTCTTTCTCTTTTTCTTTTTGAGAATTACAGTGGCTTTCACTCTAGTCTCTATGGCAGCCATTTCCAAAACTTTTCTTTTCATAAAGCTGATAGCCTATAGAATCCAAGCTTCAAACACATAATAAACTTCAATGCACAAAAGTGTTTAAGACAAAAATGATAGTTGATTATAAGACATTTCTATCAATATGCATAGACTCAAGCTTCCTGAATTAAGATTTCAGTATCAAGAACACACAAGATCATTTTGAACAGATATGTAGATTATTTTACATCTAAATTAACTCAAAACAGAACCTGATTTTCAATTTTGAGAGCAAACTCCTAGGGATTTCCTAAGAGTTTCAAATTTGTTCTGATCTAAAGGTTTAGTGAAAATGTCAGCCAACTGTTTTTCAGTAGATATATATTCAATCAAAACAGTTTTGTCTTCAATTAACTCTCTTATAAAGTGATGCCTGATGTCTATATGTTTGGTCCTTGAGTGTTGAACAGGATTTTTGGAAATATTTATGACACTCTGATTGTCACAGAAGAGAATTATTTGGTCCTGATCTAAACCATAATCAGATAGCATTTGTTTCGTCCAAATTAGTTGAGTACAACTACTTCCAGCAGCAATGTACTCTGCTTCAGCAGTACTCAGAGAAACTGAGTTTTGCTTTTTGCTTAACCAAGCAATGAGATTATCTCCCATATAAAAGCAACCACCAGAGGTGCTTTTCCTATCATCCATAAACCCAGCCCAATCAGCATCAGTGTATCCAATCAGATATGGGTTTGTTTCTTTGGAAAACCAAATTCCCAGATCAACAGTACCATTAACATACTTTATAATCCTTTTTACAGCATTTAGATGAGATTCTTTAGGACTGGCCTGATATCTTGCACAAACTCCAACACTAAAACATATATCAGGTCTACTTGCTGTTAAGTACAGAAGACTTCCAATCATCCCTCTGTACAAGGTAGGGTCTATATCCTTACCAGATTCATCTTTTGCAAGCTTTAAGCTAGTACTCATAGGAGTCCTAGCATGTTTTGCATGAGTTAAACTGAATCTTTTGACTAGATTTCTAGCATATTTTGCTTGAGAGAAAAAAATCCCTTGTTGAGATTGATAAATCTGAAGTCCTAAGAAAAAGTTCAGTTCACCCATCATACTCATCTCAAATTCACTTTTCATTAAGTCTGCAAAGGAGTGAGCATGATTTTCAGAAGTAGATCCAAACACTATGTCATCAACATAGATTTGAGCAATCAAAATATGTTTGGATTCTCTTTGAATAAAGAGAGTTTTATCCACATTTCCTCTCATAAAACCAGATTCAAGTAAAAAAGAGGTGAGTCTCTCATACCAAGCTCTAGGAGCTTGTTTGAGTCCATACAAGACTTTGTTCAGTTTATAAACATATTTAGGATGATTTGTGTCCTCAAATCCTTTAGGTTGCTCTACATAGACCTCTTAATATCCATTTGAAACAGTTTAAACTTCAAATAGCATGCAATAGACAAAAGTAATCTGATTGATTCTAACCTAGCTACAGGAGCAAAGGTTTCATCAAAATCTATTCCTTCTACTTGGGTGTATCCCTGAGCAACAAGCCTAGCTTTATTTCTGGTTACTATCCCATTCTCATCAGATTTGTTCTTAAAAATCCATTTGGTTCCTATCACATTCAGATCAGAAGGTCTTTCAACCAATTCCCATACATTATTTCTAGTAAATTGGTTTAGTTCTTCATACATAGCATTTAAGCAGGATTCATCCAACAAGGCATCTTTATACGATTTTGGCTCAAATTGAGATAGATAAGAGGAAAATATTACCTCATTATGTACTTGATGTCTTGTTCTTACACCATCTGAAATATTTCCAACAATTTGCTCAGTTGGGTGATCTTTGAGAGTTTTTGTCAGAGGAGCCACTTCATTGCTTGAGGAAGCATCTCTGATTTCATCCTCTTCATCTACAACCTGTAAAAGTTCACAGTCAGTTCCTTCATCATCTATTAACACATTAATAGATTCCATTACAACAGATTTTTTCAAGTTAAAAACTCTGTATGCTCCACTAGAAGAAGAATATCCTAGAAAGATTCCTTCATCACTTCTAGAATCAAATTTTCCTAGATTTTCTTTGTCCCTTAGAATATAGCATTTACTTCCAAAGACTCTAAAATATTTCAGGTTTGGCTGTTTTCCTTTCCAAATTTCATAAGGAGTTTGTTTCCACCCAGATCTGACATATACTCTGTTACTTATATAACAGGCAGTATTTATAGCTTCAGCCCAGAATTTTGTTGACACTTTCTTGGCTATCATCATGGTTCTAGCCATTTCCTGCAAAACTCAGTTTTTCCTTTCCACAACTCCATTTTGCTGTGGAGTCTTAGGAGCAGAAAATTCATGTTTAATTCCCTGGTCTTCACAGAATTTGGAAAACATCTGATTTTCAAATTCTGTCCCATGATCAGATCTTATTCTAACAATTCTCCCTATTTGCAAGTTCTTTTCAACTTGAATTTGACAGCACAATTGTTTAAAACAATCAAAACATTCAGATTTTTCTCTTACAAAATTTACCCAGGTGTATCTACTGTAGTCATCTACAGCAACAAAGATATACCTCTTTCCTCCAAGACTTTCAGTCTTTGTAGGTCCCATTAAGTCCATATGAATCAGTTCTAATGGTCTAGAGGTTCCTACAATGTTGGTTTTCTTGTGTGTGGCTTTGATTTGTTTTCCTTGATTGCAAGGACCACACATTCCTTTCTTTTTATTGTTCCCAAACTTGGGAATTCCTCTAACCAATTCAGACTTAGAGATTTTGACAAATCTCTATAGTTAATGTGACCAAGTCTTCTATGCCACAAATCAATTTCATTACATACAGAAGATTTTAAAGATTTTTCATTGTTTCCAATGATTCCATAACAATTGTCACTTGTTCTTACACCTATAAGAACAGTTTTACCAGACTTATCCAAAATTTTACATTCTTTTCTGGTAAAATTGACAAACAATCTGGAATCACATAACTGGCTAATACTAATCAAGTTTGCCTTCAAACCAGATACAAATAACACATCTTTCAGACAAACACCATTAGGACCATTTTCAGTTCCTTTACCTTTAACTTGAGAAGTGCTTCCATCACCAAATGTAACACTTACACCAAAGTATTCTTCAAAGGTACTAAACATAGACCTATGTCCACACATATGTCTTGAACAACTACTGTCCAAGTACCACATGTTGACATCATGAGCTTTCAAAGCTACATGAACCACATTAGCAACTAAGGAATCTTTTCTAACCCAAATCTGTTTTTCAGGAGTTTTCTAAGAAGTACCTTAATCAACTACTTGAGTTTTTGAAGGAAGTTTCTTTGACAGATTTGTAACTTCCTTATTTAATGTTTCAGTCAATTTTAACAGGGAATCAAATCTGTTGTATAAATCCAGGGACTGACTTTGATTTACTTTCCTCTTATTGTCAAAATATCCCTCAGGAAAACCATGCAAAACATAACACTTTGGTATTATATGACCCTTTTTATTGCAGTGATGACACACAGGTATGAACCTATGTTCAGAAAAATCAACATTTCCAGATTTGACAGTATTTCTAAACTGTACAGATTTAGATTTTGCAGATGTTGAAGATTTACCTGTTGTTCTTACTTCACCAGCAGAAATTTTCTGTGAAGATTCCTTATTTTGATTACTTACACTCATCCTCTTTTCAGCAGAATTTGAGCTTTCAGGAACTTCCTTTGAAGTTGATTCCTCATCAATTTGATGATTTCCTGCAGAAGAATTTGAAGCATTAGATTTAATTGAATTTGAAACTTTCTTAAGTTCAATCACTTTACCTTGAAGTGCAGAAATCTGAGCTTCCTTTTCTTTTAATTTTTCAGTTTTTTCAGTTAAAGAAGTTACCAGAGAATTTTCTTTGGCATGTCTTTCAAGTAACTTCTTGTTTATTGAATCTATCTCTGCAAGAGCTTTATTTTTCTCTGTTTCTGATTCCTTCAATTTTTTACTCAGTTTCTTGACTTTCTTCTGAGCTCTGTTGAATTCCTTATAAAGCTGATTGTAGGCTTCTTGTAATTCTTCTTCATCATCTAATAAAGTCTCTTTATTATCTCCTGCAATTCCAGAGATTGAACTACCAGAAGAAGATGAGTAAAAGGAATTGAAAGCAGTAAAATTAGCAGAAATATCCTCATCAGATTGTGAAGAATTATCAGTATTACTGTCATCCCAAGTAACCTGATAATTTGTCTTTTTCTTTTTATCCTTTGAGGGACAATCAGAGGCAACATGTCCAAATCCTCTACATTTGTAACATTGAACTTCATCAATCTGAGAAAATTTCTTCTCCTTTCTTAGATCAGAAATTTTCTTATCAGAACTCCTATTAGATCTGTCCATGGATGATGAAGGATTGGATTGTCTCTTTTTAAACATTCTCTTAAACTTTTTAGCTAAGAGAACAAGTTCATCCATATCAACATCAGAATTATCTGATTCTTCAGTATTTACAGATTTTAGAGCTATTCCTTTACTCCTTATAGGAATATTCAGATCTAGCTCATAAGTCTGTAAAGATCCTACCAGATCTTCAATTCTCATGGTATCTACATCTTTTGCCTCTTGTATGGCAGTAACTTTAGGTCTGAATTTTTCAGGCAAAGATCTCAAGATTTTTCTAACAACCTTAGATGTAGAAATCTTTTCTCCAAGATTAAAACTCGAATTAACAATATCTGAGAGTTTAGCATAAAACTCATCAAAAGACTCATCATCTTTCATATATAGAGTTTCGAAAGATGTAGTAAGTCTTTGAAGTCTGGACAGCTTGACAGCTGAGGTTTCTTCATGAGTGACCTCAAGAATGTCCCAAGCTTCCTTACCGACTTCACATGAGGAAATTCTCCTGAATTCCTCAACACTAACAGCACAAAATAAGGCATTCATTGCCTTGTTGTTCCATCCACATAGATCAGATTCAGCTTTAGTCCACTGATCATGAGGTTTAGGGATCACAACACCTCCTTCTGTTGTGATCTCAAGTGGATGATAACCATTACAAACCGAGAGCCAGACACGCTCATCGATAGATTTCAGGTAAGCTCTCATTCTTGCTTTCCAGTAAGAATAATTGTTACCTTCAAGTAATGGAGGTCTAGAGGCAGATCCTCCTTCTTTTCCAAAGTCCATGCTATAGATCTAGATCACACTTTGTAAAACAATTGAAAGTGAATAGGCTCTGATACCAATTAAAAGAGTAGGAGACTACTCTACAGGTCCTCGATCTACAACAATTTTGATCTTAACAATATGGAAACATATACACAGAATTTATACGAGGAAACCTGAATCCAGATCCAGGAAAAACCTCGAGTCTATATGAGGCGACTAACCCTTCGAATTTCCACTATTGAATGAAAAGACAATTACAAAGGAGCACACACTTACCCTTTACAATTGAACTCACTCAACAGCAATCCACAGCTCGAATCCACGAACTGCAACACAGCTTGAATCCACAAGCTGCAGAACACGATCAATCCAAATCGCAAACAATCACTCACCAGTGATCCACAGTTCGAATCCACGAACTGCAACACAGCTTGAATCCACAAGCTGCAGAACACGATCAATCCAGATCGCAACAATCACCTCAGAGTCCACTGAGACGATCCAATGCAGTAGGAATCCACCTATGCATCAAACAAAGCCGATCACCAATCCAGGCGATCACACGATCAGGTGAAGTTCCGAATTGAAGAAGAATCCACAAACTTCAATTCCAGGCGATCTATCTTAGATCTCCCCCTCACTCGATCACCGACTCTCTAAAGAATAATTGATCGAATCTCAAACACCTCAAGATCCGAAATCAAATTGATCCAAAGAAAAAAGTCCTTTCTAAAAATTACAGCACGTCTATTTAAAGGAGAAAACTCAGATCGCGTCGAGCGCTGGTGGCGTCGTGGAGCGATCGGGGTAGACGGCTGGAAGCGAACTCAAGTCCCGCTCAGAACGAGTTGAATCAGTTAAGGGCGCGCTGCCAGCGAGCTGCTAGCGGGAGAGAACGCGGCATGTGCACAGCTGATCATAGAATCTTCAATCTCGCTCTGCGCTACCAGCGGCGTGTCGGCGTCGCCTTACGACGCTAGTGCACGTGCCTTACTTTCAAAGCACTGTTTCACTTATGCGCTGCCAGCGGAGTGGCAGCGGCGTTGTTCCTCTCAAGTGCCTTCACAAGAGATGCTTTATTTAGACAATCTTTCATTTCCTTGAGCTACCAGCGGCGTGGTAGCTGTGTGGCAGCATCGTCTTCTTCTTCTTTACTAAATTCACTGAATTTTCATTGTTCATTCTGCACAACTTTGAAGATTATTAGAAGACATGATTTGTCAAACATTTGCCATAAAAGGAAGTGTGAGTTTTCACACTTACAGGCACAACTGGAATTTTCTGACATGAGCGTAGCAGTTTGCTCCCATGGTCATCCAGTAATAGCCCATCCTTAGAATCTTCCTTGCTAGCATATGCCCATTCATGTGTGCGCCGCACAACCCTCCATGGACTTCCTCAATCAATTTCTACGCTTCGGCTTCTCTGACGCATAGCAGTAGAGAGTCGTTGTATGACTTCTTGTACAGTCTACCCCCACTGTAGAAGTATTGCCCTGCCAACCTCTGTATAGTTTGCTTCTCTGCGGCTGAGGCACCTTCTGGCAGAATTCTGTTTCTTATGTATCTCTCATTGTCTGCGTACCAAGGCTCTTCTTCGGGGGTGCTTTTCTCGACACTGAAGCAGTAAACAGGGTAACGCCGAATTTCTATTTCCAGTGGTTGCACCCAAGTATCATCCGTGATGGTGGCCATTGATGCCAGGGTAGCTAGTGCATCTGCAAATCGGTTCCCGTCTCGTGGCATGTAGTCGAATGTCACGCTCTCAAATTCCTCTTCTAATTCCTTGACCAGCTCTTGGTACGGTACCAACTTCACATCTCTGGTCTTCCAGTCTCCCATCACTTGATAGATAATAAGACTTGAGTCACCGAACACTTTCAACTCTTGTATACGCATCTCAATTGCCGCTCGCAGGCCCAACACACACGCTTCATACTCGGCCATGTTGCTAGTGCAATCAAACAGAAGTTTCGCTGCTATCGGGTGATGAACACCGTCCGGGGAGATTAGCATTGCTCCGATCCCTTTTCCATTTACATTTACTGCCCTGTCAAAGAACATTTGCCACTTGGTTTCTTCTATATCATCTACAGACTCTGTACACATCACATCTTCGTCCGGGAAGTGAGTCAGAAGTGGTTGGTAGTCAGGTAGTGGATGCTTTGCCAAGTGATCCGCCACAGCTTGTCCTTTTATCGCCTTTCTAGTCGTGTAGACAATGTCGTACTCAGACAAAAGGACTTGCCATCTGGCGACCCTACCAGTGGAAATCGGCTTCTCAAAGATGTACTTCAACGGATCCAGATTGGAGATCAGCAAGACTGTGTGACTAAGCAAATAGTGTCGGAGCTTCTGAGCTGCCCAGACTAGGGCGCAACACGTCTTTTCAAGCACTGTGTATCTGACTTCAATGCTGGTAAATTTCTTGCTCAAGTAGTAGATTGCTCGTTCTTTTCTTCCTTTTTCATCGTGTTGCCCTAACACACATCCTACAGCCGTCTCTGAGACTGTTAGATACATAATCAAGGGTCGTCCCGGGATAGGTGGGACCAATGTCAGCGGACTCATCAGGTAGGCCTTGATCTTATCAAATGCTACTTGACAGTCGTCATTCCAAACCACAGGGTTGTCCTTTTTTAGCAGCTTGAATATGGGCTCACACACAGGGGTCATCTGCGCAATGAACCTACTGATATACTGCAATCTGCCCAGGAACCCTCTCACTTCCTTTTCTATCGACGGAGGAGGCATTTCCAGAATTGCCTTTGCTTTGACGGGGTCGACCTCTATGCCCCGTTTGCCCACTATGAAGCTGAGCAGCTTTCCCGAAGTCACTCCAAACACACACTTGTTTGGGTTGAGCCGAAGTTTGTGCTCTCTGAGTCTGTCGAACATCTTTCCAAGGTTCACCAAGTGGTCTTCTTCTTCCTTGGATTTTGCTATCATGTCATCCACATATACTTCCATCTCCCTGTGTATCATGTCGTGGAACAACAAAGTCATCGCTCGCTGATATGTAGCACCCGCATTCTTCAGTCCAAACGGCATCACGCGGTAGCAGTAAGTGCCCCAGTGCGTGATGAAGGATGTTTTCTCCATATCTTCAGGTGCCATCCTTATCTGGTTGTAACCAGAGAAGTCGTCCATAAAAGAGAACATCGAATGCGTTGCTGTATTGTCCACCAGTACATCAATGTGCGGCAATGGGAAGTCATCCTTCGGACTTGCACTATTCAGATCTCTATAGTCAACACACATCCTGACCTTCCCGTCTTTCTTGGGGACTGGCACGATGTCGGCCAACCATTCTAGGTAATGAGTTACTTGCAAGAATCCGGCATCCAACTGCTTGGTGACCTCTTCCTTGATCTTCAGGGCCCATTCCGGCTTCGTGCACCTGAGCTTCTGTTTCACAGGTACGGCCTCAGACTTTGTTGGTAACCAATGCACAACCAAGTCCGTGTTTAACCCGGGCATATCCTCGTATGACCATGCAAACACGTCAGAATAAGACTTTAGAAAATCAAACATCTGTTTTCTCAATAATGGTGACAGCTTTTTACCAATTTGGAGGATCCTTGGTTGTGCTATTTCACCTATGTCAATTGGCTCTGTTTCCTCAATGTTAGTCTGGGGACCCTTTTCATGCCTTTCCAATGCAAGCTGGAATTCAAGCGGGGTTTCCCATGATTCATCGTCGTCCTCATGCTCGAAAGGCTCACAGGGGACGATGTTTGAATCTTCTTTCTGCGATGGGCGAGTGCCCCAATCTGACTTGTCGAGTTCTTGCTCGTTTTCAGGATTGGACACTGGCTCATGCATTTCATTTATTGTTGCCATCTACACTGGCTTTTCAATTTCTTTTTGTTCTTTTTGTTCAATTGTGGCAATCTTATTACCTATCCCGTGCCCCAGATCTTCCAGGTGTGCGTCGGGATTGACACTAAGATTGCGATGTTCAAGTTGCTTATTTTTGTTATTTTCATTTTCAAACAGATGCAAGTAGTAGGAAGCATTCAGATATTCATTAGAAATTCCAGCAGTAGCTACAACAGAAACTTCAGAGGTGACAAAAACCCCCTTTGGGATAGCAGCTTTGCTGATTGCAAAAGGCGTGGCGCTCCAGTTCTTCAGTGATGCCTCGGCTTCCTTGTTGACAGCAATCGTCTTCTCTGGTTCTCCCGCCAGCACCATGTTGGCACTTTCGTCAAAAGAAATGTAGATAGGATCCTGTGCTGCACTTCCTACCGGCTTGTTCTGGCTTCTCTCTGATCGGGGGCCAGACTCTGACAATACCCTTACCCATGATCCACTGAGGGCGATTGCCATTGGTATCTCATCCTCGGGTGGCGCATATGCGATGGTGACTTCGTTGGCTGGGTCAACTCTCGGGGGTGCAAACATTATGGGTATTCCAGTTGGTATCCCAGGCATCGTAGAAGAGTAAGCTGGTGGTGCCCATTTGCCATAAGCTGCATGGTACACCTCTTCCGGTATTGGCCCTAGCGCTTGGGGCATGCTACGGAACATGTGGTTCAAACCATCGCGAGTTCCAGGGTGCGGGATATAGGGGCGTGGAGGAGGCGACCTTGGCCTGCGGTTTGGCGCTCCTGAGCTGTCTCACCCTTCCATCATGCAGACATACATGATTGGACCTTATTCTTTGGATTTTTCCAGGGGAGCAGGTGGCGGCACTTCCATCACAATTGCAGAGTTGATCGGGATCCCATCAGGGATGAATTGTTCATTTGGTGGGGCGAAGGCCATGGTAACTTCGTCAACCGAGTCCAAGGCGACCAGTGCCGGCAGGCCATCTGGCGACCCCTCAGGAGCCAACGGGTCTACTTCTACAGCATCTCCAATCATGTCCATAGATGGTGGCTCCTCCCAGAGCATTTGAGCTAGGCCTTGTAGGTAGTCTTCTTCTGCGGCAGGGGTGTCCAAAAACTCATCTCCCCATCCTTCGGGGACTATGTTCTCGATGGCTTGGGCCGCTTCAGGCTCCATGTTAGTGAAGCGGTGGTATAAGTTCTCGTGCACGCATATGGGCCAGTGGGGGTCTCTTCCTTCGGTTCTTGCCCTTTTCCTTTCGGCACGGTTCCCGAGGAGTCGGGAGTAGTCTTCTGGCTGTGGCCTAAACCCCAATCCAAACCCAGTGGTAAACCCAGTGGTCTGCTCATAAGGTTGGATGGCTGCCTTAATTCCCTGCTTATACTTGCCTAATCCATCGCCGGCTCTGAGACCCCAGTCTGCGCAATCAGCAGCGCTAAACATGTACTTTCTCCTCCTCTTCGTGAGTCGCTGTGCTCTTTCAGATTCCGAAATATGATTCACTTGCACCATCTCTACTGCCTGGAAATTGAGGGTGGTGGGCAACTCATAGTCCACATAGGGCACTCCAACCCTTTCAAATTCCCGGTGATCCTCAGCATGTACAGTTATAAGTTCATTGCCTGATACGATTCGGACCATCCTGTGCAGCGTGGAAGATACTGCTCCTGCCTGATGCAGCCAAGGCCTCCAGATCAGCAGATTAAATGAGGCGTTGATATCCATGAGTTCAAACTCCATGGTAAAGGGCCTATCTGCAATCATGATCACCAAAGTGACCTCTCCCAGTGAGTCTCTTCTGGCGTTGTTGAAGCCTTTGACATTATGAGCGCTTGGTTTAATCATTGCAGGATCTAATTGTAAACTGTGAAACGTCCTCCTCGGGCAGATGTTCAGAGCCGACCCATTGTCAATCATGGCACGTTTTACGATAAGATCTGCACAATTCACAGTTATATAGAGCGTCTCGGTGTGATTGCACCCTTCAGATGGCAGGTCTGCTGTAGAAAAGGAGATAGCCTAGGGTGCCATGATCACTAACACCACTGCCCCTAGCTGCTCAGGGTCAATATCCGCTGGTACGTGTGCGTCACCCAGGACCTTCATCAGCACTGCCCGGTGCTTCTCTGAGTCAATCAGAAGTCTCATTACGGAAATCTAGGCGGGTACCTTGTTCAACTGCTGGAGGAGATCATATTCGGGAGTGTAGATGCTGTGGTGCAAATCTGTGACCTCCTCTTCTGTGGCCCTTCCCTTTCTCTTAAGGGTCTGTGGCAATTCAGTGACCACATCCTTCCCTTTTTCTTTCCTTTTCGCTTCTGCCTTTGCTCCCTCCTCTGGTGCGGGTGAGGGGTCTGTATTTATGTATCGATCGGATCGGGTGATCCGATCAATTTCTGCTGCAGTGGAGGTGGTGGCTTGATGATAGGAAGATTGGGTGGGGTGAGGTGGGGGTACGGCCTTGTATGAAGGTGGTTCAAGACGGAGTTGGGAGAGATTGAGGGTGGGTGGTTCAAATGAAAGGGAGAAGGGGTCTTGTGGAGGCGCGTCCATGATGTCGCGGATGTTGAGGGTTAAAGGGCTAGGATGAGAGATGGGGGTTGGGTAGAAGAATTCTTGGTCTTCGGATGGGTGGAAGTGCACCAGAGGGAAATCTGTAGTGAAGTCACCGCCATCTCCTTCAATGACGTTCACTGTCCTGCTTTCTTCTGCTGATGTGTCTTCTGAGTCTGTATCAGCAGACTCGTCCGAGCTCTCATATGGATCAGGCAGGTTTGTGAGCTCAGGAGTGGATGGTGGTTCTTCCTCTTCTGCGGCATGAGGGCGGTCAAACCACTCAGATGTGCCGTGGGAGAGGGATTCTGCACTCGGTTCATCTGATAGGGGATCGGTGAGGGACTGCAAGTCTGGCTCCGATGTTGCAGGCATATACTCAGGCGGCCATCCAGTAGACATCTGCGGAGGTACCCTTGAACTGCCCACTGATGCGTCTGTGTCTTGTGGCCCATCTCAGAACCAGGGTCCTTCAGAACTGCCCACTCCTTCTCTGCGTGGAGGGGACGGGGAGTCACTGATCCATCCACATTGCACTGGGTTCCATGGCCCCGTGACTTCCTCACTGCTCTGAGGTTCATCCTCTATAGCACAGATGTAGGCATCTGTGTTCTCCTTTACTATGAGTGCTGTCGAGGGGGTTTCTGCTCGAAGCTGCACCCTCACTGTCTGCCCTGGTCGGCCAATGAGTACAGAAGGGTCGAGCTGCCCGGTGCCCTGATCACTACTCACTTGATTTGCCGTTCTACTAGTGGAGGCTTTTGAGTGATCTGGGAGAGGGTTCGTGGTGACACCAGCTGCTGGGGTCTGAGCCTGTGGTGCTGGGGGGTCGACCGTGATGCGCCTACTATCAATTAGGTCTTGGATATCGTGCCTTAGATCCCAGCACCGATTAGTGTGATGCCCCGGGGCACCAGAGTGGTACTCGCACCGTTCTGCCGCATTGTAGCTTCTGGCGTTGACCAGTCTGGGATTCGGGGGTTTGATTTGCAAGTACCCTTTCTTCAGCAAAGTAGGTAGCAACTCTGCTGGCGCATACGGTAGTGGGGTGAAAACCTTTTTCATCCTGGCTTCAAATTCTTCTTTCGTCTTTCTTACCCCTTGGTAAGCTGTATGCCCGGTCCCTTGGGGCGCCACTACCTCTGGTCCTTGGGAGAAGTGATAAGGCTGTGCCAAGTGCACGTAGTTCACTGCCTACTGTTCTTGCCTTCTGGGCTCTTGCCCCTGGCTTCTGCTAGCCTACCCTGACACTGGCCTCCTTGGTGCGGCACTCTGCCCACTGCCATCTATTTTCCCAGCTCTTACTGCATCTTCAATCCAATCCGCAGTCAAGATTAGGTCGTTGAAATTCGATGTACTTTGCCCCAGCAGCAAAGTGAAGAACGGCTGTCCCAATGACGCAATAAACAGAGACATCATCTCTTGTTCCAACAGTGGTGGCTGTACAAGTGTTGCCAACTCCTTCCAGCGTTTGGCATATTCTCTCACTGACTCATGGCTCTTCTTAGTCAACCTCTGTAGTTCTTCCCTAGTCTGTACAATCTGACTATTTAGGCGGTACTGCTGGATGAAGACTGCTGCCAGGTCATTCCATGTCTTTATCTTAGCCTTATCTAAACTCAGGAACCAAGAGTAAGCGGCCCCAGTTAATGACTTTTGGAAGAATTGCACCATGATTCGCTTTTCCTTGGCGTACTGACACATGTCGCCTGAGTACGACCTTAAATGGTTCAGTAGGCACCCTGTGCCGTGAAATTGGTGCAACTCAGGGCATTTGAACTTGGCCGGGAGTTGGATATCTAAAAAGAAACAGAGGCTTTCCAGAGTAGCCTCACTCTGCACTGTGCTGGGTTGGAGCTGTTTGAGCTGCTCCTTTAGGGCAGCCATCTCTGTTTTGTTCTCCTCCCTTACTTCTGTCAACTTCCCCTCAAACTGCACCTCCTGGGCTCTGTACCAGTCCTCATCACCCTGTCCTAGATGGATAGGCAGAAATTGATCCTGTTGTGCCACGTAAAATGGCGCTGCCGATGGTGGTGGTGGTGGTGCTAGGGGCGGGGGGTTTACTGGACGCGGCGGTGGCGCCACTTCCGCTTGTGGCGGGAACTGTGGCTGCGGCTACTGGGCGACCGGTACCATTCGTGGGGCCTGCCTTAACTCTCTCAGCTCTGTCATCAGTTCTTGAATGATGGAACTCATGCTATCCATTTTCTGCTGCATCTTATTGACCACTTGGGCATGACTGGACTCTGCAGGATGCTGCCCTGGCGGCGTCTGTTCTCCTTGCTGTTCCATATCGAGCCTTCTCCTCGATCTTAACAGGTACGGACTTCTGAAAGCAATGTTTGGTACCTGATGGAACAATTAGCAAGCATTAGTGCAATTTTACACGAATTGTTTACACAACTTTATCTTATTGAATTTATTCATTTGTTTATTATTATTTTGTTTTGTTTTCTAATATGATTTGACTAACTAATCTATTTTAGTTACCCTGAGGGAAGAGAACCTGACTTGGAGCCAACTGATCTATTTTAGCTACCCGTAGGTAGCAAGGGAAGAGAACCTTAATGAATTTGAAAACTGATCTATTTTGGTTGTCCTAAGACAACCAGGGAAGAGAACCCTATTGAATTTGGAAGACTAATTTTTTTTGGCTGTCCTGAGACGACCGAGAAAGAGAACCCTATTGAACGAATCTATTTTAGTCGCCCGCAGGCAACTGGGAAAGAGAACCCTAAGAATTTTGAAAACTGATCTATTTTAGTCGCTCGGAAGCGACTAGGAAAGAGAACCTGATTTTTTTTAGAGCTGATCTATTTTAGTCGCTCGGAAGCGACTGGAAAAGAGAACCCTATATTTTTGAGAGCTAATCTATTTTAGTCGCTTGGAAGCGACTGGGAAAGAGAACCCTATATTTTTGAAAACTGATCTATTTTAGTCGCTCGGAAGCGACCGGGGAAGAGAACCCTGATGACCGAATCTATTTTAGCTACCCGCAGGTAACTGGGAGAGAGAACCCTATTTCACTGATCTATTTTAGCCGCTCGGAAGCGACCGGGGAAGAGAACCTGGGGTCAAACTGATCTATTTTAGCCGCTTAGGCAAGGAAAGAGAACCTTCAATTCAAGGGGGTTTTGTTTGAAATCAGAATCACAGGGTTGGACCAATTAGGGTCTCCGCAAGGCGTGAGCTGAAAAGCAGCACCCAGGCGTACCTCAGCCAATCTCCAATTCACTCACTGGCGGCGTTGGCACGTAACTTTGGCTAGTAGTTCCCGGGTGTGCCTTAGCTAGTTGTTGGTTCAATCACCATTGACTTTGGCGCCTCACAAAGGGGAAGGCTATACCAGGACGTTCATCCACCAAACAGTTCAATCACCGGCGGCTTCAATGCCCCAAGGGTTTCGGCTAGTAGTTCCCGGGCATGCCTTAGCTAGTCGTTGGTTTAATCACCATTGACTTCGGCGCCTCACAACGGGGGAAGGCTATATGTAAGCACCCAAATTTTGATCAAACCAAAAAAGAGAAAAAAAAGAAAGAAAAGAAAAGAATAGAAAAGAAAATAAGAAAACAAAAAAATGTGCTAAAAGACAGCAAAACAGCTCAAAACCCTGGCAGAAAGTCAAACCCCGAGGGGACAAAAAGTTGACTTTTTGATTAAGTGATATTTGGCCACCTTGCTTTATATCATTGGATATAGAATCTCGACACGATTCCAACGCAACTGAGTTTGCAGGAATCGGAGTCCGGATGAAGGTTCTGCGGGCTGTCAAACTTGGGCGAAGCCAAAAGTTGACTTTCTGGTAAAATCTGATCCAGAGGCCTACCCCTAGGCCATGGGATAGAGGGCTCCGATACAATTCTAACGCAACTGAGTTTGCCCAGATCGGAGCCCGGATGAAGAAAATATGAGCTGACAAAATTCCCGAGCAGCAAAAGAGGCAAACTGCGCACGTGACAGAAAGCTGCACACGTGGCGAGTTGCGCAGGAAAATATCTCGGGGATCAAATCCGTAGATATCCAAACATTCAAAAGATCCCAGGGACCAATCTGAAAATATTTGAAAATATCTGAATAAAATAATATTAAACCAAAATATCCCAGGGACTATATCTTAATTTTCGGATTTTTTAAACAAACCCGCGGCGGCATTTAATGATTTAATCATTATGTCGCTCGCGTCGAGCGACAGTAGCTCGGCGCGAGCTGGGCGCCGAAGTCGGCGGATACCCCGTCCTCTTCTATAAAAGCCGCAACCTCGGATTGCAGAGGGGTTCGAAAAATTTTCGTTGGCTGTTTTGGGGTTCGGATTCTTGGGTTAGGATTTTCTTGGTTCTGCATTTTTTTGTTGGTTCAGATTGTTGGGGGGTTCGGAAATTTGGGTGGGAGAGTTTCGGTTGGACATTTTTCTGGGTTCGGTAATTCGAAGAAAAGACCAGACACACTCGTTTCCTCCCTTCCTCTTCTTCCTCGTCAAACCCGAAGGTGATCTTGTTGTTGGTGCGAGAAGAAGGGGGCTCCAGCAGCTGCTCGTTGGCTCCAAGGAACCCTCCGGCCTACTCTACAGAGACCTAGAACCAAGGTGAGCTCTCCACTTTCTTTTGTTCAATATATATATATAAATTAGGCTTCCCATACATCTCTAACATCTGGTTTGTCATTGCTTGCTTGATTCGAAGGGGAGCATGTTCCCTCTTATCTCATCTCTTGTATCCCGAATAAAGCCCCATGTTCCCTTCTTTGTATGTTCTGTTAATGTATTGTTTCGGATTTGTAGGTTTCCAGAGAGATTTGAGTGATGAGTGGTGAGGATCCGTTAGGTTAGATTAATTTCCATCTGTGTTTAGAGGTCCGCTGGGGTTCTAAGGATCCCCAGAAACCAGTTACAGAGCTTAAAACCAGTCGGAAATGGAGTTTGGAGAGAAAAAACAGAGAGTCAGGGTCTGCGCCGAGCTCGCGCTGAGCTCACGCTCACCTAGCTTGGGTCCGCCCACTTCGCGCCGAGCTCGCGCCCACTTCTTTTTGGTGCGCTGAGCTCGCGCCCACCTGGCGCCTAGCTCGCGCCCACCTCGCACCGAGCTCGCGCCCACCTCGCGCCGAGCTCGCGCCCACTTCTTTTTGGGTGCGCTGAGCTCGCGCCCACCTTGCGCCTAGCTCGCGCCCACCTCGCGCCCACTTCATTTTTCGTGTTTTTTCGCTGTTTTCGGTCCGCCCATTTTGCACCAACCTCGCGCCTACTACCTGAGGTCGGCGCCTACCCCTAAAACATGCCGAATTGATATATTTTTGAAAAATTCCAAAAATACCCTTGCTAAGTATTAAATTTTAATATGTTTCTGTGGCCTATATTTTGTAACTACTTTTGCTAAGTATGGGTGACATTCTTAAATCGAGCCAAATGAACCAATAGGGTTTCTGAGTCACCCGGAAACCCAACATGGGACTTGGACCTCGGTCCAACTTGATTTCCAGTGGACCTTCCAACAGGGCCCACCCAGCCCAATAAACATGTATGCATGCAACTTAATCAAGATAAGTGAAATTAACCGATTAAACCGGGCAGGCCAAACTTAAGGCGGTCCACCCGAACCGGACTTGTGAAATTGATGCATGAAATGCGTGGTTTGGCCGAGACTACGGGTAGGGCCTATCGGGCCCACTAAGCCCATGAACCCGACCAACTTAGGGTTTCCAAACCCTAATTCAGGAAGCCTTGGGCTTTCAAGCCCAAGCCCAGGTAAAGGGCCCCAAGCCCAATGCTTGGCCCATTTTGACACAGATAAGAAAGATAAAATCAAAATCACTTGGCAACCAATTGTGGGGCCCACTCAAGGGCCCACAAAGCAATCCCGGCCCACTTTTGGCATGAAATCCACTTAGCTAATCCAATTTGAACTTCAAATAAAAATCAGTTCATTTGAACCGAAGCCCAAAGGGCCTCTCAGGTTTAGATTGAGGCCCACCAAGGGGACATATGGGCCACACTTGGCCCACCAAGGAATCTGTGGGCCTTCCAACGGGGCCCGCCCAATCAGACTCACGTCACTTTAATTAAAAAGATAAAATCAAGTAAAGGGACCCACACCACTTTGGCGGTCCCATCAGACTTAATCAAAATTGCATGCTGGAATAGGAATCGGGTGAGTGAGAGACCAAAGTTGACTCAAAACTAGGGAAACCTATGGGACCCGTCACTTGACGGGGTGGACTGGGGTGTCTACGGACTTCCCTAGACCGTAACCGAGCCCCTACTTAGAATCTCAAAAGCCGCAGACCAAAAGCCTTAGTAGAAGAACTTAGGCACCCAGGTGTCTGCTTGCACCCCATCAGGCAGTGGCGACTCCAAACAAATCCCGAGGCACGCATCATTTTGCGCACAGCCTCGTCGTGCGACCGAAATTGGGGTGCGCACACTATACCAGGACGTTCATCCACCAAACGGTTCAATCACCGGCGGCTTCAGTGCCCCAAAGGTTTCGGCTAGTAGTTCCCGGGCGTGCCTTAGCTGGTCGTTGGTTTAATCACCATTGACTTCGACGCCTCACAACAGGGAAGGCTATACCAGGACATTCATCCACCAAACGGTTCAATCACCAGCGGCTTCAGTGCCCCAAAGGTTTGACCGAATGATCTCGGGAAGATACAGACGGGTGTGATCTGAGCTCAAGGTCTTGGGTGTTTTTAAACACTTGCTAGGTTCTTGCGATCTCAATGGGGAAGATGCAATCAATGGGAATTAGGTGGTCGCAGCGACAAGGAATATTGCAATTATCTGAGAAGAGGTGGTCTGTCGGAGACCGAGTTGCCCTATTGGAGGGAATTAATTTTCTTATTTCAAATTCTTGTTTTGTTAAGTTTGAACAACACAGCATAGTGAAAATAAATTCATGCTTCAATCAAAAAAATGCCGCCGCGGCACAAAGTACATCATCATGCTTATCAAAATACAACAAACCCAAAGTCTAGCTAGGTTGGTCATCATCATAGTGGGAGGACACGTCTTGCCTCCTCAAGGCTCGCAGAAGCTTGTTCCACAGACGTCGGTCCTCCTCTGCACGTTTGCGCACTAATTCCATTTCATGTTGCAAGGCCATATTGGCCTGCCTACTCTCCCGTTCCGAATCCACATAAGCTGAATGGATACGGGAGTGGGCCTCCTGTAGTTCGGCCATCCTGTCCCTATATGTGTTAGGGGGCGGAACTGGAATGTCTCCTGATGCGACAGCCTGAAGAGGTGGGGGGGGGGCCATCGTGGCCAAATTCCCAAGCCATCCACTGCTCGTAATCTTGAAAGTGTAATTTAGTGAAGACGTCTTCCCGATACGCGCACACTGTCTTCCATTCCATCAACAGTTGCGTCCTCAGTCCCTTAGTGAGTGGACCGATTAAACTGCTCATGTCGCCCTTGACTGGGATTCCCTGCGGTTTCCCAAACTGTCTCAGAACCCGAATCGGATAGTACGGCACGGCATGGGTAAGTCCTATCAGGGAAAGGCCCTCTCTTTTCTTGAAAGCTATGATGGGGGTGTAGGGGATGTTGTATGTGCCCCACCATCTAATGTCTGTTTCTCCCTTCAGGTGGAGAAAGTGGTCAAACCAATCCTCACGAGTGGGTAGGTCTGTTTTGATCTCTCTTTGAGCCAACCAATGGATGTTGTCGCCGGTTGCCTTGTAGTATGCACTGACTGGTGATGACACCATCAGGTGGTCTTGCAGCCAAATGTGGAGAAGGGGAGCGCATCCTTGAAACCTCCGGGTTCCATTTTTGGACAAAGTCAGGGAATGGAACAGTTGAGCTAGGATCAGTGGTATGATTCGGTACCCTGCCCTGAGTTGATCCACAATTTCCATGAGGGCCAAATTAATGGTGTCTCCCCCAGTTGGAAAGAAGATTTGTGACAGAACCACAAGGGTGAAGGTGTCAAACCAAGCCCGGGGTCTTTCCTGCTTTTTGTTTCTTATTTTCTCAGCTAGGAATGTTTTGGAGACCCGAGTAAATGATTTGTCACCTCCTAAGGTCTGGAATTCTCCCCTTGAGAGGCCAAAGAAAATTCAAGCTTCATTTCTGTAGCTTTCTTTGAGACTTGGCCTAGCGGGTTCTCCTAAGTCACGAAATCGGAGGAACAGGTCAAGTTCCTCAATTGTGGGAGCCAACTCGTTGATCCCGAATCGAAACACTGAAAGCTGGGGATCCCAGAAAAGCAAGGCTGCTTGGATCATATCCCAGTTGATCGGCACATTTAACAGGGACAACGTTTGTCCCATATGGTATTTGTGCTCCCATTCAATCTGCTCACTCCCTTGGAGCTGCTTCGTCCAAGAACGGATCCAGGGGGTATCCCAGGCACACTTCTCTATCCTAGGGAAACGGGTTCTCTCAGATGAGGACGAAGATGCCATGCCAACTATCCGATCGAAATTCCAAATCAGTTTAAGGTTCCACACCAAACTCTTAATCAGTCCTAAGACATGCATAATTTCAAGCAAAAAACTAAACACTAGCAGTTCTAACATGCTTCACAAAATAAAGCAAAACAGTGCGGAATTTAACTTAGACACACATGGTGTGTGGTCCTAAGGGTTGGCGTCGATGAAGGCGCGACTCCTAGACATACTTGTGTAGAGGAGCACATTCAAGTCCCGATCAGTCTTTCTATCTTTCCTTTGTTCTTTCACCCGCTTCCGGTGTCGGACCACAGCAAAAATTACAACTTGCCATCGAGGGCGAAGGTTTACAAGTTATTTACAAAAACTTCAAAGAATTCATCCTTAAGGCTGTTGGGAGCCAAAAGGGAGGATACAAATTGCTTTCCAAGCGGGTAGGCTAAAAATTCCTAGATCTAGGGTTTAGTGCTCATGTTCTGATCTGGCATGCTTTCATCTGTTTGTCTGATCTGGCCGGCTTTTGTCTACTCCAAAAGACCAATCTGGACTTAAAGTGCTTCCAGCGGACTCTAATGGGTCAAGACCCATAGCATACAGGACTCCATGCATGGATCTGGGGTGGTTCCCCTGATCAAAATTAGGTGAGCTTCCTAAAATAGGGCTGGGGTCGCCCATGATCTAAGGTTTACTCAATTTGATGCAAAAGGCGGGGGTTGCTGCCCCTAATGGACTCTGGATTTTATTCCGATTTTACTCCTCTTATATTCATCATTCACATCCTACTCACCCTCTCATGCTCAATGCAAGGTTCATTCAGAAATGTTAGGTGGGGGAGGATACCCAGCCTGAGACAGAAGCCTACAAGGGTCTGGACCAGTACTGGATCCTCGCGTGCCACGGCAAGAAACCAGTGGTGCTAATGGACTCCAGAAAACTGGGGGGATGGGTTTACCCTGCTTTCCCCGGCAAGCCACGGGAGCGTAGGTGCTAATACCATCCCAAAGATCAGTTCATAGGAATCAGAAGGGTAGGCTGCTAGAGAGGTCTAGGTTTTGGTAAAGAAGTTGCAATATCCGCTCTCATCAATTCAAGGTCGGATCATCCACGCAGCCTCCCTCGTGTGTGTCACCCCACGCAGTTTATCACACAAGAACGAAAAATAAAAAAAAAATCCATCCACGGTGTGGTGGTGTGCCCGTGTGTACAGTTGGGCTGGGTGCTGTGTCTACACGGGTGAGTTTTGTCTAGATTTTGTTGGTGAAGGGATTGTTACTGTCTCGTATAGTAAGGTGCAGAATTAGCACGCAATACGAGGTTCCGGGAGAGTCCCCAGGTAAGTGGGGGGTCACAAGGGACCGCTTAAATCCCACTTGACTTAGGCAATTATCGCGTCCCTTTGACAGGACTCCCCAGAACGCGTAATTACGCGTATTCTGTATATTACTAAACGAGGTAGTAAGAAACCTTAAACATCAACTAAATCTCTCTTTATGCCGACTCATCTAACCAGGGTCCTACTGGGCTGAACCAGTCCCCAGGCTGTGTGCGTGTGGGAAATGCGGCACGGGGTAATTCGGAGTCGCCACCGCCTGATGGGGTGCAGACGGACACCTGGGTGCCTAATCTTGTCTATTTAGGGCTTTTGGTCTGCGGCTTGAGATTCTAAGTTGGTTCTCGGTTGCGGTCTAGGGAAGTCCGTAAACACCCTAGTCCACCCCGTTGGATGACGGGTCCCGTGGGTTCCCTGATTTGAGTCAACTTTCTCACTATTTGGTTCTCACCCGATTCCTAATCCAGCATGTAGTTTAGTTAAGTCTTGGTGGGACCACCTGAGTTGGTGTGGGTCCCTTTAATGAATTTTATCTTGCTTTACTTGAGTTTATCTGAGTCTAATTGGGTGGGCCCCGTTGGAAGGCCCACGGTGTCCTGGGTGGGCTTGGGTAAGCCCGTGTGCCCTTGGTGGGCCTCTGTCTAACCTAGGAGGCCTTGTGGGCTTAGGTTAAGTGAATTGATTTCACATTAGGGTTCAGGTTTGGAGCTTTAAGTGTTTTTCCATGCAAAAGATGGGCCGGATTGGTTTGTGGGCCCCTTTGGTGGGCCCACATGGCTGCCAAGTAATTTTAATTTATCTTTTTAATTTGCCAAAGATGGGTTGGACACTGGGCTTGGGGCCCATAGTCCTGATTAGGGCTTGTAAGCCCAAGTTACCAGAAGTTAGGGTTTGCACCCTTCCTTGGCTCGGTTGGTGGGCTTTGGCGGGCCCGGTAGGCCCTTGCCATTGGTCTCGGCCAAACCATGCAATTCATACCTCATTCTGCACATCAAGGCTCAGGTGGGCCACATTGGGTTTGGCCCGTCCGATTCAATTGATTCATTTCATTTTAACTTGCTGATTTACATGCTTTGAGGTTTATCGGGCTTGGTGGGCTCCGTTGGAAGGCCCACTAGTGTGCCAAGTTGGACTGGTGGTCCAAGTCCCAAGTTGGGTTTCCGGGTGACCTGGAAACCCTGTTGGTTCAGTGGTTTTGGTTCAAATCACTCCAAAATTCGGCAAAACACCCAAAACATACAAAAATCGCAATTCTGTGTGTATCCGGCAACTCAGGCCGGACACACATGGACTGTAAGTGATCCGGCCTGAGTGACCGGATACACAGGGGCCATAGGTGATCCGGCCTAGGTGGCCGGATACACCTAGGCCACAGGTGATCTGGCTTGAGTTGCCGAATCACACTGGAATGGCCCTTTTTGGTGATTCTGCCATTCGGGGTGTTTCCAGGGGGTTCCTAGGGGTTTATGCAGGTCATGTGGGCCCCTGGGTGGGCCCACATTTGTTCAGGTTCAAGGGAGAAGCCTTATTTGGCTTCTTCTTTCTTGGGTTCTTTTTAGCAAAAGCAAGGAGATGAGAGCATGGTTGGGAGGCCGTGGGGTAAAGGGGGGTTAGGAGCATGCTGGGGGGGGGGGGGGGGGAGGGGGGGATCATGGCAGTAGGTGGTTGGCCGGCATGTTATCACAACAACAAAAAAAGACTCATAACAAATACATTACAGGGCATTGTCTTTCAAAATGAGCATGCATGGGACATATAAACATAAAGCAATAACAAAGGGAAGCTAGCAGGCTTCGTTTGGCATCCTTCAATTGTCCTAACTCACGCAACTCATCCTCACAGCCCTAGGAAGGCCTAAAGAAGGGTGGAGAAGGGGGGTTACATGGGGGTACATGGGATAAACGTGAGGAGCATGCTCCTACTGCAAGGGAGCTTGAAGTAAGACCAAGAGCCGCAGCTACATGGTGCTGCAGAATACATAAAAAGTAGGCCTTCGTGCCTACTGAAGAAAGCCTACGTGATCTTTTATTTTTGGAGGGCCTCGTGCCATGCAAAGGGATGTAAGTGCATGCCCGAACCAACGTAGACGTGAACTCATGCAAGAGGCGAAGACAAAATTGGGAAACATTCTTATAAAATTCCTATTTTAACATATGCCCAGTAAGACATAGTGAGGAGCATTACCTGGTAGCTCTTGGCCTCTGGTATGGGGTGGAACCTCCTCCTTGCAGCAAGAACAAGGCTGGAGCTCCTCCTTTTGGCAGCAATAGCAGCAGGCCTCCTTCTTGTTTCTGGGTTCAAGTGAAGGAGGAGGAGGAACTAGTGCCTTGGGGGAGTGTATGGTGGTGAGGAGGGGGGCGAAAGGGGCTGAAAGAAGTGGGTTTCGGAGGGGAGCAGGTGGGAGGAGGAAGTGGAAAAAATCGCAAAGGAAGCCAACCCCGAAAAATTAGCTGCTGTTTGCTATTTATAGACAACTTAATGTATCCGGCAACTCAGGCCAGATACACTAAGGTCTCCCCTTATCCGGCCTTCATGGCCGGATACATAGGCACTCCTTTGTATCCGGTCTTCAATGCCGGATACAAAACATAATCATTTGAAAATTAAATGCCGCCGCGAATTTGTCGGGTGATTGGCGCGAATCTCGTGCGAAAATCTTCTTGTATCCGGCCTTGGAGTCCGGATATACACAAACCTATGTGTATCCGGTATATGTGACCGGATACAAATCAAAGAATTACGGATTTGCCCCTCGACTTGACTGATTCAACCGATTCGACCGATTCGACACTTTTGGATATCTACGGATTGGTCCCTGTGAATTTTGGATATTTAAGATTTAGTCCCTGAGATATTTTGCTGTGTTGGCTGCCACGTGTGCAGCTGCTGCGCCACGTGTGCAGTTTCTGGCTTTGCTGCTCAGAAACTTTGACAGATCATATCTCCTTTATCCGAACTCCGATTTGAGCAAACTCAATTGCGTTAGACTCGTATCGGAGCCCTCTACTCAATGACATAGGGCTAAGCACTTGGCACGGGGTTCGAGGAAAAGTCAACTTTCAGCTCTCCTTTAAGTTTGACCGGCCCACCGAACCTTCATCCGGACTCCGATTCCAACAAACTCGGTTGCGTTGAAACTGCGTTGGGATCCTCTATCCATTGAGATAAAGCAAGGTGGCCAATTATTACTTGATCAAAAGGTCAAATTTTGACTCCTCAGGTTTGACTTTCTGTCCAAGGTTTGCATTCCCGGCTCTTCTGGGAGCGCAAAAATGAGGTGCTTACACAAGGTTCCCAAACAAGTGATTGGTTAAGTGGTATAACCCTCAAGTCATCAAAATCCCCTTGGTTCAGTCAAAATCAATTTCGGCAAGTATAATTGGGTATGCGCTCACCTCCTGAAGTGAGCGCCAAGTGAGCGCCAGTCGGCGGATAGGAGTTTGGTAAAAATATGACTATGCGCTCACTCGATACTAAGTGAGTGCGAGATGGGCGGGAGGTGGGCGCGAGCTCGGCGCCAGCTTCGCGCGAGATTTGCGCATGCTTTTTAAGTGAGTGCGAGCTGAGCGCCAAGTGGGCGCCAGCTCGGCGGATAGTGTGATTTTAACGGGCGCCTACTTCCTAAGTGAGCGCCAAGTCGGCGGATACTCACTGCGATTTTTGACTCTCTGTTATTTCAAGATCTCCATCTCTAGCCGATCTTTTTCGGTCTGTACTTGTTCCAATACACTCCTAATATTCCCAGAATACTTCCCAACCAGTTTTGGATTTAATCTAAACACATTTTATTTCAAGTTGTAATTCCCTCTCATGCTCGGGCTCATGAAATTCCAGAAATCCAGAAAACTCAGAATACAACCATGCAATCAGAATACTATCACGAATAAACTAAAACCTCAGTTGTAAATCAATGCTACTCACCAGTATTGAAGACCTTCTTCAAGCTTCCGGCCATCCTTGATGGATTTCATCTCGAGACCCAAGCTGCTCGGCCGCCGCCCTAATTTTTTTTCTCCAGAGCAGCCACCTTTCCCCCAAATCCCCGAAAGTTTTTATATGAGTTACCTATTTATAGACACCGCAAGGGTTTAACCTAATTCACCCTTAACCCTCGGAATCCCCTTTCTACCCCTCATTCAGCTAGGGCTTTCCTGAGTTTTACTTATTGACTAATTCCTATTTACTGCCGTATTTTAAGTTCTAATATGACTTACATATTAATATTCCACCTCATTCTCTTTGACAACTAATGACCACAAATTTCTAGCAATAATAAATTTGATTTAACTTGTCCATAAATCCATGTGTTCAGACTCTTGCATATATTTTTATTTTATCTACTATTATTATATTGTTTATTATTATTATAGTTATTTTATTTTATTTATTTTTCTACTCAAAACTGGGGTTTTACAAGTTATTTATCGGTTTTGGTTTAGCTTGTCCTGGATCCAGAGTCTAAGCTTAGTAATGTGATGTATTTTGTTTTATTGGTGTAATGGCATGGCCATGGAGTGTTGCCACGACCAGTGTAGAGCAGCCAGAAACCCTGAGTAGGCCTTGTTGTCGATGCCGATACCTAGAGTAGGCCGGCATTGGATGACGATACCCTGAGTAGGTCGTCATTTCAGAGTGTCGAATACCCTGAGTAGGCCGGAACTGTGTACATGGAGGTGTGGATGTCGCTCTGGCATGTTGATTAACCAATCTAAGCAACTACATGACATTGACCACTGTGGGGATTTGTTTAATTGGCACCATATGTTTTATCCGCTTGTTTATTGGTATATATGATTCATTGAACGTGGTTTATCGGTTATCTGGTATTAGTATCTTCTTCGCCAGTGTAGAGCAGCATCATGACCCTGAGTGGTATGGTGTTGTCAATGCCGATACCCGGAGTAGGCCGGCTTTGGATGACGCTGTCATTTCAATATCCGAAACCCTGAGTAGGCCGGATATACATTGGGAGGCGTGGGCATTGGTTATGATGTGACTTTATTGTTGATACGGGTTGGGACCCGAGTTATATCTTTTGAGTTGTTGAACTATGTTTTCTTCGACATGTTGCTACCTGGTTATACGTGACTTTACAGCTATATGTATAATTGATATCGTCTTTACTGCTTGGTTTATACGATGGTTTTCCTCACGGATGTAAATTGTATCGTTGAAGTTTTGTTGGATTATACGTGTTATCATCGTTGTATATGGTTTGTAATCGTGGCATGTTTTAGAACTGAACTAAATGTATTTGTGCATGCATGTGCTGCTCACTGGGATATTCGTATCTCACCCCGTTGCTTTCGTTTTGTTTTCAAATACTCTTGGAGAGCTCGTTACTTGCGGGTAGTTACTTGGACATGTGAGTTTTATTTTAGTTTGGGAATATTTTAGCGCACTCTGTTATATAGCTATTGTTGTATTCATGTTTTCCTTCACTCTGATATTGCGATCCTGTGTTTTAAATTAACCTCCGGGGATGAGTTACGGTGTTATTTCGTGACTCGGATCCGGGGCGTTACACTAGGTGTCTGCCTGCACCCCATCAAGCAGTGGTGACTCCAATTTCCTGTTTTACCCTCCCGGAGGCACCCACGCGATTCGCGTACGCCCCGCCGTGTGCGATTGACCATGCGCACACCTGGGTGGTACTGCAATGTGAATCTTAAATCCTTAAGCAAATCTATCCACCTATGCTGCTTCATGTTAAGATCCCTTTGAGAAAATATATATCTCAGACTCTTATGATTAGAGAAGATCTCAAACTCTACCCCATACAAATATTGCCTCCGTAGCTTAAGAGCAAAGACTATGGCTGCTAACTCAAGATCATGAGTAGGGTAGTTCTTCTCATGTGGTCTCAAAAATCTAGAGGCATAAGCAACAACTCTGCCTTGCTACATCAATACACATCCCAAACCGATCCTAGAAGCATCGCAATACGCTGCAAATGCCTCGTCCATGGATGGCACTATCAACATTGGGGCGGTAGTCAACCTCTGCTTCAGCTCTTGAAAACTCTACTCACATCTATCATCCCATTGATATTTCACTGCCTTCTTGGTTAGGTTAGACAGGGGTGCTGCTATACAGGAAAAGCCTTCTATGAAATGTTAATAATACCCTTCCATGCCAAGGAAACTCCTGACCTCTGTAACTGTAGTGGGTCTAGGCCATTCTACCATTGCCTTAACCTTCTCAGGATCCAAAGATATACCCTCACCTGAGATAATGTGACCAGAAATGAAATCTGCCTCAGCCAAAACTGACATTTGCTTAACTTCCCAAACAGCTTATGGTCCCTCAAAGTATGCAACACCACCTTCAAATGCCCAACATGCTTTTCTTGGGTCTTAGAGTAGACCAAAATGTCATTGATAAATACTACAACAAAACTATCCAGATAGGCATGGACAACTCTGTTCATGAGATCCATGAAGACAGCTGGGGCATTGGTCAGCCCAAAAGGCATAACCAAGAACTCATAATTCCCATAGCGAGTACGGAAAGCTGTTTTCTCTATATCTTCCTCTGATACTCTCAACTGATGGTAGCCCGACCTCAAATCAATCTTGGAAAACCAAGATGTGCCTCCCAACTGATCAAAAAAATTGTCAATTCTAGGCAATGGATACTTATTCTTCACAGTAACCTAATTCAGTTGCTTATAGTCAATACACATGCGCATGCTACCATCCTTCTTCTGCACAAACAGAACTGGTGCGCCCCATGGTGACACACTCGGCCTGATAAATCCCTTCTCTGGAAGCTCATCTATCTGCTTCTTCAACTCCTCCTGTTTTGGTTTTGAAAGCCTATAAGGTGGCTTCAAAACAGGAGCTGTACCAGGAAACAACTGAATCCTAAACTCGATATCCCGAGTAGGTGGTAGTCCAGGTAGATCATCTGGGAAGACATCTACAAAATCACAAACTACTAGCACATCAGAGATGGCAAGTGAGTCACTCCTTAGCTCATCTGCCATTATAGACACTACCAGACCAATGCGAGATCTCATCACCTCACATCTGAAACAATAAATGGTCTAATCTGGCCCATTGACTGTCACAGTCCCACTGTAGCAGTCCAAAGTGACATGATGCCTAAATAACCAATCTATCCCCAAAATCACGTCAAATCCTCCAATCTCCAGTGCTATCAGATCTCCAGGCAACTCTACTCTACCCAGTCTGATCATACAATCTCTATACACTAACTTAACTCTAGTCGACTCCTCCAAAGGTGTGTGCACAGACATAACAGTATCCAAATGAATAGGTGACAATCTAATCTGTCGTGCACATACAGGCGAAATAAATGAATGCGAGGCACCAGAATCAAACAAACAGCAAGCTGATCTACCATAGATGAAGAGAATACCTCCAATCATCTCAGGTGCCTCCGTATCAGCCTCAATCTCAGTCACAAGCTTAGGCTCACACTCCTCCTCATGTGCCTCTACTGCATACACTCTCGTCTGCTGCGGCTGTGGAGTAGATACTGCCTGTCTCTGTCCTCCCTTCTGTGCTGCTCCTCTACCCTGAGGTCTTTGTCCCATAGGTGCTCTCTGAGCTGGTTGCTGGAATGGGGGTCTCCGCGTAGCTATAGGTGCCGGTGCATCTGGTCGTCTCACTACCAAAGACTGACAAGTGGGTGGATAGCGACACTCATGAATTTGGTGGCCTGCCCAACCACATCGATAACATGTACCCGGTTCTACAAAACACGGTCCTAGAACATGGTTCCTGCCACACCTGACACAATCCCTTTGAGCTAGTTTGTACATCTGTCTTCTAGATGACCCTCCTCCATACCACTCCCTCGGCCTCTTGCTCCCACTAAGGAAGCCTCTTTGCTCTACCGGCCTCAAACATCGCTCGAAATGCGCTATCATCCTCCTCTCATCCTGCACCATGTGGGGTGCAAATCAGGATAAGGTAGAAAATCGGGACTCGTACTGTGCCACTGTCTGGCTCCCCTGGGTAATATCCATAAACTCCCGCTCCTTCTAGAGCCGGACCTCATCAGAGAAATACTGCCCATAAAAGACCTCCGTGAATCTGTCCCATGACATATACGTAGCCTGAGGGTCCTGCCTCCTCATAGCTCTCCACCAGTGAGCTACCTCCCCTTCAAATAAAAATGCTTCCAATCTGACTCGCCTATCCTCTGGGCAGTCCATGGCGTCAAAAATCCACTTGACCCGCATAAGCCACCTCTTTGCCTCCATCGGGTCTGGTCATCCACTGAAAATAGGCGGATCCATCTTACGGAACTGCTCCAAGTCCTGCGCCGTTTGAATCTCACCAACATGTCTAGGTGCATCTTTGTGTCAATTACCTTCGTTACCATTCCCATTCTGACTTAACCTCTCTTCCCTTTCCTTGGCAAGAAGCTCTACCAAGGTGCCTACCATGGCCCAAACATCTCCTCCAGGTGGTGGCAGTGGTAGTGGAGCATCATGTTGCTGCTCTCCAGCATCAACGCTCTCCTCAGTAACATCTACTCATGCACGTCTCCCTCTACCAGCCATCTGCAAAATACAAATTCCATTTGTTAGAATCAAATAATTCTAGGGGTTCTATCAAGCGTACTCACAATCCCATCCCCTTTTGGCTAATTACTTAAGATTAGGACCATTTGCTTTGATACCATCTCTGTAGCGCCCCGAACCCGGGTCAATGCAAAACCGGCATTTGAACCCGAATCCAAGTACTACTGGGCCCATATATATAATCAACAATTTAAACCAGACTAAAATTAATTAATTCATTTGTGATTATCAGAGTGCGGAAGAATAATGTACGGAAGTATAATGCCTATCATCACCATAAATATAAAAAATATTAAATGACCATCAAGTCTGGTGTAATCAAAAGGGTTCTAAAAACTCTCTCTCTAAATACATCATGTCCAATAAATAAAATAAACTGTCAAATATCAAAATTTCATCTCTCATCAACCTTAGCTCAATCTGGATAATAATAATCCTCTGGCAAGAAATCAGCAAAATCACCCTGAGTATCACCACCAAGATACCCCTCTCGCATATCAACTGAAAACCAAGACAAAGCAAAAGAGTGAGATACGAATATCTTATTAGGTAACATGATGCATGCTAAACAATTTATATTTAATAAAATAATCATTTCATGCTCGAATAAGACTAACACGGATAAGTAGGTCTCGTATAATTGATCATTGTAGTCGAGAAACACAAATCAGCATTTAATAATTTTCTAAGGGACATGTATTAGATGTAATGATGATAAGAATGAAGTCCAGAATAATACAGTGTAAATCCAAAACAACTCCAGTCAGCTCAATTTCCAATATAACTGTGATGAACCAAGTAATCACATTCAACCATAAGATGGCAGATACATGCATCTCACATGTGTCAAGGTAACAGTAATAAGTATATCATGTTATTAATATCATTGTAGGACTCACAAAGAAAGATAAGACTTTGAGAAGACACTCATCAAATGCTATGCCACCATGCGTTTTATTGGCGAAGCTACTGTGACACTCAAACCATAGTACTACTCATAAGATAAAAGCCGTAGCCATCAACTTGTTGTGCACATACTCAACAGAGTTGGCATGAACCACCAACATGCAACCCCTAAATCAATATATGGAAATGGTCGTTGATCCACATGTACAGGAATCACCAGCGAGGCTGGAAATGACCCTACAGACACGAGACCTTCCAGTGCAAACTCACTTGTAAAGGAAACACGCTAGCACATGGGAGTAACTCAACCCAAAAGAAATACCCCTTAGCTATCTAGCTTATTCTATGGATCCATATTCAGCTATGCCCACTAGACACCAACATCCCTACGGACATGTCTTTATGTAAGTAATAGTGCCTAGTGGCATATAAAGTTCGATTTATAAGTTTTTATCAAAATTTGGTTATCTGGGTTGAATCTCAGATATGAAGTTTCTATCTGTAGAAGTTTGATTTATGATGTGTAAGATAAATATTTCTTAATTAAATATCTCAGTTAAACAAGTTTTTAAAGTATAAAATCTCAAATCCCTTATTATTTCCAAATTTAGGCAACTATAAACCTAAAATAAATCCCTAAATATTTTTGTGGAAAACAGGGTAATTTGGTAATTAATTTTGTCTCAAATCATCTAATTTAATTGATAAAATCCATTTAAAATCATTTTATTTTGAATTAGAAATCAAATTATGAAAATTGGCATTTTTCTGTTAAGATCGCCCAGCACAGGTTGCCTAGGCGGCCTGTCTAAACGGCAGTTAAAATTTCGGAAATTTTAACTTTCAACGAGAGCTCAGGGATTGCCTAGGCGGTCCCACTAGGCACCCGTACATTTTTAGTATGCCTACCCCATCTCCTAGGCAATGGGTGAGCTGGCTGAAGTCATTAATGGGCGCTTACGATCGCCTAGGCGATCGTTGCTAGGCGCCCTTCGAACTGCGACAAACCGAGTTTGAAAATTTTGATTTTCTCTGTTCTATGCAATTCATACATACATATACATCTAAATTCGGACTAAACATACACATCTACATCGGAAAATCATGCCTTACAATCAAACAATATGGAAAACAACAAATCAACATTAAATCGGTGTGCTATCTACCTGTTACGTTCGTTCCTGTCCTTCTTCCTCTAAATAGCAGCAGCTACACTGCTTCACGAACGCAACTTGACTCTAGGACGAAGAGAGACTCGAAAGCAGCGATCTCTCTTTCTCTCTCTCTTTCTTCTTCTTTTTCTTTTCTTGTCCTCGGTTTTTCTCCTTCAGTCGCTCAACTACTTCAGCCGCAAATACCAACTGACTAATACGATTAGAATACTAATCGCATTCTCTAAGGTATAAACCCTAATTAAATACTTAAGATCCTACGCAATGCACACTATCACCCACAATACAATCACCCAATCAAAATACAGCATCAAAATATTTAATTCTTACCTTGATATCTCACGATCCAACAATCTAATCTGCGCCAAACTCATGATCTCCGCTATCAATGTGATCACCTACGATTACCATTCAATACTATCTATAAAATCCTCAAGAAATATTAATTATTAATTTATTTTAAAATTAGGAAAATTTTGGGGTCTTACATGTGCTTTGACGACCTACGTTTGGACGGCAAGTGAATGAATCCTTGCTTCCTTATCATGTGAGCCCAAACACCAACTTGTGCCCTTATGGACTGATGACAATGTCATAAAGCAGAGATTCGAAGATCGCTGCTTTAGCATTCTCCCCATGGCCATGATTGATTTGGCTTAACAGGCAATGTCTAGGAAAGCATTCAGATCAAAGTGGAGTGACATGTGGCGTTGGGAAGACCATGTGACATCACATCTGTGAAGTAAATATGGAATTATGCTCAATATAAAAAAAATGTTGATTTTTATTTATCCTTCTATGCATATGGAATATATAAGGTATTTACATATTCATATTTTTATGAGCATTATTTCAGTGGGGTTGAGCTTAGGGCCTGAGTTTAATACTCAAGAGGGATTAGGAGAGCTCAATCCGATGTGGTCACATGGGTTTAGGGCATACGTGAGATTTTGGAGTGTATCTTTATGCTAGTTCGATGGAACTTGGTAAAGTGTCACTCACCCTATAGCACTCTCGTTGGTCACACAACGTATTTCATAGTATGACCCAGAAGATCATCTTGTAACACTTGTTGAAATCCTCATATTTGAGCAAGTGGGAGATGTTATATTTATGTGGGTCCCACCCGTGTGTGGTTGACCCAACCCACTATTTAATGCTTAGTTTGAGTGGACTGGGTAGTTAGAGATAGAGATGGAGTGTAGATAAGAATCCCAAATTTGTGGGACTCTATCTCTTACTATCTCTATAAATAGCACCACGGGGCTTGCTATTTGGGTGATCGTGGTCATATGTGAGTAGGAGCCAGAGCCCAGAGAAGAAATGTTCCAGTTTGGATAGAAAGATCCTCTGCTACAGAGAGCAGTGGTTCTATCCTAGAAGATCTGGGAACCCCGTCCATCCTAGGGAAGGATTTACATTGTGGAAAGCAAAGAGAATTCTGTTAATCAGGCTCTCTAGAGAGGTGGGTGTAATTCGGTTCGTGATCCGTTGATTCCGCTGCGTATTTCGTGTTTGTATCTATAACAGGTATGTATCTAAAACCCTACATAATTTTTAGTGTAAAGTGCATAAGGTTGCCATATGATGTTTAATAATTGTGTTATATGTCAAATTTTAATATTAATATTTATTTGGTTGGTTTTATGTTTAAATGACATGTTGGTCTTATTTATATACATATAATTATCATAAAGTAGGTAATGGTTATTAGTAAAATAAAGAAGAGAGCAAAGTGGAGGAAAGCTAAAATATCTTACTCAAGGTGCAATATAGAAAATTTTAATATATACATCGGCATGATATGAAATTATTGTAAATTATTACTTTTTGTATGGAACGGTGCTCTTATGGTATGTTACTATTTAAATGAATAATTATAAATATAAGTGATATATACATATGGATATGATGTTTCATAACTATAAATGAATAATTATATAAATATGGAACATGCAAATGCTATAATTATATAATAAGGATAAACTCCTTAATTAAGATAGTTAGGAGATTCCATGATATCATTAAGCCCAAGGCATGTGCTGGACATGCATGCACAAATTAAGGGATATGTTAGGATTTATTATAAAGGGTATACTAAGAGGTGAGATAACTTAGGAAGCAAGCAACTAAGGGAAGCCAAGGATAGTGGGACGTCCAAAACAAACCCTAAGGAGAAGGAAGAAAGAAAAGAAAGAAGAAAAGAAAGAAAAGAGAAGAGGAGAAGAAGGGAAGGATGGCAACCAAGGGAGGAAGAAGAGAAGGAAAAGAAATAAAGGAAGGAAGAAGAAAAGAATGGGAGGAGAAGAAGAAGAGCTGGATGTTCAACCCCCTAGCCAAGAAAAAGAAGAAGAGGGAAGAGAAGAGAAAGAAAAGGGGAAAGGTGATGTTTAAGACCTCTTTAACTTAAGAAGTCCTCTTCCTCTTTTTAATTTCAAATTATTGGGTTCTCTCATATATTTTGTTTAGATTTGGGGTGGTGGAAAGGTCCAGAAAAAGGATTTATTGTGGAAGTGATGTAGGGTTTGAGATTTTACAAAAGAAAGGTATGGTTATTAGGGTTTTCTGAGTTATGATCTCTAGACTTTTCCTTGTTATATAGATGTGCACGTATCGGGAACGCGGGCTGCACCGCGAGGCGTACGGGAGTGCGTGCCTCCATTTGGGAAATTGAGGTTTTGGAGTCGCCTTCGCCTGATGGGGTGCAGGCAGACACTTGGGTGCCTAGGTTTGTCTATTAGGCGGTCTGCGGCTTGAGATTCTGGCTAAGGTCTTAGTTATGGTCCTAGGGAAGTCCGTAGACACCCCGGTTTGCCCCGTCGGGTGACGGGTCCCACGGGTTTCCCTGGTTTAGAGTCAACTTATCCTTGGTCTATGTAATACCCCGAAATTTCACCTAATAAATAAATAAATAATAAATAAAAGAAAATATGAGTTAAGTGAAGATTTAGAGGTAAGTAATTCAAATAGGTCATAAATTGTAAATAAAGAAAGAATTTTAATGAAATTAACCTAAAAGAGTAAAAAGGGTATTTTGGTAATTTTCAGAAAAAGGTAATTAGTAAATAGATCATCAAATAATAACTAGAATTAGAAAATAGAAGAAAACAAATTATTTAGACAAGATAGAAATGAAAAGAAATTAATAAAAGCCTAAAAGTGGGAAAAAGGGTAATTAGGAGATTTCACGTTTTAATTTGGAGAAAATAAGGTTTTAAGTGATAATAATGTTTAATTAAATATTTTGCACGAAAATAGGTTATAAATAGGAGTTTAGATAATAAGAAACTTAATTAGTATTGTTTAAGTAGAAAAATAGAAGGTGGAGAAAAAGTAGGAATTAAATTAGAAGGATTAGACTTTAACTAGACCATGGTTGGGTTAGCCCAAATTAAATTAGCCAATTAGGGTTTGTTTAGGATTTCTAAAGCCTAATATAAATATGAAACTAAGGTTAGACAAGAGGGAAATTTCGTGGGTTATTGTTGAGAGAAAAGAGGGAGAGAAAAGAAGAAGGTGGCTAATGGAGGTGTCTGACCAGCCATCATCAAAACATGATCGGGAAACATCCGTACGTTTGATCGCCTTCAAATTTGGAGGTTTTGTTCACCACTGATGGAAGTACATTGTATACGGTGGAGATTTGAATTGGAAGAGTCTAGCTTAGTGCGTTTGGGAACAAAAGTCAGGTCCAGAATTAGAAGTTTCAATGGAAGAAGGATTTAGCGTATAAGGCAAGTAGTAACCCTTGGAAAACGTGAGGAACTGCATGATTTCATTTTCTGTGATTTCATATGGATTGAATGGATTAGTTGGAACAGTATTTACATGGAATCAAATTGTTTATATTTTAGTGTTTGGTGTTCTTGAAGGATTTGTTGAAATAATGGAGAAAACTTGGTTTGATCATGAAATAAATTATAGGATGGTATTTGATTAATAAGAATTGATCTAGAAGGCTTTAGGAATGTTTTAGAATGTTATTAGATTAATTTAGACCAAAGAAACATATGGCAAAGGCATAAAAATCCGAATTTTAGAAATCTGGAAATTTCTGTTTAATTTTGCACGAGCGCCTAGGATCGCCCAGCCCTGTAGAGGTAGGCGCTCTATGTAAATTTGCAGATTTTGGGAATTTTGTAATAGGATAATTATCCAATAAATTTTCTGATTAGTTAAGCATGTTAGCATCTTTATAAGGACCTAATTAAGGTATAAAAAAATTATAAAATTAAATGGGAAAGATTATCCAATAAATTGAAGGTTTAAATGAAAGGATTATAAAAGAGTCAAAGGGTATGGATATTGCTAGAAATAATACTACTGAAATTTATAGCTTATAAACATATTTTAAACTTCATTCTAGGTCTGTAGAACATGCTGGAAAAATAAAATACAGAAAATTCAAATAGAAACTAGCTTAGGTGCTAAGGTAGGAAATTGGATTCTACTAAAAGGGATTAATAAAGAAAACTCTAAGTAAGATTGGATTTACTTTATTTTGAGCTTTAAATAGGAATATTGGCTACTGAAATTGCATAAACTCAGATTTTATCGGATTTATGATACTTGAGTTTTATTTTGAATATAATTGGAAGAATTGCATATGTTATTCTAAAAATGCCTATAATTGGATTTGTTATGATTGAATCATGATTTTCACATGGAATGGAATACTTTGGTATGTGGTTTTATCGTGTCCTCCCGTATGTGGTTTTATCGTGGTTTGTGTCAGTGGGCTTAGCTGTATATGGATCCATAGTTTTGGTTGGTTAGCTAAGTGGTATTTAGTTTGGGTTGAGTTACTCCTATATGCGAGCGTGTTTCCCTTGCAAGTTAGTTTGCTTCGGGAAGGTCTTATGTCTGGAGGGACACCCCGGTGAGCCGCTGGTGATTCCCTGTACATGTGGATAAGCGACCACACTCCATGTATTGATTCTGGTGCTACATGCTGGTGGTACGCCCAACTCTGCGGAGTTCGTGTGCAATAAGTCGGTGACTACGACTCTTGCCTAAGCTGCGCTGCATGCCGCTTGAGTATCATTAAGTAGCACTGCCCCTAAGTCGCATGGTGGAATAGCAGTTAGTAGAGTGTCATCTCAAATACTTATCATCTTTGTGAGTCCTGCAATGGCACGTGTTTTATCGCTTTTGTCGGTTTTACCCCGTTAACATCAAGTTATTGGTATTTATACATGATCGTCTGTTTTATCGCTTTATTTGGAATTGCCATGGATAACTTGGATTTCTCGTCTTATCGTTGATTAATCGAATACCTCATGACTATTTGCTTACATTGGACTGTTTCAAATTGCATGCACCTGCTACTTGCTGAGATGTAAATCTCACTCCGTTTTCCCCTATATTTTTCAGGTTGCTTGGAGGGATCGTGAAGATGGGGTTTTAATTTGATGGGTAGAATTATAATTGGTATTAATGCCACATGTTGATTAAATAAACTTTATTGTAAACTGAATTGATATTATTGAATAAAGAATTGTTTTTATTGGCCACCATAACTCTGATATAATTCATTAAAGTTTTAAAATTATTGTGAATCTTGGTATGTATCTGACCCCAGCTTCGTGGTAACATCTCAAGTTTGGTTGTTGAATCGGACTTGGGTTGTTACAGTAGCGAACCGGGTTCGGGTTGGGTGCCGGTTTGCACTGACCCGGGTTCGGGGCGTTACAGTCTACTCATCCAATCCCTACTCAGATATGCAATTTTGTATGTTAAGTCTGTGGGGACCACCTGAATGGTGCGGGTCCCTCTCTTTTATTTGATTTTATCTTCGTTATTCAAGGTGATGTGGGTCTGGGGTGGGTGTAACGCCCAGGATCCATGTTGTTCATTAAAGATATAACATATCTCACAGAGTGTTAGGTATGGGCCCAAGACTCATATGATCACTAGTTTAACCATATGGGTTTTTCAAATCAGAGTGCAAAAACTATCTAATAGGAAGCATGGAAAAATATTAGGTTAATGGATCATCAGACCACAAATTCTGATATCAATTATTACATTTCCCAAACAAATCCAATCAATGTTCCAACCAAAGAATAAACCTACTAGTCTATGGGATGTAGAAATAATCCTCTTCCCTATATGTGCCGGAAGGATCTACCCCAGTCACCGCCTTACCACGCGTATCTGAAAACAAAAACCAAAACAAAAGAGTGAGATACGAATATCTTAGCGAGTAGCACATGCATGCAAAAATAGTTATCATCAGTTCTAAATATGCTACAATAAATAAACAGTCCCGAAAAATCCATGAAATATAGTCCAAATCCGAAATCAAGGCAATCTCGGTAACACAGTTAAACAATACCCATTAGTAATAACAAACAATCAAAATATGGTCAATGTCATGAATCTTGCTTAAGTTGGTTAATCGACATGCCAAGGCGACATCCACACCTCCATGTACACAGTTCCGGCCTACTCAAGGTATCAGAACTCTAAAATGACGGCCTACTCAGGGTATCGTCATCCAATGCCGGCCTACTCCAGGTATCAGCATTGACAACCAGGCCTACTCAGGGTATTTGGTTGCTCTACTCCGGTCGTGGCAACACACAAGGCCATGCCATTATCCCAATAAAGCAAAAACATTACATTACTAAGCTTAGACATGGATCCAGGACAAGCTAAACCAATAGCAATCTCAAATACTACATTTTCAACATAACCGATGAAATAGCAAGGAGTCCAAAGTAGAACAAAATAACCATCCAATATAGTTGCTGTTATTATGGGTCACTCGTACCCACATACCCCCCTCATGGAGGCTCCATATACTTTAATCGAACAATAAAGCTTAACAACATATAATGCACAAGTCTCAAGAAATACTTACTTTAATAATCTGCTCATAATATACATTCTACTAGAACTTAGTCAAACCGGGAATGTCAAATTTGTATTTTAAAGTGTTAATGATTCAATCTTGACAATATCAAAACAATGGAAATCAATTAACATTTTACAACCTGAGTGTGCAGAAAATTCCTTTCAGATATTTATTTCCAACCTCTTATTTTGTTTCATGTTCTAACCTGGTTGTGTATAAGCTTTAATTCACAAGCTAACACAGACCTGAAGGACACCTCTCTAAGTTACTAGAATTAATATTTAAACACCAAACACAAACTCTTAATTTTCCAGAATTAATCCCCACTTCTATAGTTACTAATTTCATCATTTAGCTCTCTATTACTCAATGTTTGTCTTCCACCCTATAACCACAATTTATCTCCATCAAGGTCATTACTTCTTATCAATAGCCCTTCCTTGATTTCCTAAAGAGTAAACCTTAAGAAATTTAGACAAATTTTCAGCTTCCAATGCATTGGTCGAATGAACTGGTAATTAAGGTGTTGCTGCTAACCTCCAGCTATAGATAACTTCAGAAGATCTATTCTTCTTCCTATGAGTTAGTTATTCAAAATTGAATCCATACTCATTTCGGATCTTACAGCCACATTAATAACATTCCCCAGCAGTTAACTAACTCATAAGGTAAGTTTATTGAGGATCAAAACAGTCCCAGAGTGCCTACACAATTAGCCACGCTCGCCTGTGATACACCTGGCGCTCACCTCCAGAGGTTGGCACCAGGTCTACCGAGGTTAGCCCCAGACCAATTTTGAACTGGCGCTAAACTCTTCTAGGTTAGCACTAGGTTAGCCGCGATTAGCACCAACCAACTCAAGATCTCGGAGAATTCTTAAACACTGTTTTGGTGAAATCCGACATGTCTGAACATAAATCAAGTGCCAAAACCATCATCAATCCTTTCCTTGATCTCCTAACATACCGAATAACAACAATAGAAATTAATCAAAACAAAAATCAAGTGTGAATCGACCGCCCTTCTCGAACAGGTCGCAAACGAAACCTCAAATGTAATCAATCGTAATTCAGCTTCTAAAACCACTTCCATATGCAAAATTCGGGAAATCAGAGTGCTACTCACTTGACACGAAATAACCTCACAATTGATCACCTTAAGTCCTTTTCAGATCTCTCACGGTAGCAAATCCAAAACACTCTTTGACTGAAGATCAGCTTCCGATCTCAATTCCTACATACAAATTATTCCAGATCTAGTTAGGTCTGATCAAAACTGGATTTCTCTAACCATTCGTTCACAGATAATTGAGGTCTTACCTGATTTAACTTGATTGCACAGCCGATTTGGATAGATCTCAGCAAATTTCCGGCAGCTATGGCAATTCCGACAGGAGAATTCTCTCCTTCCGAATTAACCTCCTCGACTCTGAATGCTCAAACTCACCTTACCTTCTCTTCTTTCCCAATAGGCTTGAACACCAGCAGCAATTTCTCCTCCAACCAAAATGAGCGAAACCCAAACTCACCAAAATTGCTGCTATTTATAGTGGTCGTTGGCACCAATGCTTGTCATGATACGTTGTGTACTCGCCCATAGCTTTCCTACATAACCAGCTCCTTAACCTTGATCCCGCGATTCTGCTTCACTTATTCACGTTAAATTAGCCCTTCCACTTCATATCAATTAGATCACTATTATGAATTTATTAAACCAAAACTTTGCTTGCTCACCTTAACCTCGCAAATCAGATCTGTGAAATTCCAGATTTCCCCTTGACTTCGATTACCTGAATTTCCACCATTTAAAATATAATTAAAATTATTAGATAATTCCCACAATAACATTTATTAAAAACCAGGGTTTTACAGTGGGCCCCATTGGAAGGCCCACGAGATACCGAGTTGGGCTTAAGTTAAGCCCAACTCCCATTTGGATAACCCGCTTTTTTTGGAATCAGTTTATTTGGTTTGGAGATGGGTTCAACATACAAGAGATTTATTTGTTGGTTCAAAATTTTTAATGGGCTTGTGGGGTTTTGGAAGGAGGCCCAAAGAATTAGCTAGGTGGCTTACTGGGTGCTGCCTGCATATACTGTGCGGGCAGACCCTGCCCGCATATGCTATGCGAGGAAGGCCAAACCGGCCTGAGTTTGCGGGCGAGACCCAAAATGCCCAAAAACTCCATTTTCGGGAAGGGGACATGGGCTCCTCCCCCCCAAGGGTCTGAGCATGCCTATGGGTCACAGTGGTTGACCCAGGGTGGCTTCCAATGCTCATCATCTTGCTAAAACTCCATCTTTTCTAGGCTTTTCAAAAGGGGGAGGAAAGGAGGAGAGCTTAGGGCTTTCTCCCTCTCTAAAAGTAGGTGCCTAAGCTCGGAACAGGGACTCTAGAGGTCCCTGTTTAGGTGGTAAGAGAGGCCTCCCTTCCTCTCCATGAGGAGAGGGGAGGGGTGGTCCGGAAGGCCTAGGCCATGGTCCCATTCATCCATCCATTCATGCATACTTGAGCAAGCAAATCATCAAATATGCAAAGCAGATAAAACAGCACCTAACATGCATCTAAATAGGGGCTTAAAGCATGTGGAAACAGTGAAGGAAAGGGGGAATCCCAAAGGGATCTAGTATGCTTTCTAGGGTGATCTTGGTGTGTGTAAAAACAACATAAACAATGGGTGTAATGTGCAAGCAAAGGTGCTATCTACCAATACTCATGGTGGTAAAGAAGGTAGCAAACTGGATCCTAAGCATGCTTCTAGAGTGCCATTCGTGCATGCATATGTGGGCCTTCATGATGTACCAAATTAATGGATAGAAAAGTGGTGGAATGTGTGCCAAGAACCATACATCATACGTCCAAACCACATAAGGGGATAATATATTGCAAGGCACTAATAGCAAGCATGCATGTAGACAAGCAAAGCACTTTCAAAGAGAAAGGAATGGGGGGATTTAAGGGTACATTGGATGTATAGAATGGGGGGAAGATGCTCCCCTAAATTATATAGCAGTAAAAAGAAATAAAAAGAAACATTACTTAAGTGATGTAACGCCCCAAACCCAGGTCAATGCAAATCGTTACCTGACCCGAATCCGGTTCGCTACTGTAACAACCCGAATCCAATTCAACAACCAAATCCGAGATGCTACTATGCCCATATCAAAACATCATCATAATAAACCAGACTGAAGAATTAAATAATCCATTTATTAATAACTATTAGAGTGCGAAAACATAAGTGTGCGGAAGGTAGTCTAACATCATCATAAATATGGAAATAAATAAACCATCCAAATCCAATAAAATCAAGTCTGGTATCAATGGGTACTAAAACTCTCAATCTCTCAGATACATCAAAGCCAAATAAATAAACCAGTGTATAAAAATCTGATTTTTGCTTATGCTAACCAGTTCTAACACATATATTAGCTTATAATCAAACTATTTACATACATGTATATCAATAAATCATGCGAACGAATTAATCAAGTCATAGAAAACAAAATCAAACGTAAACCTGTGCTACCTACCTTGATCGTGCCTTTCCTCTAACCAGCAACTAACACACTCCCTCTTGGTTGTAGAAAAAAAACCTTGAAATAATGAGAGACTCAGTCCCTCTCTCCTACTTTCTTCTTCCTTCTTCTTCTTCTCTTCCAGATGCTCACAGACGCTATCAATGTGCGTTTTCTCTCTCTTGCGGTTGATGGATACGAACGAATACAAGTTAAGGTATTTCAATCGTATGTGTTAGGGTATTTAGCTTATTTATATACCCTCTAATCCCACATGATGCACATGCATCATACTCAACACACATCGCCCAATCATAACACATCAGAATTAAAGTATTAATCTTACCTCGATATCTCACGATCAGACTGTCCGATCTACATCAAACTCCTGATCTCCACTAATAACGATATCCCCTACAATAATAAATTATTTCCATCAATAAAAATCTTCAAGAATATTAATTATTATTTTATTTTAATATTTGGGAAAATTCGGGGTACTTCCTACTAAGAGAAAAATTTTGTCCTCGAAATTTACCTTGCAACTCTAGAAATAGGTGAGGATACTTCCTCTGCATTTCTAACTCTAACTCCCAAGTGGCCTCCTCAACTGTGTGGTTCTGCCAAAGCACTTTCACAAGTGGGATCACCTTAGTACGTAGGACTTGCTCTCGCCTGTCTAAGATCTCAACTGGGTGCTCCTCATACGTCAAGTCCTCTCGTACTACCAGTGACTCATGCTGGATGATGTGAGTGGGATCATGTACATACTTCCTCAACATAGAAATATGGAATAAGCCATAAACTCCCTCCACCTGTACAGGTAACACCAATTTGTATGCCACCGGTCCCACTGTATCCACAATCTCAAATGGACCTATGTATCTTGGAGCCGACTTGCCTTTCTTGCCAAATCTCTTGATTCCATGAGATGGAGATACCTTTAGAAACACCAAATCACCAATCTCGAAATGTAGATCTCTCCTTCTAGTGTCAGCATAGCTCTTCTGACGACTCTGGGCTGTAAGCATACTCTGCTTAATCTGATTTATCTTTTCCACACTATCCTGTACAATTTGTGGCCCAATAAGTTGTTTTTCTCCAACTTCCACCCAACACACTGGGGATCTACAAGCTCTGCCATAAAGTGCCTCAAATGGTGCCATTTGGATACTCGCCTGATAGCTATTATTATATGCAAACTCCACCAATGGTAGGTGCTAACTCCAACTGCCTCCCCAATCCATAACACAACACCTCAGCATATCCTCCAACATCTGAATGGTACGCTCAGACTGTCCATCTGTCTAAGGATGATAGCTGGTGCTGAAACTAAGCTTCGTACCCATGGCTGCTTGAAATGCCGACCAAAAGTGTGATGTGAATCTCGAATCTCTATCAAACACTATGGAAATTGGCACTCCATGAAGTCTCACTATATCCCTGACATACAACTAAGCTAAAAACTTCAACTGCTGTGTAGTGCTGATGTGTAAGAAATGTGGTGATTTCTTCCTTTTATCCACAATAACCCAAATAGCATCCTCCTTCGTTGTCAAGGGCAACCCAGAAATAAAGTCCATAGTCACATGCTCCCACTTCCACTCTGGAATAGGAAGTGACTAAAGTAGCCCAGGTGGCTTACGATGCTCAGCCTTCACTTGCTAACATGTCAAACACTTAGCCACATATTCTGCAATCTCCCTCTTCATTCCTGACCACCAATATATCTCATTTATTCTTATAAATCTTTGTACTCCCTGGGTGCACTGCATACTTAGATCAGTGTCCCTCTGTCAATATCTTCTCCTTAATCTCCGCATTAGCTGGAACGCAAATACGATCTCTAAACCTCAATATCCCATCTCTGTATGAGAAATATGTAGCAACCTCAGATCCTCTACTAATCAACTCTTTGGTCTGAATTAGATGTGGGTCAATCAACTGTCTCTCCCGAATCAACTATACCAAATCTTGCTCTTTCTGAACACGAACAACTCTAATCACTCCATCCCGTGGCAAGTTGAACTCTCCCTGCCAATCTCTGACTGAATCCACCAATCTACACTGACTCATCATAAAGGCTACTAGAGTGGCTACCTGATCATCAACTGCACTCTTCCTGCTCAAGGCATCTGCCACCACATTTGCTTTACCTGGATGGTACTGCAAAGTAAACATAAAGTCCTTAAGCAAATCCATTCACCAACGCTACCTCATGTTCAAGTCTCTCTGGAAAAACAAGTGTCTCAAGCTCTTATGATCAAAGAATATCTCGAACTCTACCCCATAAAGATAATGCCTTCATAGCTTAAGTGCAAAGACTATGGCTACCAACTCCAAACATTAGTAGGGTAGTTCTTTTCATGTGGTTTCAACAACCTTGAGGCATACGCTACAACTCTACCTTGCTGCATCAAAACATATCCCAAGCCAATCCTAGAAGCATCACAATTTACTGCAAATGCCTCATCCATGGATGGCACAATCAACACTAGGGCAGTAGTCAACCTCTGCTTTAGCTCTTGAAAATTCTGCTCACATTTCTCATCCCACTGGAATTTCACTGCCTTCTTGGTCAAGTTAGACAGGGGTGCGGCTATACGAGAAAATCCCTCAATAAACCTCCTGTAATACCCTGCCATACCAAGGAAACTCCTAAACTCTGTCACTGTAGTGGGTCTAGGCCAATCCGCCACTGCCTTAACCTTCACAGGGTCCACAGATATACCCTCTCTTGAGATAATATGACCCAAGAATGAAATCTGCCTCAGCCAGAACTGACACTTGCTGAATTTCCTATACAACCTATGGTCTCTCAGAATCTGCAACACCAACTTCAAGTGTCCAATATGCTCCTCTCTGGTCTTAGAATACACCAGGATGTTATCAATGAATACTACTATGAAGCTATCCAAGTATGCATGGAAAATTTTGTTCATGAGGTCCATGAAGACAACTAGGGCATTGGTTAGCCCAAAAGGCATAACCAGGAACTCATAATGCCCATAGTGTGTACGGAAAGCTGTCTTCTCTACATCCTCCTCCGCTTCTCTCAATTGATGGTAGCTCGACTTCAAATCTATCTTGGAAAACCAAGATGCACCTCCTAACTGGTCGAATAGGTCATCAATCCTAGGCAGCGAATACTTATTCTTCAACTACCTATAGTTAATACACATACGTATGCTACCATCCTTCTTTTGCACAAACATAACTGGTACGCACCATTGCGACACACTTGGCATGATAAATCCCTTCTCTAGAAGTTCATCTATCTGCTTCTTCAACTCCTCCTGTTTTGGTTTCGAAAGCCTATAGGGTGGCTTCAAAACTGGAGCTGTACTAGGCATTAACTAGATCCTGAACTCAATGTCTAGAGCAAGTGGTAGTCCAAGTAACTCCTCTGGGAATACATCAATGAAATCTTGAGCTACAGATACATCGGAGATGACAATAGTGTCACTCCTAGGCTCCTCTGCCACTATAGAAGCTACCAGACCAATCCGTGACTTCAACCCCTCACATTTGAAACACTAGATGGTATGATCTGGCCCTCTGACTGTAATAGTCCCAGTGTAGTAATCTAGGGTGACGTGATGCCTGAATAGCCAGTCAATCCCCAATATCACATCAAACCCTCAAATCTCCAAAGCTATCAAATCACCAGGCAATTCTAATCTCCCCAGTCTAATCAAGCAGTCTCTATACACAGACTTAACTCTAGTAGACACTCCCAATGATGTGTGCACAAACAATACAACATCCAAATCAGTGGGTGGCAATCCAATTCATCGTGCACATACAGGCAATATAAAAGAATGAGATGCACCAGAATCGAATAAACAGCATGCTGATCTACCACAAACGAAAAGAATACCTCCAATCAACTCTGGTGCCTTAGGGTCAGCCTCGATCTCCTCTACATGCTCATGCTCCTCCTCCTCATGTGCCTCTAATACATACACCCTAGCCTACTGCGGCAACTGAGTAGGTACTGCCTACTTCTATCCTCCTCTCTGTACTGCTCCTCAGCCCTGGGGTCTCTATCCCACGGGTGTTCTCTGAGCTGGCTGCTAAAACTGTGGCCTATGTGGGGCGGTGGGTACAGGTGTTGGCAATGGTAAGTCTGGCCGTCTCACTGCCAACGGCTGATAACTCGAAGAGAACCGGCAATCATTAATCCTGTGGCCGGCCTGACCACACTTGTACCATGTGCCTTGAGTTGCAACACAAGGACCCGGTACGTGATACTTGCCGCATCTGGCACAACCCCTCTGGGCCGGCCTATAGGTCTAACCTCCTGTTGCCTCTCCTCCAGTCCACTCTCTGGGCCTCTTGCTCTCACTAAGGAAGCCTCTCTGCTCTGTCAGCCTCATCGGCTATCTGGCCCTGCTCTGACTAACTCTGGCCTCAATGTTGCTCTCAGCCTTGGTGGCTCGGCGTACTATATCCTTCAGCTTTGTGCATAGGAATACTGTCAGCATACTCCATATCTCAGGCTTCAGACCCCATTCAAAGTGTGAAGTCAACCTCCTTTCATCCTGCACCATGTGGGGTGCAAATCAGGACAAGGCTGAAAATCTGGCCTTGTACTGTGCCATTGTCTAGCTCCCCTGGATGATATCCATGAATCCCCGCTCCTTCTTAAGTCGGACCTCCTCAGAAAAATACTGGTCATGAAACACCTCTTGGAATCTATCCTAAGTCATGAAAGTAGCCTGTGGGTCTTGCCTTTTCACAGCTCTCCACCAATGAGCTCCCTCACCCTCGAACAAGAATGCAGCCAACCTCACCTTCCTGTCCTCTGGACATCCCATGGCCTCAAATATCCACTCAACCCGCATCAGCCATCTCTCTGCCTCCATCGGGTCTGGACGTCCACTGGAAATGGGCGGATCCAACTTACGGAACTGATCTAAGTCCCGACCTATCTGTATCTCTCCCTCATGTCTAGTAGCATCCCTGTGTCCATTACCGCCATTCCCATTTCCATTCTGGCTCAGTCACTCCTCCCTCTCCTTGGCAAGAAGCTATGCCAAACTGCCTACAATAGCCCACACATCACCTCCAGGTGGTAGTGGAGGTAGTGGAGCATCCTGTTGCTGCTCCATAGCCTCAACTCTCTCATCAGTAGTATCAGCTTGTGTGCGTCTCCCTCTACCAGCCATCTGCAAAATACAAATTTCATTTGTTAGAATCCAATATTTCTAGGGGTTCTATCTAGCGTACTCAAAATCCCATCCTCCTACGGTTGGCTATCAAGGGCTAGGACCCATTTCTCTGATACCACCTCTGTAACGCCCCATACCCAGGTCAATGTAAACTGGCACCTGACCCGAATCCGATTCGCTACTGTAACAACCCGAATCCAGTTCAACAACCGAATCCGAGATGCTACTGGGCCCATATCAAAACATCATCATAATAAACCTGACTAAAGAATTAAATAATCCATTTATTAATAACTATTAGAGTGCAGAAACATAAGTGTGCGGAAGTGTAGTCTAACATCATCATAAATATGGAAATAAATAAACCATCCAAATCCAATAAAATCAAGTCTAGTATCGATGGGTACTAAAACTCTCAATCTTTCATATACATCAAAGCCAAATAAATAAATAAATAAAATTGTCGAATAGTCTCATAAAATCATCTCCCCTTAACCTTAGATCAAGTCAAGATAATAAAACTCCTCCGGCGAAAAATCAGTCAAATCAGCCTGGAAATCACCACTATGATCCCCCTCTTGCGTATCAGCTGAAAAATAAGATAAGAGGTAGGGTGAGATACGAATATCTCAGTAGGCAACACATGCATGTTATAAACAGTTCATATATATGAAAGTAGATATTCATGCACGATTTAAGCAATTACGGATAAGCAGGCTCGATTAAACATTCATAACGATCTTGACATACAAAGCAGCATGTAAAATAGTATTAAGAATCAAAGAACAGTACTATTTATATCACGAATCAAGATCCATAATTCAACAGCATAATCCAAATAAAACCGGGATGTACTAAGCAGTCACATCCAACCATAAAGTATCATATACATGCTTCAAGCATGTTTTCAATAGTAATATTAAGTGTTCATGATTTCAATGTCATTGTAGGATTCACAAAGAAAAGATACACCTATGAGATGACTCTCGACCATATGCTATACCACCGTGCGGTTTAAGGGCGATGTTACTAATGATACTCAAACCCGAGACATCTCCTTAGATAAAAGCTGTAGTCATCGACTTATTGCTCACGACTCAACCAAGTTGGTATGAACCACCAGCATGCAACACCGAAATCAATACATGGAGATGGCCGCTGATCCACATGTACAGGGAATCACCAGTGACGCATCGGGGTGTCCCTCCAGACATAGGACCCTCCAAAGAAAACTAACTTGCAAAGGAAGTGCGCTCGCACAAGGGAGTAACTCAACCCAAATGAAATATCTCTTAGCTATCTAGCCAAAACTATGGATCCATAACCAACTATGCCCACTAGACACCAAAAATCCCTAAGAACTAATAATATGTAAAAAATAGTGCCTAGCGGCATAAAAAGGGTAAATCTGAAATTTTTGTTCAATATCGGGTTATCTGGGTTGAAATTCTAATCTGGATGTTCAATAGGTAGAAATCTGGTTAATAATATTTAATATAATGTCTCATACTTAATTAACCCAATTTTTAAGACTATTTGATATAAATTTTAGAATTTCTTATTGTTTACAAATTTTGGCAACTAATAACCTAAAATAACTCCCTATTTTATTTTTCTACAAAACAGGGTAGTTGGTAATTTAATTTGACTTAAAAACATCTTATTTAATTAATAAAATTGATTAAAAATGGTTTGGTATTGAATCAAGAATTAATTTCTGAAAAATTGGAATTTTCGAGTATGGGCGCTCAGGGGCACTCAGGGACGCTCAGGCACTTTGGTTCAAATTTAACCGCCAACCTTCTACCTCATAGCGTCGGTTGGAATTCAAAAATTTTTAAAGGGCGCTTACAGACGCCAACGGGCACTGACCTACCCGAGGTAGGCGCCCATGAAAAAGCAGCAAACTAGTGTATAAAAATCCGATTTTTGCTTATGCTAACCAGTTCTAAGACATATATTAGCTTATAATCAAACTATTTACATACATATACATCCATAAATCATGCAAACGAATTAAACAAGTCGTAGAAAACAAAATCAAACATACACCTGTGCTACCTACCTTGATCGTGCCTTTCCTCTAACCAGCAACTAACACACTCCCTCTTGGTTGCAGAAAAAAACCTTGAAACAATAAGAGACTCAGTCCCTCTCTCCTCCTTTCTTCTTCCTTCTTCTTCTCTCCCAGACGCTCACAGATGCTATCAATGTGCTTTTTCTCTCTCTTGTGGCTGATGGATACGAACGGATACAAGTTAAGGTATTTCAATCGTATGTGTTAGGGTATTTAGTTATTTATATACCCTCTAATCCCACGTGATGCACATGCATCATTCTCAACACACATCGCCCAATCATAACACATCAGAATTAAAGTATACCTCGATATCTCATGATCAGATGGTCCGATCTATACCAAACTCCTGAACTCCACTAATAATGATATCCCCTACAATAATAAATTATTTCCATCAATAAAAATCCTCAAGAATATTAATTATTATTTTATTTTAATATTTGGGAAAATTCGGGGTCTTACAAGTGATCCCTTCACACTCCATAGAGAAGGCTCTCCTCCCAACTTTTGATCATGGACTTCCCCTTACCATGGGGGTTTCAATGACATGAAGAAGTGAAGAAAAAGATGGGAAATAAACAGTAAAAAACTTAGGGTAACCAAGAAAGGAAACATGCTCACAATGCCGTCATTTTCATATACTGAAACAAAACACCAGGAAAACACTTACTTTGGGGTTATTCTTCTCTTTGGAGATGTGGTGGTCCCCTGGTGGACGTGGACAGCAGCTAAGAGCCTCCCTTGGCTCCACCAAAACCTCCTCTCTTGTCCTCTTGTTGGTGAGAATGAAAGAAAAGAGTGAAAGGGGGCATTGGAGGGTATTTTGGGAAGTTTGGGTGGCTTGGGTGAGGGGGGAATGGTTGCAGGGGGTCACTGGTCTTAGGGAGAGTGGTGGGGACAAAAGGGGGGCAGCCAAGCTTGAGCCAAGGGGCAAGGCTTGGTCACACACTATGTGCGGACGAGGCTGTCCTTCGCGCAATGAGTGAAAATCTGCCACGTGGTAGATTCGCGCAGAGGACAAGATTTTCAGAAATCTTTTCCCCCCGTACATGAAGTGCGGGCAAGGCAAATTTAGTTCAATTTTTCTCCGTCCGCATATTACATGCGGATTTTGAGATTTCCCCAGATTTCCGAGATTCTGGATAAGATTTCACCCGTACTTTACATGCGGGCAAGGCACATCTGTACATATAGTGCGGACAAAAATTTTTCTCTCTTATTTTGATTGATTGATGTGATAGAAGTGATTGATTTGACAGATTCTCTCTCCTAACAAGAGAATCCGATTTTCTTGTTTTTTGTTTATTTTAATTATGAGAATTAGGGTATTTTGTGAAAAGGTATTATTTTATTCAAGATATTTTTAAGAAACCAATATTATTTTCAAGATATTTTATCTCTTCTGTTATTTCGCCCTTTCTCTGCATTTTCACCATGTAGGAAGTTTTCTGCATTTCTATCTCAGGGTTTGACTGCTCATAACATTCTCATCCGAGCCCCGATTCTGGCAAACTCTGTTGCGTTGGAACCGTACCGAGATTTCCTATCTATTGAGACAAAGTATTGTAGCAATTCAAGTTTTGAGCAAGAAGCCGGAACCGCTCCCAGAATTTTAAACTGCCCATATCTTCTCTGTCTAGGGACCGATTCTGGCAAACTCAGTTGCTTCAGAATCGTGTCGGAATTTTCTTTCTGTTGGGATGGCGTATGGCAGTTGATTTGGTTTGAGCAGTAAGTCCATTTCTGCTCCCCCAGGGTTTGACCTGCCCGTGAATCCTTCATTTAGACTCCGATTCCGGCAAACTCAGTTACGTTGGAACCATGTCGGAATTGCCCATCCATCAGGGGCGAGCATGGCAGTCAATTTATACCTGATCAAAAAGTAAACTTTTGTCCCCTTAGGGTTTGACTTTTCTGTTCGGGTTCTCACTTTCGGCCCTCTTGGGAGGTGCAATAATGAGGTGTTTACAGCTGACCCTCTTTGCCGGAATCACCTTGCAGATGAACGGCAAAGAGAAAAAGAACCTTGTTTTTGCGCCTTGCATTTCTGCCGACATGGTTGATGAGCTTAGTCCTTTGATGTTTTCAATGAAAGGGAAGCGCCAATCGATATGGCTCACTTCCAAGCTTTGGAGTTTCCTTACCCTTAGTTTCTTGGGTTTTTTGGAGCAATTCCTTGGCATTTAGTTTATGTTTGACGAAGATGAGGTTGGACTTCAACTTGCCAACCTGTTTCGGCATTGATGCCGGACCCTTGGCAAAATTCTTTTCCTCTTATTTGTTCCATTAAAGCTTTTTGCGTGCAATGCATAGGACAACTTCTTGTGCCAGTCTCTGTAGGTGACCACCATCTTTTCCAGTATCCTCTTCAGATTCTTATTGGCGGCCTCTATTGCTCCATTCATCTTAGGCCGGTATGTTGTAGAATTCAGATGTCTGATATTCAGATCTTCACACATCTTGTCCATATCCCTATTATTCAGATTCTTCGCATTATTTGTGATGATCGCCTTAGGCACGCCGTGGCGGCAAACGATGTTGTTTCTGATGAAATTCAATACATGAGACTTCTTCACCTCCACAAAGGACATGGCTTTTACCCACTTGGTAAAGTAATCAATTGCAACCAAGATGAATCGATTCCCATTTGAAGCTTTCGGATGGATCGACCAATCATATCAATCCCCAAATAGCAAATGGCCAAGGTGAGGCCATGTAGTACAACGTGTTTGGCTGTGCATGGGTGTTATCTGCATAAATCTGGCATAAAGTGCACTTTCTGACATGGGCGTAGCAATCCGACTCCATCATCGTCCAGTAGTAACCCATCCTTAGTATTTTCCTTGCTAGCATATGCCCATTCATGTGTGCATTGCACAAACCTCCATGTACTTCGTTGATCAACTCTTTTGCATCGCTTTCCTTGACACATAGCAGCAGTGAGTCGTTGTATGACTTCATGTACAATCTACCTCCGCTGTGGAAGTATTACCCTGCTAGTCTCTGGATTGTCTGTTTCTCTGCAGTCGTGGGACCTCTTGGTAGAGTTCTGTCTTTTAGGTATCTTTCAATATCCACATACCATGGTTCTTCTTTCGGTATGCTCTTCTCAATGCTGAAACAGTAGACAAGCCGATACGGCACTTCTATCTCCAGAGGTTGCACAAAAGTGTTGATAGTGATAGTGACCATGGATGCTAGTGTTGCCAAAGCATCTACGAACTGATTCCTATCTCGGGGCATGTAGTTGAATGCCATGCTCTCAAATTGCTCCTCCAGTTCCTTGATCAATTCTTGGTACGGCACCAACTTTACTTCTCTGGTCTTCCAGTCTCCCATCACCTGATAGATGATAAGACTAGAATCACCGAATACTTTCAACTCCTGTATACGCGTTTCGATTGCTACTCGCAAGCCCAACACACATGCTTCATATTCTGCCATATTGTTGTTAGTGCAATCCAACAAAAGTTTTGCTACTATCGGGTGATGGACACCATCTGGGGAGATCAGTACTACTCCGATTCCCTTTCCATTGACGTTGACTGCTCCGTCAAAGAAAATTTGCCATTTGGTTTCCTCTGCTTCTTCTGTTGAATACGTGCACATTAAATCTTTATCAAGGAAATGAGTCAAGAGTGGTTGGTAATCTAGTAGGGGATGCTCTGCCAGGTGATTTGTTACTGCTTGTCCTTTTATCGCCTTCCTAGTCGTGTAGACGATGTCGTACTCGGATAAAAGGACTTGCCATCTTGTAAAATCCCGAATTTTAATAACATTAAAATTTGGATTTTATGGTTGATTAAATTATTTAATTGATGGAAAAATTCCAGAAATGAAGAAAAAAATAATATAAGTATTTAAAGAGAAAAAAAAATTTAGAAATTAAGAGGCAATGAATTGTTATAAGGGTATATTGGTTAATTGAGTTCGTTGGCCGAGTTTTTAGTGGGTCCGTAGTGTGGCTAGCATGTAATCAGATCAAGTTCCATGGTGGTCATGTAGGGAGCTTTGCTGGAATGACAAGTATAGAATCTGGTTTTGAAACACTCTCCTGGCGGCAGCTATATAAGGAGGCTCGTTTGTGTTTTGGCGGTTTGTTTCATTGGTTGTGCAAATGAGAGATCTGGAAATCAGAGAGGAGAGGAAGAGTAGAATTAGAGTCTTGAGAGAGAGAGATCTGAAAATTGCTACAGTGATCAGAGAGGTGCTGATCTGATCCTTATCTCAGCTTGAAGAAGAGCTGGAATATATCTGCGGCAGCAACATGAAATTGTCAAAGAGTAGTTCAAATCCGCGAATTCAATTTTGTTCAAGTAAGTTATCATTGAATTATAGTATTTTAGCTTATAATCTATTACTATTTCGAGTTAGGTCTCAGATCTGGGCAGATCTAAGTAGTTTCATTCGTTTCTGCAGGAAATATAGAAAATAAGAGGGAGAGAGAGAAGAAATCTAAAGTCAATTCGTAGAATTGCTTATTGTGGAAGGTCAAAACTGATCTGCAAAGTAAGTAGCATTGTTTAGTCTGGTTTTGCATGATTTAATTGAGGTTTGAGTTAATATAAGTGGATGCTAAATCTGAACCTTGTTTTAGCTAATTTTGGCGCCTAAATCTATTCATACATGAGATGTGTTTCGATTAAATTCCAAGGCAGATCTGTAGCTTTGTTAGATGATTCTGGTTATGTTGAATATGAAATAATAGACAAATTATAATGTAATGTATGTTAGAAGCAGAAATCATGTTGCTGTAGCTAAATTGCAGTTTGGAGATTTGGCATGATCGACTAATGTAAGTGGTATTGATTGGTAATTGAATTAATTTCGAAGGAGTGTTTAAAATATGCACAGAGGGGTTAAGCTGATCCTAGTTACAATTTGAATGCCAATTCTACAGTTAGTCTTGCTGTTTTTCTCTAGTCATGAATAAGTTGGAGGAACAGGGACCGGGTGCTGAGTATTTTCACTTGGCGCCAACCTCATCTGAGGTCAGCGGCAGCTCCATCCTTGCAACTTTATGCTCTGTTTAGCAATAGAAATTTCACCTGTGTAAAGGTTTTTATTAGTAGTTAGTTAATTAAATTTAAGAGCTGGGAATATAAGGTAAAGAGCTAATGAATTATGGGTTGTGTTCATGGGGAGAAGGAGTAGGCTTTGGGTGCTGTCCACCTCTTCAGAGGTCAGCGCCATCACTATTTTATCCAGCCATATGCGGCTGTTTAGACATGGTAATTTTTAGTCGTGAAATTCAGTAATACTGTTTGTTGTCACTTATTTAGGTGCTGGTTATTCAGTGGGAAGGATGGTTAATTGAAATTACTGTGTTATGGGAGATGTGGAGCATGAGCTGAGTGCTGCCTACCTTCACAGAGGTTGGCGCCCAGCTTTTGCTCATTATTTTTCTTATTTGTTCTAAGTTTAAATAGTGTGGGAGTAAGCTAGAAGTTAGCCTAGAACATTAAGGAATATTGGGAAAGAAGAGAGGTCGATTTGGAGAATACTTTGCAGGTGTTAAGGTTGACAAAACAGCAAATTGGTCTAAGCTTAATAGGTGAATGATTAGTGCTGTTGAGTACAGCTAGGTGGTGTCTACTTTCTCAAAGGTTGATACCAGCCTGTTCTACTAGTATATTTAAGTGTCCTAAAATCTAATTGGGGAATTCATGTAAGAGATTAACTTAGTAATAGTTGGGGTTATATAAGGGGTGAAGGAATATGTTGGGTTCCAAATAATGTACAAAAATTCTTTTATGGCATAATATCAGATTTCTTTGATTGCTGAAATATTGGCAGCATATGCATATGTTAAATTTGTAAAATGTAAATGATAGAATTACCTACAAAACTATTTGGAAATGATAATCAGGGAGTGGAGTAAAATTGAAATGTTAAAGGGGAGGCATATCTGGAGATTTAACTACCGAAACCAGGTTTTTGCTTAAGTAAGGAAGTGATGAATTAAAGCAGTAATGTGGTGTAGGTCTGATTTATATAAATCTTAGTTAATGTCGGAAGAGATGGTGGTGGATTATATTATGCTGTATTAAGCCTATATTATTGACATGAAGAGAACTCTTGTTAAACCTACTTAGGGAGTTAATCTAGGATTAATTTGGGCTGACTTAAGTGTAAGTCGAAGTACTTGGATGACATTGTATTGGTCACATTACATCACATAAATTCTGGTTTGGTGCTGAGTTGTGCCTACCTCCCTAGAGGTTGGCGCCCAACTCATTAGCACCACTTTTGTAAATTGTTTAAGTCCCATAGGAGGAGAATTAATTAGAGGTTATTTGGGAGTTATTAAAGGGACTTTGGGAAAATAGGAAGCAATGGAATTAGGAGCTTATCTATAGTATCAAGTAAAGAAAATCTGAAACTTGTTTAGTTAGGTAATTTGGATATTCTTGGGTGCTGAAATTTCTCCACCACATACACCTTTTTCATTGCAAAACAAACCTTGGGAAATTATTTAAAGGGTTATCTAGAAATAACTAAATAAGAGTTGAGTTACTCTTGGGGTGCTGAAGTAAGTGTATAACTAAAGAGTTTCTAAATGAATAGGAGAGTTAATGAAGGCAAAAAAAAAAATGTCTTAGGTTAAATAATAGGGAATTAAGTATAATTTCTTCGAGGAAGCTATTTTTTGGGCATAAATCAAGTATTACAAAAAACTAAAATTTAGTAATGGGTCTTAATTCTGATTTTTCACATCCGGAATTGCCGGTTAAACTAGAACAATATATTTTAATACTAATTAAAGATTTTTGGGACATGAGAATGCTTATTTTAATAAACCAAAGCAGAAATGGACTAAGAGAGGATGGAGTAAATTACTATGATGAAACTATAGAGACACCTTTATAAAATTTAAACTGTTAAACTAGGTTGGAAAAATACTGTGATTAAAAAGGGATGCTAGAAAGCTACTTTTTGAATTGAAAGAAATATAAAGCAATACATGTAAGACTTATTATTTAGACTAAATTGTATCTATAATTTCCTGATTTTTCGAATACAGCTGAATCTTGATTATTAGTATCGGATTAGGCGGGATTGCCATGATTAGGAAAATTTTTACATCGAAATGGTTTTATGCGGATTCTACGGAAAGAGGATTTTAAATTGAATATGGATGTTTGGCTTTTCTGGTTTGGAATTGGTTGTCCTCCGTGTACATGGAGAGATAGATTATGTACTTGGGTTGTTGTTATACCTCCGTGTATCTCGGAGATGCCCCATGTATCTCGGGGATGCCCCGTGTAGCTCGAGATGATATGATTGAGATTGAGATGAGTTGTGCTTATTGGATTTTCATTGTTGGTTTTGGTTTTAGAGTCTAGTGGCATAGCTCGATATGGATCCATGTTAGGAGCTAGATAGTGGAAATGATTGTTCTTTGCTAGTCGTAACACTTTGTTCACGCACGCGTTTCCATCGTGTAGCTCGATGAGGCCTTCTCTGTATCTAGTTGGCTGCGGCTATGATAGGATAGTACATGCCAACCCATTACTGTATCTGAATTGGTTCTCCCGCAATAAGTCGATGACCGTGTAGCTCGGCTTCGCTCATAAGCCGGGAGGTGGCATAGTGAGCATGGTCTTACACTAGTTAAAGGCAGTCTTATTTCATGAGTCCTGCTGTGACTTATCCACTGCTGATTTGATGTTACATATATGTTAGTTTAACTGGATTATTCTTGCACCTCATACTAATCGATGGATTACTGTTGGATTACTCGGATTATTCGGAATTGATGTGTTATCGCTACTGTTGAATGATTTACAACTGTATCATATTTTAGAACTGCTAAACTGTATTTGAGCATGCATGTGCTACTTACTGGGATATTCGTATCTCATTCCGTTCTGTTTTGTTTTGTTTTCAGATTCTGGTAAGGACGGCACCAGCAGGTATATGCTTGGTTCATGTGAGTTAGCCTTAGTTATAGTATTTTTATTGTTGAGCTTGGGTTATAGTGCACTCTGATTATCCAGTTATTGTCTTATTCATGATTTCCTTCACTCTGATACTGCTATCCTGGGTTATATATTAACCTTCGATGATAAGTTACGGTTTCTCTACGTAACTTGGATCCGGGGCGCTACACATCTAGCCACTCTTCCAGTGGAGATCGACTTCTCAAAGACGTATCTCATTGGATCGAGATTTGAGATTAGTAGGACTGTGTGGCTAAGCAAATAGTGTCGGAGCTTCTGAGCCGCCCAGACCAAAGCGCAACACATCTTTTCAAGCACTGTGTATCTTACTTCAAAGTTAGTGAACTTCTTGCTCAGATAGTACATTGCTTGTTCTTTCCTTCCTTTCTCATCGTGTTGTACTAGCACACATCCTACAGCTGTCTTTGAGACTGTTAGATAAATGATCAAGGGTCACCCTGGGACTGGCGAGACCAATGTTGGCAGACTCATCAGATATGCCTTGATCATATCGCATGCCACTTGATAGTCTTCATTCCAAACCATAGGGTTGTCCTTCTTTAGCAGCCTAAATATCGGTTCGCACACGGGAGTCATCTGGCAATGAACCGACTAATGTACTGCAATCTGCCCAGGAAACCTCTTACTTCCTTTTCTGTCGACGGAGGAGGAATCTCCAGCATTGCCTTTGCTTTGACAAGGTCAACTTCAATTCCTTGTTTCCCAACAATGAATCCGAGAAGCTTCCCTGAAGTGACTCCAAATACGCATTTGTTCAGATTGAACCTGAGCTTGTGCTTTTTGAGTCTATCAAACACTTTTCCAAGGTTCATCAAATGATCCTCTTCTTCTTTCGACTTTGCGATCATGTCATCCACGTATACCTCCATTTATTTGTGCATCATGTTGTGGAATAATAGAGTCATTGCATGTTGATATGTAGCACCCCCATTCTTTAGTCTGAACGTCATCACACGGTAGCAGTAAGTGCCCCAGTGTGTGATAAAGGATATTTTCTCCATGTCTTCAGGTGCCATCCTTATCTGGTTGTAACCAGAGAACCCGTCCATAAATGAGAACATCGAATGCGTCGTTGTATTGTGGACCAGTACGTCAATGTGTGGCAATGGAAAGTCGTCCTTCGGACTTGCTCTATTCAAATCTCTATAGTCAACACACATCCTGACCTTTCCATCTTTCTTGGGAACTGGCACGATGTTTGCTAACCACTCTGGATAATCTGTTACCTGCAGGAAGCCGGCATCTAGTTGCTTAGTGACCTCTTCCTTAATCTTAAGAGCCCATTCTGGCATTGTGTGTCTGAATTTCTGCTTCACAAGTGTGGCCTCAGACTTTGTTGCTAACCGGTGCACAACCAAGTTTGTGTCTAACCTGAGCATATCCTTGTATGACCATGCAAACACGTCAGAATAAGACTTTAAAAATTCAATCATCTGTGTAAGCACCCAAATTTTGATTAAACCAAAATGTGCTAAAATACAAACCCTAGCTGAAAAGTCAAACCCTAAGGGGACAAAAGTTGACCTGTTGATCAGGTTCAAATTTGTCACCATACTTCTTCCCTATGATTAGGAAATTCCGACACAATTCTAACGCAACTGAGTTTGCTCATATCGGGGTCCGGATGAAGAAGTTATGAGCTGGTCAAACTTGAGGGGGAGCAGAAATTGACTTTCTGCTATACCCCAGATCAGCTGCCCAAACTTATCCCAGTGGATAGGTCATCCTGACACGATTCCAACACAACTGAGTTTGCTCAAATCGGAGTCCCGGATAATAAGTTATGAGAAAAACAAGAAACCCTAAAAACTGCCCACGTGGCAAAAACAACAGAGAAAACAGCAGAAAAAGGTGTCGGGGGCAAATCCTTAAATATCAGGACATTCAAAAATATCTTAGGACATCCAAAATGCTAAAAATATCTCAGGGATTAATCTGTAAATATCAAAAGTTCTAAAATATCTCAGGGATGAATCTGTAATTATCTAGGGATGAATCTGTGAATATCAAATTGATGAGAAAATAGCTCAGGGGCCAATCTGCAAATATCAAGATTTACTCTCTCTCTCTCTCATGGTTAGTGTTCCCCATGTGCATGCATGTGCATCCCATCATGCATACACCTCTCTCTCTCTCTCCCATGAGCACCAATGCATGTATCATGCATACACCCCTCTCTCTCTCTCTCTCATGATTAATGTTCCCCATGTGCATCCCCCATGCATCACACATCACCCATGCATCAACTTTCTCTCTCTCTCTCTCTCTCTCTCTCTCTCTCTCTCTCTCTCTCTCTCTCTCTCTCTCTCTCCCTATGCATCATGCACCACACTCATGCATCACCCCATGCATAAATTCTCTCTCTCTCTTTCTCTCCCCTCATGTATGCATGCATCTTCCATGCATTGCCCATTTTAAAAAGCCCATACATATGGGGCAGGTTGGCTCATTTTTCTTCTCCAAGACCGCTCCCATCTCTCCCAAGCTCTCACCCTTCTTCTCGAGAGAAAAAGCCCTCCTTACCCCTTCCTCCATGGTCTCCTAACCCTCCAAACCCTTCTAAACCTCTCTCTACCCTCTTTCTCTTCATCTTGAGCCAAGAGGAACACCAAGGAGACGCTGTAGAACTTGAAGGAGGTGCTCCCATTGGCTGTCCTAGCTTCCAAGGAGCTCCATACAACTCAAGGAGACCTCTACACCCCAAGGTAAGGCTCCTAGGCATGATTCCTTTAACATATGTGAAAATCATTTGAATATGAGCATGCTTTTTTTTTTATATATATATATTGTTCTTTGCATTGTAAGCTTGTTTCCCTCTCCTCTCTTCCATATTTCTCTTTATTCCCTCCATAAAAATAACTTCCCATGGTAAGGGGAAGGGGCCTAGCATGAAGGATGGGAGGAGAGATCATCCATGACGTATAAAGTGTTGTTTGGATACACCTTTTCATCCATTTTTCATAGCTTTGCATTATTGAAAAGGGGAGCATGTTCCCCTCCTCTCTCAATCCTATGTATCCTTTAATCCCCCCATGATCCTTTCTTTAATGGTTTTTTCTCTACATCTAATGCCCTGCTTGCCATCTTAACCTCTTTGTTTTGGTAGGATTCATGTTTGCATAGGGCTAGGTGTCTTGCACCCTAAAGTATTTGTGTTCCACCTTGCTACTGTTTTGTGCTTAGCATGCTCCCATCCCCTCTTCACACCACTCAATGCATGCACACGTGCAAGTGCACCTAGGATGCACAATCCTTCTCTTTAGTCTTAGTTCACTAGCATGGAAGCATGAATGAGCACCCACCTTCTATCACTAACTTGAAGCATGCTTTATCATTTGTTTAGCTTATCTTTACATTGCGTGGCCTATGTGAGTGTCTTTAGCATGCAAATGGTTTGGCTGTATGGACCGAGGCTTAGACCAACCGGGTCACCTCCTCTCTTCTCCTCATGGGAGAGGGTAGGATGCCTCCGATACCAAAATAGGGACACATAAGGTCCCTATTTGAGCTTCTGAATTTCAGATTAAAGGAGGGAAGGCACCAAGCCTAAAACCTCTCTACCATTGGCTTGAAAGTGATGAAAGGAGCCAAATGGGGCTCAACACCTTTGCCTGAACCACTGTGGGCCCACACAGGGGCCCACACAAGCCTTAGAAAGCCCAAGAAGCCAGAGAACCCAAGCTCCCGACAAAAATTGCAAAAAAACAATTTTTTAAGCTTGACCAACAACTCAAGTCAATCAAGCAGGATTTTTAGTGTATCCGAAATCATATTTCGGATAGATTGATTTTTAGTGTATCCGAAACCATATTTTGGATACATTGATTTTTTAAGTGTATTCGAAATATAATTTTGGATACACCCAGAAAAATACAAAAAATGCATATTTTGTTTTCCTTGATAATCTTTAGCCTTTTTTCAATTAAACCAAACCATCCAATAGGGTTTTTTGGTCAAACCGAGACTCGGCATGGGTCTTGGATCCAACGGGTCCAGCTTGAGAACTGTGGGCCCTCCAACGGAGTCCACCCAGTCCAACTAGCTCATTTGAACTTAAGAAAGATAATTAAACAAATCAAGTGGGCCACACCATTTGAGGTCCACCAAAAGCCCAATTTGAAACATGTTGGATAGCCTAGGTGTGGTTTGGCCCCGACCATGGGCTTGGGTCTATCGGGCCCAGCTCCCTTCAAGGGAAGCCCACAAACCAAAGGAGGGGATCCATTAGCCCCAACCCCAATGCCTTGGGCTTTCAAGCTCAAACCTAGGTTATGGGCCCCAAGCCCATGCCTAGCCCTTTTGAAAAGACTAAACAATGATAATTAAAGTATCAAGGCAACCACTGTGTGGCCCACCCAATGGGCCCACAAAACCATCTGGGCCCACCAAGCATAAAACCTTAAACTCTTTGGATCAAACCTTAAATAAAATCAACTAAACCAACCAAGACCGAAAGGGGTTATCCAACGTAACCCCAAACGGGACTTGGGCTTTCACTAAAGCCCAAATTGGTATCCGTGGGCCTTCCAATGGGGCCCACACTCCAGACCCAGATCATTTGAGTAAGAAAGATAAAATCAATTAAAGGGACCTACACCAAACATGTGGTCCCACCAAGACTTAACCAAATATACATGCTTTGGATTAAGGAATTGGGTGAGTAGACAAAACCAAGTTGACTCAAACTAGGAAACCCATGGGACCCGTCATTTGACGGGGCGGACCGGGGTGTCTACGGACTTCCCCGGACCATAACTGAGACCCTACTTAGAATCTCAAGCCGCAGACCGCCTACTAGACAAACCTAGGCACCCAAGTGTCTGCCTGCACCCCATCAGGCAGTAGCGACTCCAACCTTCTCGAATTACCCTTTAGGAAGCACGCCCACCCGTGCGATCATGCGCACAGTCTGCTTTCTCAATAATTGTGACAGCTTTTTACCAATTTGGAGTACCTTTCATTATGCTATTTCACCTATATCAATAGGTTAAGTTTCCTCAATGTTTGCCTGGAGACCCTTTTCATGCCTTTCCAAAGCAAATTGGATATCAGGTGGAGTCTCCCATGATTCATTGTCGTCCTCATGCTCGGAAGACTTACAGGGGACGATGTCTGAATCCTCTTGCTGCAGTGGGCAAGTGTCCCAGTCTAATTTGTCGAGTCCTTGCTCATTTTCAGCATTGAACACTGGCTCATGCTTTTCTTTTATTATTGCCTATTCAATTGGCTGCTCAGTGCCAAGGGTTTCAATTTCTTTTTCTTTTTGTTCAATTATGACAGTCTTACTGTCTATCCCGTGCTCTGACTTTTCTGGGTGTGTGTTGGGATTGGTACTAAGACTGTAAGATTCAGATTTCTTGTTATTTTTGTTATTATTATCATACGCATGCAAATAATAGGAATCATTCAGATATTCATTAAAAAACTTAGCAGCTGCTACAATAGAGATTTTAGAGGTGGAGGAAACCCCCTTTGAAACATTGGCTTTGTTGGTTGCAAAGGGCACAGTGCTCCAATTCTCCAGAGGTGATTTGTCCTTTTTGTTGATCGCGGTTATCTCCTCCAGTTCAGCCTCCCCAATCAGGACCATGTTGGTGCTTCCATCTGATGATATGCAGATAGGGTCATTAGCTACACCAGTTGGCTTGTTCTAGCTTTCCTTCGACTTGGGATCATACTCTGGCAACGGCCTCCTCCACGATGTTGATCTAATGGGAAGCACCGTCGGGATCTCCGTGCCGGGTGGTATGTAAGCGACAGTGACCAGATGTGCCAAGTCCGATCTTGGCGACACAGCAGAAGCGGGCGCTATGGGTGGTGCCCTTAGTCCAGTTGTCCAGAGAGTTTCATGCGCTCACTTACCATAAGTCTCATGGTACATCTCTGTAGGAACCAGCCCTATCACATGGGGCATGTCCTGAAACATCTGGCCTAGCCCATCTTGAGTCCTGGGGTTTTCGACTTGTGGGGGTGGAGAAGGTGGAGACCTGGACCTTTGGTTGGGCACTCCTGAGCTTCCCTGGCTTTCCATCATGCAGATGTACATGATTGGACCCTCTTTTTCTTTGGACTCTTCCACGGGAGCGGGAGGTGGCACTTCTTCCCTTATGACCACAGGATTGATGGGTACTCCTTTGGGGATCAGTGGTTTGGCAGGTGGAGGGAAGGTGATGCTAACATCTTCTGCTGACTCCAAGGCAAAGAGCACAAGTAGGCCATCCGGAGACCAGTCAAGGGCTAGTGGGTCCAATTCTACTACGTTTCCGACCATATCAAGGGACAATGGCTCTTCCCAAAGCATTTGAGCTAGTCGTTGCAAGTAGTTTCCTTCCTGAGCAGGGGAAGGTAGGAACTCATCACCCCAGCCCTGGGCAACTATGTTCTATAGCGACATGGCGACCTCCCGTTCCATATTGGTGAAACGGTGGTACAGTTCTCCGTGCATGCATATAGGCCAGTGTGGGTCTCTTCCTTTAGCCTTGGCCCTTTTCCTTTCGGCGCGCCTTCCAAAGAGTCTAGAATAATCTTTAGGTTGTGGATCGAATCCAAGCCCAAATCCAGTGGTCTGTTCGTATGATTGGATGACCGCCTTAACCCCTTGCTTGTACTTGCCCAGTCATTCCCCGGCTCTTAGGCCCCAATTGGCGCAATCAGCAACGCCAAACATCTCACTTCTTCTTCTGGGCAATTGATGTCTCTGCTCAGACGCGAGAATATGGTTTACCTATACCATTTCCATAGCCTAGAAATTTAGTGAGGTGGGCAGTTCATAATCAACATAGGGCACCCCGACCCTTTCGAATTCCCTGTGGTCTTCAACATGCACCATGATTAGCTCATTTCCAGAGATGAACCAGACCATTCTATGGAAAGAGGATTGTACTGCCCCAACCTAATGCAATCAGGGCCTCCCAATAAGTAAGTTAAAAGGGGGCGTTGATATCCATGAGTTCAAAGGCCAGAGCAAAGAGCCTTTCTGCAATGATGATTGTCAGGGTGACCTCCCCCAAGGATTCTCTCCTGGCATTGTCAAATCCCCTAACATTGTTGTACTGGGTTTGATCAGCGAGGGATTCAGCTTCAAATTGTGGAAGGTCCTTATTGGGCATATGTTCAGTGCCGACTCGTTGTCAATCATTGCCTGTCTTACGATGAGATCAAAGCACTTCACTGTTATGTACAAAGGTTTGGTGTGGTCGCACCCCTCAGATGGCAGATCCACTGTAGAGAAGGAGATGGCCTTTGGTGCCATGATCACCGACACAACCGCTTCCAGCTGTTCAGGGCTTATATTCTCTGGCACATTAGCGTCGCCCAGGACCTTCATCAGTGCTTCTCTGTGATTGTCGGAATCTATCAAGAGACGCATTATGGAGATTTAAGCAGGGACCTTGTTTAGCTGTTGAAGGAGGTCGTACTCCGGTATGTAGACATTGTCATGGAGGTCAGTGATCTCCTCCTCCATGGCTTTCCCCTTTTTCTTGTGGGTTTGTGGTAGATCCATTACCACGTCCTTCCCTTTCTCCCTTCTTCTTCTTTCTTCTTCCATCTCTCCCTCTGGTGTAGGTGGAGGGTCAGTGTTTACGTATCGCCCAGATTGAGTGATCTGGTCAATCTCTGCTTCAATGGATTGGTGGTAGATGGGTCGGATTGGGTAAGGCGGGGATATGGCATTGTAGGATGGTGGTTCAAGGTGGAGTTGTGAGAGGTTGAGAGTGGGAGGTTCAAATGAGAGGGCGGTTAGATCATGTGGCGGAACATCCATCATGTCAAAATGTTGAGGGCGGATGGGTTAAGGTCTGGAATGGGAGAGGGGTAGAAGAACTCAGGTTCTTCGAATGGGTAGAAGTGCACCAGAGTATAAAACCCCGAATTTTCAGCAAATAAATAAATAAAAATTAAATATGAATATTTGGAATGTTAATGGATTTGTTAAAATAAAATTGGAGATTTAATATATAGCATATTATTTGGGGAACTTATAATTCATTCGGGATGTATAATGGACTAAGAATGACAAAGAGAATAAATTTAGAAATTTTGGAAGAAATCAAATGCGTAGATATAAAATTATCAAGAGAAGGGTATTTTGGTAAATTCATATTAATTATCGGTAAATAATTAAATACATTAATTAAATTATTATTAGGCTTGAGAAATGATGATAGATTTAAGTTGGGGTTAGATTGCCTATTAACGATGATATTTATAGCTTATTAAGTGGAATAAGGGCATAATAGTAAATATAGTCGATTTGGAGCCTTAAGTTAAGGAGATGAGAAATTTTATTGAGGGATTTTAATTATAATTATAGATGATCACGTGGATAGTGGAGATCAAGAGTTTGGCGTAGATCTGACAGTTGGATCGTGAGATATCGAGGTAAGTATGGATTAAAGGTCATTATTAAATCTAATTGGTGGATAATTATAGAACTCGATAGTACTGTGATGCGTGGGATCATAGAGAATAAAAATAGGGTTTAATAATATCAATTGTATTCGTGTGTGTGTTTTTGGTGTTGGCGTTTGGAGGCTGCAGAGAAAGAGACAACAAACGAGAGAGAGAGGGAGACCGAGAAAAGAAGGAGGAAGAGAGAAAGAGAGTGGACCCATGGTTTCTCATCATTCCCAAAGTGTTTCGTGTCTGTGAAGAGGAGAAGAAGTCGCTGGTTAGAGGAAGAAGGAGAAAATTGTACGAAAAGAGGTAGGTAACACGCCCTTTTCATCGTTGTTTTACTGAATTTTAGCTAATGATTACTCGATCAATGCATGATTTCTGCTTGAACAAAAATTACATCTCTGTTTGATTCTTTGAGCGTCTAAATTATGAGTTGATTTAATTTTTATTCGATTAAATTCAATTGTGTTTAGAAGGTTTCTATAGTTGATTTTAATGTGTTGGAAGTGATTTGGGGGAAAGAAATTAAGTCAGACTTTGAGAACTTGTAGTTGCTGCACGTTCAAAATAACTCATGTAAAAAAATGGTTGGGCGCTCAAGGGTGCCCAGGGGCGCTCACCTGCCCTGGGTAGGCGCCCATGTAAAATTTCTGGGAATTTGGCTGGGCGCCCAGGGCAGCCTAGGTGCCCAAGGTAGGCACTCCCTTTAGGTTCTGTATTGTGCAACTAGTTTATCTATTGAGTATATTTTGGGTTTTAGCCTATTAAACCTTATGAAATGAGTTAATTAAAAAATGTGTAGCACTTAGGTGATCATAGGAAATTATGGTGGAATAAATTTATGATATGGATTAGAGAAAAACTAGAAATGGGGATCATTTTGAGTCAAATATTAGCAAATTCAAGTTTAGTGATCTGAGATGGTTATTAGGGAAATTCCTTAAACTGACTTTTACTTTATTGAATTAAACTAAAACTTAATAACTTTCTATTGTCTTTTTGACCATCACCAAACCATAATAATTTCTAATGCTTAACCCAAGGTAAATTAATTTATATACGTAAATTCTCCTCCACTAAATTCAAACCTCAATAACTCTTGACACTTTAACCAAACCTTAATTAATTATTATTACTTTAAAACAAGCCCACCTTACCATTAATCAATGCAAATTTTATATTGATATAATTAATACACTATTAGACCCGCACCTTAGCGTGTGCTATGGGTCCAACTTCCTATATGATTGAAACACTTTTTTAACACTGAATCGGGTATCATGTAGGCATATTTTTCTATACTAAACGAAATATTATGATCAATAAACTGAGGAACTGATTTTGGGTCAAGACTTTGGATTAACAATTGAACATGAACAATCCTATAGAATTTGGAGAAAGAACCCTATATACCTTTAGGCCTCATTAGTTAATTAAATTGGCTTACTCTAATTTCTCTTTACTAAAATAGCAAGTACCTTATTATTCTAAGTGAGCACCCCTAAATTTACATAAACTACTTTATAAAAAGCAAGTATCTTATTACCCTTAAACTTTATCTCTAAATTACTTTATAACCTTACATAACCTTTAATTATCACATAAATAGACCAAGTCATTATGAGTATAAACTAATGAACTAATTTTGGAACATCGAATGGTTAAGAATAAATTGTTTTACATATGAATATAATTCGGATTGTGGATTAAATGCTATTTTGACAAAAAGGAGTATTGTTACCATCTACGGATAAGATTTGATTACTTCCTGCAGGAAAGATGGATGACCATCTGCGGGTGAGATATGACCTTCTTTTGGGGGAGATGTAGTCCAAATTTGATTGCATCCCACATGGGAGATATGTGATTACCTTCTGCGGGAGAGATGCGTACCTCATGTGGGGGAGATGTAATCCAGATTGGATTGCATCCCATAGGGGAGATATGTGATGACCACCTGCAGGTCATGAGATATGACCTCCTGTTGGGGGAGATGTAATCCAAGTTGGATTGCATCCCACAGGGGAGATATGTGATGACCACCTGCGGATGAGATATGACCTCCTGTTGGGGAGATGTAATCCCGGTTGGATTGCATCCCATAGGAGAGATATGTGATGACCACCTGCAGGTGAGATATGACCTTGTAAGTGTGAAAACTCACACTCCTGTTATGGCAAATGATTGACAAATTATGTTTCTAATGAAGCTTCAAGATGTGCAGATTAAACAATGAAAATTCAGTAAATTCAGTAAAGAAGAAGAAGTTGGTGCCACCTCACTGCTACCACGCCGCTGCCACCCCGCTGGCAGCGCATAAGGGAATTCGTGTGTCGAAAGCAAGGATCGTGCACCTGCCGCGTACTCTCCCGCTAGCAGCTCGCTAGCAGCGCGCGTTTAACTGATTCAACTCACTCTGAGCGGGACTTGAGTTCGCTACCAGCCGTCTACTTCGATCGCTTCACGACGCTACCAGCGCTCGACGCGATCTGTGTTTTATTCTTTAAATAGACGAGTTGTAATTTTCAATTGTGACTTTTTTCTTTGGATCATTTGTTTTTCGAATCTTGAGGTGTTTGAGATTCGATCAAATCTTCTTTAGAGAGTCGGCGATCGAGTGAGGGGGAGATCTGAGATAGATCGCCTGGAATTGAAGACAGTGGATTCTTCTTCAATTCGGAACTTCATCTGATCGTGTGATTGCCTGGACTGGTGATCGGCCTTGATTGATGCGTAGGTGGATTCCTACTGCATTGGATCGTCTCAGTGGATTCTGAGAGGATTGCTGTGATCTGGATTGATCGTGTCCTGCAGCTTGTGGATTCAAGCTGTGTTGCAGTTCGTGGATTCGAACTGTGGATCACTGGTAAGTGATTGTTTGCGATCTGGACTGATCGTGTTCTGCAGCTTGTGGATTCAAGCTGTGTAGCAGTTCGTGGATTCGAACTGTGGATTGCTGTTGAGTGAGTCAATTTGTAAAGGTTAAGTATGTACTCCTTTGTAATTGTCTTTTCATTCAATAGTGGATTTTGAAGGGTTAGTCGCCTCATATAGACTCGAGGTTTTTCCTGGATCTGGATCCAGGTTTCCTCGTATAATTTTGTGTGTACTGTTTCCGCATTGTTCAATTCTGAATTGTTATAGATCGTGGACCTTAAGAGTAGTTCTCTACTCTTTCAGACCTCCTGTTGGGGGAGATGTAATCCAGGTTGGATTGCAACCCACAAGGGAGATATGTGATGACCACCGGCAGGTGAGATGTGACCTCCTGTTGGGAGAGATGTAGTCTAGATTGGATTGCATCGCATAGGGGAGATATGTGATTACCTCCTGCGGGAGAGATTTGTACCTCATGTGGAGGAGATGTGATTACTACGTGATTGCATCCTATATGGGAGATTATTGTATAGAATTTGATTGACATCCTACAGTTGAACAAATGAATGGTGAGGCTTACATATGAATTAAATATGAATGACATGATTGAACAGTATAGCTGTAACTTGATTAGAATGACTTTAAATTGGAATAATATTGAAACATGAATAAGAGGTGGAATCATGCTTGGGAAGACACTAATTGAAATAAATTGGAAACCATATGGAAATGAGTTATATTTCATTGTCATTCTATTTGAAATGAATTTACATAATAAACTTTCTTTGTTTGAGTACTGATTGATGTTCTTGTTGTACCGTGTTTACTCGCTTCTCTTACCATGCATGAAATCTGTGTTACTTTCCATATATATAAACTGTTTTCCTTTCATGCATAACAACATACTGAGATATTCGTATCTCACCCCTACTTTTAAATATTATGCTTTTCAGGACATCTTGGAGAGGACACCTCGGGTTAAACTGATAGTAGGTTTGCAAGCTAGAAAATCCAGAAGACAAAAGTAGAATAATTATATAGATGTTTTATTTTTCTTGGATTAATAGTAGATGATCTAGTAGAATTCAGGACAGTATATTGCACTGTTATTTGAATATTTGATGTAATAGTAAGATTTTGATTCTAATGAGTAATTAAAGCTTCCTAGCACTTTGATGATTCTTAGTTCTTTTATTATCCATCTTTGAGCTGCTTGTTATGTATCACCAGTTAATGCCTTGATCCGAGTCAAAAAAAGAATGACCCGGATTTGGGGCGTTACACAGAGGGAGATTTGGGGGAGTGTCTTCATCATCTCCTTCTCCAATGACATTTACTGTTTGGCGGCTGGCCTCCTCCTGGAGGTACACCCTTACTCTCTGCCCTGGCCATCCGATTAATATAGATGGATCGACCTACCCACTATCCTGGTCATTGCTCACCTGGTTTGCAGACTTACTAGTAGAAGCCTTTGAGTGATCCGGGAGAGGGTTCGTGGAGATTCCGGTGGCAGGGGTCGGCGCTGCAGGTGCTGGAGGATCGACTGAAATACGCTTGCTGTTGATCAAATCTTGTATGTCATGCCTCAAATCCCAGCATCGATTGGTATGATGCCCCGGAGCACTGGAATGGTACTGACAGCGTTCTGCGACATTGTAGCTCCTTGCATTAACCAGTCAAGGATTCGAGGGTTTAATCTATACGTACCCCTTCTTCAACAGCGTAGGTAATAATTCAGCTGGTGCGTAGGGTAGGGGGTAAAAACCCTCCTAATTCTGGCCTCCATCTCTTCTTTTGTTCTCTTTACCCCTTGGTAGGGTGCTTGCCCTGAGTCTTGAGGTGCCACTGCCTATAGCCTTTGGAAGAAGTGATATGGTCGCACCGGTTGCACGTAATTGACCGCTTGGTCTTCTTGTCTTCTGGGTTCTTGCCCCTAATTTCTGCTGCCCCTATCCAGTCACTGGCCTTCTCTGTACAGAACTCTGCCCACCGTCATCTATCTTTCCTGCTCTCATTGCGTTCTCAATCCTATCCACCGTTAGGATTAGATCATTGAAGTTGGATGTACTTTGCCCCAGTAGCAGAGTGAAGAACGGTTGCCCTAGTAATGCAATGAACATAGATGTCATCTCTATTCTAGAAGTGGGGGTTGCACCAGGGTTGCCAATTCCTTCCAACGCTTGGCATATTCTTGCACTGATTCTTGGCTCTTCTTGGCTAGCCTCTGCAGTTCTGCTCTTGTCTGCACTATCTGGCTGTTCAATCGATACTACTAGATGAACACCACTGCCAAGTCGTTCCATGTCTTAATCTTGGTTTTATCCAGACTCAGAAACCAAGTGTAGGCTGCGCCAATCAATGATTTTTGGAAGAACTGCACCATTATCTTCTCTTCCTTGGAGTATTGGCACATGTCGCCGAAGTACAACCTTAAATGATTTAGCGGGCAGCCGGTGCCATCAAACTGGTGCAATTCCGGACACCTGAAATTGTCCAGCAGCTGGATGTCTTCGAAGAAGCAAAGGCTTTCTAGCGTTGCCTCGTTCTAAACTGTGCTTGGCTGGAGCTGCTTGAGAAGGTCTTCCCTCATGGCGGCCATCTGTGCCTTATTGTCTTCTTTGATCGCTGTCAATCTCTTTTCGAACTGGGCTTCTTGGGTCCTGTACCAATCCTCTTCATCTTGTCCCAGTTGGACAGGCACGTACTGGTCCTGCTGTGGGGGGTGGATTGGTATTGTTGCCTGAAATGGTGCCGCTTGCGGTGGTTGTGGTGGTGCCATCGGGGGAGGATGCACTGGATATGGGGGCGGTGCCACTTTTGCTTGCGGCTGGAATTGCAGTTGCTACTGGGTGGCCGGCACTATTGGTGGGACTTGTTTTAATTCCCTTAATTCTGCCATTAGGTCTTGATGATGGAACCCATGCTATCGATTTTATATTGCAGTTCATTGACAACCTGTGTCTGGCTGGATTTTGCCGGGTATTGCCCCAGCAATGTCTAGTCTCCTTTCTGATCCATTTCGAGCCTCTGACTTAATCTCAACAGGTATGGGCTCCTGGAAGCTATTTTGGTACCTGTTTAAAACAATTGACAGGCATTAGTGCAGTTTTACACAAATTGGTCATACAACTTTATTGGATTGAATCTGTTTATTTGCTCTTACTGTTTTTCTTTTCCGTTGTGATTAGATTAATTGATCTATTTTAGTTGCCCAAAAGCAACAAGGGAAGAGAACCTAACTTTTATGAACAAATCTGTTTTAGCCATTCGGATGTGACTGGGAAAGAGAATCTGAATTGTTGATCTATTTTAGTCACCCGTAGGCAACTGGAAGAGAGAACCCTATTTCCTGATCTATTTTGGTCACCTTAGCACAACAAGGGAAGAGAATCTTCATCACGAGGGGATTTGGTTGAGCTCAGCATCATGGGGTTGGACCATGCTGGGTCTTCACAGGGGGTGAGCTAAAGAGCAGTACCTCGGGTTGCCTCTACCAATCTCCGACTCATCCGTCAGCGACTTTGGTGTCGCTATCTGGGGTAGGCTATGCCAGGACATTCCTTAACCAATCTTGATAAATTAAACATGCCAAGTAGACACTCCACACCTCCATGTATACAGTTCCGGTATACTCAGGGTTTCGGAAACTCTGAAATGATGGCCTACTCAGGGTTTCGGCATTGACAACCAGGCCTACTCAGGGTTTCTGGCTGCTCTACACTAGTTGTGGCAACACACAAGGCCATGCAATTTCAACAACCAACAATAACATTACATTACTAAGCTTAAGCATGGATCCAGGACAAGCTAAACCAAAATAGTAAACCAACATAAAATACAACTCTGACTTCAAAGCAAAACAACACGTCAACATCATGTATAACTCAACCATTTCACCGCACGTCCCTCTGGACCAAAACCAGTACCTCATGTATCTCCAGCAATTTCTCACAATTCACAACACATGTTCATTTGTAATAAAACCCTTTACTCACACCAAAAGAATTCCTTACAATACATTTCAGAAACTTGCAATAAGGTAAAAACAGATGAAATAAATTCGCCTCCAAGTATAGTATGTAATAACAGGAACCTAAATCAGGTACTCCTAGGATTAGTTATAGTGAGATCATCTATCATTAACCCTGTCGAAATAATCTTGGATGCTTCTAAAAATTTCCAGAATTTCCACTTATTATTCTCAAAGAAAATTTAATAAGGAATAATGTTTTTAAAGTCCTAAAAAAATCATTAGTCAAGTGCTCGAACCCTCAGAATCATCAAAACCAACTTAATTAGGTCAAAACTCTACATTCGGCAAATTTTAGAACCATGCGCTGACCTCCTGCGCTAGGCGTAAGATCGGCAGATAGGTCGCTTGTTAAGAAAAAAATGGTATGCGCCTGCTTAAATCGAGTGGCGCGAGATGAGCGTGAATTTCGCACACGCTTCGCGCAAAATGAGCGGGTATAATTTAAGTTTGCGGGAGCTAGGCGCGAACTAGGCGCAAGCTCGGTAGATAGGAAATAAAACCTTGCGCCCACTACCTCCAGTTGGCACCAGTTAGTGCCAACTCGGCGGATACTAATCGGTATTTCCGACTCTCTGTTATTTCTAGATCTACACCACTGGCCGAACTTTTTCTCTCTGTAACAATTTCTTTAGTCTTCTAATATCCCCAGAAGACATTTAAAACACTTTCGAAATTATTCTAACCACATTTTTATTTATCTCATTCAATCTTAGAGAGAAAACCCACACTCGGAATGTCTTCTTCTCGAAAACACAAAAAACACAGAAAACATATGCATTCAGACTAATCTCACGATTCAATACGAAAACCCAGTTTTAAAACGATGCTACTCACCTCTTACATGCTTATATCCCAGCAACAATAATACTCAAACAGTCGTCCGTCTGTTGCCGCCCAGATGATCCTCTGGTCACAAGAGGAAAAACCCTCTGAATCCTTGATCACAAACACAACAACCCAGTCGGATCTCTTACAGTTCCCTTCTCTTCCCAACGAAAACCTAGATCGCCAGTCAGTAGACGCAATCGCCAATCTTCTTCGGTTACGAGTATTCCAAAAAAAACTAAAACCTAATTTCCCTTAAGCATTTATACCTTCCATATGTAGATTGCCGCTCGACAACCTTTGAAATTCCTTGATTCTGTGTGTGCTCGCCCACCGAAATCCCTACATACACCCTCAGCTACTTAAGTTAATACGTACACGTAATTAATTTTAATAAAAAAATTCTTAGCAAAAATCGGGGTTTTACACTTCGACTCATCCGTCGGCGGCTTCGGTGCCCTACAATTCGGCTGAACCGAATGATCTTACGAAAAGATACAAATGGGTGTGATCTGAGCTCAAAGTCTCGGGTGTTCTTGGGCTTTGAACACTTGCTGGGTTTTACGATCTCAATGAGAGAGATGCACTCAGAGGCTGGGTGGTCACAGAGACCGAGAATTTGCAATCAACGAAGGGAGATGGTCTGTCAGAGATCGAATTGCCCAATTTGGGAACTTCAATTCAGTTCATTTATTTCAGATTAAATTCTCGTCTTTGTTAAGTTCAAAGCAAAGCATTTGATCAAAAGGAAATTCATGCTAAAATGCATAATTAAAAAGAGCCTGCTGAGGGTCGCAGTTCATCAACATGCTCATTAATTACAACAAAGCCAAAGCTAGCTAGGTTGGTCATCATCATAGTGGGAGGACACGTCTTGCCTCCTCAAGGCACGCAGAAACTTGTTCTACAGACATCGGTCCTCCTCTACGCGCTTGTGCACTAGGTCCATTTCATGCTGGAGGGCCATATTGGCCCGTCTACTATCCCATTCCGAATCCACATAAGCTGAATGGATACAGGAGTGGGTCTCCTGCAGTTCGGCCAATCTATCCCTGTATGTGTCAGGGGGCGGAACTGGGATGTCACTTGAAGTGACGGTCTGAAGAGGCGGGGGGCCATCGTGGCCAAACTCCCAAACCATCCACTGTTCGTACTCTTCAAAGTGGGATTTGGAGAATGTTTTCTTAGTGTATGCGCACAATCTTCCATTCTGCTAACAATCACCACCTCAACTCCTTCGTGAGTGGGCCAGTCAAATCATCCGCATCGTGCTTGAGCGGGATTCTATGCGGTTTCCAAAACTGTCTCAAAACCCTGATCAGATAGTATGGCACGGCATGGGTAAGACCCATTAGGGATAGGCATCTTCTGTCTTTGAAGGCCAAGATGGGGGTGTAGGTGTGTAAAACCCCAAATTTTAGCGATTATTGTTTATGAGAATTAATAAGTCTATATGGGTGGAATTTTCAGAGATCCGTAAAGCAGGGGTAAATTGGGGATTTCGAGACATTAAGCCTGGAAACGAGATGAATTAAGGTTAGTAGTGTGCTGATAATAATTAGAATTATTATACTGGTTGAATTCAGTTGTTTAAAAAGTATTAATGTAGGTGATTAAGTGGAGAATCAATTTAGTAGATCGAATGGCTGGGGAAGCTGCGCATGTAGGGAGTTACGTGGGCGAGCATCCAGCGAACCATGAACTTAGTTGGTTGAGCTCAAGAAGAGGGCGAGTATAAATACTCAGCTAATTTCTGTGCGTAGGTTTCTCACACTCTGAGCTTGAAGAAAATTTGTGGTTGGACTACAACCAGGGCCATTGGAGAAGAGCAGAAGTGTGATGTTGCTGTCGATCGGAGTTTGAAGTGAAGGAAGAACTGAATCAAAGGCTAAGTGAAGCTGCTCGATTAAGTGACTTCTGTGGTTTCGGCTAACCTTCTTGTCGATCAATGAGTGTTCAGGTCAGTATAAGTGGATCTATATTTTGTAAGAAATCATAGGAGGATCAACCTGTGAATCAGACATAATCGGAGTGGTATTTCCCTGTAGAAAACATTGTCCGAACAGAGGAGAAATTGGGGCGGAATCGAGATCGGAACTTTCGGTTGCTGGAGTTGAAGTTGCAGGGATTTGAGCATAAATCAGGTGAGTAGCATCACTTTTACTCCGAGTGTTGAAACCGATTACCTGAGATTAGCCGAAATGGTTTATTGTGGAATTTGTTAGATACTGTATTGTGTTTCGAAGAGATTTGCGAGTCGGAGCATGTACAGTGTTAGAATTAATTTCGATTTAAGTTTAAATGTCTATTGAAGGTGGTAGAAGTATAGATCAGCTGTTGTGGAGGCTCGATTTTAGGACAATCATGTCTAGATTGATCTAACAGTGAGTGAAAAGTTGTATTGAGAAAACAGGAGAGTATCCGCTGGGTGCCGCCTACTATTTTCACTCGGCGGCAGCTTAGCGGATAGAGGGTCCGCCGACCCAGCGCCTACTGCTTTGCAGACAGCGCACCCACCCAAATTCTGGTTGGAGTGCGGCTGACTATTTTGAGCCTATTTTCTCCAACCAAATGGTCCAAACACCTATCTAGGAGCTAGATTAGGATGCTCGAAGTGTTATAAAGTGGTCAAAACCCAAGGGAAGTATTCCGTCAATTATTAGTAGGGTTTATGAGTTCCAAAAGTCAAGTTTGAAGGGCTGTTGGTAGTTAAATTTGTTGTTCTTGATACCATGAGTTAGTGATTTTGATCTAATCCTGTTTTACTTTTATTTTCTAGCTTGTGAAATTGTGTAACTTGAGTTTTAGCGAATTACAAGGTGATGAACAGAATTTATAATAGTGTTTGTGTGAGTAAAGAATTGAACAAATGGGTTGGATTTGTGGTTTGGGTTAGAAGATCAATTGGTGTTCTATGAGATACCGTTCTGGTCATGAGTGACTGTGATAAGTTTATTTTGCTTATTTATTGGTGATTTCAAAGATTGGTTTATTTTGTTGTTAATGATGAGTTATGCATTTGGTATCCTGTTTTTGGTTTAGCTTATCCTGGATCCTCGTCTAAGCTTAGTAATGTTATGGTATTGTTTATTGGAGTAATTGCATTGCCTTGTGTGTTGCCATGACCGGTGTTGAGCAGTTAGAAACCTTGAGTAGGCCTGGTTGTCAATGCCGAAACCCGGAGAGTAGGCCGGCATTGGATTACGAAACCTTGAGTAGGCCGTCATTTCATAGTTCCGAAACCCTGAGTAGGCCGGAACTGTGTGCATGGATGTGTGGATGTCTCCTTGGCATGTCAATTAACCAATTAAAGCAATAGGCATGACATTGACCATTCGATGATTGATCAGTATTGCTGTTGGTCTATTGTTGGAAACTGTTATTGGGATTTTTTTGGATTTTAACTTCGGGATTGTATCTCTATTGATTTAATTGGGCTCGTTATTTATCGTGGCATATTTAGAATTGATGATAACTATTTTTGCATGCATGTGCTACTTGTTGAGATATTCGTATCTCACCCGTTTTGTTTTCTCTTGTTTTCAAATACTCGTGGTGAGGCGACTACTGGGGTAGATCTGACCGACACTCATAGGAGGAGGATTATTTCTACATCCCATAGACTAGTAGGTTTATTCTGGATTGGGAATATTGACTTGTTCATTTTTGGAAAATGCAATAAGTAGATTGATGGTGGTTTGATGGTACTTTAATCAAATACATGTTCATGCTTCCTAGTAGATAGTTGTTTTGTGCACTCTGATATGGTATAACTTGTGTGATTATCCAGCGATCACATGAGTTGTGGGCCCATACCTAACACTCCGTGAGACGTGTTATATCTTCATTGAGCAACACAGATCCGAGGCGTTACAAGGTGAAGTTATCCCACCATCTGATGTGTCTCTCCATTCAGTTGGAGAAAATGGTTCAACCAATCCTCACGGGTTGGTAGGTTTGGGTGGATCTCTCTACAGGCCATACACGTGATGTTGTCGCGGACTAGCCTGTAATGTGCACTAATGGATTTTGCCACCATCAGGTGGTCTTGCAACCAAATATGGAGAAGGGGAGCGTACCCTTGAAACCTCCGGGTTCCATTTTTTTTTACAAGGTTAGGGAACAAATTAATTGAGTGAGTATCAGTGGCATGATTCGATACCCTACCGAGAGTTGGTCCACAATTTCCATGAGGACCAAATTAATGGTGTCTCCCCCAATTGGAAAGAAGATTTGTGATAGAACCACAAGGGTGAAGGTTCCCTGTGCGGGTGTCGGAAACGCGGCACGGGAAAATTCGAAGTCGCCACCGCCTGATGGGGTGCAAGCGAACACCTGGGTGCCTAATCTTATCTATTGGGCTGGTCTGCGGCTTGAGATTAAGAGAAAGGTCTCAGTTGCGGTCTGGGGAAGTCCGTAGACACCCTAGACCACCCCGTCGGATGACAGGTCCCGTTGGTTCCCTGGTTTGAGTCAGCTCACTTTGATCTCACCCGATTCCTAATCTGACATGCCATTTGGTTAAGTCTGGCGGGACCACCTAGGTGGTGTGGGTCCCTTTAATTGCTTTTGTCTTGTTTATTTTAAATGATCTGAGTCTGATAGGGTAGGCCCCATTGGAAGGCCCCCTGGTGTCCCTGGTGGGCTTAGTCAAGCCCATGTACCCTTGTGAGTCTTTGTCTAAGTCTGAGAGGCCCTTGGGGCTTAGGTTTAATGAATTGATTTTACTTAGCTTATTCAAGTGGAGACTTATGTGATTTTCATGCAACAAGTGGGTCTGCATTGATTTGCAGGCCCCTGGGTGGGCCCCCCATGTTGGTCACCCAAATGTTTTCGTATTATCTTATTTAAATTTGCCAAGGTGAGTTGGACATTGGGCTAGGGGCCCGTAGTCTAGATTTGGGCTTGACAGCCCAAGTCCCTTGAGGGGTAGGGTTTGCATCCTTCCTTGGTTGGTTGGTGGGCTTTGGCGGGCCCTTGCCCTTGGTCTCGGCCAAACCACGCAATTCAGACACAACATTTTACAAAACAAGGTTCGGGTGGGCCGCATCAAGTTTGGCCCACCCGGTTCGATTACTTGCTTAAGTTGCTTAATTGCATGTACAAAGGTTTACTGGGCTTGGTGGGCCCCGTTGGAAAGCCCACTATTTGTTCCAAATTGGACCGGTGGTCTAGGTCCTATGTGAGGTTTCCGAATGACCTGGAAACCCTATTGGTTCATCAAGTTTGCTTGGAAATGTCATCAAAATGCAACAAGAATCAAGAAAATACCAAAATTGGCATTTCTGCCACATAGCCAACCCTTATGGTCAGTGATAAGTCATGAAAATATCACATTATAGCACATTAAATTCATGACTTATCTGGTTTTATTTCATATTTAATTCCCAATTTTACTTAGAAATTGTCAAAGTCTTTCATCTTTGCATTTTATTTTCATTGTCTAAATTTTGCCTAATTTGTTGATGTAGAGATACTCTCGGTGATTATAGAAGTCACGGTTCAAACGGCGTAAAAATCGGAGTCAAATTGTAGAAGATATGACCAACGTTCGCTGAACGTTCGCTTGTCGTTCGAACGTTGGTGTTCTGCAGAGAAACCCGAGAGCAGCGTTCGCTGACCATTCGCTTGTCGTTTGAACATTGGTGTTCTGTAGAGAAACCCGAGAGCAGCGTTCGCTGACCGTTCGCTTGTTGTTCGAACGTTGGTGTTCTGCAGAGAAACCCGAGAGCAGCGTTCGCTGATCGTTCGAACGTTGGTGAAAAATAGAGAAATTGTGAGCAGCGTTCGCTGGCCGTTCGATGAACATTCGAACAAGAGAAGAGGAAACAACTTTTTGACCTGAACGTTCGACCCGAGTTCGATGAACGTTCGAACGATCAAGTATTAAAACTTGTTATAAAATTCCCAACTTTGCGGATTTGTTTCCTTTTTCTTGGGGATCTTCTTCTAGTTTTTAGGAGGACTTAGAGGGGTTTCTAATTAAGAAGATTAGGTCGTTTTTGGACTTCTAAGTCGGGGATATACAAGGAAAGGAAGTTCTCTCTTCCTTAGGAGTCTTGGAAGGAAAGTTTCTATTTTCTCTTCAAGGGATTTTTGGGCAAGTTTAGGTGATTGATATAAAGGAGAAAAGGAACGTGAAGAGAGAAGAAGTTGGTGCTGAGAACGTGAGAAGGAAGCTGGAACGCAAAGAAATCAAAGCTTGGATCTTCATTAGTTTTCTTTCTTCTCTTTTGTTCTTCTTCTTTCATTATACTCTGTTTTTGATGGTTATTCTTAGTTCAGTTATGAACTAATTTCTCTTTCTAAGGCTTTGATGTAATCTGAACATGATGTTTTAATTCTGAATACTATTGCTAAAGGATTTATGATTCATTCTTTGAGTATTTTATTATTGTGCTTAACCCAATTGAGTACTTGATCACCATTCAATTGTATATGGTAGTTGTATTGAGACCGAGAGGAGATATACAATTTTAGTTCCTGTGATAAAATACCATATTCTACATGTTGATAGAGATATTGGCATGGTCTATGTAGCTTTGTGTTTTTGGACATGAAACTCCACAGATCTTAATGTACCTTGTTACTTTTAAATTCACATAGAGATATCGTGAGTTATCGTGGGAAGGTAAGTTCGTTGGTGCTCGAAAGAGACCATTGGATAGAATAGGGATTTTCGCTTTCAAAGTGGATTATAAAATTCAGTAGCATGTGTATTCAAGAGTTAATTCAGATTTGTTTATGATGAAATCAAATGCCTTAGTATTTTAAATCTCTTACTAGATCTTACTCTAATATTTTCTTAGTTAATAATTTTAATTGCTAGTTAAAAACCCATCTCACTTTTTGATTATCCAAATAGAATTTAGGATAGTAATTTCAGTATTTAGTAGCTACCATTCCCTGTGGGTTCGACACTCTATTTCATCACTTTATTACTTGTTACGAATTCGTGCACTTGCGAAAAAGTACATCAGTCAGCTATACACACAGCCTAATGTAGCCAACCATAAAGGTCGGCTAACCAAAAAACCCAAGTGATTCGACCTGAGTTGTCGGATCACTATGGAATGGCCTTTTCCGGGGTTTTGCTATGGGGGTTGCTTCTGTGGGCTTCTTAGGGACTTCCTACAAGTCATGTGGGCCCCTGATAGGGCCCACATTGGTTCAGGTTTGGGGTGCACACCCTTTTGGCTTCCTTGGGGTCTCACAACAAAGCAAGTAGATGGGCAATGGTGCATGGAGGTGCTGCCCTCCTTCTTCCCTTCAGTACCACAACAGTAGCAAGGGGGTGGGGGTCTTGGCATCCCTGCCCGGGTGCATCTATGCTTCTAACCAAATGAATAAAACGTGGCAACACCAAGACTTTGTGCCCCACTGCTTTAACATACACACATGCTTTGAATACATAGGGCTCCATGGGTTGAGGCTTGGGATGGTCATGGGCTTCCAAGCCTGCTGGGACAGTAGCAGGTGGCAAGTGTTTTGCTGCTGTTTCCAGCAGCAACTGACTTGGATTTTGGGGAGCTCAATCAGCAAAGATGAGGTAGCAAAGGGTGCATGCTTTGACACTTAAAAACAGCAAATTACCAAGGGGGAAAGGGAGCCTGCCAATGCACATATCACCAGAAATTTAATGGGAAAGGAGGGGCTGTTGGTGAACTTAAAACAGTGAGGTTGAAGGGGCTGGGTGGGTGTGTTAATGCATGACCAGGGGCAGCATGTAAATGGGTCAAGTAACACCTAAACAAAAGATGAGGATTCATGGCAGTGGCTTGGTGGGCAGCAAGTTGTCACACAACAAAAAACAGCAACTACTAAGCATCAAGAAGATCTCTCACCCAAGGCTCAATAGGACAGCCTATGCTCAAATATGCACTTGGAGGCATCTTGGGATTGGTGGATAAGCACCTGGTCGCCTTTGGCTCCAACAAGTACAATGCATGAGGCTATCATGCATGGAGGTAGTATGCCGGCAATGGGAGTGCTGCTGCTGTTTCCAGCAGTATCTAAGGCGGGTCATGGCGTATATAAAACAGCAAGTTACTAAAAGACAAAAGAGCATGCACTTCTATCTTGACATACAAACAAAAAAAGTAAACAAGACATGTTGTAAGCTCATAGTAGACAAACAAAGGCCTGCTGTGAACAGGGGGACAGCAATTGTGATGAGAGCTTTTAGATGTGAGTAATGGTGCTAAACAAGGGGCATGGACAGGGTGCTGATATTGCTTCCAACAGCATGTTCATGTGGGTCACCATGGGTAGCCTTAGGGATAGGGATTACATTTGTACATAGTGCTTGGGGGGATCAGATATGCAAGCAAGTGGACAAATCCCCTAGAACAACTGCTGTCCTGGGGTTTTGGTCGTACTAAATCCAACAAGTGTAAAGGGGAGAATGAGCGTGGTTGTAGGGTGGCCTTAGGGTGTATGGGTACTGGAAAATGGGGGTAAGACAGCCATCGAGGTGGGTTGTAGTGCATGAATGCAGCTGGTAGGGATGCACTTGGATTCACCAAAAGAAATAAGACAGCAAATAAAGAAGGTAGGGGGTGGGGGAGCATGTTAATCATTCCACACAGTGGCATAACAGCAAGGGGGAATGGGGAACATACATGTATGCATAAAAAAAACAAGGAATGAGGGGTTAGGGGAACATGCTGCAATTTCCGTAGATGATAGCATGTTAAACAAAGTTACTAAAGGGGAAATGGGGTGCTACTGCTGCCGCCAACAGCAACCCCGGGAGTAACCCACAAGCTCACTAATTTAACAAAAAAGTAACACAAAAAGAAAGGTGAAGGAGGGGGATTTACATTGGATGAAATGAGAGAGGAACAGGCTCCTCTTAGAAATACTTAGAATAAGACCAAGAACAGCAACTTTTGAGTGCTAAAAATGTGTAAAAGAAAGAACTCTCATGCTCCCACAAACCCAAACGTGGACACCTTACCTTGGTAGGTCTTTGTGACATGAAAAATAGAGCAAATGCATGCTTAAACTATCATGGAAATGAGTTCATGCAAAGGAGGAAGAAGAGCTTCGAAAAGACTCTAGAAAACTCTTATTTTAAGATATGTGCAACACAATGTTGTGAGAAAACTCACCTGGTAGTTCTTGCACTCCTAAGCAAGGTGGAGACCCCTCTTTGATGATGGACAGCAGCTGGAAAGTCCCTTTGTGCATACACTTTTCCCCAACAGCAACTAGGCACCCCTTTGTGTTAGTAGGAAGGTGGAGAAGAAGAAGAATGGAAAAGGTTTAATGATCTTGGGATGGAGTGGGGTTGGAAAGCTTCCTTGGGGGTTGTAGACACCTCCTTGGAGCTTGTACAAGAGCTGGAGTCTTCTTCTCCAGCAACCACAGCAACCAATCACCTTGGGTTAGGATAGATGAGTGAAAAAGAAGGAGAGAAGGGGAAATGAGAAGGTAAAGTGGGGTGTTTGGGGGGCTAGGGAAGCAAAGGCAGCAGCAAGAGAGGAGGTTGGGCTGAGGGAGGGAAGTGGAAAAAGGAGCCAATGGGAGCAAAGGGGGAGAGCTTTCATGCCAAGGGGGATGGGGAAGAAGAAGTGGGAAAAAGACAAAATGAAGCCCACCCCCTTTAAGAGCTTGCGGTTGGCTTTTTATAAAGCAAAAATTGTATCCGACCATATAGGTCGGATACACTACCTCCTTAGTGTATCCGACCTATATGGTCGGATACACTAAGTTTCATTTGTATCCAATATTAAATATCGGATACAAAACATAATAAGTTGAAAATTTAATGCCGCTGCGAATTTGTCGGGGAATCGGCGCGAATCTCGCTAGTGGATCTCTTTGTATCTAATGAATAGTGTCAGATACACACAAAAGTATGTGTATCCGACATATTTAGTCGGATACAAATCAAAAAATTACAGATTTGCCCCTCGACTTGACCGATTTGACACTTTTGGATATCTGCGGATTGCCCCCTGCGAATTTTGGTTTAGTCCCTGAGATATTTGGAAAGTTTTGGATATTTAAAGATTGCCCCCTGAGATATTTTGCTGCGTTTGTCGCCACGTGCGTAGTTTCTGCGCCGCGTGTGCAGTTTCTGGTTTTGCTGCTCGGAAACTTCGACAGCTCATATCTCCTTCATCCGGACTCCGATTTGAGCAAACTCAGTTGCGTTAGAACCATATCGGGGCCCTATATCTAGAGACATAGGGCTATGAACCTGGATCAGGGTTCGGCAAAAGGTCAACTTTCGGCTCACCCTCAAGTTTGACCGACCCATAGATCCTTCGTCCGGACTCCGATTCTAGCAAACTAAGTTGCGTTGGAACCGTGTCGAGATTCTCTATCCATTGAGATAAAGCAAGGTGGCCAATTAACACCTGATCAAAAAGTCAATTTTTGACCCCTTAGCGTTTGACTTTTTAGCCGGGTTTTGCATTTCCGGCTCTTTCGGGAGCACAAAAATGAGGTGCTTACCACCAAACACAGAGTCTTTCTTGCTTTTTGTTCCTTATCTTTTCAGCAAGGAAGGTTTTGGAGATCCTCATGAATGATTTGTCACCTCCCAAAGTCTGGAATTCTTCCATTGAGAGACCAAAGAAAGTACAAGCTTCATTCTTGTAGCTATCTTTGAAATTTCGCCAAGCGGGTTCTCGGCAGTTGCTAAATTGGAAGAATAGGTCAAATTCCTCAATTGTGGGAGCCAACTCTATGGTCCCAAATCAAAACACTAACAACTGGGGATCCTAGAAAAGCAAAGCTACTTGGATCATATCCCAATTTATCGGCACATTTAACAAGGATAGAGTTCTCCCCATGTAGTATCGTGTCTCCTACTCAATCTGCTTATCCCCTTGGAGCTATCTAGTCCAAGAGCGGATCCAGGGGGTATCCCAGGTGTACTTCTCTATCCTAGGGAATCTGGTTCTCTCAGACGATGATGAAGATGCTATGCTGACTATCCAACCAGAATTCCAAGTCAATTTAGGGTTCCACATCAGAGCTCTTAATCAATCTAAAGCATGCATAAGGAAATGCATAAATTAAGTAAAAGAGATGAACATCACCATTTTTTGCAGTTTTCCCCATAATTTGGCAAAGCAGTAAATAAATTAAAGACAATACAAAATTTAAATCCAGGCACACAAGGTGTGCGGTCCTAAAGGTTAGCACCAATCAAGGCGCGACTCCTAGACATACTGGTGTAGGGAAGCACGTCCAAGTCCTGATCAGTCTTTTGTCTTTCATCTACTTTTGGTGTCGGACTGCCGCAAAACTTACAACATGCCATCGAGGGTGAAATTGACATGATATTTACAAAATCTGCAAAGAATTCATCTTTAGGGCTGTTGGAAGCCCAAAAGAAGGGTACAAATTGTTTCAAAGGCAGGTGAGCTGAAATCCTAGATCTAGGGTTCCATGCCCTTGTTCTGATCTGGCCTGCTTTCATTTTATTATTTGATCTAGCCGGCTTTCATCTGCTCAAAAAGACCGATCTGGACTTAGGGTACTCCCAGCGGACTTAATGGATCAGGGCCCACGGCTCACAGGACTCAATGCATGGATCTGGGGTGGTTCCTCTAATCAAAGTTAGGTCAGCTTCCTAAATTAGGGCTAAGGCAGCCCTTGATCTAGGGTTTACTTAATTTGATGCAAAAAGGCGGGGGTTACTGCCCTTGATCGAGGTGTATCGGACGTAATAGGTGGAAAAGGATACCCAGCCCAAGACATACGCCTACAATGTAACGCCCCGAACCCGGGTCAGTGCAAACCGGCACCCGACTCGAACCCGGATCGCTACTGTAACAACCCCAATTTAGTTCAACAACCAAATCCGAGGTGTTACTGGCCCATATCATATACAACATCAAAACATACCAGACCAAAGAATTCAAAATCCATTATCTTATTATACTATCAGAGTTGCGGAAACAAGTATGTGCGGAAGTGTAGTTCAAAATCCTCAACTGAACATAAAGTTTGACCATCAATTAGTAATATCAAAGTCTGGTAAAATAACTGGGTACTATCTCTCTCATCTCTCAATACATCAACCCAAAAATAATAATAATCCAATCAAATGCACTAAGTCTATAGCAACAATCCACCTCAGACAAGATCTGGATAATAGTAATCCTCCGGATAATACTCAGCTATCTCTCCCTGGAAGTCTAAGAGATCCCCCTCTCGCATATTAGCTGAAAGAAAAAATGGAATAACAGTAGGGTGAAATACGAATATCCCAGTAGGTAACACATGCATGATTAAACAGTTAATATAAGGAAAGTAACAGTTCATGCACGATTAAGCAACATCGACTAATCAGGCTCGTATAATCATTCGTATCATTCATGAATACAAAACAATATGCTAAACAGTTCTAGAGATGAATTCCAGCAAGTTTTAATAGAAGAATACAATAGTCAAATCAGTAACATAGTTCACACATTGTCAGGATGTACTAAGCAGTCACATCCGACCCATATCTCAATCACATGCCTCTCGCATGTGATTGAGACCCATACAACTTGTGGTCTCTCAAAGTGTGCAATACTACCTTCAAATGCCCTACATGTGCTTCTCGGGTCTTAGAATATACTAGGATGTCGTCAATGAACACCACTACAAAAATATCCAAGTATACATGAAAAATCCTGTTCATGAGGTCCATGAAAACAGCTGGGGCATTGGTCAACCCAAAAGGCATAACCAAGAACTTATAATGCCCATAGCTTGTACGAAAAGCTGTCTTCTCTATGTCCTCCTCTGCCACTCTCAACTGATGATATCCTGACCTCAAGTCTATCTTGGAGAACCAAGATGCTCCTCCTAACTGGTCAAACAGGTCATCAATCCTAGGCAACGGATACTTGTTCTTCACTGTTACTTGATTCAGTTGCCTATAATCAATACACATCCTCATGCTCCCATCCTTCTTCTGTACAAATAGAACTGGAGCGCCCCACGGAGACACGCTCGGTCTGATGAAACCTTTTTGCTGGAGCTCATCTAACTGCTTCTTAAGTTCCTCCTGTTCTGGTTTCGCAAGCCTATAGGGTGGTTTTGAAACTGGAGCCGTACCAGGCATCAACTGTATCCTGAACTCTACTCCTCTAGCAGGTGGTAATCCAAGTAAATCCTCTGGAAACACATCCGCAAACTCCTGTACAACAGGTACATCGGAGATGACAAGGGTGTCACTCCTAAGCTCCTCTGCTATCACAGATGCTACCAGACCAATCTGCGACTTCAACCCCTCACATTTGAAACAATGAGTGGTCTGATCTGGCCCTCTAACTATCACCGTACCCGCATAACAATCCAATGTCACATGGTGTCTACATAGCCAATCCATCCCCAATATCACATCAAAACCTCCGATGTCTAAGGCAATCAAATCACCAGACAACTCCAATCTACCCAACCTAATCATACAGTCTCTATACATATGCTCCACTCGGGTAGACTCTCCCAAAGGTGTGTGCACAGACAATGCAGTATCCAACTCAGTGGGTGACAAACCAATCCGTTGTGCACAAGCAGGTGATATAAATGAATGGGAAGCACCAGAATCAAACAGAACACATGCTGATCTACCACAGATAAAAAGAATACCTCCAATCAACTCAGGTGCCTTGGGATCACCATCAATATCCTCCATACGATCAGGCTCACGCTCCTCATGTGCATCCACTGCATATACCCTCGCTGGCTGCGGCTGCTAAGCAGGTACTGCCTGCCTCTGGCCTCCTCTGTGAACTGGTCCTCTGCCCTGGGGCTTCTGCCCAACCAGTGCTCTTTGAGCTGGCTGCTGAAACTGCTGCCTCTGTGGAAAAGCAGGCGCGGTCTCTGGCTGTGGTAATGCCGGTCGTGGCACTGCTAACGGCTGATAACTAGAAGGGAACCGAAAATCCGCGATCCTGTGACCTGCCTTCCCACATCTGTAGCAGGTGCCCGGCGCTGCAACACATGGTCTAGGTACATGGTATCTGCCACAACTGACGCATGCCCTCGGAACTGCCCTATACTGTCCTCCTGCAGGCTCTGCTCTAGTCCAGTCTCTGGGTCTCTTGTTTCCACTAAGGAAACCTCTCTGATCTGCCGGCGTCATAGGCGGCCTAGCTCTGCTCTGGCTCGCTCTAGCCTCCAAGTCACTCTCAGCTCTAGTGGCTCTACGGACCACGTCCTTCAGTTCGGTGCACAGGAGTACTGTCAGCATACTCCTAATCTCAGGCTTCAGACCCCGCTCAAAATGTGAAGTCAGCCTCCTCTCATCCTGTGTCATATGAGGTGCAAATCGGGACAAGGCTGCAAATCTAGCCTCGTACTAAGCCACTGTCTGGCCTCCCTGTGTAATCTCCATAAATTCCCGCTCCTTCTTGAGCCGGACTTCCTCAGAAAAGTACTGGTCATAGAAGACCTCCCGGAGTCTATCCCAAGTCATGTATGTAGCCTGTGGATCCTGCGTCTTCCTGGCTGTCCACCAGTGAACTGCCTCACCCTCAAATAAGAATGCTGCCAATCGCACTCTCCTGTCCATCGGGCTTCCCATGGCCTCAAAAATCCACTCCACCCGCATCAGCCATCTCTCAGCCTCCATAGGATCTGGTCGTCCACTAAAGATAGGTGGATCCAACTTCCTGAACTGCTCGAGATCCTTGGCCGTATGTATGGCCCTCTCATGTACAAGCTCCTCTCCATGACCATTACCACCATTTCCGCCATTGCCATGCTGGCTCAGTCTCTCCTCTCTCTCCTTGGCAAGAAGCTCTGCCAAGCTGCTAACAACAGTCCATATGTCACCCCCTGGAGGTGGTGGAACATCTTGCTGCTCCTCCTCAATAGGATCAACTCTAGCACGTCTTCCCCTGCCAGCCATCTGCAAAATACAATTTCACCTGTTAGAATCCAATAATTCTAGGGGTTCTATCTAGCGTACTCACAATCCCATTCCCCTAAAGTTTGGCTAATTCTAAGGTTAGGACCATTGCTCTGATACCATCTCTGTAACGCCCCGAACCCGGGTCAGTGCAAACCGGCACCCGACCCGAACCCAGATCGCTACTGTAACAACCCCAATTTAGTTCAACAACCAAATCCGAGGTGTTACTGGCCCATATCATATACAACATCAAAACATACAAGACCAAAGAATTCAAAATCCATTATCTTATTATACTATTAGAGTTGCGGAAACAAGTATGTGTGGAAGTGTAGTTCAAAATCCTCAACTGAACATAAAGTTTGACCATCAATTAGTAATATCAAAGTCTGGTAAAATAACTGGGTACTATCTCTCTCATCTCTCAATACATCAACCCAAAAATAATATTAATCCAATCAAATGCACTAAGTCTATAGCAACAATCCACCTCAGACAAGATCTGGATAATAGTAATCCTCCGGAGAATACTCAGCTATCTCTCCCTGGAAGTCTAAGAGATCCCCCTCTCGCATATCAGCTGAAAGAAAAAATGGAATAACAGTAGGGTGAGATACGAATATCCCAGTAGGTAACACATGTATGATTAAACAGTTAATATAAGGAAAGTAACAGTTCATGCACGATTAAGCAACATCGACTAATCAGGCTCGTATAATCATTCGTATCATTCATGAATACAAAACAATATGCTAAACAGTTCTAGAGATGAATTCCAGCAAGTTTTAATAGAAGAATACAATAGTCAAATCAGTAACATAGTTCACACATTGCCAGGATGTACTAAGCAGTCACATCCGACCCATATCTCAATCACATGCCTCCCGCATGTATACAATAATAATACCAAGTGTTGTGATTTCAGTGTCATTGTAGGACTCACAAAGATAGATAAACCTTTTGAGATGATTCTCAACCAATTGCTATACCACCGTGCGACTTAGGAGCGATGCTACTAATGATACTCAAGCCCCATGTAGCGCAGCTTAGACAAGAGCCGTAGTCACCGACTTATTGCACACGTACCCATCAGAGTTGGCATGTACCACCAACATGCAACACCAGAATCAATACATGGAGATGGTCGCCTATCCACATATACAGGGATTCACCAGCGGCTCACCGGGGTGTCCCTCCAGACATAGGACCTTCCCAGACAAACTAACTTGCAAAGGAAGCGCGTCGCATATAGGAGTAACTCAACCCAAATGACATATCCCTCAGCTATCTAGCTACGACTATGGATCCATAACCAGCTATGCCCACTAGACTCCAAAATTCCCTAAAGTATCATATTTCTATAAGGGTTGGTGCCTAGCGGCATATAATGGTTATATCTGTACATTTACTTCAATATTTGTTCATCTGAATTCTGAATTCTCTTTAGAATGTATTCTGATTTATAATGTCATTTAAAGGTGTTTTGATAATCAAAGTGTAGTTAAGCTTTTCCAAAATCACATTTCTCAATTTCCTTTGAAACTTGGCAACTAATGTCCTAAACATCTCCCTAATTTATTTTTCTGTAAAACAGGGATTTAGGTAGTTTATTTTGGTCTTAAAGTACCTTAATTAATCATTAAAATTGTCTAAAAATAGTTTAGAATTGAATTAGGTTCGAAATTATGAAAATCTGGATTTTCTGCTTAGAGCGCCTAGGATCGCTCAGGATCGCCCTGGCGGTCTCAGGTCGGCGGTAGTGCAAATTCGATCGCCCGCGGTCCGTCTTCTCGCGGTCTGTGGCGTCCTAATTTTTTTAACCAGCGCCGAGGAGCACCGATGATCGCCGAGAACAGTCGAGGTCGGCGGTCATACAAAATCGAGCAGAAACAGTTCTAAATCATGATTTTTATCGTCTAAACTCATTCTAATGTATTTATAACATGCTTATCTAGCTAAATACACCAATACATATAATAGAAACATGCGTTTGCGAGTAAACGAAGGAAAATCCGATTTCTGAAAGCAAAACGGTGTCACCTACCTCGTATACGCGCGTTCCTCTTCTTCTCTTCTGAACAGCAACCCTCAAATCTCTCTTCAGTTGCAAAGCAATACTCCGAGCAAGTTTACTTGGTCTTCCTCCCCCCTTCTCTTTCTTCTCTTCTCGGTCGTTCCACTCTCGTCGTTTGCGGCTGAGTAATATGAGCGACAATACGATTAGGTTATTTTAATACATATATATACCCCCTGATCCCATGCATCTCCCATGCACACTCTCCTATACACTTCGCCCAATTAGGATACATACCTCGATATCTCAAGGTCAGACGGTCAGATCTGCATCTAATTCTGGATCTCCGCTAAACTGATCACCCCCTACAATAATAAAATAATCCCATCAATCATAACCCTCAGTAATATTATTTACTAATTTAATTTATTATTTAAGGAAAATTCGGGGTTTTACATACAAGGGTCTGGACCAAGTACTAGACCTTCGTGTACCACGACAAGAAACCAGTGGCGCTATAGGAATCAAAACACCTGGGGAGATAGGTTTACCTTTGCTTTCCCTGGCAAGCCACGGGAGCGTAAAGCTAATACCATCCCAAAGTTTGTTCATAGGAATCAGAAGAGCAATATCCGTAGATTCATATCCCAAGTTAGTTTGGATCATTCAAGCAGTCTCCCTCGTGCGTGTCACCCCACGTAATTTGTATTAAAGTAGTTAGATCATCAACAGTGTGGTGGGTGCCTGTGTGTGTAATTGGGCTGAGTGCTGTGTCTAATTGGGGTAAGTTTAATTTGAATATTGATTGATAAAAGGGCTTCTTATTGTCCATATAGTAAAGTGAAGAATTGGCATGCAAAACGATGTTTTGAGAGAGTTCCTAGGTAATTGGAGGGGTCACAGTGGTCCTGCTTAAAATCCAATTTCCTTTGGCAATTATCTCGTCCTTTATAACAGAACTCCCTAGAATATTTTTTTACGTGTATTCTACACCTTACTATGGTGAGAAAGGAATATTCCCTGAATCAATCCATATCCCTCCTTATGTTGACTCATTCTAACTAGGGTCCGACTGGGTTGAGAATTCTCCAGTGGAGTCGTTAGGCTGTGCGTAAGTCGGGAACGTGGGCCACATCGCAAGGGGCACCGGAGTGCATGCCTCCATTTGGGAAATTGGGGTTTTAGAGTCGCCACTGCCTGATGGGGTGTAGGCAGACACCTGGGTGCCTAGGTTTGTCTATTAGGCGGTCTGCGGCTTGAGATTTTGGCTAAGGTCTTAGTTACGGTCCTGGGGAAGTCCGTAGACACCCCGGTCCGCCCCGTCGGGTGACGGGTCCCACAGATTTCCCTGGTTTAGAGTCAACTTATCCTTGTTCTACTCACCCAATCCCTACTCAGAGATGCAATTCTATTTGTTAAGTCTGTGGGGACCACCTGAATGGTGTGGGTCCCTCTCTTTTATTTGATTTTATATTCAAGGTGATGTGGATCTGGGGTGGGCCCCATTGGAAGGCCCACGAGATATCAAGTTGGGCTTAAGTTAAGCCCAAGTCCCATCTGGGGTTACGTTGGATAACCCGCTTTTTTTGGAATCAGTTTATTTGGTTTGGAGATGGGTTAAACATGCAAGAGATTTATTTGTTGGTTCAAAATTTTTAATGGGGTTGTTGGGTCTTGAAAGGAGGCCCAAAGAATTAGCCAGGTTGCCTTTGAAGCTCAATCCTTGAAATGGGCTTGGTGTTAGGCTAGGCGAGTTGTGGGCCCCGTTGGAAGGCCCACAAAGTCTTATTGGGCCCGGGTAGGCCCAAGTCTCACAAAAGAGGGTCTAGGTTGACCATATGCCAAAATAGGTTAAGGCCTATTAGTTAGATTAGGTTAAATGCTTTAATCGCAAAAATCAAGCCTTGGTGGCTTACTGGGTGCTGCCCGCATATACTGTGCGGGCAGACCTTGCTCGCATATACTATGCGGGCAAGGCCGAACCGGCCTGAGTTTGCGGGTGAGACCCGAAATGCCCAAAAACTCCATTTCCTGGAAGGGGACAGGGGCTCCTCCCCCCCCAAGGGTCTGAGCATGCCTATAGGTCACAGTGGTTGACCCAGGGTGTCTTCCAATGCTCATCATCTTGCTAAAACTTCATCTTTTCTAGGCTTTTCAAAAGGGGGAGGAAAGGAGGAGAGCTTGGGGCTTTCTCCCTCTCTAAAAGTAGGTGCCTAAGCTCGGAACAGGGACGCTAGAGGTCCCTGTTCAGGTGTTAAGAGAGGCCTCCCTTTCTCTCCGTGAGGAAAGGGGAGGGGTGGCCCGAAAGGCCTAGGCCATGGTCCCATTCATCCATCCATTCATGCATACTTGAGCAAGCAAATCATCAAATATGCAAAGCAGATGAAACAGCACCTAACATGCATCTAAATAGGGGCTTAAAGCATGTGGAAACAGTGAAGGAAAGGGGGAATCCTAGAGGGATCTAGTATGCTTTCTAGGGTGATCTTGGTGTGTGTAAAAACAACATAAATAGTGGGTGTAATGTGCAAGAAAAGGTGCTATCTACCAATACTCATGGTGGTAAAGAAGGCAGCAAACTGGATCCTAAGCATGCTTCTAGAGTGCCATTCGTGCATGCATATGTGGGCCTTCATGATGTACCAAATCAGTGGATAGAAAAGTGGTGGAATGTGTGGCAAGAACCATGCATCATGTAAAACCCCGAATTTTCACCTAATAAATAAATAAATAATAAATAAAAGAAAATGGGAGTTGAGTCCTGGTTAAAATAAAAAGTGAAGATTTAGAGGATAATTAATTCGAATAGGTCATAAGTTTAAAATAAAGAAAGAATTTTAATGAAATTAGCCTAAAAGAGTAAAAAGGGTATTTTGGTAATTTTCAGAAAAGGGTAATAAATAAGTAGATCATTAAATAATAACTAGAATTAGAAAATAGAAGAAAATAAATTATTTTGACAAGTTAGAAATTAAAATGAATTAATAAAAGCCTAAAAGTGAGAAAAAGGATAATTAAGAGATTTCACGTCTTAATTTGGAGAAAATAAGGTTTTAGGTGATATTAAAGTTTAATTAAATATTATGCACGAAAATAGGTTGTAAATAGGAGTTTAGATGATAAGAGATTAAATTATTAATGTTTAAGTTGAAAAATAAAAGGTGGAGAAAAAGTAGGAATTAAATTAAAAGGGTTAGACTTTAACTAGACCATGGTTGGGTTAGCCCAAATTAAAGTAGCCTATTAGGGTTGGTTTAGGACTTCTAAAGCCTAGTATAAACAGGAGATTAAGGTTAGACAAGAGAGAATTTTCGTGGGTTTATTATTGAGAGAAAAGAGGGAGAGAAAGGAAGAAGGCTGCTCATGGACATGTCTGACCAGCCATCATCAAAATATGATCGGGGAAGATCCGTACGGTGGATCGCCTTCAAATTTGGGAGTTTTGTTCATCACTGATGGAACTACATTGTGTACGGTGGAGATTTAAATTGGAAGACTTTAGTTTGGTGCGTTTGGGAGCAAAAGTAAGGTCCAGAATTAGAAGCTTTAATGGAAGAAGGATTTTAGCGTATAAAGCAAGTAATAACCCTTGGAAAACGTGAGGAACTGCATGATTTCGTTTTCTGTGATTTAATATTGATTGAACGGATTAGTCGGAATAGTATTTACATGGAATCAAATTGGTTATATGTTAGTGATTGGTATTCTTGAAGGATTTGTTAAAATAAAGAAGAAAACTTGGTTTAATCATGGAATTAATTATAGGATGGTGTTCAATTAATAAGAATTAATCTAGAAGGCTATAGGAATGTTTTAGAATGTTATTAGATTAATTTAGACCAAAGAAACATATAGCAAAAGAATAAAAATCCGAACTTTACAAATCTGGAAATTTACTGTTTAATTTTGCACGAGTGCCTAGGATCGCCCAGGATTGCCTACCCCTGTAGAGGTCGGCGCTCTATGTAAAATTTGCAGATTTTAGGGATTTTGTAATTTGAATAAAGATCCAATAATTTTTCTGATTAGTTAAGCATGTTAGCATCTTTATAAGGACCTAATTAAGATATAAAAATTATAAAATTAAATTGGAAAGATTAACCAATAAATTGAAGGGTTCAATGAAAGGTTTGTCTATAAAATGGTTAAAGGGTATGGATATTGCTAGAAATAATACTACTGGTACTTATAGCTTATAAACATCTTCTAAACTTTATTTTAGGTCTATAGAACATGCTGGGGAAATAAATTACAGAAAATTTAAATAGAAACTAGCTTAGGTGTTAAGAAAGGAAATGGGATTCTAATAAAAGGGATTAATAAGGAAAACTCTAAGTAAGATTGGATTTACTTTATTTTGAGCTTTTAATAGGAATATTGGCTACTGTAATTGCATAAACTCTGCGTTTTATCGAACTTATGAAACATGAATTTTATTTTGAAGAATTGCATATGTTATCCTGAAAAAAGCCTATAATAGGATTTGTAATGATTGAATCATGATTTTCACATGGAATGGAATACTTTGGTATGGATTGGTATGTGGTATGATGTTGTTCACTTTAATTTTACGGTTGGGTGATACGGCTTCTATGGTTGAGTTGATACTAGCTTTTACGGCAGAGATGGGTAATCCTCTATGTAGAGATGTGTAATCCTTTACGGGTAAAAGTGTGTATGCCTCCTACATTAGCGTGTCCTCCCGTATATGGTTTTATCGTGGTTTGTGTCAGTGGGCTTAGCTATATATGGATCCATAGTTTTGGCTGGTTAGCTAAGAGGTATTTAGTTTGGGTTGAGTTACCCCTATATGCGAGCGCACTTCCTTTGCAAGTTAGTTTGCTCTGGGAAGGTCCTATGTCTGGAGGGACACCCCGGTGCGCCGCTGGTGATTCCTTGTACATGTGGATAAGCGACCATCTCCATGTATTGATTCTGGTGCTGCATGCTAGTGGTACATGCCAACTCTGTTGAGTTAGTGCGCAATAAGTCGGTGACTATGGCTCTTGTCTATAGCTGTGCTGCATGGGGCTTGAGTATCATTAAGTAGCACTGCCCCTAAGCCGCACGGTGGTATAGCAGTTAGTTGAGTGTCATCTCAAATACTTATCATCTTTGTGAGTCCTACAATGGCACGTGTTTTATCGCTTTTGTCGGTTTTACCCCATTAACATCAAGTTACTGGTATTTATACATGATCGTCTGTTTTATCGCCTTATTTCTAATTGCCATGGATAACTTGGATTTCTCGTCTTATCGTTGATTAATCGAATACCTCATAACTATTTGCTTACATTGGACTGTTTCAAATTGCATGCACCTGCTACTTGCTGAGATGTAAATCTCACTCCGTTTTCCCCTATTTTTCAGGTTGCTTGGAGAGATCGCGAAGATGGGGTTTTAATTTGATGGGAAGAATTATAATTGGTATTAATGTCACATGTTGATTAGATAAACATTATTGTAAACTGAATTGATGTTATTGAATAAAGAATTGTTTATTTGACCACCATAACTCTGATGTAATTAATTAGTAAAGTTTAAAATTATTGTCAATCTTGGTTTGTATCTGACCCCAGCTTCGTGGTAACACCTCGGGTTTGGTTGTTGAACCAGACTGGTTTGGTTGTTGAACCAGACTTGGGTTGTTACAGTAGCGAACCGGGTTCGGGTTTGGTGCCGGTTTGCACTGACCCGGGTTTGGGGCATTACACATCATACGTCCAAACCACACGAAGGGATAATATATCGCAATGCACTAATAGCAAGCATACATGGAGACAGGCAAAGCACTTTCAAAGAGAAAGGAACCGGGGGGGGGGGGGGGGGGGGGAGGGGGATTTAAGGGTACATTGGATGTATAGAATGGGGGAACATGCTCCCCTAAATAATATAGTAGTAAAAAGAAATAAAAAGAAACATTGCTTAAGTGATCCCTTCACACTCCGTAAATAAGGCTTTCCTCCCAACTTTCGATCATGGACTTCCCCTTATCATGGGAGTTTTTTTTTTTATAGGAAAACTCACTAAGGCAAGAATAACTTTAGTGGCACTCCAACGGTGGGAGGAGGGTTGAGGCAAACCTTGGCCTGTATATTAAATCAAAATGAGAAAGTACAACTTCTCGGGGAGGACGTAAGGCCTTACCTCTCACAAAATAATATGAGAGAAATGACATACAATCCTGATCAATCTTTACCTTGCCCCTTACAAAAGCAAAATGAGAGAAACTAATATCTAATGACATACAATCATGTTCTAACAATACCTTGCCCCTTACAATCTTTAAATGAATTCAGACCTATCACTCAGGCTACCATGGTTTTGGCCTCTTCATCAAATCCCATGCCAACCCCACTGTAGACCTTCTCCCAAAAAAAAAAACTCTTTTCTGAGAAAATTTCCCAAATTCTTCCATCACCTTACTTTCTCAGAACCTTGGCAGCACCTGTGCTACCAGAGGTGATCATGAAAGGAACAAATCAAAGTTCACATTGATGAAAAAATACCATGAAAAACAGATTTCAAGCAAGTTAAAGTACTACTTTAAGCACAAATTAAGAACAATAAAAAGAAATTACCTAAGATAAGTTGAACTTGTTAAAGAAAGTAAACTAAAAACTAAGAAGTTAAACTAAAGAAAAAAAATAAAAAAAATAAAAACAAGAAATACAAACAAAAGTAAATAAGCAAAACAAAAAGAAAGAAAGAAAGAAAGAGAAAAACTATCTAGGACTACTCTAAACAATACTTGGGTAAATGGGGTCTTGAAAATGGGTGGTGGTGTCCTCGGTGGAGAAATTAGCCAAGAAAGGTTTAAGTCTTTGGCCATTCACCTTAAAAATATTCCCATTTTGAGGATTGAAGATTTCTACAGCACCATGGGGAAAGACTGTTTTCACAACATAAGGACCACTCCATTTAGACCTCAACTTACCAGGAAACAAATGAAGCCTAGAATTATAAAGCAAAAATTGTTGGTTAGGTTCAAATGACTTCCTCTGAATGTACCTATCATGCAAAATCTTCATGTGTTCCTTGGCTAACTTAGAATTCTCATAAGCATCCCTCCTCAACTCATCTAATTCTGAAATTTAGAGCTTCCTCAAGGAACCAGCCTTGTCAAGGTCAAAATTAACCCTTTTTATGGCCCAATAGGCTTTGTGCTCAAGTTCCACAAGTAAGTGGCATACTTTGCCATACACTAGCCTATAGGGGGACATTCCTAAAATGGTCTTATAAGCTGTCCTATATGCCCACAAGGCATCTATCAAACGCAAAGACCAATCTTTTCTGCTTGGGTTAACAGTTTTCTCAAGGATTTGCTTGATTTCCCTATTAGCTAACTTAGCTTGCCCATTTGTTTGGGGGTGGTATGGTGTAGACACTTTATGGTGGATTCCATGCTTCTTCAAGAGGGAAGAAAAGGGCTTGTTACAAAAGTGAGTTCCGTTGTCACTAATGATAGCCTTAGGCATGCCAAACCTAGCCAAGATGTTCTCTTTTAGAAACCTAATCACCACTTGGTGATCATTCTTTCTACATGGAATGGCCTCAACCACTCAGAAACATAGTCTACAGCTACCAAGATATACAAATACCCAAAAGATGAAGGGAAAGGTCCCATGAAATCAAGCCCCCAACAATCAAAGATTTCTAGGATTAAAACATGTTGCAAAGGCATCATGTTTCTCCTAGTTATCCCCCCTAACTTTTGACATGGCTCACAAGTTTTACAAAAATTCAAAGCATCCTTAAACATATTGGGCCAATACAAACCAGATTGGAGGACCTTTGCAATTGTTTTATGGGCAGAAAAGTGTCCTCCACATGCCTCAGAATGACAAGCAAGCAAAACAGCATTGTAACGCCCCGAACCCGGGTCAGTTCAAACCGACACCCGACCCGAACCCGGTTCGCTACTGTAACAACCCAAATTTAGTTCAACAACCAAATCCGAGGTGTTACTGGCCCATATCAATTACAACATCAATAACATACCAGACCAAAGAAAGCAAAATCCAATCTATTTATTATTCTATCAGAGTTGCGGAAACAAGTATGTGCGGAAGTGTAGATCAAAATCCTCAACTAAGCATAAAGCTTGACCATCAATCAATAGTATCAAAGTCTGGTAGAATGAACTGGTTACTAACTCTCTCTTGTCTCTCTCATACATCAAATCCAAATAAATGATAATAAACCAATTAAAAATGCTAAGTCTATAACATCAATCCACCTCAGACAAGATCTGGATAATAATAATCCTCCGGCGAATACTCGGCTATCTCTCCCTGGAAGTCTAAGAGATCCCCCTCTCGCGTATCAGCTGAAAAAAATGGAATAGAAGTAGGGTGAGATACGAATATCTCAGTAGGTAACGCATGCATGACTAAACAGTTCATATAAGCAAAGTAACATTTCATGCACGATTAAGCAACATCGATAAATCAGGCCCGCATAATCATTTATACCATTCATGAACACAAAACAGTTTGATCAACAGTTATATATATAATTTTCAGCAAGTTTTAATATAAGAACTCAATAGCCAAAACAGTAGCATAATCCATACATTGCTAGGATGTACTAAGCAGTCACATCCAACCAATATCCCAATCACATGCATCCCGCACGTGCACAATAATAATAATAATCATATCAAGTGTTGTGTTTTCAGTGTCATTGTAGGACTCACAAAGATAGATAAACCTTTTGAGATGATTCTCAACCAATTGCTATACCATCGTGCGACTTAGGAGCGATGCTACTAATGATACTCAAGCCCCATGCAGCGCAGCTTAGACAAGAGCCGTAGTCACCGATTTATTGCACACGTACCCATCAGAGTTGGCATGTACCACCAGCATGCAGCACCAGAATCAATACATGGAGATGGTCGCTTATCCACATGTACAGGGAATCACCAGCGGCTCACCGGGGTGTCCCTCCAGACATAGGACCTTCCCAGACAAACTAACTTGCAAAGGAAGCGCGTCGCATATAGGAGTAACTCAACCCAAATGACATATCCCTCAGCTATCTAGCTACGACTATGGATCCATAACCAGCTATGCCCACTAGACTCCAAAATTCCCTAAAGTATCATAATTCTATAAGAGTTGGTGCCTAGCGGCATATAATGGTTATATCTGTGCATTTACTTCATTATTCAGTCATTCGAATTTTGAATTCTCTTTATAATGTCTTATGATTTATAATATCATTTAGAAGTGTTTAGATAATCAAATGGTAGTTAGGCTTTTCCAAAATCACATTTCTCCTTTTCCTTCAAAACTTGGCAACTAATGTCCTAAATATCTCCCTAATTTGTTTTTCTGTAAAACAGGGATTTAGGTAGTTTATTTTGGTCTTAAAGTACCTTAATTAATCATTAAAATTGTCTAAAAATAGTTTAGAATTGAATTAGGTTCGAAATTATGAAAAATTGGAAATTCTGCTGAGAGCGCCTGGGATCGCTCAGGATCGCTCCGGGCGGTCATCAGTCGGCGATAGTGCAAATTCGAGCGCCCACGGTCCGTCGTCCCGCGGTCCACGGCGTCCTCAAATCTTTAACCAGCGCCTAAGATCACCGATGAGCGCCTCGCATAGTCGAGGTCGGCGGTTTCACCAAATCGAGCAAAAACAGTTCTAAATCACGATTTTTCTCGTCTAAACTCATTCTAATGTATTTATAACATGCTTAGCTAACTAAATACAACTTTACATATCATAGAAACATGCGTTTGCAATTAAACAGAGATAAATCCGAATTTAAAACCAAAACGGTGTCACCTACCTCTATACGCTGATTCCTCCTTCTCTATTCTGCACAATGGCTAAACTCCTGCACAGAGAAATCCTCTGGACGATGAACGCACGCCCAGCCCTTCCTTCTTCTTCTCCTTCTTCTTCCCTTGGTCGCTCGAACAGTCGTCGCTTGCGGCTCTTCAATACGCGCGACAATACATGTATAAGAATTAGGTTAATTCTTTATACATATTTATACTCCCTGATCCTATGCATCTCCCATGCAACTCTTCTATACACCTTGCCCAATCAGAATACATACCTCGATATCTCACGATCGGACGGTCAGATCTGCGTCTAATTCTGGATCTCCGCTAAGTTGATCACCCCCTACAATATTAAAATGTTTCTATCAATCATAACTCTGGGTAATATTATTTACTAATTTAATTTATTATTTAAGGAAAATTAGGGGTTTTACAAGCATGTATATCATTATCGGGAACACACCTACGGATGATTTGATTAGAACAGTACTTAAACAAATATGGATCATCATAGAAAAAGTACTTAACCTCTGATCTGAACCTTTTTAAGTCTTGGGAAGTCCACTTGGGAGGTGTTTGAACTGTCACCAAGAAATTCACAATGTCAACATACCAAGGGATGGAATTAACAGCAAGTATATGCTCATCAGGAAAAGAATCAGATATAGGAATAGATGGTTCAATTTCAGAAAAAGTAAGCCTTGATAAGTGATCAGCAACAACATTTTCCACTCCCTTCTTATCCTTTATTGTTATGTTGAATTCTTGAAGGAGTAACACCCATCTAATCAGCCTTGGTTTAGCATCCTTCTTAGTGAACAAATACTTTAAAGCAGCCTGGTTAGTAAAAATAACTATAGGAGACCCAATAATATAAGCTCTAAGCTTTTACAAAGCAAAAACAATTGCAAGCAACTCTTTCTCAGTTGTGGAGTAATTTTTTTGAGCTCCACTTAAAGATTTGCTTGCATAATAAATGACAAAAGGGAGCTTATCTCTACGCTGTCCTAAAATAGCTCCTATAGCATAATCACTAGCATCATACATGATCTCAAAAGGAAAAGACCAATCTGGAGGTTGCATGATAGGGGCTGTGGTAAGCAAAGTTTTCAGCCTATCAAAGGAGTCTTGATGCTCACTAGTCCACTCAAAAACAGTGTCATGCTGAAGCAATTGACACAAGGGTTTAGAGATAGAACTAAATTTTTTTTAAAATCTTCTATAAAAACTAGCATTTCCTAAGAAAGCCCTAATGTCCTTCACTGTTTTAGGAGTGGGTAGCTTAGCAATCAAGTCTACCTTAGATTTATCAACTTCTAAACCCCTATGTGACACAATGTGACCAAGAACAATACCTTGCTGAACCATGAATTGGCACTTTTCCCAATTGAGTAGTAGATTCTTTTCTTCACACCTGGCCAAAACATCTTGTAAGTTAGTCAAATATCCTTCAAAAGAATTACCAAAGATAGAGAAATCATCCATAAATACTTCCAAAGACTCCTCAATCAAGTCACTAAAAATACTAAGCATGCATCTATAAAAAGTTGCCGGAGCATTACATAACCCAAAAGGCATTCTCCTAAATGCAAAAGTGCCAAAAGGGCATGTAAAAGTAGTCTTTTCTTTATCTTCAAATGCTATTTCAATTTGATAATAGCCTGAAAATCCATCCAAGAAACAATAAAATGCATGACCGGCAACTTTTTCTAGGACTTGATCAAGAAAGGGCAATGAAAAGTGATCCTTTCTTGTTGCTGAATTTAATTTCCTATAATCTATACACATTCTCCAGCCCTTAGTCTCTCTAGTAGCAACCAATTCATCCTTCTCATTCCTAATCACAGTTACTCCTGATTTCTTAGGTACTAATTGAATGGGGCTAACCCACTTGCTATCAGAGATGGGGTAAATAATACCCACATCCAACAATTTCAAAACTTCCCCTTCAACCACCTTCTTCAAGACTGGGTTCAACTTCCTTTGCATCTCCCTAGTAGGTTTGTCATTCTCTTCTAGGTAAATCCTATGGGTGCACACTAATGGATTGATACCTTTTATATCAGCTATAGTCCACCCAATAGCTTTCCTATGCTTTCTTAAAATTTCCAGCAACTTACCTTCTTGCTCATTGGTTAAAAGGGAAGAGATTACCACTGGAAAGGTGTTATGTTCTCCCAAGAAAGCATACTTCAGATCTGATGGGAGAGGCTTGAGTTCCAATGTAGGTTGTTGCTCCTCCGAAGGCTTCAATGTTGCTGCCAATGGGGGTAACTCCTCAATTTTGGGCTTCCAATGCAAATCTAATTGTTTACCTACAAAAGAAATAGAAGAAGAATCATTAGAATGGTCAATTGATTCAATTTCATCTTCTAAATTATCTAATAAATCAATAGATTGGTAAGACAAAGGTGAGGTTTCAGAAATGATGGTCTCTAGCAAGTTCACTTCTTGTACCTCCTCCACTTCTTGAGGTTGCCTGCACAAGTTAAAGATATTCAGCTCTAGAGTCATGTTACCAAAACTTAGCTTTAGGACACCACTTCTACAATTTATCAAGGCATTGGAAGTAGCAAGAAATGGTCTTCCTAAAATTACAGGTGCTTGGAAAAGAGAATTGGATGGAAGTTGCATATCAAGCACAACAAAATCAACTGGATAGTAGAACTTATCCACTTGCACCAAGACATCTTCCACTACCCCCCTTGGTATTTTAATTGACCTATCAGCTAGCTGAAGGGTGATGGAAGTGGGTTTTAACTCTCCTAACCCAAGCTTTTCATACACATTGAAAGGCAACAAATTCACACTAGAGCCTAGATCTAGCAATGCATGTCCTATTTTTTAGCTACCAATTATACAAGCAATGGTGGGTGACCCCGGATCCTTGTATTTAGGAGGGGTGTTACTTTGTATAATGGCACTCACTTGTTCAGTGAGAAATGCCTTCTTTTTCACACTTAGCTTCCTTTTGACTGTACACAAGTCTTTTAAAAACTTTGCATAAGTGGGGATTTGTTGGATGGCATCCAACAATGGTATGTTAATCCTCACTTGCTTAAAGACTTCTAAAATTTCAGCATGATTCCTATCCTTGTGCAAAGAAGCTAACCTAGTAGGGAAAGGTGCAGGTTTAGGGCAAAAACCTTCCTCAATCACTTCTGATTTTTTTTCTTCTTCCTCTTGAAGTGGGTTAGAAACATTACCAGAATTTTCAGAGCTTTGAATTGGGTTGTCCACCACTTTACCACTCCTTGTAGTGGTGGCTTTGATTGATCTTATGTTCACACCTTCACTTGAACTTGGATTTGGTGAAGCTTGGCTTTGAGTATTTGGTTGGGGCTGTGCTGGAAATTTTCCCTTTTCTTGAGCACTCAAATTAGTGGTCAGTCTTGTAATTGACCCTCTCATATCACTTAGAGCTTGAGAATTCTGGTTATTGACGGTGATTTGGCTTTGCATGAACTACTGGAAGCTTGCTACCAACTGCTATACTGTATCTTCAAGGCTCTTCTTTGGTGGAGTAGGTGCTTGGTAATGATATGGGGCTGGTCCAAGCATGAATGAATGCATGTTGGATGCTTGATTTGAAGGTCCAGGTGCATGAGGTGCTGAATGAGCCCCTTGATCATTCCTCCAACATAAGTTGGGATGGTTCCTCCAATTTGGATTGTATGTGTTGGAATATGCACCTGAAAAAGGTTTAGAAACAAAATTTACAGCATTAGATTGATCCAAAAGTACTTCTTTGAAAGCTGGGATTGTAGGACAATCATTAGTTGAATGTCCTTGATCCTCACAAATACTAAATTTATCATGAGATTTTTCTACAGCTTGGATCTCATTCACCTTTTTCATGTCCAAGCTCTCCAACTTCCTAGAAATCAATGCCAACCTAGCATTCAAGTCATCCACCTCCTTCAAATGGTATCTTCCACCACTAACCATGGCTTTTAGAGGCTCTACCCTATCATGTACATCTGAAATGTCCCATGATTGGGCATTTTCAGCTAAATAATCAAAGTATTCAAAAGCCTCTTCAGGTTCTTTGTCAAAGAACTCCCCATTACACATGGTCTCCACAAATTGTTTCATTTTGGGTAGCAAGCCTTCATAGAAAAAGCTTATAACCCTCCAATTTTCATACCCATGGTGTGGACAAGCATTTAAAATGTCCTTAAACCTTTCCCAACATTGATAAAAAGTTTCCCCATCCTTTTGGGCAAAATTAATAATTTGCCTCTTCAAGGCATTGGTCCTTTGCATTGGAAAAAATTTCTTATGAAATTCAATTTGCATTTCTTGCCATGTGCCTATGGACCGAGGCCTTAAAGAGTTCAACCAAGTCTTTGCCTTATCTTTTAATGAAAAAGGGAATAATTTCAACCTAATGACCTCCTCCGTACAAGTTTGATCCATGAATGTTGAACACACCTCCTCAAACTCCTTAATATGCCAGTATGGATTCTCTGATTCCATTCCATGAAAGTTTGGAATCAAGGGAATCATACCAGGCTTAAAATTGAAGGTATGAGCATTCATAGGCAAAATTATACAAGAAGGAGAGCTGGTCCTAACAGGTTGAAGGTATTCTCTAAGGGTTCTAACTGGATTTGGGGCCAACCTATCATCTTGATCATTCTCAGCCATGGTGCTGTGAATTTCAGATTTAGAATCAAGAGAAATAGATGCAAATTCAGAGCAAAAATTAGAATCAAACCTAACCAATCTATTTGTATAACCCCTAATCCAACCAGACATGCAAATGCAATACAAACAATAAAAATAAAATGAACTAAATGAACCAAAAAAAAAAAAACACAGTTAGACTAAGAGGTTCAGATATCACCAAAGTTGTGAAGAGATTCACAACACCAGAAATTTTCCTCTCAGCTGATGGAATCACTTCTAATTAAACCGATGTCCCCGGCAACGGCGCCAAAAACTTGATGAGCTCGCAAAGATGCTGCTAAAATCACTTCCAAGTGCAGAAGCTTATCAGTTATACAAGGGTGAGTCCCATGGTCATTTTCCTCAGGGACATGGTGTTTAAGAGTAAATCCAAGAAATGAAAAGAATTCTAAACATACTAATTTTCATATAAGAGAAAAATAATCTGAACCTAAACAATTAACTAACGAAATACTAGAGCTCCAAGAAATTAATCTAATTAAAACCTAACTCTAAGAAAAAGTACTCTAATAACAATGGAGGAAAACTAACAGAAATAGAGATTAAACTCAAGGGTAAATCAAGATATTAAGCAACAAGAATCTCTAAAAAAACACAATAACAAACCCCTAAGCTACAAGTCGTGCTCTTTATGAATTGAACCTCTCTTCAGTCTCAAATATCTCCCACGAATGCTAATTTTGTCATGAATTAGGCTTTCGGAATATATAACCTTGTAAACCCTGTTATGAAATATTAAGCTACCAATAGGATTCCAAAACAAATCTGGAAATTACCACCTGATTAGAAAAACCCAATTACCCAATCTAAGCATCCATTGTGCTTGCATGTCAACAATTAATCAAAAATTGGATTGAAGAATTTCTATTTTAACTCTAATGAGAAATGATTTGAAATCCTAAAAGTTTTAAACATGGAAACCTATATGAATTTGATGAGAACAGAATATTCAATCCACAATAAAGCTCCACCTGAGCTTAGGCTTCAGATTACACACACATGAAATAAGCTACAGCCATGAAAGATTTCATCGAAAAGAAAATTACCTAAGCAAAGCAAAACAAAGTATGTAATGAGAGAAGAAAATGAAGATATAACTCTAAGATTCTAATAAAAACCATGAACAAAAGTAACAGTTGAATGAATAATCTTCAAACAAACCCCCAAATCATTCATTGTTCAAATCAGAACTATAAACAATAACTTCTGAATTCGTGTAATCAACTGGAAATCAATAATAGACACTGTGATTTACTAAAAAGAAAAATACGGCAAGTATATTATAGAAACTCCAAATGTACAAGGAAAAAAACACAAAACCAGGCTTCTTCCTTCTGTGCTTGGCCTATATTGGTTGCTCTTCAATCAGTTGAAGCACTTGCAGTGGTTGTCCAACCCAGAAAAATAAGAAGTTGATTGGGAGAAAAAGTAAAAAAAAGCCAAATGAAGAAAAACAGTAGCCCCCGAAATGGGAAAACGCCCTAAGAGCTTTTTTTTTCTCCCGCAGCCACCATGCACCAGCTCCATCTCTCTTCGTCCATGACCCCTCTTCTCTTGTCCGCCCTATGCTCCAGCTCCCTATTCCCCCATTCATCCATCTCCAACGGCCCTAACAGGCCGTTATCCTACTCAGCACAAAGCCAAACGATTGGCTTTTTTTCCTTTCCTCATTTACCCCTGTAAGAAACAAACCACAACATTGTTAGTGAAGGGTATATAGGTAAATTCTCATTTTAAATTGATTTGTTGTGATGGCAATGTAGAATGCCACATGAAACTTATGCCATCTAATTTTATTTTCTATCAATACCATGCTCATCTAATCCATGCCTAATTCCAAAATAATCTCAAATTGATGCCAAGACAATTCTTTACCCAAAATTAAACCAGAAAATTCTCAAGGCAATCCCATTTCACATTAAGCACACTTTCCATGCACAATTAAGCCTAAAATATACAATAAAAATTCAATTCAATGCTTAGGCCACTAACACAAGTCAATGCATGATTAAGCAAATATAAAGGGATTTTTCTGTATTTTTCACCTCAATAAGTGGCTTAAATATGCAATTTAACCACTGAATCACCCTTACAAAAGCAAAATGAGAGATACTAATATCTAATGGCATACAAACATGTTCTATCGTTAAATAGACAGCTTGTAACCTGACGAGGTAGCTTCAAATAAACATTATAAATTTTTTAGAAAGATGAAAACAGCTCTCATTAGGCAAAGCATCTGCCACTGAATTAGCTTCTCTGTATATGTGGTTCACTACCCGATTAAAGTAGCTCAATCTTCCTTTTATTTCTTTCCACCATATTAAAAATCTGCAAGGAATCGATGCCAAGTCATGGGAGTTTCAATGACGTGAAGAAGTGAAGAAAAAGAGGGGAAAGAAACAGTAAAAAACTTAGGGTAACCAAGAAAGGAAACATGCTCACAATGCCGTCAATTTCATATATGTGAAGCAAAACACCAGGAAAACACTTACCTTGGGGTTATTCTTCTCTTTGGAGATGTGGTGGTCCCCTGGTGGATGTGGACAGCAGCTAAATGCCTCCCTTGGCTCCACCAAAACCTTCTCTCTTGTCCTCTTGTTGGTGAGAATGAAAGAAAAGAGTGAAAGGGGGATTGGAGGGTATTTTGGGAAGTTTTGGGTGGCTTGGGTTAGGGGGGAATGGTTGCAGGGGGGTCACTAGTCTCAGGGAGAGTGGTGGGAACGAAAGGGGGGCAGCCAACCTTGAGCCAAGGGGCTGTGGGCCCCTATTTATAGAAGAAGGTTCTGTCCATACATAGTGTGCGGGCAAGGCTTGCCCACACACTATGTGCGGACGAGGCTGTCCTTCGCGCAATGAGTGAAAATTTGCCACGTGGCAGATTCGCGCAGAGAATAAGATTTTCGGAAATCTTTTCCGCCCGCAGATGAAGTGCGGGCAAGGCAAATTTAGTTCAATTTTTCTCCGTCCGCGTACTATATGCGAATTTTGAGATTTCCCTAGATTTCCGAGATTCTGGATAAGATTTCGCTCGTACTTTACATGCAGGCAAGGCACATCCGTACATATAGTGCGGACAAAAATTTTCTCTCTTATTTTGACTGATTGATGTGATAGAAGTGATTGATTTGACAAATTCTCTCTCCTGATCAGAGAATCCGATTTTATGATTTTTTTGTTTATTTTAATTAAGAGAATTAGGATATTTTATGAAAAAATATTATTTTATTCAAGATATTTTTAAGAAATCAATATTATTTTCAAGATATTTTATCTCTCCTGTCCTTTTGTCCTTTCTTTGCATTTTCTCCACGTGGGCAGTTTTCTGCATTTCTATCTCAAGGTTTGACTACTCATAACTTTTTCATCCGAGCCCCGATTCTGGTAAACTCAATTGCGTTGGAACCATACTGGGATTTCCTATCCACTGAGACAGAGTATTGCAGCAAATTCAAGTTTTGAGCAGGAAGCCCGAACCGCTCCCAGAATTTTAAACTGCTCATATCTTCTTCGTCTAAGCCTCGATTCTGGCAAACTCAGTTGTGTCGGAATCGGGTCGGAATTTTATTTCTGTTGGGATGGGGTATGGTAGTTGATTTGGTTTCAGTAGAAAGTCCATTTCTGCTCCCCCCAGGGTTTGACCTGGACATAAATCCTTCATTTGGACTCCAATTCCGGAAAACTCAGTTGCGTTGGAACCGTGTCGGAATTTCCCATTCATCAGGGGTGAGCATGGCAGTCAATTTATACCTGATCAAAAAGTCAACTTTTGTCCCCTTAGGTTTGACTTTTTTGTTAGGGTTCTCACTTTCAACCCTCTTGGGAGGTGCAAAATGAGGTGCTTACAATATAATGGTGAAAAGAACTTGTTTCTTTTCCTTGATTGGTGCATGGTTATGGTTAGTTCAGACTTGTGGAGGAGAACATTGGATTCTTTTTTGCCATAGATTTGGATTGCTAGTAAAAAATAAGCAACACCCTTTAAAACTTGCATAAAATACTTTGGTTTCTTGCAAAAGAGTTTTCTTTTAATTACTATTATTATTCGGTGAATTATTTTCGAAGTATGGTTGCTGTAATGTAAATTTTAGAGGTTTCATGAATCATTTGGATCTTAAAGAATTTTGATGGTTTCAGAAATTTTAATTGTGATGGTTAATAGAACTTTTGATGCTTTATTTTGGAAAAATTATTATTGTTACAGTGCAGAACTTTGAAGGTGATAGTGTTCATGGTTTAAAAGGGAAGGTGTTCATGCACATGTGGTGTGAAATTGTAGGTTTTGAAACACATAAGGGGCTAATTTTGTGGGGTTATATCCTTGAATTTCATGGTGTCGGAAAGAAAACCAAGAAACGTAAGAGAATTAGAAATCTTACACTACCAATTTTCTGCAGGTATGTTCAAGATTAATTGAATTATTACATTTACTTAGATGATGAATTTAGACCTGTGTTCTTCATAAAATTTGATTGTTTCTTAGTCTATGTTAGCCTAAAAATATAAAATAAATGATATTTTTCTGTTTACTAATCTTAAATTTAAATATATGGCTACTAGTCTGCACTGTATTTTCCTAATAAGTGAACTTTAAAGTGACACTATTTCCCAACCACAAAGAGTTTGCAAAACCTGTTATAGGGCAGTTTATTGCAGTCAATTTACAACCTAAAGAACTAAGTTTGGTGCCATTTGAGTAAGTAATGACCAAGATATGGGGTTTTGAAGATATATGGTATACATGGGACAAAATGTAGCTATATAGTGTTGAAATGGAGAAAATATTTTAGCAATTATTTCTATATATTTCATTGGTCTTTCTAGCTTTATACTAACCATATTACCTCTCCTATTGTGATAGAGAAAATTTACTTGTGAATGGGACATGAGCTTTTATTATTTGAAAGTAATCAAACACCATTAGTGGAAAAGTTTTAAGAAATAATCGATATTAGGTTTTAGACTTGCTTTATGGATAAGTAATGACTTTCCTTAGGTTCGTTAGACTAATTGGGGTAAAACAAGTGCTTTGATATAAATTGGTGTGCTACTAAAAATTCTCAGGTTCAATTAATTCTTTATGAAACTACTTTTAATGTATGCTTAAATTAAAGTTTTAAGGTTTTTATTGGGACTTCCATATGTAATTGTAACAAATGGTTGGTTTTCAATTTTATTCTATTTTAGACATTCTTATATTGAAATTTGTTCACTTTGGAAATTGCTACTTGATTTTAGAAATTGAAAAGCTGATTTTGATTTATGCATGGAGTTTATTGGAATTAGAGATGGGTTTTCCCCTGTGTGGCAATTGGTTTGCTCACGTTGATTTGGTTGCTCTAAAAGGTCATTTTTGCCCTAAGTGTCAGTTGTTTTGTTTTGGATTTTAGTATGGATAATACTTGGTTTTGTTTTATTGCTAGTGGGTGTAGCTAAGTCTTTGTAAGACCCCGAATTTTCCCAAATATTAAAATAAAATAATAATTAATATTCTTGAGGATTATTATTGAGGGAAATAATTTATTATTGTAGGGGATATCGTTATTAGTTGAGATCAAGAGTTTGGCGCAGATCAGACCGTCTGATCGTGAGTTATCGCGGTAAGATTAATATTTTAAAGTTGATGTATTTTAATTGGGCGAGTGCATGGTGTTTAATGCGTGTGTGTTGCGTTTGATCGTATGTATATAAATAGGTATAGTATTAACCCTAGCACATATGGTGGTCAAACCTATTCGTGTATTACTTTGTATTCATCAGCCGCAAGAGAGAACCCATGACCGAGAGCGACCAAGGAAGAAGAAGAGAAGAAGAAGAAGAAGGAGGAGGGAGGGAGAACCAAGTTTCTCCTTGTTCTAAGGCCTGTCTTGCAACCGTGAAGAGGTGTGAGTGTTGCTGTTTAGAGAAGGAAGATGAGAACGCATGATCAGAGGTAGGTAGCACAAGTTTTTACGTTCATTTTGTGTTCTTGAGATTGATCGAATCGTTTGCATGTTTTTATGATGTATCTATATATCTTTAGTTTGTTAATCACCTTATATGTATATTAGAATCACCTTGATTTGGAAAAATTGGATTTCGGAACACTTTTTGGACTTTTTTGGGAGACCGCCGACTTCTCTGTGCTCGTTAAAAAACTTAGACCGCCCAAGACCGCTTACTGACGAAAGGTGGGCACTCTGTTTTGAACTACCACTGACCCTAGACCACCCAGGCGACCTTGAGCGATCCTGAGCGCTTTAAACAGAAAATCCCAATTTTACATATTTTAACTCCTGATTCAAATTCAAACCATTTTTTTTTTATCAATTTTAACATTGAATAAGATGTTTTAAAGTCAAATTAAATTATCAAATACCCTGTTTTGGTAGAAAATAAATGGGGAATTATTTTAGGTAATTAGTTGCCTAAACTTGATCTTAAATAAGAAATTCTAAGTTTAATGCAGATAAACCTTTATAAATTAGACTAATTAATTAAGAGACATTAATTTATATATCAACAACCAGATTTCTACAAATAGAGACTTTATATTAGAAACCCAGCCCTGTTGAACTACGTATGATAAATTTTAAGTACCTGGACTAATAAGCTTCACTGGTAAAACTTTAAACCAGAAACTACCTTATAAACATTGGAGAAAGGACCCTATATACCTTTAGGCCTAATTAGTTAATTGAATTGGTCTACTATAAGTTTCTCTACTAAAATAACACATACCTTATTATATTATGTCACCACCCCTAAATTTTACCTGAACTACTTTATAAATAGCAAGAACCATATTATCCCTAAACGTAAGTAAATAGCAAATATCTTATTACCCCTAAACTTTATCTCTAAATTACTTTATAACTTTATATAACCTTGAAGTTACTTCAATTGACATCACCACTACCTCTAATCCCTTGAGTCATCTAATACTTTAATTATCCCATAATTAGACCCAGTTATTGTGACTACAGACTAATGAACTAACATTTGTATAAGGTTTGGATTATAGACTGATTGGGATCATGTTGTTATGAATACTAAAAATATAATTTGGACGGTGGATTGGATGCCATGATGGCTATATGAGATTCGTACCATTTGCGGATAAGATTTGATACCTCCTGCTGGAGAGATGAGACCTCTTGTGGGGGAGATGTAATCCAGATGTGATTGCATTCCACAAGGGAGATATGTGACCACCTGCGGGTGAGATGAGACCTCTTGTAGGGAAGATGTAATCTAGATGTGATTGCATCCCACAAGGGAGATATGTGACCACCTACGGATGAGATGAGACCTCTTGTGGGGAGATGTAATCCAGATGTGATTGCATCCCATAAGGGAGATATGTAACCACCTACGGATGAGATGAGACCTCTTGTCGGGGAGATGTAATCAAGATGTGTGATTGCATCCTATAAAGGAGATATGTGACCACCTGTGGTTGAGATGAGACCTCTTGTGGGGGAGATGTAATCACGATGTTGTAAAACATGGAAAATAGATTTAATGAGTTCTTAATCATCACACGGGATTAATTAAAACAAGGAGTCGCCACCATTCTGTTTATGTATGAATGAACACCAAAATATCAAACCAAAATGAAAAAGACAGAAATTAGAGTAAAAATAACTCTATTTTAAAATACAAAACAAAAAAACAACCAGAGATGGGTAAAGGGATTAGTTTATGAACAGGGGAAGGTGTTAGGCACCCCTATTCATCCACACAAGGTGGTTACCAGGTATTGTTTATGTTAAAAATAAAGAAAGCTTGCTTAATAAAGGAAAAATCATAAAAGTGACAAAAGTGTACGGTTTTTCATATGAATAGCCCCATTAATTCAGAACCTTCAATATGATTACACCATTCTAAGGGTTTCATGATTGAAATAAAATTGAGATAAAAATCAAAGAAAACCTTCCTAAAGTGAAACCTGAAAAACTAGCTTTAGGCTAAACCATTAAAAGGTTGAAAAACCATATTGAAATCTCTTGATTAAAATATTGAAGAGTAAAGTTCTTTAGGGTACAGTTCTGATCCAGATCTCTCATTAGTGGAGAGATAGAACCCCAATCAACCCATGTTGATGAAAAACAAACATCAAAAGGGAGAGTTTAAACCATAGGATCCTCTCTCCAAGATTAAAACATCTTCAAAATCACATCATGAAACCCTATAGGTTACTTTCAAGCTTTTGGTTTCAGATCTACCATATAGATCATGGTAGATCCAGAATCCTAGCCAAATATCACCAAAATCAAGAAAACAGTGATCTAGGTGCAATATGTGTGAAAAACCAAAACTGTAGGAGGAAGTGGGGATCTCATGCTATAAACAGTATGGATCCATAGGATTCCTCCAGATTCAAAATAAAACTTTTAAAACATGAACAGAATAGTAAAAGAAATCATATATCACAAATTACAGCACATATGGGCTTATCCTACGGATCCACCTGTTCTCTTTTCCCCTAGCTCTCTCTTCACGTTTTACGGCTAGAGAGGAGTCTTGAGGTAATTGGAGATAGGTTTGGGGATACAAACACAATCAAATGGTCTTATTTTACAAAAAAAGAAAAGAACAAATTATAGGGTTCTATTCTAAGAATCCACCTGTTCCCCTTTCCCCTAGCTTTCTCTTCACGTTTTATGGCTAGAAAGGAGTCTTGAGGTACTTGGAGATAGGTTTGGGGATACAAACAAGAAGTAGGCCTTATTCTACAAAAGAAAAAAACAGATTATAGGGTTCTATTCTAAGAATCCACCTGTTCCCTTTTCCCCTAGCTCTCTCTTTATGTTTTACGGCTAGAGAGGAGTCTTGAGGTACTTGGAGGCAGGTTTGGAGATACAAACATAAGAAGGCCTTATTCTACAGAAATGGAGAAGATTAGACTATCTCTAGAATTAAAAACAGAAAATAAAAGAAAAAAGGGACTTACTTGGATTGAGAAAGTAGAGAAGCAGGGGTTTCCTTCTTCACTTGGAGCTCTTCAAGCTTCAGATTCTCAGCCATTTGCTTGAGGAGAGGCCCTCTATTTATAGGCAAATCCAGGGGCATGGTTGGTCCAGGGTTTGTCAAAATAAGGTTCCAGAATGTTCCAATTGAGTTTCAAAAAAGGAGTTAATGTAAATCCATTAAACCAAAGAGGATAAGAAAGAGGATTCGAATCTCCTAGAGAGAGATTTCAGTGTAGATAAGGCTCAGAAATCAAAAAATGACGAATTCGCTCAAAAAAAACCCACGACCGCATATATAATGCGGTCACGGCATGATCGTATATCAACTGCAGGCACGAGCAAACCGTAGATAAAATGCAGTCATTGCATGTTTGACCAAATTTTACACTTTTTTGACCTGTTTCAAATCCCAATTACATATTTTAAATTATTTTCTCATCTTGTAATGCAATTTGGGGTGTCTACAACTGCCCCCTCTTTGCTGGTAATTGGAACCAATTACCAGTAGAGAGCAACAAGACCCATAAACTGCACTTTTTGAGATTTGACCAACTAATTGCAATTTGCAAGGATTTAAAGGGAAATTTTGGAAGAAGTATTTGTGTGGAGGATTTGCTGAAAAGTACCTAACCTTAAGGGGCAAATTCTCCTCTCTAGTCTCACTGAGCACTCGTGGCTATGAAGTGAGATTTGAGACAAATTTTAAAGCAAAAGTGGATAAAGTGACAATTCTTGCAATTTACAATTAATATGGACATTAATCTCTTGAAAAGTATGGAGAAAATCATGAAAAATGAAATTTTCTGGGTTGCCCACATTTGTACTGCAGTCAGGTGATGACCGCAATTTAAACACGGTCGCGCTATGACCGTATTAGCTTTTCGGTCATTAGACGCCGTGTTTTAAATGCGGTTTTCTAGGGCTCGACTTAAAAACAGACATGACCGGCCCTCTTCATTTTACCTCATGTTTCTACAGTTCTTCTTCAAACCCATACGACCGCATACCTTTTTCCAGTCTTTAAGCTTCTCTCGACGACGCACGTCTTCTCCGGTGACTCTCATTCTTCTGCGGCGACACCCGACCTTTTGACGATGGTGAGCATCTCCCGTGTTGACTTCTTTTCCCGGCGACGACCTTCTCTCCGACAATTCAAACATCCTTCGACGACAGCGAGCTTTTGCTGTTCAGTGTGTTTTGTCATTCCAGTGAGGCACGATTTGATTTCTCTCTTTGAAATCTCGCTTCTTTCCAGCTACTAACTGTTATGTTTTCTTCAAGTTATTTCATCCGAAATTTAGCACCTTAGTTCCATGATTGACTGGTTTTGCTTCTGCTCTTGATCAGACCCAAACCTTGCTTTTTTGAAAAATTGTATTTGGCTGATTTGATTCACCTGTGTTTATGAATTTTGCAGTACTATTTCACTGCTCTTGATTGAATGCATTTAAATGGTTAATTCTTGGGTGGCCGAAATCCCCTTTGCTTTGCAATTTCTATGAGCCACCGAATCTGACTTAAGGAACTTAATTCTTGAGTGGCCGAAATCCCCTTTGCTTTGCAATTTCTTGTTGCCTTGCTTGTATCTTGTTTTGACTTCTGTTTCCACACTCAAGTAGTAATCCGAACCAAGTTGAAATTTGGGAAATTTTCTGCTTGCATTTAGAATCCAAAACTTTCTGTATTTGCTTGTTTGCTGATGCCCATTGCCTGTATTACTCTGATTTTTGTTTCTGCCAGTACTAGACCGAAAATATGCATGAACCATGCTTTGCCTAATTTGTTTCACAGCATCAATGATTTCTTCCTTTGAATCTGCTCTTGAATGTTATTCCATTGGCCTTTCCTTGACATGAACTACTGGAACATCTTTGTCTTTATTGAAATTTCTAGGTCTTGAATGCATTTACAACTATTTTACTTGTGCTATCTCCACCCTAGCTTTTGGCTTGCGGTGCTGCCATGCTTGTTCAGATTTGGATTTTACTCACTTGATTTGAACACTTATATGGCTTGGCATGAATCAATTCTTGACTCAATTGATGTTAAAGCATCTTGGCATAAAACATATAATTTTCAGAATTTGCATCTTCGTGCTAGTTTGAGTATGCCTTGATTGTCCTGAAACCAAGCAAAATATACGATTAGGCATCTTAAAAGACATATCAATAACACATTTTTTTTTCTTTATCATATAAAAAGAATATATAAGAGGTCTGCACTTCTTATATATAATTTTTATATATTTTCTTGGTTAAAGCAAAGACAACTAAAACAATAAAATTTTCTCAAAATATATTTTTGAAAACAGAAAAATAAAGACCTTCAGTTGACTCCTGATTTGGTCAGGAACTTCTGAAGCATTCCTGCAAACAATTAAACTCCATTAAAATGCAAAACAAAAGCAATAAAAAAATTACGAAAATAATAAATCATCTCCCTTATTTGAGTTCGCAGATGGCTCGTATTCGTTCAACTCCCAGGGATCCCGCAGATGAGCCCTCTTCTTCTAGGATTCGAAGGGATCCTGCTGACGTGGCCTCTTCTTCGAGAGCAGAGAGGGACTCCGATTCTGATGTCCCAGATCTTCCTTCTGAGGGTTCGCGTGAGGCAACCCCAGAGGTATACCCTAACCCTTCTGAAATTCAAATTCTCTCTTAAAATTCATCACCCTGATCTTTTCTCTTTCAACTTTGTTAGATCTGTTAGTGTCAAGCTAAGATATAATAACACATGAACACAGGAAGATTTTTAACGAGGTTCGGTATTAACCTAATCCTCAGGACCACGTCCAGATGATGAACAATCCACTAAAGATGAAAACGATTACATACACCAATGTGGTCTTACACAAGTAAAAGACTCCCTCTTGAATTTGTCGCCAATGTGTAGAATCTTCTTTAGGATCTTGTTCAGCGAGCTCCCCTCGACTTTAAACTAGATTGAACTCCCTTCAATCTACTGAGTGCAGCAAGGCTCCCCCTCGACTTATGCATGCATGATTGAACTCCCTTCAATATGCAATTTGTCTTCTCCCGAAGAATGATGACATAAAATAATCCTTATCAATCTGTTCTTGAACGTCCAAAAGAGTTAAGTTAACTATCAAACTCACGTTCATATTTATAACCCGAAAAACACTCAACAGATTTGTTAAATGTTGTAACACTGTTACAACTGATAAGGCACAGATAAGATATTCTCTTAACTGTTTTTCCAGATTTGAAATTTCTTATCTGGAAAAGATAATCTCTTAATTAGATAATATTTATCAGATCAAAGAGATGCATATCATATCTGAGAAATCAGAATTAATTTAAATCTCTGTTAACTTAGAGATAAGAATTAATTCAAACTTCAAAGAGATAAGACTAAATCATGTTAACCAATATCTTATCAGAAAAACAACCTACGAGTTTTTCAAAATTTTCACATCAAAATATCTGGTCATTTAATGATGGCTTTCATTCCAACTTTCCAATATGAATAATTTGTTCCATCCAGGAGTGGTGGACGTGAAACTGAGCCTCCTTCCTTCATACCATTCATTTCCTACAAAACAGATCTTTTCCCAAAATCTCACCAAAAAAAATTAGTGACCTGCTCCGATACCAATTGTTAGATCTGTTAGTGTCAAACTAAGTTATTCTACGAATAAGAACACACGAACACATGAAGATATTCTCTTAACTGTTTTTCCAGATTCGAAATTTCTTATCTGGAAAAGATAATCTCTTAATTGGATAATATTTATCAGATCAAAGAGATGCATATCATATCTAAGAAATCAGAATTAATTTAAATCTCTGTTAACTTAGAGATAAGAATTAATTCAAACTTCAAAGAGATAAGACTAAATGATGTTAACCAATATCTTATCAGAAAAGCAACCTACGAGTTTTTCAAAAGTTTCACATCAAAATATCTGGTCAGAAAATAACAACCTGAAAAATACAAGTTAAAAATAAATGCCACATCATCAAATGCTTCCATGTCATCAAATGCCAATATAAACATAACAATCTCCCCCTTTGGCATTTGTTGACAAAAGAACAAACAAGCAGAATTTTTAAACAAGAACAAACAAGAAGAATTTTTAAACTGTCTAAACAAAACAGTTAACAGTTTAGTTCAGTTCAGTTTGTTATTTTCTCCCCCTTATTTTGGCACACAAAATGCGAAAGCAAGACAAAAACATAGACAAAATTTGAGATGAATACCCTGCTCAAGAAATAAAGCTCAATAAGAATGAAGTGCAAGAGTGAAGACAACAAAGCATACACTGTAACACACTAAAAATGAGATCATAATGTCAGAACAATCAATACTTCAGTTCCCAAAGTCAACATTTAAGACTATAACTGAAGTATACTGACATTGAGATATACTGAGCAAAAATTGAAACCAATAGTGTGTGAGTGAGTAGCAACAATCTTTTTGTGTCTGATCTTCTTGATATTTCCAACAGTGGAAAGCAGGACATGGTGAAACAAACATGAGAATTCAATATTGGCCCCCTTTTTCTTTTTCTTCGTCTTTTTTTTTTCGGTAGCTTTCACTTTGACACTGAGGCAGCTTTTTTTTTTTTTTTCTCATGGTAGATCTTCCTCTACATATTTGTGATACATAGGCCCAGATTACTCAAGGATAGCTTTCGCACAAAGTGCGGGTAGCTTTTTCCGAACTTACAATTTTTTTTTTATACCAAAGATCAAATCCAGATGTTGTTCAAAATGTACTAATCACATGTTGTACTCTACTTAGACATTCAGATTAGAAAAATATATGCTGTTGTGCACTAGTTGATTGGCTTGAAAATCAAGATCAATATATATCAAAACTCAGATATTCAGATTAAAGAATTAAAAATCGACTATCGAAAATATGAAACATTGTCAATCTGAAATCTGATCCTATTCTAAGTATTTACATCATGCACAACCTAAGGTCTTCCTCAAGGATTCAAATTTTATTGCATCAAGAGCTTTATTAAATATATAAGCATGATGATTTTCTGCTAAAACATGTTCTAGAACAACAGTTCTGATTTCAACTACCTCTTTAATAAAATGGTGTCTAATGACAATATGCTTAGTTCTTGAGTGTTGAACTGAATTCTTAGGAATATTAATAGCACTAGTATTATTACAATAGATAGTCAAACTATCATGTATAATACTGTAATCCTTGAGCATTACTCCAGAAAACATCAAGAAGGGCTTCTATAACACTTTTAGGTTCAAGAGATGATGTATAACAAACATACCTGATATACTTTTTCCTAATATACTTGCTAACTGCATTGGGCCCATAAGATGCATGTGAAGTAACTCAAGTACCCTTGCTGTAGAAATCTGTTGTAATGGTTTATGAGTAGATTTCTGCTGTTTACCAATCTGACATGATCCACATATTCCAGGTTGTTTGTGATCCAGCTTTGGTACTCCTCGAACAAAACCTGTATTTACAATCTTGATCAGATTTTTGTAGTTCAAATGCCCAAGCTTTTGATACCATAATTCAGTTTTATCTACAGAAATTTTATGACATGTGTGTGGTTATGACAAGGTATAACAGTTATTAGGAGATCTGTATCCGTTCAGCACACATGTTTCAGCTTCATAAAAAACAAAGCATTTGTTCTTTGTGAACCGAACAAACAAGTTTTGATCACAGAGTTGACTAATGCTTATCAAGTTGGCCTTTAGTCCTTCCACATGTAGTATGTTCTTTAGCCTGGGAAATCCTTCTATATCTAAGTTTCCTTTGCCAAGAACTCGTCCTTTGACACCATCACCAAAAGTAACTTGTCCTAACAAAGTACTTTGATAATCTGCAAGAATGTCTTTGTTCCCTATCATATGCCTAGAATAGCCACTATCAAAATACCATGAGTCAGTAGCACAAGTCAAAGAAGTATAAGGAACAAAGCATTTGAGATTTGACTTTCTTACCCAAACCTTTTTAATACCAGCAGATTGATACTCATTCCTTTTGGATAGCCTTCCTGAAATGTTAACATTCATTCCTTTCCTAATAGCATTCAAGTATTTGAAGCATCTAGGACGAATATGGCCAGGCAAGCTACAAAAATGACAAATAGGAACAAATTTCTTTGGCTGATATGAGGGTTTAGTTTTCTTACCAAACATCATGTGTGGTTCTGATGTTGAAGAAGACCTCACAAAGGTCATTTTTGAGGAAGAGTTCTCCCCCGTAAAGCCAATTCCATGATGATCACCATGAACCTTTCCAAGAGACAATACATGATTGAGTTTCCCAGTACTTGAGTTCAGCATCTGAATATTCTTTTGAGTTCTTTCTAACTCAATTCTGAGGTCCTGCACTTTCTGCTCCTTTTTATCAAGAAGATCTTCAAGGTTGATTGCAGTCTTTTTCAAGCTCTCCTTTTCTTTAAGGAGTTCGACAACTTGAGCTTCCAAGGATTTGTTCATTTCACAAACCTAGATCCACTTCTCATACATTTTCTTGTACATTTCCTGAATGGTTTCAGTACTCAAATCATCATCATCATCACTGCTAGAATCAGAAACTACAATTTTCTCTTTGTGAACCGCAAGTTGTTCTTGCTCTCTGGTTGTGAATGCAACCAAGCCCGTTTATCAATATCTTTAATGAAAGCTTTCATTCTAGCTTTCCAGTATGAATAATTTGTTCCATCCAGGAGTGGTGGACGTGAAACTGAGCCTCCTTCCTTCATACCATCCATTTCCTGCAAAATAGATCTTTTCCCAAAATCTCACCAAAAAAAAATATTAGTGACCCGCTCCAATACCAAATGTTAGATCTGTTAGTGTCATGCTAAGATATAATAAAACATGAACACAGGAAGATTTTTAAGGAGGTTCGGTATTAACCTAATCCTCGGAACCACGTCCAGATGATGAACAATCCACTAAAGATGAAAACGATTACATACACCAATGTGGTCTTACACAAGTAAAAGACTCCCTCTTGAATTTGTTGCCAATGTGTAGAATCTTCTTTAGGATCTTGTTCAGCGAGCTCCCCTCGACTTTAAACTAGATTGAACTCCCTTCAATCTACTGAGTGTAGCAAGGCTCCCCCTCGACTTATGCATGCATGATTGAACTCCCTTCAATATGCAATTTGTCTTCTCCCGAAGAATGATAACATAAAATAATCCTTATCAATCTGTTCTTGAACGTCCAAAAGAGTTAAGTTAACTATCAAACTCACGTTCATATTTATAACCCGAAAAACACTCAACAGATTTGTTAAATTTTGTAACACTGTTACAACTAATAAGGCACAGATAAGATATTCTCTTAATTGTTTTTCCAGATTCGAAATTTCTTATCTGGAAAAGATAATCTCTTAATTGGATAATATTTATCAGATCAAAGAGATGCATATCATATCTGAGAAATCAGAATTAATTTAAATCTCTGTTAACTTAGAGATAAGAATTAATTCAAACTTCAAAGAGATAAGACTAAATGATGTTAACCAATATCTTATCAGAAAAACAACCTACGAGTTTTTCAAAAGTTTCACATCAAAATATCTGGTCAGAAAATAACAACCTGAAAAATACAATTTAAAAATAAATGCCACATCATCAAATGCTTCCATGTCATAAAATGCCAATATAAACTTAACAAACTTGTTTCCTTAGCCGGTAGTTGAGGTTCCTGGCCGGGGTAGGGGCCGTGGCAAGCACTGAGGTAGAGGCAGAGATGGAGGCTGTGGTGGAGGCCATGGTAGGGGTCAAGGCGGCGAGGAGTCAGAGACTAGAGTTGAGGTCCCTGAGGCGATCACAGCACAGATTAGGGATACCGACCTACTACATGGCTTGAGGACTCATCTCTCAGCCTGTATTAGGGCGGATATGCCTTTGGTGTATCCTCTATCCCACTATCGGGGGAGTTGGGCCACTTCACTAGATCCCTTGGAGGCTGTAGTTCGTCCTTCCGCCAGGAGCTGGGCTTGTTTGGTTTTGGCCACTTTATCACCATCCCAGGCGTGCATTTGGATCGAGCTCTTATTGCGGCGATGCTCAAGAGGTTCTTCTTAGAGACGCTGAGCTTTCATTTCCCAGATATAGAGATTGGGATTCGGCTGTCTGATTTCACTATCATCACCGGGATCGGGATGTCTGGAGATATTATCCCTGTGATGGTGAGGCCAGATGATGCGGAGATTGCTGCCTTTCTTGGATATGAGGTGGTGCCCCCGGAGGCTTGGGATATGGGGAGACCTAGATTGTCTTTGACCTGGTTGAGAGAGACCTTCCTGGAGAGAGGGTTCGGCTAGATTGCCGCCTGTACGCGCGTAGGAAACGCGGCACGGGGTAATTCGGAGTCACCACCGCCTGATGGGGTGCAGGCGGACACCTGGGTGCCTAGTATTGTCTATTAGTCTGGTCTGTGGCTTGAGATTCTAAGTCGATTCTCAATTGTGGTCGGGGGAAGTCCGTAGACACCCCAGTCCACCCCGTCGGATGACAGGTCCCGTGGGTTCCCTGGTTTGAGTCAGCTTTCTACTTGGTTCTCACCCGATTCCTAATCCAGCATGTATTTTAGTTAAGTCTTGGCGGGACCACCTGAGTGGTGTGGGTCCCTTTAGTTGATTTTATCTTTGCTTAATTTAGGTGATCTGAGTCTGACTGGGTGGGCCCCGTTGGAAGGCCCACAGTGTCCCTGGTGGGCTTGGTTAAGCCCACATGTCCCCTGTGGGCCTCTGTCTAAGCCTAAGAGGCCCTTTGGGTTTAGGTTTAGTTAGTTGATTTTACTTAAAGGTTTAATTCCAGGGTTAAGTAGCTTTCATGCAAAAAGTGGGTCGGCCTTGGTTTGCGGGCCTTGGTGGGCCCCCATGATGGTTGCCAAAGTATCTTTGATTTTTATCTTACTTAAGTTTGTCAAGGTGGATTGGTCATTGGGCTTGAGGCCCATAGTCCAATTTTAGGCTTGAAAGCCTAAGTTCTAGAAGTGTAGGGCTCACACCCTAACTTGGGTTGATTAGTGGGCTTTGGTGGGCCCGATAGGCCCTTGCCCGGGGTCTTGGCCAAACCACGCATTTAAATACACCAATTCCATGTATCAAATTTCGGATGGGCCACATTGGGCTTGGCCCATCTGGTTCGATTAATTCACTTTACTTAGCTTGTTTATTTTGCATGCTTTAGGGTTTATTGGGCTTGGTGGGCCCCGTTGGAAGGCCCACGAGTATTCCGAGTTGGACATTGGTCCAAGTCCCAAATTGGGTTTCCGGGTGGCCTGGAAACCCTGTTGGTTTATTTGATTCGGTTCAAATCACTCTAAAATTCGGCAAGAAACATCAAAATACACAAAAATTATATCTCTGTGTGTATCCGGCCTTAGTTGCCGGATACACATAGGCCCTAGGTGATCCAGCCTTAGTTGCCGGATACCCCTAGGCCCTAGGTGATACTGGGGATTGGGGAATAACCCACTCATGACCATTTCCGAGTGTATTTGGAACCAAGGGGAGGGGAAGGAGGCTAGGGGCCTTGCCCCAAGCCCTTGGCAGCCAGGCCATGCATTCCACTTAACAAACACTTAACTAAAACCTCACATAACAGCAACTAATCATCAAAACAGCAAACTAAACATCATCTAACATCACGAAGCAGCAACTAAACATCACATAACAAACACTTTTTAGATATGCTTAAACTACAGTGTAAGTGTATGTGTGTGATCAAGTACATATACAAAGGATGTGTGATTAAGTAAGAACCCAGCATGCTACATTCGTGTACATATGTGTGCTGGACATGGCATACTTGGAGGGGTGGTGGAGCATGCCGGAATGGTGTGGAAGTGGTGACAAAGAGTGGGGGATTGATAAGGTTTGTGAAACCACCACACCTTTAGGGGTGGAGCGTGTATTCTATTTATAGAGAGATGTTTACACGTATAGCTTTACAGTAAGAAGGAAACAATAATAATATCTCTACAATCAAGGAACAGTTACTATAGTTTAGGTAAACTGTAATTGAGAGGAGGATTGCTAAGAATCAGGAGATGATTCTGGAGAATCCTCAACACCCCCCCGCAAGCTAAGCGTGGGATTAGAGCAAACGCGAAGCTTGGATCTGAAGAAGACAAAGAGAGACCGAGAAACACTCTTGGTGAAGACATCAGCAATTTGCAAGGATGAGGGTACATGCTGTGTACGAATGGTGCCAGCAACTACAAGTTCCCGAAGAAAATGATAATCAAGGTCAATATGCTTCGAGCGCTTATGAGAAACCGGATTTGAACTTAAGAATACAGCACTTTGATTGTCACAAAGGAGAAGAGGACAAGATGATGTGGAGATATGCAGATCACGAAGAAGATGCTGTAACCAAAGAACCTCTGCAGCAGTAGAAGCAAGAGCACGATACTCAGATTCACAACTGGATCGAGAAACAGTAGGTTGTTTCTTGGTACTCCAGGAAACTAGATTTTCACCAAGATAAATCGAGTAACCTGAAGTGGAGCGGCGAGTATCAGGACATCCGGCCCAGTCAGCATCTGAGTAAGCAGTGATACTGAGAGAAGGAGAGGCTGTAAAAGTAAGACCAAAGTGAATAGTGCCTTTGACATAGCACAAAATGCGCTTAACTGCTTGAAAATACTGGCTAACTGAGTTGACTAAGTGAGCAAGATCAGGTCGAGTGATAGTTAGATACTGAAGAGCACCAACAAGAGAACGATAAAGAGTAATATCTTCAAAGGAAGGGCCTTCGGAAGATAGATGCTGTCCAACGACCATGGGGGTGGTGACAGGCTTGCAATCCAAAAGCTGAGCACGAGCTAGAACATCACGTGCATACTTGGTTTGGCTAAGAAATAAACAACCCGGAGTTGTTGTGGCTTCAAGTCCAAGAAAGTAACTGAGAGAGCCCAAATCTTTTGTTGCAAACTCGGAATGAAGTTGCCGAATAAAATTGTTGAGAAGTGATGAATCAGATCCTGTGAGAATAATATCGTCAACATATAAAAGAAGATAAATAAAGTGTTGTTGACGATGAAGAACAAACAAGGAGGTGTCAGCACGACTGCAAGAAAAACCAAGTTTCAGTAAAAAGGAACTGAAACGCTGAAACCAGGCACGAGGGGCCTGTTTTAACCCATATAGTGCTTTCTTGAGTTTTCAGACATGGTTAGGAAACCGGGGATCAACATAACCAGGAGGCTGCTCCATGTGCACATTCTCTTGTAAAATACCGTTAAGGAAGGCATTTTTGACGTCAAGTTGACGTAGGGGCCAACTACGAGCAACAGCAAGGGATAAGACAACACGAACAGTGGAAGCCTTGACAACAGGGCTAAAAGTGTCTGTGTAATCAAGACCAGGCAGCTGAGTATAGCCTTTGGCGACGAGACGAGCTTTAAAACGATCAATGGATCCATCAGAGAGATATTTTGTGTGGAAAACCCATTTCGAACCCACAATATTTGTATTTGAAGGACGTGGAACAAGATCCCAAGTATGATTGTCATGAAGAGCCTTAATTTCGTCATCCATAGCAGCAAGCCAGGAGGGGTGCTTCACAGCAGATTTGAACCCCCGAGGCTCAGAGGAAGTGAGCAAAGCATGCAAGAGACCAGTGGAATGCTGACTAAGATAGGCAGGGTGACGTGAGCGGAAAATGCCGGCTTTACCCCTGGTAATCATTGGATGAGAGGGAATAATCTGATTTGCCTGAGTGGTAGAGGCACCATTAGATGGATCTTGACAAGATGCTGGAGCATGGGCTGAACTAGAAGAAGGTAATGCACGCTGGGCTTGAGCTGGTACAAGCAATGGTGCATGAGATGAAGTTAGCTCGTTGGGCTGCATGGGATGCTGGGCTTCAGTAAGATAAGGGCCTGCAGAAGAAGGAATGCAAGACAGTGGGCTTGGATCAATACTTGCACATGCACGTTGGGCTTCACTGGTGCTTTGGGCTGGCAGCAATGATGCAGGCCTGGAGTTAGGAACATCAAAGCTGGATCCATCTGCTGCAACCTGCATGGGCTCAATAAAATGATGAGAGCATAGGCGACATGGACTGGAACCATGCAAACATGAGGTGGACAAAGTGTTTGAGGGCAGTGGGACCAGATTGGGTGGGCTAGATTGAGGGTTGGTAGTAGGCTCACTAAAGCTAGAGAGTTGTAAGGACGTGAGGGGTTGACTTGGGGAAGAGGGCATGAGAGGAAAATGGGTTTCATCAAATTTTGCATGGTGAGTAACATAAATTTTTGAGGTGAGCGGGTCTAAACAGCGGAAACCTTTATAGGAGGGACTATATCCTAAAAAAATGCAGGGAGCACTGTGTGGGGAGAATTTGTTAGGAGTATAGTCACGTAAATAAGGATAAACCCGACAACCAAAGGGATGAAAAACAATGTAATGAGGGGCCTTACCATGCAAAAGTTCAAAAGGTGAAATGCCTCCAAGAAGTGGTGTGGGCAACCGGTTAATGATGTAAGCCGCAGTACTGAAAGCATCAACCCAATAACAAGTAGGAACCCGAGAGTGAAATAACAGGGCAAGACCCATTTCAGTCACATGATGATGCTTGCGTTCTGCACGCCCATTTTGGGCTGGAGTATAGGGGCAAGACATTTGATGATGAATGCCAGAGGAACGAAGTTGAAACTGAAAACGAGTGCTGCGAAATTCAGCACCACCATCACTTTGAAAGATTTTAATCTTGCAAGAGAGTTGGTTTTCAACAAATGTTTGAAATTGAAGAAAAATATCAAAGAAATCAGATTTCAATTTCATAGGATAAAGCCAAGTGAAACGAGAATGATCATCTATGAATAAAACATAATAAGAACAACCAGTTGTGGACTTGAGGGGTGCAGGACCCCAAATGTCGCAGTGAACAAGACCCAAAATGGTGTCAGATCGAGCATTGGTTGGAGAAAACGGGAGCCTGTGGCTCTTTGCAAGTTGACATGTAGAACACAAAGAAGGATTAGGCAATATAGAGGTAAGAGAAAGTTGGCCTTTTTTATTTAATAAGGAAATAATAGATGGGTTTACATGCCCAAGACGTGCATGCCATAAGTCATATGACGCCTTAAGAGCAGAGTTATTGAGGATAGAAGTGAAAGCAGAAAGGCCACGATCCAGTACATAAAGCCCACCATCACATCTTCCGGTTGCCACCACCTTTCTTGTGAGTTTGTTCTAAATAGCAAAGGAAGAGTCAGTGAAAGTGATATGAAATGGGAAATCAGAGGTTAATTTGCTAATAGATAAAAGGTTTTTAGTAAGACGAGGGACAACTAACACATCACATAAATGAAGATCGGGAGAGAGACGAACAATACCGGTGTGGGAGATGGGTAAAGAGGCCCCATTGCCCACAATAACACTGTCCTTACCAACATATTGTTTAGGAGATTCCAGAGATTGAAGGTCTGATGTCATATGAGCAGAGGCACCAGTATCAAGGTACCAATCAGAGAGCTGGTCATTAGAGAGAGAGCAGCTACTTTGAAATGCTTCGGCAAGTTGAGCAGAAGGTGCTGAACAATCATAACGATTCCGGCACTTGTCAGCAGTGTGACCTTCAGTTTTGCAGATTTGGCAACGAGGTGTGTAGGAACGACGAGACCGACCAAAACTAGTGGATTTGTTGAAATGGCCAGAAGAAGAACCATTTGAACGACCATGAGTCTGTCGGTTTCCATTTGATCGAGTTGATCGACCATGACCAGATGAAGACTGAGTGGCTGTAAAAGCAGCAGAAGTCAGAGGGGTTTCTTCAAGAGATTTTTGAAATAGTGCATAGCTTTCAGCCAAAGGCACGAGATCAGTGAAAGAGGGCAGCGGTGTGAGTGCCATTTGAGTGGATGAGAACCCAGCAAATTCAGTCCCAAGGCCACGAAGAAACCAATGGGATTTGTCAACATCATCCATTGGACGGCCTATGGTCATGAGCTGATCACAAAGCTTTTTGAAATCTCTAGAAAACTCAGCAACAGTTCTGGATCCTTTCTTCATTAACTGCAATTCATCTTTGAGACGAAGCTCACGCATCTTGGAGCCATGACTGAAGACACGTTCAAGAGCAGTCCAAACATCATAGGAGGTGGTGAGGCCTACAACTGCAGCCATAGCTTCTTCAGAGAGAGAAGAGAGAAGAAGGCTAAGGATACGTTGGTCAATGGTTTTCCATTCCAAGTACTTTGGATTAGGTAGGGAAGAACCAATGCAAGAGTCATCAGAGATGGTGGTAGGTGGAGAGGGGTACGACCCATCAACAAAACCAAGAAAATCTTGACAAGCAAGAAGGGGGACAAGTTGGCTTTTCCACAGTAAATAGTTGGTAGAAGACAACTTTATGGTGACCATGTGAACCATGGTATTGAAGGAGAGGAGGTCGGCCATGAAAGAGAGATGAGGAAAACGAAAAAAAAAACTAGATGGAGATCAATCCAGAAAAGGCTCTGATACCATGATAAGGTTTGTGAAACCACCACACCTTTAGGGGTGGAGCGTGTATTCTATTTATAGAGAGATGTTTACACGTATAGCTTTACAGTAAGAAGGAAACAATAATAATATCTCTACAATCAAGGAACAGTTACTATAGTTTAGGTAAACTGTAATTGAGAGGAGGATTGCTAAGAATCAGGAGATGATTCTGGAGAATCCTCAACAGGGGGCATGCTTGGGGTACACAAAACAGTAGAAAGGAAGGGGGAGAAGGAACATGGTATGGGGATTCAAGTGGGTGTGTATTAGAGGTTCCTAGGGAGGGGAGAGAGACTATGCATTTCACCTCAAAGTAAAAGCCGAGAACACCATGGAAGGAGGGGGTACGGGGAACATGCGTTTCAAGATAGTCATGTGGAGAGTTTTACCTCAAGCAAGCATGCTTTATAACACCCATAACACAAAAAAAAACAGCAAACCTTAATGTAAAGAAAAAAGCCATTAAGAAGAAAGGATAATGGGGGGTTTAAAGGGGGTACAATAGCTGAGAAGAGAGAAGGGAACACACTCCCTTATTCAAATAGAAAAACCGTAGCTAAGAGACCTTTAAAACATGTGAAAAGTAACCTCTCACCTTCCCTTTTAGTTGGTTGAAAACCTCCCCTTACCATGGGATTTTACTACTTTAATGGTGACATGAGAAGAAGGGAAGAGGAAGAAAACAAAGGCACACTCAAGAAGAAGAAGAGAATATCATACAAGGTTTAAAGTAACCTAACATGTTCCAAATGAGCTCATTCTCCTATATGTTAAACAAGACACCAAGGGAAACCTTACCTTGGGGTCCTTAGTCCTTTCTTGGAGTGTATGGAGCCCCCCTTGAAGCACCAAAGTGGCTGGAGCTTCTCTTTCCCCAGCACCAATAGTAGCTCATGGTCTCCTTCAAGTTTCAAGGTGATGGAGATCAAGAAGGATATCAGAAAAGATGGATAGAGTAGTCTTGAAGGTGAGTTTGGGGGGTGTTAAGGAAGGGTTGAGAGTGTTGGAGATGTGGGATTAGCTTAGGAGATGGAAGAGATGGAGGAGAGAAGTGGGAGAGAGAATGGAACTGGAGTGGAGGTGTTCGAATGGAGGAGATTGGAGAGCTTGAAGTCAAGAGAAGTGGGAGAGAGGGTTGGAGAATTCGAATGGGAGCCCTTTTTTTCTTGGAGAAAAATTCCTTTTAAATCTTGGAAGATGGATGGTTGTCTTGGGAAGAGCCAAAGTCTTATGGGGAAGTCAAGAGTCTTATGGGGAAGTTAAGAGTCTTTTTGGGAGGTTAAGAGTCTTATGGGGAAGTTCAAGGATTAATGGGAAGATGAAGAGTTAATGGGAAGATGAAGGGTTTTTGTTGGGAAGATAATAAAGGGTTAATGGGAAGATGAAGGGTTTTTGTTGGGAAGATAAAGGGTTAATGGGAAGATGAAGGGTTTGTGGGAGATGACACGTGTGAAGCATGCAGTGGGTCCATGTGGCATCCCATGTGGAGCCCCCATGTGCACACGTGGCATCCCATGCGAGCACTCCTTGTGCACACGTGGCATCACTAAAATTCCAATAATGCCCCTAGCTTTGACTGCTCATATCTTCTTCATCCGGACTCCGATTTGAGCAAACTCAATTACGTTGGAATCGTATTGAAGTCCTCTATCCATTGGGATTGGGCTAAACACCTAGCTCGGGGTTCAGCAAAAAGTCAACTTTCGGTTCATTCTCAAATTTGATCGGCTTGTAGTCCCTCATCTGGACTCCGATTTGAGCAAACTCAATTGCGTTGGAACCGTATCGAAGTCCTCTATTCACTGACATGGAGCAAGATGGTCAATTCTCACCTGATCAAAAAGTCAAATTTTCACCCCTTAGGGTTTGACTTTCTATCTAGGGTTTGCATTCCTGGCACTTCCGGGAGCGCAAAAATGAGGTGCTTACACCGCCAGCCATGCAGCTTTTCCTTTTTCATTCCGTTTCATCTTCCTTCTGATGATGGGCTCCTGCTTTTTCCCAGAGGATACGACCTCTATCTGCCCGCATTTCCTGAGCTTGTGGAGGGACCTGCCGCGGGCGAGGAGGTATGCTTGGGGTCTGCTTATTTTTGGCACTATCTTGGCTGGCTTGTGCCGAGCCATTAGTGGCCTCCCTACTTCCCGGGGGGCCAGAGTTGGGTGCAGATTCCTCTGGCCCTTCTTGCAGGTAAAATACCTATTTCTCTATTCTTTCTTTGTCTTTTCCTCTTTTGCAGTTTTTTGCTAGGGTGTATATACCCTATTTCAGCCCTACATCTACGATGCCAGAGGGTACATACCCGATGGCTCACAGAGGTGCCAGCAACAGAGGTTGCAACTACATATGACGCTGCTCCCACTGCCGAGGACATTCCAAAGTCTGCCCCAGCACCAAAGACCGCTCCAAATGTGCTCGCTGAGATGGATATCGATATGGAGCCTGCTGGGGATGCTTCTATGATTGAAGAGGCACCTATTGAGCCCATGGTAGACCCGAGGCCTGATGTCGATACTCCTAAGGCGTCTATTCCTGCCTCTGAGTCTGTGGCTAGTGGGAGTGCAGAGCCTGCCACCGAGCTTGCAAGAGATGTGGATACCTCGGGGTACGTTCCTCCTGATCATCCGACTGCCAGACTTGTGACTTTGTGTATGATGTATAATGTTCAATGTATTTTGGGCAGGATGACCGGTAGTACCGCTCGTCGTCTAGTGCCACTTGTCTTTGGGCGCCGGCGATCTCGAGGCAGTGGACGTGGTAGAGGACGTGGCCGTGGGGATGGACCTGGAGAGGGAGAGTAGATTAGGATATCACATGTATATTCTTGTATAAAAACAATGTAATTTTCATTCATATATTAAAAAGAGATTTGGTTCATTTTTCTTCATTTATGTTCTTTTCTCTTTTATTTCTTGCCTCTATTGCATGATATATGTTTAAGCAGGGACAGGTGAAGCTTAGGAAAGCATTGAAATTGAAATTCCCCATTTTTTTGCATTTTTTCCGAAAAACCACATTTATATTGCGGTCAGGCAGTGATTGCATTTTCTATATGGGCACGCAATGACCGCATAGAAAATGCGGGCGTAGCATGACCGTATTTGTTATGCGGTCACAGCTTGACCGCATTTTAAATGTGGTTTTTACTGTGTTTTCGATTTTTCTATATAAACACATGGGGAACGTCATTGTAACGTTTTTAATAGCTCAAAAACACCCTAGGCATTCCGTTTTTATCTTCCCTTGACTTCTTTGGTGATTCCATGGCATCTTTTGCACCGTCCTCTTCTACCGATGAAGCTCCTCCTGCAAGACAAGCTATTAGATCAAAGCCTCCTAATCTCACCAGGTATAATTGTAAAATCCCGAATTTTTAATAACATTAAAAATATTAGATTTTGTTGTTAATTAGTTTAATTAAGGGAAAATCTTAGAAATAGAGAAAAGGGAATTATTTAGAGAAAAATAATTAAATAAAATAGGAGAAATTATTAAAAAGGCCAATTTTGGCAATCTAGAAATTAAATGAGAAGGGATTTAATTTAAAGCAAGTGATGGTTATAAATCTTAGCTGAATAATAATAATATGTCCAAATTATTTTTCTTAGGTAAGATGCTAGTATAGGTCCTTGGTGGAGTGGCAAGTTCTTAATCAAATGGTTAAGAGGATGATCCTGTAGAGAAAGGGTGTAGGTGAGTATACATGGGATCATGAATAAGTTAAGTCGTTTGAGCACGACCATCGGCCTATAAATAGGTCCTTGTTGAGTTGAATTGGGGTTTGGCCGATCAAATGTGAAGGGAGATTCATGAAACAGTGGAGGAAAGCAAGGGTCGAGGAGGAGTTGCGGCTGTTGCTCAATCAGATCGAGAAGAAAGAAGAAGGTGAATGTGAGCTATGAGTTGGAGTGGCCAAGAGGAAAGTGGTAGATTTCTTCTATCAAAGATTTTGGTGGCAGCAGGTTTTAGATCTCAATCGTTTCGAACCGAAAGATCAGATTTGGAACTTTTGGGCGGAGGATTTGGGATCGGAGGTGAGTGGTAGAGATTTTTGAGTGAGAATCGCTGCCGTTGATGCTCAGTCGAAGCCTAGGAGTTGCTGAACTTGAGGGTATTCGAATAAGGTGAGTAGCACTGATTTTCCTCCGTTTGATTGAACCGAGTGCATGAGTTTAGACGAGAGTGGAGGTTGATTGTATTATTATCAACTGCATATTGTTTTACGAATGATTTTGTGGGTGCGAAGCATGATCCTAATAGAATTAAATTCGTTGTGGTTTTAAACAAATGTTAGAGATGTATGGAGTATACATTCACTGTTGTGGAAGGTTATTTTTTGGTCAGTCATAGCTAGATCGACTTAACAGCGAGTAAAAATCATTATCGAGAAACAGGGGAGCTGCCGCCAACCTATTCCCCTCAGCGGCAGCTTGGCGCATGTAAATATTTGGGTCCCCCAACCTGGCGCCAAGGACCCAAGGTCAGCGCACCCACCCAATTTTCACTTTAAGTGTGGCAAATCGTATATACCCAGAATTTGATGGTTTTACCTCATTAACACAGTAATTTTGGGTTTGTTTTATCCGCTGGGTATATACGATTTGAGAATCTATGGTTCAAAACTGACTTTGCAAATCGTATATACCCAGAATTACTGTGAATCTATGAAAGCGAAATTGTGAATCTAGGAGTTGTTTTGCTGATTTATGTTTAATCGAAGTTTGGACGCTGTAATTGTTTCTGCATAATGTGTTTAATTCTGAAAAGTCAAATTTGAAATTCATCTACACTATTATGCTAGTTCATCTTTGAATGCACGGTGCACTTCAGGAATGATTTACTTGAATATTGTTTTAGATCGGTGGCCGGTTTAGAATCATCTCTTATTTTGTTCTGGGAAATTATTTAAGAATTTACTATGAGGACTCCATGAGGGAGTAAGCTGGTCCTGAGTGACCCATGTTATGCACTTGAACATGTTGATCTATATGTCAGTTTTACATGATGGAAAACACATTGGGTTGATTTGCTAGTTTTATATTTACTACTGGTTTAGCTTGTCCTGGATCCACAGTCTAAGCTTAGTAATGAAATGTTTTTGCTTTGTTGGTGTAATTGCATGGCTTTGAGTGTTGCCATTGTCGGTGTAGAGCAGCCAGAAACCCTGAGTAGGCCTAGTTGTCAATGCCGAAACCCGGTGAGTAGGCCGGCATTGGATGACGAAACCCTGAGTAGGCCGTCATTTTAGAGTGTCCAAAAACGTGAGTAGGCCAGAACTGTGTACATGGAGGGGTGGATGTCGCCTTGGCATGTCAATTAACCAATTTAAGCAACTACATATCATTGACCAATGTTGGTATTTGATTTTGTTTCTCATGATATGTTTTATTCACTGGTTTATTAGTGCGGAGTAGCCCATGATAAAATACTCTATTGGTGCGCAATGGCCCATGATAAACACTCCAGTATTTCAAAAACCTGAGTTATTTGAAATTATGATTTCATCGATGTATGGTTACCTAGTTATACTTGATTTCAGGGTTGTATTCGAGATTTAATACCGAGGTTATTAATTTGGGTTACATGATGGATTTCTGCGTTTATATTGATTGGATTGTTGGGATGTTGACGGATTAATTGAATTTTATGTGTTATCATCACTGTATATCTTTTGTAACCATGACATATCTTAGAATTGAACTAAATGTATTTGTGCATGCATGCGCTGCACACTGGGATTGTAAAACCCCGATATTTTCTAAGAATTATTTTTATTTATTATTTATGTGGACAAATAAACTTAAGGAGCTGTGTGTATATGTAGGAATTTCGGTGGGCGAGCACACACCAAATCAAGGGTTTTCAAAAGTTCGTCAAGCGGCAATATTAGTATGGTAAGTATAAATACCTAAAGGAAAGAGATTTGTAGGGTTAGAAAATACTCGTATACCTTTGCTGAAGGCGATTTCGGCTGCGACGATTGATCTAGGTTTTTCTTTGGGAGAGAAGAAGAACTGTGAGAGTCCTGCCGATCGGTGTGTTCGAATCAAAGGTTTTCAGAAGGGTTTTCCTCTTGCGATCAGAGCATCTGGGCGACGATAGCAAGCAGACGAACGACTGTTGGCGATCGACAGAGGGTTTTCGGATTCAAGTAGTGGCTGTTGCAGGGATTTAAGCGTGCAAGAGGTGAGTAGCGTCGTTTTAAAACTGGGTTTTGGATTTGATTCGTGAGTTTGATCTTGATGCATATGATTTCTGGAAAAAGACAGTCCAAGCGTGAGTTTTTTTAGGATTGTTAGAGATAAACAAAAATGTGTTTAGATTAATTTCAAAATTGGTTTAAATGTCTTCTAGGGGATAGTAGGAGGCTATGAAAATTGTTACAGACAGAAAAATTTCGGTCAGTCATGGAGATCTTGAAATAACAGAGACTTGAAAATCGGAGGTAGCATCCGCCGGGTTGGCGCCTACCTAGCGCCAACTGGTTTGAGTCGGCACAAGACCAATTTCTCCTTACCGCCGAGCTCACGCTCATCGCGAGCCTATCTTGCGCCGGGCGTATGTTCTTAATGCCAAGCTCGCGTTAATCTCGCGCTTATCGTGCGCCTAGCTCGCGCCTAGTCTATTTTAGGTAAGCGCGACGTGTAGTTTAAGTATTGACTTATCGCCGACCTCGCGCCTAGCGCTAGAGTTCAGCGCCACCACCTATACTTTGCCGAAATATGATATTTGACAGAATTAAGTTACAGGGGATCTTTTGAGGATTCAATCACTTAGGTATTGACTTGTTTAGAACCTTAGAAATTCTTTTGCCTGTTTCAAAATACAATGTGACTATTAAGTGGGATTTCTGGTAATCCTTAGGAGTTTCCAAGGTTAATTTTAAGGGCTACCGGGAGGTGATCTTATTGTACCTAACACTAGGAGTTCGTGAATTATTTCTGTTGTTATACACTTGTACTTGATTGAGAATTGATTGACCTGGGTTTTCATTGATTAAAGTTCTTAAATGTATTTACAATGATTCTCTTGGTGTGAGTAAATGGATTATATCAATTGGTCTTGTGTTATGAGCTTTGATTAAATATGGAAAGTACATGAGGTACTGTTCTAGTCCAGAGGGACATGTGGTGAACTGGTTGAGTTATACATGATGTTGAACGTATTGTTCTATTGTGATGTCAGAGTTGTGATTTTACGATGGTTTGCTGTTTTGGTTTAGCTTGTCCTGGATCCATGCTTAAGCTTAGTAATGTAATGTTATTGTTGGTTGTTGTAATTTCATGGCCTTGTGTGTTGCCACGACTAGTGTAGAGCAACCAGAAACCCTGAGTAGGCTTGGTTGTCAATGTCGAAACCCGGGGAGTAGGCCGGCATTGGATGACGAAACCCTGAGTAGGCCGTCATTTTAGAGTTTCCGAAACCCTAAGTAGGCTGGAACTGTGTACATGGAGGTGTGGAGTGTCTACTTGGTGTGCGCACCTAATTTCGGTCGCACGACGAGGCGTATGCAAAATGATGATGCGTGCCTCGGGATTGTTTGGAGTCGTCACTGCCTGATGGGGTGCAGGCAGACACCTGGGTGCCTAAGTTTTCTATTAAGGCTTGGTCTACGGCTTGAGATTCTAAGCAAGTTCTCGGTTACGGTCCGGGGAAGTCCGTAGACACCCCGGTCCGCCCCGTCAAAAGACAGGTCCCATAGGTTTCCCTGGTTTGAATCAACTTTGGTCTCTCACTCACCCGATTCCTATTCCAGCATTCAATTTTGTTAAGTTTGGCGGGACTGCCAAAGTGGTTTGGGTCCCTTTATTTGATTTTATCTTCTTAGCTTAAAGTGATGTGAGTCGGATTGGGCGAGCCCCGTTGGAAGGCCCACGGATTCCTTGGTGGGCTTGGTTAAGCCCACATACCCCCTAGTGGGCCTCAGTCTAGCCTAAGAGACCCTTCGGGCTTTAGTTCAATGAATCAATTTTATTTAAATTTCAAGATGGAGATTAAATTTGATTTCCATGCAAAAGTGAGTCTGGATTGACTTGCAGGCCCTTGGGTGGGCCCCCATGATGGATGCCAAGTTTGTTGAGTATCTTGCTTAATCCATGCCAAAATGGGCCAAGCTTTGGGCTCGGGGCCCTTTACCTGGGCTTGGGCGTGAAAACCCAAGGCTTCATGAGTTAGGGTTTTGAAACCCTAATGTTTGTTGGGTTCAATGGGCTTAGTGGGCCCGACAGGCCCTACCCATGGTCTCGGCCAAACCATGCCTAAATCTAAGCATCATGTTTCCCAAGTTGGGCTTTGGTGGGCCTCCAATGGTGTGGCCCACTCGTTCAGTTAAATTATCTTGATTTAGAAAAAGTAAGTTTGTCGGGCTTGGTGGGCCCCGTTGGAAGGCCCACTGGAAACCAAATTGGATCGGGTCGGTCCATGGCCCATCTTGGGTTTCCGGGTGACCCGGAAACCCTTCTGGTTCATTCGGATTGATCAAACACATCAAGAAAATAGCACAAAATCACAAAATAGCAAAAATGGCATTTTGGCAATGTAGCCGGCTTGAGATGCCAGTTACACACATAGCTCAGTGTATCCGGCATCTTTGGCCGGCTATGAATAAGGCTCTGTTGATCCGACCTGAGTTGCCGGATCAACATACAGAAGCCTTGTTTTTGGATTTTTTGCACTGGGCATTGGTTCTTAGGCTTCTTGGGTGTTTCGACAATAGTGTGGGCCCCTGTGTGGGCCCACAGTGGTTCAGGTGAGAGCCACTTGGCTCTTCTTTGGGGCTTCCCAAGTCAAACTAGGGAGGAAGGTGGGGGCTTCCCCTTTGATCTTTCTCTTGGGCAGAATCCAGAAAAGGAACAGAGGTCATGTGCCTCTGTTCCGGTTGTTCACAGCCACTAAAGGCAACCTAACATGCATGATCACACAAATATCACTAAAAAAAAAGGATTAGTATGTATCAACCAGAATCCTCCACGGGAAAGTAAACCAAACAACCTATTCTCATAATCTAATAACATCTAAAGAAAGGGAGAAGAAGGGGGGATTACGGTGGGATACATTGGATTACTAAGCATGAGGAAACATGCTTCCTCTTAAAACAGACACACACATGCCAAAACAGTGGCCTTAGTGGCCGAAAATCCCTAGAAAATATCTTACCTTCTCCCCTTTAAAACCAACTATGTACCTCTTCCTTACTCGGGGGTCTTCATGTGGTGAGATGAGAGCAAATATATGCTTAAAACATCAAGGAAATGATCTCATGCAAAAGGAAGAAGACAAACTTAAAGAGCTTTGTGAAAAGCTCCCATTTTCATATATGTTAAATGAAGGTTAGTGAGGAACAATACCTTAGGGTTAAAACCCTGGCCTGAGATGTGTGGAGCCTCTTCAAAGTGGGGGAAGCAGTTGGAGTAGCACCTCCTCCATGAACCAAGTCTCCACAAGCTTCCTCCAAGTATTAGAAATGGAGATGAAGAGGATGGAGGGGGGGGGGTCTAGCAAGGTTAGATTAGAGATTGGAAGGCTTGGGAAGGATGGAGAGGGTAAGGAGGGAATTTCGGACCAAGGGTAGTGGGGGAGAAGGGGGAAAACAGCAAAAATGAAGCCAACCCCCGAAATGGGGTTGCTGTTGCCTTTTTATAGCAAACTCTTTGTATCCGGAATTTAATGTCGGATACACTACACTTCCTTTGTATCCGGCATTTAATGTCGGATACACTAAGCTTCCTTTGTATCCAACATAAAATGTTGGATACAAGACATAATAATTTCGAAAATTAAATGCCGCCGTGAATTTGTCGGGGAATCGGCTCGAATCTCGCGGGCGGATCTCTTTGTATCCGATGAATAGTGTCGAATATACATAAAAGTATGTGTATTCGACATATTTGGTCGGATACAAATCGAAAAAATTATAGATTTGCCCCTCGACTTGACCAATTTAATCGATTCGACCGATTTGACACTTTTGGATATCTACGGATTGCCCCCTACGAATTTTGGTTTAGTCCCTGAGATATTTGAGAATTTTTGGATATTTGAGATTTAGTCCCTGAGATATTTTGCTACGTAAACTGCCACGTGCGCAGTTTCTGCGCCACGTGTGCAGTTTCCGGTTTTGCCACTCGGGAACTTCAACTACTCATATCTTCTTCATCCGGACTCCGATTTAGGCAAACTCAATTGAGTTAGAACCGTATCGGAGTCCTCTATCCAATGGGACAGGGCTAAGCACCTAGTTTGGGGTTCAGTAAAAAGTCAACTTTCGGCTCCCTTCAAGTTTGACCAGGCCACAGAACCTTCATCCGGACTCCGATTCCTGCAAACTCAGTTGCGTTGGAATCGTGTCAGGATTCTCTATCCATTGAGATAGAGCAAGGTGGCTAATTATCACTTGATCAAAAATTCAACATTTCTCCCCTTAGGGTTTGTCTTTCTGCCAGGGTTTTCATTTTCAGCACTTCCAAAGGTGCAAAAATAAGGTGCTTACACATGGCATGTTTAATTTATCAACTTAACAATAGTCATAACATTGACCAATCGATGTGTTGTCAGTATTGATTTGAAATGTGATTGGAAACAATTATTGGTTTTGGTTTTAAACTTGGAGATTGTATTGGTTGCTTAATCGTACTGGTTATTTATCGATGCATAATTTGAACTGTGTTAACTATTTTCTGCATGCATATGCTACTCGTTGAGATATTCGTATCTCATTCTTTTGTTTTTGTTTTGTTTTTCAGATACTCGAGGTGAGGCGACTATTGGGGTAGATCTGACTGAGACATATAGGGAGGAAGATTAATATTACATTCCTTAGACCTGTAGATTATTTTGATTTAAACTTTTGAATTAATTGAATTTTTGAGGTGTAATAAAATACATTGAGGTTGAACCATTTGAATCTTAGTTAAGTTTGACTATTGAATTCATAGATAAAGTATGATTGTGCACTCTAATATGATTTAGTTTAGGTGATTATCCAGCGATCACAAATGATTAAGATCCTTACCTAACACTCCGTGAGACGTGTTATATCTTTATTGAATAACACGGATCCGGGGCGTTACAAGGATATTCGTATATCATTCCGTATTGTTTTGTTTTGTTGTCAGCTGCTCTTGGAGAGGACGATTCCTGCGGGTAGTTGCTCAGTCATGTGAGTTTATTTTAGTTTGGGTTTTTAGCGTACTCTGATTTTATAGTTATTGTTGTATTCATGTTTTTCCTTCACTCTGATATTGCGATCTTGTGTGATTTATTAACCTCCGGAGATGAGTTATGGTTTCTCTATGTAACTCGGATCCGGGGCATTACAATAATGTTGTGGACTCTTTCTATGATAGGTGGGTTAACTCTATGATCCTTGAAGAGGAGATTCGTTGGGATTCCATACACCTAGGTCATATCCTACACATCCCTAAAATCCCTTTTAAATGGGAAATCATTGAGGCCATGATTGGACATTGGGAACCTCAATTAAGTCTTTTTCTCTTTGATGACAAAGAGATGACTCCTACCATTGAGGAAATTGAAACAATCCTTGGCCTAAGATTTTCTGAAAAAGTGGTGAACCCGCCCCTTAAGCCTAGCTACAAAAAGGAAAAGCATCCACCTTTTTGGGTATAGGGAAGAAGGGCCTAGGGGAATCTGATGCACTGTTGACCCTATCCAAGACATTTTGAACTAAAAGGCTTCTAAGGGGTGAAAATAAGCAGGCCCAGTTTAATGCCCTGACTTTGATAGTGGTCAACCAATTGCTCTTTCCACGGGGTGATGATCAGGTTGACTTGGCTCTCATCTCAGTTGTTTGTCAGGTTAGGGAATGTGAGAGATTAGCCCCTATGATCTTGGAAGAGATATATCAAGCCTTAACTAACTGTTATTTCAAGAAAAAGAAGCGTTTCCTTGCATGTGCCCCTTTCCTACAGGTGAAATCCCTTCTTTTTGTTCTTTTTTTTTTTACAACTTACTTGTGAAGTTGAATTTATTGGAATTAAATTGAAATACTTCCCCTTTCTACAGCTTTGGTTACTTGACCACCTGAGTTAGATTGAGATAATAGATTGCCGTTTTTCTACCAGAATGAAAGTTATTGTTTTGATGAGCAACCAAGGGTGTCCTAACATCCAAGGCAGCAAGCAGGGTTGTTTCACTTTCTTGGGTACTCTCCAAGATGATCAGGTGAGATGGCCTGGCACTTATCAGCTCAATGCAGAGACGGTGATCAGCTTCAGAGATAGGAACTTCCTGGTTCTAGTAGACTTGAGATCTGCTGTTCTCTATCTTCCTTTGAGGGTTCTTCGACAGTTTGTAGTGACCTAGGGGATTATGATCGCAGATGGATATAAGGACTTCCTTGGGTCACTTACACTAGCCACCATGGGGCTAAATGCTCGGTTAATGAAGGAGTGGTCCTATGCTCGTTTTCTGTAGGGCCCAGTTTTCTCTAAGTCACATGTGAAAGATTATCTTTTCTGGATCAGAGAGCAGGTTCAGAGTCATGCCCTAGTACCAGAGGATCCTTCTGCAGTTCTTCCACCTACTTATGAAGACATCCTGGAGTCTGAAAGAGCATCTCATAAGCGGCTTCAACACATATGGGTACGAGAGGCCCAGGAACTTAGGATAAGAGGTGTTGATCTGGAGAGGAAACTTGAGGAGCAGGTGTCTTGCCGCATTGCTATGGAGAAGAAACTTGAGGAACAGAGACAAGCTCATCGCTTTGAAGTCCGAGTGATGCGGCAGAGGTATCAGGATTCCCTGGCTAGCCTTACGGATATAAGGATCCAGCAACTTGAGGAGCAAGTGTCACACCATACTGCTCTGGAATAGCAACTTAAGGAGCAAAGGCAGGCCCATCATTTTGAGGTCCGAGTGATGCGGAAGAAATATCAAGATGCTTTAGCTAGTCTTAGGGACATGAGGATCAGGCAGACACTTTCAGATGAAGTCATATCTTTTTTGAGCAATCCAGCTGCAGAGGGAGCATCTGGGATCATTGCAACTCAGGCGGCTCGGATTCGGGAGCTTGAGGAGCGGCTAGGAGTTAGGGATTAGCTCCTTTTTATTACATTTTTTCTTTTTCCTTCTTTTATTTTTTTCTTCTTTTTTTTTCTTTACGTTTGTACAAAAACAAACTCCAATAGTGGAAAGACAAAGGATTTGGTTCAAAAATAGGTTTTATATTATTGGCCTCAGAATTCTCAGATGCTTGTAAAAACAAAGGTTTTATGAAAAGTATTTGATTTATCATCACTGGCCAAAGTATATTTTTTTTTTATTTTTTTTGAAATTTGATCCAAAACACTTAATCACTTATAATTAAAGGAATTAAAATCAGGTTGATTAATGAAAATGGGTGATCCAAGCAATAGGGCGAGATCAAATCTTGTCTATCCTAGGACCTTAAGAGTCATCCCAAATGACTTTTCCTCAATGATTGACCCTGCTATTCTGCTCAGTCTCAGTACTCGTGCTGATTTCAAGCTTGGACAACATGATCAACTCAACCTTTGATTCTTCTTTCTTTTTTTTGTGTCTTTTACCAATATTGCCCCTAGCGCCAATTACGGTTTTCACTAAGGCCGGCTTCTGCATTCCGTCATTACCAATCTTACTCTGAAATTTGAATGAATATACTAAAATCACCGAGGGCTTAAGAATAGGACGAAACAAAGGCTAAGCTCAGTTTATGAAATAAAAGGTATTAAAGGCTCAAGATTTTTCAAATGTGAAAATAGGTCAACCGGACTTACAGTCGTGGTGAATTTGACCCCATTCCCCAAAGTGTATTCTTTTCTTTCCTTTTGTACTTGGCTTTCATTTGCCACCATTCTTTGCTTTTTGCTCTTCTTTTCTTCCTTTCTTTTTTTTTTTTTATCTTTGCCCCAATTGGCTTTGCCCCAATTTGTTTTGCCCCAGTATAAGACTGTAAGTCCAGTTTAGGTTTATCAAAAAGACGAACAGGCTCGAATTGACTAGACTAGGGATTAAAATTTTGGGAAATAAAGAAAAATGGCCTCAGATAATTTCCTAGTAATATTAAATCAAGGAAATACCTCTTTACTGCATCAAAGTTAATTGGTTCAGGAAAATCTTTCCCATCCATTTCTGTTAAGATGAAAGCACCCCCTGATAGGACCTTTTTGACAACATAAGGCCCTTCCCAATTTGGTTTGAATTTTGCACGAGGGTCTTCCAAAAAGGATAGGATTTTCTTTAATACTAAATTTCCTTCTTGGAAATTTCTGGGCTTCACCTTCTTATTGTAAGCCCTGACCATTCTCTTCTGATACAATTGGCCATGACAAAGCGATTTCAAACGCTTTTCCTCTATCAAATTGAGTTGATTATGTCTTGACTGTATCCATTCAGCTTCTTCTACTTCAGCTTCCATCAGCACTCTCTGTGAAGGGATTTCCATTTCCACTGGTAAAACTGCTTCCATCCCATAGACTAAGGAATACGGGGTTGCCCCAGTAGAAGTCCGGATTGAGATTCTGTAGGCATGTAAAGCAAGCGGCAGCATTTCATGTCAATCTCTGAAACTCACTACCATCTTCTGAATGATTTTCTTTATATTCTTATTCGTTGCTTCTACTGCCCCATTCATCTTTGGTCTGTACGGAGCTAACTTGTGATGGGTAATCTGAAACTGCTCACACATCTTCCTCATATCTTTGTTCTTAATATTCGAAGCATTGTATGATACTATGACACTTGGCAAACCATAGCGACAAATGATGTTGTGCTTCAAAAACTTAAGAACATGGCTACTTGTCATATTTGCATACAAAGCTGCTTCTACCCACTTGGTGAAATAATCGATTGCTACAAGTATAAACTTGTGTCCATTCGATGCCTTTGGAGAGATCATTCCAATGACGTCGATGCCCCACATAGAGAAAGGCCATGGTGATGTCATGTTGCGCAACTCACTTGGAGGTGCATTCTTGTTATCAGCATATACTTGGCACAGATGACACCTTTTGACATGTGTATAGCAATCATGCTCCGTCGTCGACCAGTAGTATCCCAATCACAGAATTTTTTTGGCAAGCATATGCTCGTTCATATGGGACCCACAGACTCCTCCATGTACAGTTTCAATTCATCTTTCTGACTCAGTCTTAGCAACACATCTGAGTAGAATATCATTATGTGATCTCTTGTACAACTGTCCACCACTTAGTAGGAATTGTCCTGCTAATCTCTGTATTGTCCTTTTCTCAGTAGAAGTGACATTTATTGGCAGACTCCGATCGTTCAAGAAATTTTTAATGTCTTGAAACCATGGTACTTCTTCTTCTGATGCTCCTTCTAGAACAAGACAATAACCAGGTTCATCTATGACTTCAATTTCTAGTGGTTTAATATCTACACCTTCTGGCATGCTGACCATTGAAGCCAAGGTTGCTAGAGCATCTGCGAACTGATTCTTGGCCCTTGGCATATAGTTGAAGGAAATTCGAGTAAATTTGGTGCTTATTTCTTCCAAATACTGGTGATAAGGGATCAACTTGTGATCCTTGGTTTTCCATTCCAAAGTTGTTTGGAAGATGATAAGACTCGAATCTCCGTATACGTCAAGTTCTTCCACTTCATGGTCTAAGGCGGCTTGCAACCCAATTATGCATGCTTCATACTCTGCAATATTGTTTGTGAATTGGAATCTCAACTTCACTGCAATTGGGATATGTGACCCATTCGGCTTGACCAAAACTGCCCCTATTCCATTTCCATTCATGTTGGTGGCCCCATTAAAGAACATTTGCCAAGAGCTTTCACTTTCCTCTTCTTCAGTAAATAGTATTGCCTCATCAGGGAAATTTGTCTTAAGAGGTTGGTATTCTGGTAAAGGATGTGCAGCTAGGTGATTAGCAATGGCTTGACCTTTAATCACCTTCTGAGTGATGTATGTGAGGTCAAATTCGGAGAGCAACAGTTGCCACTTTTCTGTTTTACTAGTTAGTGCTAGTTTCTCAAATAGATACTTCAAAGGATCCATTCGGGATATTGATAATGTGGAATGACTAAGGAAATAATGCCTCAGTCTCTGGGTTGCCCACACTAAAGCACAACAGGTCTTTTCCAAGGGGGAATACTTTGCTTCATATTCTGTGAACTTTTTACTTAGATAGTAAATCGCCCTTTCCTTTCTGCCTGTCTCGTCATGCTGCCCCAAGACACACCCCATTGACATCTCCAAAACTGACAATTATAGAATCAGTGGTCTTCCTGGAGTTGGTGGCACTAGCACAGGTGGATTCAATAAATATTCCTTTATTGTACCAAAGGCTTGTTGGCAATCATCATTCCAGACCGTCGGGTTATTCTTTCTTAGAAGCTTGAAAATTGGTTCACAGATAGCAATGAGCTGTGCTATGAACCGGCTTATGTATTGGATCCTTACAAGAAAACCACGAACTTACTTCTCTATTCTAGGTGATGGCATTTCAATTATTGCCTTGGCTTTAGCTGGGTCGATCTCAATTCCTCTTCTGCTCACTATAAATCCCAGCAATTTCCCTGATGTAGCCCCAAAAACGCATTTTGCTGGGTTAAGCCGTAGACTGTATTTCCTGAGTCTGTCAAACACCTTCTTCAAGTTGATTAAGTGGTCTTCTTCTTCACATGATTTGGCCATCATATCATCCACATAGACCTCTATCTCCTTATGGATCATATCATGGAATAATGCTGTCATGGCCCACTGATAGGTTGCCCCAGCATTCTTAAGCCCAAACGGCATGACCGTGTAGTGGAAAGTACCCCAAGGTGTAATGAAGGCTGTTTTCTCTTGATCTTCCTTAGCCATCTTAATCTAATTGTACCCAGAGAAGCCGTCCATGAACGAGAACAGGCTATTTACAGCAGTGTTATCAACCAAGATGTTGATGTGTGGAAGCGGAAAATCATCTTTTGGGCTTGCCTTATTCAGATCTCTGTAGTCTACGCACATTCTGACCTTTCCATCCTTCTTTTGTACTGGCACTATATTGGCGAGCCATTCAGGGTATGTGGAGACTGCCAAAAATCCTGCTTGGAATTGTTTGACCACTTCATCTTTGACCTTCAATGTCATTCAGGTTTCAACCTTCTCAATTTCTGCTTAACTGGCTTAACCTCTGGTAGAATTGGTAGCCTGTGCACAATCATGTCAGTGTCCAATTCTGGCATATCTCAATACGATCATGCGAACACATCTTTGTAGTCTACCAAGAACCGTGACATTTCATAACACTGCACCTCAGATAGGCATGCTCCAATCCTCACTATTTTTTGGGTCATCTTCGGTCCCTAGATTTATTGAGATGGTCTCCTCAATATTAGGTTGAACACCATTTTCATGACGCTCCAATTGATATATGATTTCTTTTGGAGGGTCTTCTTCAACCCCCATTAGGTCAAAGTCGAGCTCAAGGTCGAAGTCATAATCAACCTGATCCAATTCCGTTTGCTTATATGGTTCATAAATGGTTTGGACCTTTTTGAAAAATTTAACTTTTCTAAAAAAAAATGGGAAAATCTTTTTTTGTTTTTTGAGAGCCTTCAAAAAAATCTTTTCCTGAAGATGAAGGCTCATTAAAACCTTCAGGAAAAGGGAATTCCACTAATTGAGTTTTTTTTTGGAAGCCGTGTTTGTTTGCCAAACAAACTGTAAAACCTCGGATTTTTCCTAAAATAAAGTAAATTAAATAAGCCTAAATATTGAGAAGTTAAAATTCAATTTAGGTATTGGAAGAATAATATTATGATCCAAAGAGATATTAGTAACTAAATAAATAAACAATAATTTTGAGTAACTAGGAATTTAAATAGTAGCTTCATTTAAATAGGAAAGAGCAAGGTTGGTTTGGATAAATTGGGAGAGGAAATTAAATATAAATGATTGGAGAAAATAGGTATTAATCCAAGTATATTATATGGTTAAGATTGATGTGAAGAATAAAGAGGAGAATTTTTGGAAAAAGATTCAAAGGTTAAGTATGGAATTCCAAGGAAAGGGTATTTTAGTCATTTCCCAATTAGCCAAATTAAGATATTGAGTAAATAAATAATTATTAGACTTGAAATATTTAACTAGACTTAGTTTGAGTTAGGTTTGGATTTAAATATCAAATTATTGCTTAAAAGTAGGAAAAAGGGTATATTGGTGATTATGGTTGATAAGGAGCCTTAAGTTTGAGGATAAGAGGTAGCTTTAGGGTGTTTTAGTAATATTTTAAAATAAGAAATTTAATTAGCACGAAAATAAATTAAAATAAATCCTTCTCTTATATATAATACTTAAAAGAGGAATTAGAAGGAGGATTAAGATGGGGAGGTTTCCAATTAAGAGTGAGAAGTCTATTTAGAAGGTCTTCTAAACCTAGTAGGATTTCTAATTAAGAGAGCTTATAAAAGGAGAGGTCTAGGAAAGGTTTAAGGTTTGTAGCAAGTCAAAAATAAGGAAGAAAAAGAGGAAAATTCGTGCTTGGGCTTGGAAGAAGAATAAAGGAAAGAAGAGAAGAAAGAAAAGAGATGGAAGAAAGGAAAAAGTGAGGTGTTGCAGAGGTCCGACCAGCAAACTTTGAGCGACGATCCCCGGAGATCTAGTCGTTGGATTGTCATGCAATTTGGAGGTTATGCTCTATACTTGAGATAATTTAATCGGAACGGTGGAGATTGGATTTGGATGAGTCTTAGGTGATTCGAATTAACCCAGAAGTTGGTGGAAAATCAGATTTTGGAAGAAAAAGGAGTTGCAGAGATGGCCGACTAGCCAACTTCGAACGGTGAGATAGAAAGATCCAACCGTTGAAATGGGCTGCAAGTTTAGTGTTTTGTTCCACTCATGGAGGACTTTAAACTGAACGATGGAGATCTAAATTTGAGAAGTTTAGAGGGGTCCGGTCGAGCTCCAAAAACGGACACAGAAGAATTTCTGAAAAATCTGGGTTCATCAATAAGGCAAGTAGCAAACACTTGAAACTGGAGGAATTACATATTTTATTGTGTTTTTTATGATTGATCGTATTTGTTCTTAAATTGGATTTCATTGGAAAAGTTAGATGTTTATAAAGTTTCGATTTGGTGATTTGAATCTCTTTTTAAGAATCAAGAAAAATGTTGTTCATGGGTGGGTTGAATTAGAAAGAAACCCTAGTTAAATTTTAATTACCAAGATGTGAGTAGCATCGTTTTAAAATTGGGTTTTCGTATTGATTCGTGAGTTTAATCTGAACGCATGTGTTTTCTGGAAGAAGACAGTCCGAGTGTGGGTTTTCTCTAAGATTGAATGAGATAAATAAAAATGTGGTTAGAATAATTTCAAAAGTGTTTTAAATGTCTTTTGGAGATATTAGGAGACTAAGGAAATTGTTACAGAGAGAAAAAGTTCGGCCAGTGGTGTAGATCTGGAAATAACAGAGTCGAAAATCCAGGGTAGTATCTGCCGAGTTGGCGCTAACTGGCGCCCACTACAGGTAGTCGGCGCAAGGATTTTTCCCCTATCCACCGAGCTCGCGCTCATCGCACCCCTAGCTCACGCGGACTTGTTTTCTATCCGCCCATCTCGCGCGTAGCGTGCGCCTAGTTCGCGCCTACCTCGCGCTTACCCGATTTAAGTAAGCGCAACTTAATTATTTTAACCAACGACCTATCCGCCGACCTTGCGCCTAGCGCTGGAGGTCAACGCATGGTCCAATATCTTGTCGAAGAGAATTTTTGACCAAACTAAGCTGGATTTGATGATTGTGAGTGTTCAAGCACTTAACTAATAACTTGTTTAGGACTTTAGAAACATTATCACCTATTCAATTACTCTGAGAATATTAAGTGGAAATTCTGGAAATTCTTAGGAGCTTCCAAGGTAAATTTTAGGGCTATCTATAGGTGATGTTTTGTTCCTAACACTAGGAGTTCCTATTTTAGTTTTCTCTTTGTTTAAACGCTGTACTTGTTTGAGAATTTATTTAAACCTGGTTTTACTTGTTGGAAAGTTTTGAAATGTATTGTAATGATTTCTCTTGGTGTGAGTAAATGAGTTTTATTACCAATGAGCATATGTTATGAGATTGGAGGAAATACTGAAAGTACATGAGGTACTGTTCTGGTCCAGAGGGACATGTGGTGAGCTGTGTTGTGTTATACATGATGTTGAACATATTGATTTATTGTGATGTCAGAGTTGAGATTATACGATGGTTTTCTGTTTTGGTTTAGCTTGTCCTGGATCCATGTCTAAGCTTAGTAATGTGATGGTATTGTTTATTGATGTAATTGCATAGCCTGGTGTGTTGCCACGACCGGTGTAGAGCAGCCAGAAACCCTGAATAGGCCTGGTTGTCAATACCGAAACCCTGAGTAGGCCAGCATTGGATGACAAAACCCTGAGTAGGCCGTCATTTCAGAGTGTTCGAAACTCTGAGTAGGCCGGAACTGTGTACATGGAGGTGTGGATTGTCTACTTGGCATGTCAATTAATCAATTCGAACAATAGTCATGACATTGACCATTCGATGTTTTATCGGTATCGTTATTGAGATATGTTTTGATAGTATTAATGGGATTGGATTTAAACTTTATAATTATCCTTGTTGATGTTGTTGTTGGTTTAATCGTACACCTCATGACTTATTTTATATAAACATGGACTGATTTCATGCATGCACCTTGCTACTTGTTGAGATTTATTCTCACTCCGGTTTCTCCCATTTTTCAGGTACTCTTGGTGAGGATGTCAAGTTGTGGGATAGTTGTAGCTGGGTAGTCTATATAGATGTAGGATTGCTCATATAATTGAAATCCTTTTATATTATAATTGTTGATTAATAAAGAGATTTTGAATTCAAGTTTCCGCTTTTACTCTGATTATAAAGTTAGAAAAAAGTTTTAAATTATTCCATATTTTAGTTGCTTTTGTTGCTTACCATAATACTTCGGGTTTTGGAAATTGGACCCGGAACCGGGGCGTTACACAAACGCAGCTTCAAAAGTAAGGGAGTTTCTTCCCAATTGTTTAAGACAAAAAATTCTGGAGCAGGGGTAATAACACAAGCATGTGCCCCAAACTCAGAATCCGCATCCGAGACCACCATTACTGGGTGAATTGCATCGCCTGCCTCTACTGTAAGGCTCGACCCAGATATAACTTCATCCGGAACTTCTATTGCAGCCCAATCGATGAAGGGTATCTCATATGCCCCTTCTTCTCTTTTGCCTTCAGTCATGGCAAAGAAGGCTCCAACATCCTTAGAAAAATCCCTCTTCTGCTCTGACCGGGGCCCAAGCTCACCCAATGCTTGGGAAGTTGAAGTTGGGACATATGGTTGTAGGGTTGAGATATAGGGTTTCTGGAATGGGTTGATGTTACGGTATGGAGGTTTGGACTGATCCTGGAGAGGAGACAGTTGAATCATATGAGAAAGCTTAGGAAAAGTTTCCCTTAAAGGAGGGAATTTCTTGTGACTTTTTCTTTTTCCATTCTTTTCTTCAATCTGCTTCTGTCTTTTCCAACATCTTGGTTTAGACCCCAATCCTGCTCTAGGGGTAATCTTCTTAACCTTTATTGGCTCCAACCTTCCTTGCAGGTTAATCCCTAGACCTTTCCCTGGATGGAAATTATATTTTCTCATCACTTTCTTTACCATCCTCTTAGCAGTAGTCATTTTCTCTTCTTTTTCCTGATACCCTCTAGGTATAAAATTGACAGTTTCAAATTGGAAAGAGTGAAATGCAATCTTATCTGCAGTCATCTCAATGTTTATTTAGGATTGTGAGACATGGAAAAATCACCGAGATGGTTCACCTCCGTCAACACACGGGCTCAACGAAAATGGGAGAGTCGCCACCATTCCATTTTTGGGGTGTGAATGGACACCAAAAGATTCAATGTAAGCAAAAAGAGCTAAAAGGCAAATACTAGAGTAAAAATAACTCTACTTGAAAATCAAATCCAGAGATGGGTAAGGGGATTAGATTATGAACGGGGGAAGGTGTTAGGCACCCCCATTCACCCACACATGGTGGTTGCCAAGTGTTGTTCATGCTAAAAAAAAAAAGAAAGCTTGCTAAAATAATCAAAAACCTTGAGAAAGGATTAAACAAATGTGTGATACCTTCACATGAGAAATCCAAATGAATTCCAGATCCTCTTTTATTTCAATATCGCTTCTGGAATATCACCAATAGATGGAACTCAAAGCAAAAATTGCACAAAACCAAGTTGAGTCAAATCCGGAAAATTCGATAAAAGATAGAGCCATTTGTCTTGAAATCATTCAAATCTAGTTTAGATTGAATCAAACCAAATCCATTTGAAAGATTATAATAAATAGAAGACTCATGCAAATTTTTAATCAATTCTGGTTAAAATCCTAGGAGTTATTCTCTTTTGAAATCTGCTACTGGATATAGTTAAAAGTGACAAGTGGGCAAGTTTGGAAAATAATTTAGAAAAATCGGCTCTATATAAATCGATGAAATTTGGTGTGAATGAAATTTGTATGGCTATCTTTCAGATAAACTAGCTTGATACAAAAATTCATTTGGCTGTGCCTTGGGTGACCTCCCGAACAGGCCCCGAAGATCACAGATTTACCCAGAAACGTGTTGTTGAGCAGTTCTGAGTAAATCTGTTATCCACAACACAAATGGAGTCAAACAATTATGAAACCAACTGGATTTGAAATTAGACTTCCAAAGGAAAACACAGAGACAAGAATCACTCGAATCGGACTTAAAACGAACACATGGCGCTCAGTCAAAGTGACAAGTTCCGCAATCTGACCTGAATTGACCTATCAACTTCGACTAAGAGGTGTCAAACATCCACTTGATAAACATTAATGAAAATTTTCTGGCATAAACTAGACAGCCTCACCTTTCCAATGGCTCTGGAATCACTCCAAAATTCATCTGGATGATGAAGTTACGAGTGTCCGAAGTTGGGGTACAGCTGCTGTCAAGTTTCAGTCTTTTTAAAGAAAATCAACTCAAAACAGTGGTAAGGTGTGTGTGATCCGTGCAACATGAATCAAAATCATTTAAACAAAGTGGAAGAACCTCTAGGAAGAAATAAGGCACAAGCTTGGCTCACCATTCCCTCCAATTGAAAAGAATATGCCAAAAACCCCAAAATTGAGTGAAAATGCCCGAAATCGAGAGGTTAGACCTAGAGGTCTTCAATACTTGCTTGAAATCATGTTGAAAACCATTAAGAAATATCCCAGAATTGTTTGGGGCTATTTATTCCAGATCTATCACAATGAATGCAATAAATCTGAAATATAAGCCGATTCCGATAAAAACGGGTGCTATGTGTGTATGTGTAAAATCATATCTTCAACAACATAACAACATATAGCATGCATTCATATCAATCATATGGGGTTCTAAAACAACCTAGGGTTCCGTTCCATTCTCGTTTCCCTTAGTTTTCTCTCCCCGTTTAACTGTTCTTCGAGATAATCTTGGGGTACTTTGATTATGAAACGGTTTTCATAGAATCAAAAGGCCATTCAACAAGATTCTAGCACTAAGGATCAATCCCCAGTCTCGTTTCCCTTAGATCCCGCCTTCACATTTTACAGCTAGGGGGAGTCTTGACGTACTTTGAGTAAAGGAAGGGTTTACATACACATAGAGTAGGCCTTATTCTACAGAAGGGTAAAAGAAAAGAACTAACTCTAGAATGTAAAGACAGAAAAATAAAGAGGGGTTTAGGCTACCTGGGTGTCTGGAAGCAATGTGGCAGCGGTTCCCTTCTTCACTCGGAGCTCTTCAATCTCCAACTTCTTGGCCCTTTGCTTAAGGAGGAGCGTCCTATTTATAGGCAAAGGTTAGGGTTAGGGTTTGCATGATGGTAGATACAAGATGATGTCTAAAGTCCACCAACCTTAACCCTAAGGCTATTTCCGAGATTTCCATTCCTTTAATGATATGATGGTAAAAAGTGAAAACTCTTCGAAAACCCTAATTTTGAGCAAAAAGCTTGTATTCGACATATCAGGTCTGATACAAGCAATTCTCTTTGTATCCGACATTATCTGTCAGATACAAAAAAAAGAAGCTTTTATTCGAATTTTAACACAGACAATACTTATTTAGATGTAATATCATTTAAGTAAATGTCATCGTATTTTTTAATCTCCATTTACTTAAGATATTACATGTAAATAAGCAAACACCCCGCCCCCCAATTTGAATCCATTAAAAATAGTTCCAGACCCAAATTTCAAGTGAATAAAAAGTCAACTTTCCAGTTCCAGGCTAAATTCCGGTTTTTCAGGTCTGGTAAAATGATTCAACATGTTAAAACCAAGGTATTAGTCAAGATTTAAAATCTCAAAAAATTCTTTTGTGCAATAACATGGCTAAAAACCTGATTACCGGGAAAAATTATATTGAAATCTTGCTTAAACAAATATTTCATTTTCTGGGGTCAAAAGTCAACAAAACTCAACCGGAAAAAGTTGGACTTTGCACAAAAGATTAAATTCGGGCTTTTTCCTTTACGGTTTTGGATTCAAATGGGTTAAGTATCTCAAATCCAATGCTAAGAATTGAAAATTCCAATTAGATATATCTCTCCTTCATGATTTATCAAAAATCGTGCAATTTTGGGGTGTCTACAACTGCCCCTCTTTGCTGGAGTTGTAAGACAATGAACAGCAAACAATAGACACAACTCAAAATTGCACGTTTGAAAGACACCCCATTAATTGAACTTGCTTTGATCAAACAAATGAGTGATAAAAAACATGGATTTGAAGATAGCCAATGAAACCCCTGCTGCTTAAAGTCTGACGGGGTGGCATCTCTTCCTTATCTCAGATTTCTTTTAGCTCTCGTGGCTATGAAAAGAAATCTGAGACAAACAAATTTTGAGAAGAATGTGGATTTAAAATTGACCTCTGCAAACTCAATTGCTTTTGATGTTTTTCATCTTTACAGCTTAACAATAAGGAAGGAAATATTTTATTGAATTTTCTTGATTGATTTTTTTTATTTGACATACCTGGGTGCCATTTGATGCCCAAACCTGTGCTTGAATATTCTGCAACTTGCTTTTGCTTCTTCATCTTCTTGCTCTCTCAATAATGATGTATGTGCCCTTGCTACCCATAACCTGCCTTCATTCTTTTCAACTGCCTGAGTGAATGGCTCTTCTTGATTGATGGATCATGATCTGCTGATCTAACCTTATACCCTTATTACTCATGATCTCCCCTTCATGCCTTCTTACTGCCCCAGTAAAATCCTTCTTCAGAATTGGAAACCCTTGTTTAAAGGAGAAAACATGAACTGCTTCGAAGCTTTTTTTTTTCAAATCCGAAGACTAAGGCTTGACTGCTTCCTCCAGATGCTGTAATTTATTCCAATGAAAACCCAGAGGGAAAGACTCTGAGCATGCCCCGATTTTTGGTTGCTTGAAGAAGTACTTGCCTCTCAGCAGAGATAATCCCTTTTTTTTTCTTTTTCTCTTTTTTTTTCTTTTTTTTCCTCCTTTTTTTTTTACCTTTGCCAAAAAGAAACCCTAATAAAAGAATGCAAATGAGAAAATCAAAAAATATGTTTTATGCTAGTGGCCTTAGAATTCTCTAATGCTTGCAAAACCAATGTTTTTATGAAAAGACATAGATGCTCATCATATGCCAAAAATATATATTTTTGCTTTTTTGTGTTTTTATATATATTTTTTTGAAAAATGATCCAACCACTTATTAGCATATAGTCCAAAAGAATTAAAATCAAGTTGAATAATGAGAAGATTATTTCAGAAAATGAAGAAAGACCAAAATAAGCCTTCAGAACCTTTAGAATCATTCCTATGACCATCGGCTTGTCAATTGATGCTCCAGATATGACGACTCTTTCAATCTGACTATTTTGCCTCAGTCTAGAAAGACATTTTCCTTCATCCAATTGAAGAGCAATTGTTTCTCCATTGTATCCATGATATGAGAATTTATGACTTCAACTTCAGCAATAATTTCCTAATGGCAATTTTGATGGTCATCAACTTGTTCACAGATGCTTCATATCATAGTTCTGAGTATGTTGCTCCAGTCTTGAAAAGAGAATTTTCCTAAATCACTTGAAGAGTGATTGTATTTCAAAATAACCACCAACATGAGGACTTCACCTAGATCTATGCCAATTCTGGACTTTCCTCCTTAACAATTTCCTTCTTGTAGATAGCTGATTATTTGCCATGTAGCACCCTTCCGGGTTTTCACTACATTTTCTCCATTTTTTCTTTTCTTTTTCTTTTTTTTTAATCCTTCATCACCAGCAACTATGTAGTCAAAACTGCCTTAATTCAAAATTTCTTAATCAAAGAGGACTTATGAATGGGACGAAATGAAGGCTTGGTGTTTGTTTAGAAAGAAAAGGAATAAAAGGCTCAAATACCATATGATCAAATGGGTTCACTGAAATTGTAATTCTTAAGGCATTTTTTTTTCTTTGGAATGAATACAAAATTGCCCCCAGTAATGAAGTTCTTCTTCTACTTTGATTTCTTCATTTGAAGCTTATTCCCCAATATTGAACTTCTTTTCTCATTTCTTCTCTTCACAATTTTGAAGATATAGCATTTGATGATCTCTTTTTCTTCTTTCTTCCCTTTTTTTCTCTTTTTTTTTAATTTCTTTGCCCCCTTTTCATAAAACATATTCAAAATCCCTTTTGAACTTCAATAATGCCCCTTCATTCCTTTTTTTTTTTTTTTGCCTTAATAAATTTGCCCCAGTGTGGGGTTACAATTCTCAGTTTAGGTTACTTGGAAAAATTTATCAAGCTCAAAGGGTCTAACTAGGGATTTAAAAAATTTTGGAGATATAAGAAAGAAAGGCCTCTTATCATTTTAAGAAAAGTTTGAATTTTAAGACTTGGTAGAGTTGCACTACATGACTGGCTCAGGATTTTTCCTTCTTTCCTTTTTTTCTATTCTTGTTTTTTTAATCAACTTCTATCAAGATAAAAGCCTATTCAAATAGAACCTCTGTTATGAACAAGTTCTTCACCTTTTGATCAATTTTATGAATTTGGATTCTTTCCATCAGATGATGCCCAATTCTATTTCCAATGAAAAGGTCAAATTTTCTCCCATATTTTCAAGTGCAAAGCCCCAAAATTTCTTCAAACAATATCATCAACTTCCCTTTGAACGAATCAGAAAGTGTTGTGATCCTTTCTGTATTCTAATGAAGAAACTTCAAATCTTCTTTTCTGTTGAAGCCTGTGGATCATCTTTGTTTCCAAAGGCCATAAAATTGGTCATTTCATAATTTTGCAAAATATTCTTCTCATGACACTGAAAAATATTTGAATTTTCATATAAAATGTCTTTTTCTTCGATTTTGGTCTTAAAAAATTGAGCCCAATGTCGAAGTCATATTCAACTTAATGAAATTCAATAGGAGATATGACTCATAAGTAAAATAGGACCTTGTTGAAAACTTTTTTTTTCTTTTTTATTTTTATTTTTGAAAAATGTTAAAGGGAAAATCTTTTTTTTTCTACAAATATCTTAAAGGAAATATTTTTTTTTGAAAGAGCCTTTATTGAAATCACTTCCTGAGAACAAGGCTCCTTAGAGTCCTTAGGAAATGTGCATCCTTTTTATGGGGGTTTCTTTTCAGAGAACATGGGAATTCGAAAATTGCCCCTGTTCTCAAAGGCAAAAGTTGATTTTTTTCCATTTTTGCAAAAATTTTCATCTTCTGCTGGTTGAGGCAAGAATTCCTTTCTTTGATCAGCCATTCCTTTCATATTTAGGACATCATGCTTAGCCCTTGGAAGAAGTGACGTTACTTGATCTGGAACTTGGATGACTGCCCAACCAATGTGTGGCAAAATGAATTCAACCTTTGCCTCTTTCTTTTCTTTGAAAACACCCCCATTCTTTCTCTGCCATCCTTCTTTCTCAACAGACTCTGCCCCATTGTGTGTACTGGCTTCTTGTAGAATATTCTGCCCTAGAACAATCTTCACATCACCTTGCCTTGATTGCTCTTGCAGTGTAGTCATGGTCATCTGCACCGTTTCTTCTTCTTTTGGCTCCTTTTTTCATTTTTCTTCTTCATTCTTTTTTTCTTCCCCACCCATCATATTTTCTTGTTCTTCTTCCCTTTCAAAATAAACCCAGACAGTTGACCCTATAGGAGCAATAAGTTGAGAAAGGTCAAATCTTCTTTCTCCAGAGAAAATTGCCCCTATTGCATTTGAGCTGCCTGCCTCATTGTTGTTGGTTGGAGGAGGAGTGGGTGTGACTGAATTGAATGATAAAGAGTTATTATCCAGCAAATCCTGAATTACATGCTTTAGGGCCAAGGAACAATCTGTGGTATGCCCTGGAGTGTTCATATGACACTCACAGATTGCAAATGGATCATAACCCTTCCCTTTGCTTACATGAGGATTTGGCAACCTCAAAGTCACATAACCCTTTTGAAGTAAGGTAGGCAAAAGTTCAGATGGTCTCATAGGCAATTTTGAAAACTCCCTTCTCTTCCTTACATCTGTTTCCTCCTTCACAGGCTGTGCAGAAGGGACATTAATTTGGATAGGCAGCAAAGGAACTGGATAGGCATTGATTTGAACGGGTCCCTTGGGAAGCTGCACCATATTCACTTCTGCTTCTCTCCTTTCCTCAGATTTTTTCTTTCCATTACCATTTCCTTTGTTATGAGTGGAGTCTTGTTGATTGATCATGGCGGAATAATCAATTATCTTGCCAGATTTGATCCCATCCTCAATCCGGTCGGCCACTTGTACCAAGGCAACAAAATTGGTGGTGATCTGACCCACCAGGTGATTGTAGAAGGGCTGCCCCAGTGTACCTACGAACGTCGAGATCATCTCAGGCTCCAACATAGGCGGCCTGACCTGGGAGGCAGCCTCTCTCCATCTCTTAGCATACTGCTTTACAGATTCCTCACTTCCCTTACTCATCCTCATCATGTCGTACCGATCTGGCACGATCTCCGAGTTGAATTTATACTGGTCCAGAAACGTGTCGGCCAGGTCCTTCCACCTCTTGATCCTGCCATGGTCCACGGTGGCAAACCACCTCAGAGCCGATCCTGTCAAACTCCTTTGAAAGAGTTGGATCAGTATGCCGTCATCCTGGCCAAACTGGCACAAAGCCCCGCAGTATAGTTTCAAGTGGCTCATTGGGCAGCCCGTGCCATCATATTTATCAAAGTCTGGGCACTTGAACTTGGCCGGTAGGCATGCATCCGGGTATATGCACAGGTCATCAAAGGTGGTGCCTCCATAACTATTTCCCCCCTTCACCTCCTTGAGTTCTTCCTGAATCCTCTCTATCTTATGTAGGAGTTTCCTTTTCATCTCCTTCCTAGCTTTTTCCTTGTCCATCTCTTTCTCAGATTCCACAGTGTTTTCCCTGATCAGAATAGGCTTAGGGACAGGTTCAGAAATGGGCTCAAGCATGGGTTGAGCTGGAGGCGGAATGTAGGCTTGAGGTGGCGGTGCTTGATGGGAAGTTGATGCTTGATTTTGGGCCTGGGCCTATTGGGCCTGAGCCGCCAGTAGGTCTCCTAGCATCTTGGCCAATCCGGCCACTTGCTCTTGCAGCTAAGCAAAGTCTTGTGCGGGTACGGTGGCTTGAGCTTGATTCTCCTCAGTATTCATGGTGCGGGCTTTCGATCTGGTTACGGGAGCAATGATTGTAAGTAAGTGTACCTGGGGAAGGAAAAGCCAAGAAACATGTCAGCTCCAATTTATAACTTATTTCATACACCCATAAATATAGATATGTGAGGTAGGTGAACATAGGTTTATATATATATATATATATTTTGTGTGTTTTTTTTTAATTGAGCTAAAAGAATTGTTGGAATATTTTAGGGCTTCCAACATGTCTCAAAAGGTATGAAAATGATTGGTACGAAAAAGACCAACCAAAGGGTTCTTGAAATATTTTAGGGCTTCCAAAGGTCCCAAAGAATGAGATATGTCTAAAATTCAGAGGCTTTTAAACGGCCCAAAGGATACGTGTCTATAATTCAGAGGCTTATAGACGGCCCAAAAAAGTTGTGTCTAAAATTCAGAGGCTTTTAGACAGCCCAAAGGATATGTGTCTATAATTCAGAGGCTTATAGACGGCCCAAACTAGGTTGATGTTTGAAATTCAGAGGCTTTCAAATGGCCCAAAAAGGTTGTGTCTAAAATTTAGAGGCTTTTAGATGGCCCAAAATAGCTTGATGTTTGAAATTCAGAGGCTTTCAAATGGCCCAAAAAGGTTGTGTCTAAAATTCAGAGGCTTTTAGACGACCCAAAGGATATGTGTCTATAATTCAGAGGCTTATAGACGGCCCAAAATAGGTTGATGTTTGAAATTCAGAGGCTTTCAAATGGCCCAAAAAGGTTGTGTCTAAAATTCAGAGGCTTTTAGATGGCCCAAAGGATATGTGTCTATAATTCAGAGGCTTATAGACGGCCCAAAATAGGTTGATGTTTGAAATTCAGAGGCTTTCAAATGGCCCAAAAAGGTTATGTCTAAAATTCAGAGGCTTTTAGACGGCCCAAAAGATATGTGTAAAACCCCGAATTTTCCTTAAATAATAAATTAAATTAGTAAATAATATTACCGAGAGTTATGATTGATAGAAACATTTTAATATTGTAGGGGGTGATCAACTTAGCGGAGATCCAGAATTAGATGCAGATCTGACCGTCCGATCGTGAGATATCGAGGTATGTATTCTAATTGGGCAAGGTGTATAGAAGAGTTGCATGGGAGATGCATAGGATCAAGGGGTATATATATGTATAAAGAAATAACCTAATTTTATACTTGTATTCTCGCTCGTATTGAAGCTGCAAGCGACGAAACCTGTTTGAACGACCAAGAGAAGAGAAGAAGGAGAAGAAGAAGGAAGGGCTGGGCGTGCGTTCATCGTCCAGAGAGTTTCTCAGTGCTAGAGGTTCGCCATTGTTCAGAATAGAGAAGGAGAAATCAGCGTATAGAGGTAGGTGACATCGTTTTGGTTTTAAAATTGGATTTACCTCTGTTTAATCGCAAACGCATGTTTCTATGATATGTAATGTTGTATTTAGTTAGCTAAGCATGTTAGAAATACATTAGAATGAGTTTAGACGAGAAAAATCATGATTTAGAACTGTTTCTGCTCGATTTTGTATGACCGGCGACCTCGATTGTACTCGGCGCTCATCGGCGATCTTAGGCGCTGGTTATAAAATTTAGGACGCCGTGGACCGCGGGACGACGGACCGTGGACACTCGAATTTGTACTACCGCCGACTGGAGACCGCCCGGAGCGATCCTGAGCGATCCCAGGCGCTCTAAGCAGAAATTCCAAGTTTTCATAATTTCGAACCTAATTCAACTCTAAACTATTTTTAGACAATTTTAATGATTAACTAAGGTCTTTTAAGACCAAAATAAACTATCTAATTCCTTGTTTTACAGAAAAACAAATTAGGGAGATATTTAGGACATTAGTTGCCAAGTTTGAAGGTAAATGAGAAATGTGATTTTGGAAAAGCCTAACTACCATTTGATTATCTAAACACTTCTAAATGGCATTATAAATCAGAAGACATTATAAAGAGAATTCAGAATTCGAATGACTGAATAATGAAGTAAATGTACAGATATAACCATTATATGCCGCTAGGGACCAACCCTTATAGAATTATGATACTTTAGGGAATTTTGGAGTCTAGTAGGCATAGCTGGTTATGGATCCATAGTCGTAGCTAGATAGCTGAGGGATATGTCATTTGGGTTGAGTTACTCCTATATGCAACGCGCTTCCTTTGCAAGTTAGTTTGTCTGGGAAGGTCCTATGTCTGGAGGGACACCCCGGTGAGCCGCTGGTGATTCCCTGTACATGTGGATAAGCGACCATCTCCATGTATTGATTCTGGTGCTGCATGCTGGTGGTACATGCCAACTCTGATGGGTACGTGTGCAATAAGTCGGTGACTACGGCTCTTGTCTAAGCTGCGCTGCATGGGGCTTGAGTATCATTAGTAGCATCGCTCCTAAGTCGCATGGTGGTATAGCGATTGGTTGAGAATCATCTCAAAAGGTTTATATATCTTTGTGAGTCCTACAATGACACTGAAAACACCACACGTGATATGATTATTATTATTATTGTGCACGTGCGGGATGCATGTGATTGGGATATTGGTTGGATGTGACTGCTTAGTACATCCTGGCAATGTATGGATTATGCTACTGATTTGGCTATTGAGTTCTTATATTAAAATTTGCTGAAAATCATTTCTAGAACTGTTTATCAAACTGTTTTGTGTTCATGAATGGTATAAATGATTATGCGAGCCTGATTTATCGATGTTGCTTAATCGTGCATGAAATGTTACTTTGCTTATATTAACTGTTTAGTCATGCATGTGTTACCTACTGAGATATTCGTATCTCACCCTACTTCTATTCCATTTTTTCAGCTGATACGCGAGAGGGGGATCTCTTAGACTTCCAGGGAGTGATAGCCGAGTATTCGTCGGAGGATTATTATTATCCCGATCTTGTCTGAGGTGGATTGATGTTATAGATTTAGCATTTTTGATTGGTTTATTATCATTTATTTGGATTGATGTATGAGAGAGATAAGAGAGAGAGATAGTAACCAGTTCATTTTACCAGACTTTGATATTACTGACTGATGGTCAAGCTTTATGCTTAGTTGAGGATTTTGATCTACACTTCCGCACATACTTGTTTCCGCAACTCTGATAGTTTAATATATGGATTGGATTTTGATTTCTTTGGTCTGGTATGTTATTGATGTTGTAATTGATATGGGCCAGTAACACCTCGGATTTGGTTGTTGAACTAAATTCGGGTTGTTACAGTAGCGAACCGGGTTCGGGTTGGGTGCCGGTTTGCACTGACCCGGGTTCGGGGCGTTACAATATGTGTCTATAATTCAAAGGCTTATAGATGGCCCAAAATAGGTTGATGTTTGAAATTCAGAGGCTTTCAAATGGCCCACAAAATTCAATTGATTGGTACGAAAAAGACCAACCAAAGGTTTTTTGGAATATTCTAGGGCTTCCCAGTGTCCCACAAATGTTTTGATTTGATTGGAAAAAATAACCAATCAAAGGTTTCTTGGAATATTCTAGGGCTTCCAAGTGTCCCACAAATGTTTTGAGTTGATTGGAAAAAATAACCAACCAAAGGTTTCTTGGAATATTCTAGGGCTTCCAAGTGTCCCACAAATGTTTTGATTTGATTGGAAAAAATAACCAACCAAAGGTTTTTTTTTTTTGCTGAATTTTCTCAGTCTTCAAGTTCAAAAGCTTGATTGAAACATGTTTGAATTAAATTGGTATAAAAAAATATGACACCTCAGTTCGCCTTAATGAATCTTGAGGGTAAAATGTAGATTTGTGTTCCAAAATTAGATTAAATCCTTAGTGAGCTTTTTTTTTCATTTTTTATTTTTTTTTCACTTGAATTATCTTTTCAAATCCTATTTGGGTGCCCACAGATTATTTACAGTGCTTTAGGCATTTTATTTTCAAAAGAATTGGGCCGAAAAATCAATTTGCCAATTTTCGGGCTGTGGCTAAGGTTATGTCTTATCTTATCCGATACAAATTATCGGATACATGCATAAGTCTTTGTAACCGATATAATACGTCGGATAAGAAGGAAACTCTGTTTAACCGACCTAAGTTGTCGGTTAATGCCGAAATGGCCCTTTTTGACTCATTTTTTCACCAGATCATGTTATTTTCATTCACACTTGATGTTCACCTTGACTTGGTCTTTAAATCCTGCTCCAAATTGGGCTTTGACATCATACTTGGAAACATTCACAAACTCATGAGGGTACATGCCCCTTTGACAATTAGACACCAATTCCTGGATTTTGTACACTTGGTTGCCTCTTGCATGGACTTTGGGTAGGATAACTTCTAAGCAGAGTTAGAGACTCTTCCTATGGGTTACACCAACCTTAGGCTACAAATATTTTTGGGAAAAAAATTTCATCCCAAGCATATGGACACCATGGCTTTTAATTTTCATGAAGATAATAAAAAGAAAACATGGCTTTACCTTGTCACCTTGTGTTACCTTCAATATGGTATTCATATTATACCTTGGCCTGTGAAACATGCAAACGGCCTTCCCAAATTTACACCAAATTCCCCAAACGTAATTATGTACTTTTAGCTGAAAACGTGTTTCTCCACCTTCAAGCGTATGGTTTTTGGGTTTTGGCTTAATTGGCAACTTAGAACTCAAGTCTAGTGATGCCCGGAATCGAATCATAGATCTCATTGTCATCACATCATTGACTCAAATTCTAATGTAAATGTTTTCACTTTCGCTTTCCGAAGTAACGACCTCGGTGCGCCAAGCTACACACATTCGGGTTCAACTTCCTATAGGTAATGGGTAGGCTGTGCAAATAGTTTAAAGTGCTCAAGTGCATTTGAAATTCAAGGTGCATTCACAACGTCCCAGCCCCTTGCCACTCTTTTTCGTAGCCATGCATACCATTTCAAGCAAAGGCAATATGACATTATAATGAAAGCAAACACAAGCAAGCATGGTAGCCAAAGCAATTAAATATGTACACAATTATTACATACCCAAAAGTAGCATACAAACATGGTATCATATTGCACAAACAACCATTAGATCATGAAAAGGATGTTTGTAAAACTCAAAACATCCCATAAATTTCCAGATTTCATGCTCTTTTTTCCTCATGCTCAAAGTGTATTATTCCTATCCAAATGCAAGCCTAAAAAATACAGCAACTAGGCAGTGTACAAGAAGCTTTTAACCGGGGAAAATATGCTTGAAAACTCCTTAAAATTTTTGTTGAATTCTGGGTTTTATGGTTCTCATTTTCATGCTTAAAGTGCATTATTTATACCCCAAATCAAGGCCTAAAACTGCACTAAATTTCCAAGTTTTGTATTCTTCATTTTTGTGCTCAAGTTACATTGTTTTATGCCCAAATCAAAGCCTAAAAATACAGCACCTAAATGTATTGTACAAGAGGTGTTTTGTTGAGGAAAACATGCTTGAAAACCCCCAAAATGGCTACTGAATTTACTAATTTTTTTGCTCATTGTTTTCATGTTCAAATCATGTCATCCTATACCCTCAAATCGAAGGCATGGCATAAAAAAATATTAAGCACAAGAAAGCATTGTTCATGGGAAACATGCTTGAATACCCAAAATTTAAACTAAATTTCCAGAAAAATTCTTTATGTTCAGCTCATGGTATGGAAACCTGAAATAACACATGCTATCACAAAATACCGCAAAGTCATATTACATGATATGCTTTTCCCTAAACATATTTCTAAACACAATCAAGCAACACATTCATGTTTTTTTTTTTTTTATTCATGTGAAAAAAAAAATTTTCATACAAATCAGATTTGAGATGCATTATGCACAAGTAGGAAAAATAGCAAGTATTCAAAAATAAAGAAAAAAGCATGAACAAAACACCAAACATGGCTTAAATCCATAGGTCCCCAGCAGAGTTGCCAATTGTGAGACATGGAAAAATCACCGAGATGGTTCCCCTCTGCCAACACACGGGCTCAACGAAAATGGGAGAGTCGCCACCATTCCATTTTTGGGTTGTGAATGGACACCAAAAGATTAAATGTAAGCAAAAAGAGCTAAAAGGCAAATACTAGAGTAAAAATAACTCTACTTGAAAATCAAATCTAGAGATGGGTAAGGGGATTAGATTATGAATGGGGGAAGGTGTTAGGCACCCCCCATTCACCCACACATGGTGGTTGCCAAGTGTTGTTCATGCTAAAAAAAATAAGAAAGCTTGCTAAAATAATCAAAAACCTTGAGAAAGGATTAAACAAATGTGTGATACCTTCACATGAGAAATCCAAATGAATTCCAGATCCTCTTTTATTTCAATATCGTTTCTGGAATATCACCAATAGATAGAAATAAAAGCAAAAATTGCACAAAACCAAATTGAGTCAAATCCGGAAAATTCGGTAAAAGATAGAGCCATTTGTCTTGAAATCATTCAAATATAGTTTAGATTGAATCAAACCAAATCCATTTGAAAGATTATGATAAATAGAATACTCATGCAAATTTTTAATGAATTCCGGTTAAAATCCTAGGAGTTATTCTCTTTTGAAATCTGCTGGTGGAGATAGTTAAAAGTGACAAGTGGGCAAGTTTGGAAAACAATTTAGAAAAATTGGCTCCATATAAATCCATAAAATTTGGTGTGAATGAAGTATGTATGGGCATATTTTAGATGAAACTAGCCTCATACAAAAATTCATTCGGCTGTGCCCTGGGTGACCGCCCGAACAGGCCCCGAAGATCACAGATTTACCCAAAAACGTGTTGTTGAGCAGTTCTGAGTAAATCTGTTATCCACGGCACAAATGGAGTCAAACATTATGAAACCAACTGGATTTAAAATTAGACTTCCAAAGGAAAACACAGAAACAAGAATCACTCGAATCGGACTTAAAACGAACACATGGCGCTCAATCAAAGTGATAGGTTCGGCAATCTAGCCTGAATTGATCTATCAACTTCAACTGAGAGGTGTCAAACATCCACTTGATAAAAATTAATGTAATTTTGCTGGTATAAACTAGACAGCCTCACCTTTCCCATGGCTCTAGAATCACTCCAAAATTCATCTGGACGATGAAGTTACGAGTGTCCGAAGTTGGGGTACAGTTTTTGTCCAGTTTCAGCCTTATTAAAGAAAATCAACTCAAAACAGTGGTAAGGTGTGTGTGATCCGTGCAACATGAATCAAAATCATTTAAACAAAGTGGAAGAACCTCTAGGAAGAAATAGGGCACAAGCTTGGCTCACCATTCCCTCCGATTGGAAAGAATATGCCAAAAACCCCAAAATTGAGCGAAAATGCCCGAAACCGAGAGGTTAGACCTAGAGGTCTTCAATACTTGATTGAAATCATGTTGAAAACCATTAAGAAATATCCCAGAATTGTTTGGGGCTATTTATTCCATATCTATCACAATGAATGCAATAAATCCAAAATATAAGCCGATTCCGACAAAAACAGGTGTTATGTGTGTATGTGTAAAATCATATCTTCAACAACATAACAACATATATTATGCATTCATATCAATCAAATGGGGTTCTAAAACAACCTAGGGTTCCGTTCCATTCTCATTTCCCTTAGTTCTCTCTCCCCATTTAACGGTTCTTCGAGATAATCTTGGGGTACTTTGATTATGAAACGGTTTTCATAGAATCAAAAGGCCATTCAACAAGGTTCTAGCACTAAGGATCAATCCCCAGTCTCGTTTCCCCTAGATCCCGCCTTCACGTTTTACGGCTAGGGGGAGTCTTGAGGTACTTTGAGTAGAGGAAGGGTTTACATATACATAGAGTAGGCCTTCTTCTACAGAAGGGTAGAAGAAAAGAACTAACTCTAGAATGTAAAGACAGAAAAATAAAGAGGAGTTTAGGCTTACCTGGGTGTCTGGAAGCAATGCGGCAGCGGTTCCATTCTTCACTCGAAGCTCTTCAATCTCCAACTTCTTGGCCCTTTGCTTAAGGAGGAGCCTCTTATTTATAGGCAAAGGCTAGGGTTAGGGTTTGCATGATGGTAGACACAAGATGATGTCTAGAGTCCACCAACCTTAACCCTAAGGCTATTTCCGAGATTTCCATTCCTTTAATGAAGGATATGATGGTAAAAAGTGAAAACTCTCGGAAAACCCTAATTTTGAGCGAAAAGCTTGTATCCAATATATCAGGTCGGATACAAGCAATTCTCTTTGTATCCGACATTATCTGTCGGATACAATAAACATCTTTTGTATCCGACATTATTTGTTGGATACAAAAAGAAGAAGCTTTTATCCGAATTTTAACACAGGCAATACTTATTTACATGTAATATCATTTAAGTAAATGTTCTCATATTTTTTAATCTCCATTTACTTAAGATATTACATGTAAATAAGCAAATACCCCCCCCCCCCCATTTGAATCCATTAAAAATAGTTCCAGACCCAAATTTCAAGTGAATAAAAAGTCAACTTTTTAGTTCTAGGCTAAATTCCGGTTTTTCAGGTTTGGTAAAAAGATTCAACATGTTAAAACCAAGGTATTCGTCAGGATTTAAAATCTCAAAAAATTATTTGTGCAATAACATGGCTAAAAACCTGATTACCGGGAAAAATTATCTTGAAATCTTGCTTTAAAAAATATTTCATTTTCTGGGGTCCAAAGTCAACAAAATTCAACGGGAAAAAGTTTGACTTTGCACAAAAGATTGAATTTGGGCATTTTCCTTTACGGTTTCGGATTCAAATGGGTTAAGTATCTCAAACCCAATGCTAAGAATTGAAAATTCCAATAAGATATTTCTCTCCTTCATGATTTATCAAAAATCGTGCAATTTTGGGGTGTCTACAGGGATATATCAGGGGACACGATGGGAGGAACCAAATTCTCAGCTATGACCGTAATCACCTTTTCCCCTTGAATGTATTTCACTCTTTGGTGGAGGGTTGATGGTATGGCCCTAGCCGTATGAATCAATGGCCTTCCTAGGAGTAGGTTGAAGGCCGTCGGTATATCTATTATCTCGAATGTGATATTGAAAATATACGGTCCAATAGTGGCCGACAGTTCGACCTCCCCTAGGGAGTGTGTTAGAACTATCAAAAGCTCTTATGATTCTTCCATTTTGCTTGATTTTATTTTGCTCTAGACCGAGCTTTACAAATGTTATTAATGGGCATACATTCAAAGCCGACCCGTTATCTATTAAACCCGGGCTATCATGCAACCCTTACAAAGCACAGCTATGTGCAAAGGATCAACATGATGGTACCCTGCTGGGCTAATTTCAGTCTCTGAAAAAGATATGACATTGTGAGATAAAATTTGCCCAACCATCCTACCAAGTTGGTCTGGTTCAATATTTTTAGGCACATGTGCACCCTAAAGTACCCTTAATAGAGAGTCCCTATGCTTTTCAGAATTCAGCAATAATCTCAGTATTGAAATCTGGGCAGGGACCTTGTTCAACTGATCAACAACATTGAACTCACTCTTTTTTATTATTTTGATGAAGTCAGCAGCCTCACTATCAATTACCAGAGAGGTATCTGTAACGCCCCGAACCCGGGTCAGTGCAAACCAGCACCCTACCCGAACCCGGTTCGCTACTGTAACAACCCGAATTTAGTTCAACAACCAAATCTAAGGTGTTACTGGCCCATATCAAATACATCATCAATAATATACCAGACCAAAGAATTAAAATCCATTCACTTTATAGTTTAAAATCTTCAAATAAACATATAGTTTGATCATCAATCATTAATATCAAAGTCTGGTAAAATAAACTGGTTACTATCTCTCTCTCATCTCTCTAATACATCAAATCCAAATGAATAATAATAATCTAATCAAAAGTACTAAGTCTATATCATTCATCCACCTCAAACAAGATTCGGAAAATAGTAATCTTCCGGTGTATACTCAGCTATCTCTCCCTGGAAATCACTAAGATCCCCCTCTCGCGTATCAGCTGAAAAATGAAATAAAAGTAGGGTGAGATATGAATATTCCAGTAGGTAACACATGCATGATTAAACAGTTAATATAAGTAAAGTAACAGTTCATGCACGATTAAGCAATATCGACTAATCAGGCTCGTATAATCATTCATATCATTCATGAATACAAAACAGTTTGATAAACAGTTCTAGAAATGAATTTCAGCAAGTTTTAATATAAGAATCCAATAACCAAATCAATAACATAATTCACACTTTGCTAGGATGCACTAAGCAGTCACATCCGATCAATATCTCAATCACATGCCTCCAGCATGTATACAATAATAATATCAAGTGTTGTGATTTCAGTGTCATTGTACGACTCACAAAGATAGATAAACCTTTTGAGATGATTCTCAACCAATTGCTATACCACCGTGAGACTTAGGAGCAATGCTACTAATGATACTCAAGTCACATGCAACGCAGCTTAGACAAGAGCTGTAGTCACTGACTTATTGCACACGTACCCATCAGAGTTGGCATGTACCACCAGCATGTAGTACCAAAATCAATACATAGAGATGGTCGCTTATCCACATGTACAGGGAATCACCAGCGGCTCACCGGGGTGTCCCTCCAGACATAGGACCTTCCCAGACAAACTAACTTGCAAAGGAAGCGCGTTGCATATAGGAGTAACTCAATCCAAATGACATATCCCTCAGCTATCTAGCTACAACTATGGATCCATAACCAGCTATGCCCACTAGACTCCAAAATTCCTTAAAATATAATATTTCTATAAGGGTTGGTGCCTAGTGGCATATAAAGGTTAAATCTGTCAATTACTTCAATATTCGGTCAGCTGAGTTCTGAATTCTCTATATACAGTTTTCTGGTTTATAGTGTCATTTAGAAGATGTTCTAGTAATTAAATACAAGTTAGGTTTTCCAAAAACTAGGTTTCTCCATTTCTTTCAAAGTTTGGCAACTAATGTCCTAAATACCTTCCTAATTTATTTTTCTATAAAATAGGGAATTAGATAATTTATTTTGATCTTAAAACATCTTATTTAATCATTAAAATTGTCTAAAAATAGTTTGGAATTGAATCAGGGTTTGAAATTACGAAAATCTGCAAAATCTGAACAAAGCGCCTAGGATCGCTCAGGATCGCCCCGGCGGTTTGTGGTCGGCGAGAGTTCAAATCAGATCGCCGACGATACGTCTTCAAGTGGTCTACGGCGGTCTACGATTTATAACGAGCGCCTAAGATCGCCGAGCACAGTCGAGGTCGGCGGTCGTTCAAAATCAAACAGAATCAGTTCCAAAACATGATTTTTCTCGTCTAAATTCATTCTAACATATTTATAACATGATTATCAAAATATATACATCATTACATATCATAAAAACATGCTTTTGCGATTAAACACATGTAAATACAAATCAAACGAATAAAACAGTGTCACCTACCTCTTCTACGCTGGTTCCTCTCCTTCTCCAAACAAGAGTCCTCACAGGCGCAAGGAAATCCCTGGACGATGAAGAACTCAACCCAGCACCCTTCCTTCTTCCTCTTCTTCTTCTTCTCCTTCGGTCGTTTGGTTTGCCGCTTGCGGCTGAAGGTGACGAGCGAAAATAGTAACACGTATAAGTTCAGGTTATTTTAATAGGTATTTATACCCTTTGATCACATGCATCTCACCTATAACTTCCCTATACACCCTGCCCAATCAGAATACATACCTCGATATCTCATGATCGAACGGTCAGATCTGCGTATAATTCTGGATCTCCACTAATTAGATCATCCCCTACAATAATAATTATTTCCATCAATTATAACTCCCAATAATATTATTTATTAATTTAATTTATTATTTAAGGAAAATTCGGGGTTTTACATCCTCCCCTCCTAAAAGAAAAATTTCGTCCTCGAAATTTACCTTGTGGTTTTGGAAATAGGTTGGGATACTTTCTCTGCATTTCCGATTCCAATTTGCAAGTAGCTTCCTCCATTGTGTGATTTTGCCAAATTACTTTCACAAGTGGAATCACCTTAGTACAAAGAACCTGCTCCTTCTTGTCCAAAATCTCAACTGGATGCTCCTCATAAGTCAAGTCCCCTCGCACTACTATCGGCTCATGCTGAATGATATGAGTAGGGTCATGCACGTACTTCCTCAACATAGAAACATGGAACATGTCATGAACTCCTTCCAGCTGTGTAGGCAAAGCCAATCTGTATGCTACTGGTCCCACTATACCCTTAATCTCAAACGGACCTATATATCTTGGAGCCAACTTGCCTTTCTTTCCAAATCTCTTAATCCCACGAGATGGTGATATCTTCAGAAATACCAAATCACCAACTTCAAAATGCAAGTCTCTTCTTCTGGTATCTGCATAGCTCTTCTGACGACTCTGGGCTGTAAGCATATTCTGCCTAATCTAATTCACCTTCTCAATGCTATCCTGTACAATCTGCGGCCCAATAAGTTGTCTTTCTCCAACTTCCACCCAGCACACTGGGGATCTACACGGTCTGCCATAAAGTGCCTCAAATGGTGCCATCTGAATACTTGCCTGATAGCTGTTATTATAGACAAACTCCACCAATGGTAGGTGCTGATTCCAACTGCTTCCCCAATCCATAACACAACATCTCAACATGTCTTCCAACGTCTGAATGGTACGCTCAGACTGTCCATTTGTCTGAGGATGATAGCTAGTGCTGAAATTAAGCTTAGTTCCTAAAGTTGCCTGAAATGCAAGCCAAAAGCGTGCCGTGAATCGTGCATCTCTGTCAGACACTATAGAAACTGGTACTCCATGAAGTCTCACTATCTCCTTGACATATAACTTAGTTAAAAACTTCAACAGCTGCATAGTGCTCATAGGCAAGAAATGTGCTGACTTAGTCAGTCTATCCATGACAACCCAAATAGAATCTTCTTTCTTTGCTGTCAATGGTAACCCAGATACAAAATCCATAGTCACATGCTTCCACTTCCATTCTGGAATAGGAAGTGACTGAAGTAAACCAGGTGGTTTCCGATGTTCAGCCTTCACTTGCTGGCATATCAAACACTTTGCCACATACTCTGCAATCTCTCTCTTCATTCTTGACCACCAATAGATTTCTTTCAAATTCTTGTACATCTTCGTACTTCCTGGGTGAACTACATACCTCGATCTATGACCCTCTGTCAATATTTTCTCCTTAATCTCCTCATCGGCTGGAACACAAATACGGCCTCTATATCTCAATAGCCCATCTCTATCTGAAAAATCTACAGCTGCCTCAGATCCTCTACTCATCATCTCACTAGTCGGAATCAACTGTGGGTCAATCAATTGTTTCTCCTGAATCAACTGAACCAAATCTGGCTGAATCTGAACACGAGCAACTTGGATCACTCCATCCTGTGGCATGCTAAACTCTCCCTGCCAATCTCTAACTGAATCAACCAATCTACACTGGCTCATCATGAAAGCTTCTAAAGTAGCTACCTGATCATCAACTGCACTTTTTCTACTCAAAGCATCCGCCACTACGTTTGCTTTACCAGGGTGGTATTGCAAAGTGAACTTGAAATCCTTTAGCAGATCCATCCACCTTCGCTGCCTCATATTCAAGTTTCTCTGTGAAAATAGATATCTCAAGCTCTTATGATCAGAAAAGATCTTAAACTCTACCCCATAAAGGTAATGCCTCCATAGCTTCAGTGCAAAGACTATGGCTGCTAGCTCTAGATCGTGGGTAGGGTAGTTCTTCTCATGCGGCCTCAACAATCTCGAAGCATACGCTATAACTCTGCCCTGCTGCATCAATACACATCCCAAGCATATCCTAGAAGCATCACAATATACTGCAAATGCCTCATCCATGGATGGCACAATCAAAACTGGTGCAGTAGTCAATCTCTGCTTCAATTCCTGGAAACTCTGCTCACATTTCTCATCCCATTAGAACTTCACTGCCTTCTTGGTTAGATTAGACAAAGGTGCAGCTATACGTGAAAATCCTGCAATGAATCTCCTATAGTAACCTGCCATACCAAGGAAACTCCTGACCTCTATCACTGTAGTAAGTCTAGGCCATTCTGCCACTGCCTTAACCTTCTCAGGGTCCACAGATATACCCTCTCCTAAGATAACATGACCTAAGAAAGAAATCTGCCTTAGCCAAAACTGACACTTGCTGAATTTCCCATACAATCCGTGGTCTCTCAAAGTGTGCAACACTGCCTTCAAATGCCCTATATGTGCTTCTCGGGTCTTAGAGTATACTAGGATGTCATCAATGAACACCACTACAAAGCTATCCAAGTATAAATGAAAAATTCTGTTCATGAGGTCCATAAAAACAGCTGGGGCATTGGTCAACCCAAAAGGCATAACCAAGAACTCATAATGCCCGTAGCGTGTATGAAAAACTGTCTTCTCTATGTCCTCCTCTACCACTCTCAACTGATGATATCCTGACCTCAAGTCTATCTTGGAGAACCAAGATGCTCCTCCTAACTTGTCAAACAGGTCATCAATCCTAGGCAACGGATACTTGTTCTTCACTGTCACTTGATTCAGTTGTCTATAATCAATGCACATCCTCATACTACCATCCTTTTTCTACACAAATAGAACTGGCGCGCCCCATGGTGACGTACTCAGTCTGATGAAACCTTTTTCCTGAATCTCATCTAACTGCTTCTTAAGTTCCTTCTGTTCTGGTTTCGCAAGCCAATAGGGTGGCTTTGAAACTGGAGCCGTACCAGGCATCAACTGGATCCTGAACTCTACTCCTCTAGCAGGTGGTAATCCAGGTAAATCCTCTGGAAACACATCCGCAAACTCCTGCACTACAGGTACATCGGAGATGACAAGGGTGTCACTCCTAAGCTCCTCTGCTATCACAGATGCTACCAGACCAATCCGTGACTTCAACCCCTCACATTTGAAACAATGAGTGGTTTGATCCAGTCCTCTAACTATCACTGTCCCTGCATAGCAATCCAATGTCACATGGTGTCTACATAGCCAGTCCATCCCCAATATCACATCAAAACCTCCAATGTCTAAGGCAATCAAATCGCCAGACAACTCCAATCTACCCAATCTAATCATGCAGTCTCTATACATATACTCCACTCTAGTAGACTCTCCCAAAGGTGTGTGCACAGACAATGCAATATCCAATTCAATGGGTGACAAACTAATCCGTCGTGCACAAGCAGGTGATATAAATGAATGGGAAGCACCAGAATCAAACAGAACACATGCTGATCTACCACAGATGAAAAGAATACCTCCAACCAGCTCAAGTGCCTCGTGATCAACCTCGATATCCTCCATACGATCGAGCTCACGCTCCTCATGTGCATCCATTGCATATACTCTCGCTGGCTGCGGCTGCTGAGCAGGTACTGCCTGCCTCCGGCCTCCTCTCTGAACTGGTCCTCTACCCTGGGGCTTCTGCCCAACCGGTGCTCTCTAAGCTAGTTGCTGAAACTGTGGCCTCTATGGGAAAGCAGGCGCTGTCTCTGGCTGTGGTAATGCTGGTCGTGGCACTGCTAACGGTTGATAACTAGGAGAGAACCGACAATCCGTGATTCTGTGACCTGTCCTTCCGCATCTGTAACAGGTGCCCGGTGCTGCAACACACGGTCCAGGTACATGGTATCTACCACAACTGGCACATATCTTCGGAGCTAGCCTATACTGTCGTCCTGTAGGCTCCGCCCTAGTCCAGTCTCTGGGTCTCTTGTTTCCACCAAGGAAACCTCTCTGATCTACTGGCCTCATGGGTGGTCTAGCTCTGCTCTGGCTCACTCTAGCCTCTAAGTCACTCTCAGCTCTGGTGGCTCTACGTACCACATCCTTCAGTTCGGTGCACAAGAGTACTGTCAGCATACTCTTAATCTCAGGCTTCAGACCCCGCTCAAAGTGTGAAGTCAGCCTCCTCTCATCCTGTGTCATGCGGGGTACAAATCGGGACAAGGCTGCAAATCTAGCCTCGTACTGAGTCACTGTCTGGCTTCCCTAAGTAATCTCCATGAATTCCCGCTCCTTCTTGAGCCGGACTTCCTCAGAAAAGTACTGGTCATAGAAGACCTCTCGGAATCTGTCCCATGTCATGTACGTAGCCTGTGGATCCTGCCTCTTCCTGGCTGTCCACCAGTGAACTACCTCTCCCTCAAACAAGAATGCTGCCAAGCGCACTCCCCGATCCATCGGGCATCCCATAGCCTCAAAAATCCACTCGACTCGCATCAACCATCTCTTAGCTTCCATAGGATTTGGACGTCCACTGAAGATAGGTGGATCCAATTTCCTGAACTGCTCAAGATCCTTGGCCGTATGTATGGCCCTCTCATGTACAGGCTCATCTCCATGACCATTGCCACCATTTCCACCATTGCCATGCTGGCTCAGTCTCTCCTCCCTTTCCTTGGCAAGAAGCTCTGCCAAGCTGCTAACAACAGTCCATACGTCACCCCTGGAGGTGGTGGAGGTAGTGGAACATCCTGCTGCTCCTCCTCAATAGGATCAGCTCTAGCACGTCTTCCTCTACCAGCCATCTGCAAAATACAAATTCACTTGTTAGAATCCAATAATTCTAGGGGTTCTATCTAGCATACTCACAATCCCATTCCCCTAAAGCTGGCAAATCTAAGGTTAGGACCATTGCTCTGATACCATCTCTGTAACGCCATGAACCCGGGTAAGTGCAAACCGGCACCCTACCCGAACCCGGTTCGTTACTGTAACAACCCGAATTTAGTTCAACAACCAAATCCGAGGTGTTACTAGCCCATATCAAATACATCATCAATAATATACCAGACCAAAGAATTAAAATCCATTCACTTTATTATACTATCAGAGTTGTGGAAACAAGTATGTGCGGAAGTGTAGTTTAAAATCTTCAAATAAACATATAGTTTGATCATCAATCATTAATATCAAAGTCTGGTAAAATAAACTGGTTACTATCTCTCTCTCTCTAATCTCTCTAATACATCAAATCCAAATGAATAATAATAATCTAATCAAAAGGACTAAGTCTATATCATTCATCCACCTCAAACAAGATCCGGATAATAGTAATCCTCCGGTGTATACTCAGCTATCTCTCCCTAGAAATCACTAAGATCCCCCTCTCGTGTATCAGCTGAAAAATGAAATAAAAGTAGGTTGAGATACGAATATCCCAGTAGGTAACACATGCATGATTAAACAATTAATATAAGTAAAGTAACAGTTTATGCACGATTAAGCAATATCGACTAATCAGGCTCGTATAATCATTAATATCATTCATGAATACAAAACAGTTTGATATACAGTTCTAGAAATGAATTTCAGCAAGTTTTAATATATGAATCCAATAACCAAATCAATAACATAATTCACACTTTGTTTGGATGCATTAAGCAGTCACATCCGATCAATATCTCAATCACATGCCTCCAGCATATATACAATAATAATATCAAATGTTGTGATTTCAGTGTCATTGTAGGACTCACAAAGATAGATAAACCTTTTGAGATGATTCTCAACCAATTGCTATACCACAGTGCAACTTAGGAGCAATGCTACTAATGATACTCAAGTCCCATGCAGCGTAGCTTAGACAAGAGCCGTAGTCACTGACTTATTGCACACGTACCCATCAAGTTGGCATGTACCACCAGCATGTAGGACCAAAATCAATACATAGAGATGGTCGCTTATCCACATGTACAGGGAATCACCAGCGGCTCACCGGGGTGTCCCTCCAGACATAGGACCTTCCCAGACAAACTAACTTGCAAAGGAAGCGCGTTGCATATAGGAGTAACTCAACCCAAATGACATATCCCTCAGCTATCTAGCTACAATTATGGATCCATAACCAGCTATGCCCACTAGACTCCAAAATTCCATAAAATATAATATTTCTATAAGGATTGGTGCCTAGTGGCATATAAAGGTTAAATCTGTCAATTACTTCAATATTCGGTCATCTGAATTCTGAATTCTCTATATACAGTTTTCTGGTTTATAGTGTCATTTAGAAGATGTTCTAATAATTAAATACAAGTTAGGTTTTCCAAAAACTAGGTTTCTCCATTTCTTTCAAAGTTTGGCAACTAATGTCCTAAATACCTTCCTAATTTATTTTTCTGTAAAACAGGGAATTAGATAATTTATTTTGATCTTAAAACATCTTATTTAATCATTAAAATTGTCTAAAAATAGTTTGGAATTGAACCAGGGTTTGAAATTACGAAAATCTGCAAAATCTGAACAGAGCGCCTAGGATCGCTCAGGATCGCCCCGGTGGTCTGTGGTCGGCAGTAGTTCAAATCAGAACGCCGACGATACGTCTTCAAGCGGTCTACGGCGGTCTACGATTTATAACGAGCACCTAAGATCGCCGAGCACAGTCGAGGTCGGCGGTCGTTCAAAATCAAACAGAATCAGTTTCAAAACATGATTTTTCTCGTCTAACCTCATTCTAACATATTTATAACATGATTATCAAAATATATACATAATTACATATCATAAAAACATGCTTTTGCGATTAAACACATGTAAATAAAAATCAAACGAATAAAACAGTGTCACCTACCTCTTCAACGCTGGTTCCTCTCCTTCTTCTCCAAACAAGAGTCCTCACAGGCACAAGGAAATCCCTGGACGATGAAGAACTCAACCCAGCACCCTTCCTTCTTCCTCTTCTTCTTCTTCTCCTTCGGTCGTTCGGTTTGCCGCTTGCGGCTGAAGGTGACGAGCGAAAATAGTAACGCGTATAAGTTTAGGTTATCTTAATAGGTATTTATACCCTTTGATCACATGCATCTCACCTATAACTTCCCTATACACCCTGCCCAATCAGAATACATACTTCGATATCTCATGATCGGACGGTCAGATCTACATCTAATTCTGGATCTCAACTAATTAGATCATCCCCTACAATAATAATTATTTCCATCAATTATAACTCCCAATAATATTATTTATTAATTTAATTTATTATTTAAGGAAAATTTGGGGTTTTTACAGTATCATCCCCTACCTTGGCCTTTCCTTTTGTTTTCTCTTCTTAACCTTCCTTCTTCTCTTTCCCAGTTTCCTTCTGTTTCTCTCCCTCTCCTACACATTTCCCTGACTTCATCATGAGGTGCACTTCTTTCTTGTTTTCTCTCTTAACCACTGGAATTGTGGTTGTGAAGCCTTCACTATAATTCCATGGTACAGCCGATTCAGAATAAGCAGGCTTTGGGACATTTATCATGAGGGGAGGAAGCTTGGACCTGGATGAGGAAGTCTGAGTAGGAGGAACATCCACAACCAAGGGTGGAAGTTGCTTTGGTAAAGGGAATGAAGAAGTAACTAACGCAGTGAGATGGTCACAGTTAATGACCAATGGCGGTGTAACGCCCCGGATCCGAGTCACATGAAAAACCCGTAACTCGTATCCAGAGGTTATTATAAATAACAGGATCGCACTACCAGAGTAAGGAAAACATGAATTAAATAGTGCTATGTAACAGAGTGCGCTAAAATAACCCCAAAGTAAAACTCACATGACCCAATTTCACAACCCGCAATTATCGGCTCTCCATACGTATCTGAAAAACAAACAGAAATAAAAGAGTGAGATACGAATATCTCAGCGAGTAGCACATGCATGCAGCAATACAAATTTTCTAGTTGTAAATTTATGATCGAATAATCTTACGAGAAAACAGGAAATAACCCAGTGAAATCTGCGTAAACCCTTTGAAAATTTCTTTGACCCAAGGGTCTAGGAAGCAAGTTAAACTGTACGTAATTTAACATCGGAAATACTTTCGTCAACAAAATTCCGATCAGTTCCAAAAACTATATCATTATATCCATGCTCCAAGAAAGACAAATTCCACTACTTATCCCATGGTATCTAAAACAGATAAATGAATAATAAATCCACATGGTCAATGTCATACAAATATTTGATTGGTTAATCAACATGCCAGAGCGACCTCCACACCTCCATGTACACAGTTCCGGCCTACTCAGGGTTTCGGATACTCTGCAATGACGGCCTACTCAGGGTTTCGTCATCCAATGCCGGCCTACTCAGGGTTTCGACATTGACAACCAGGCCTACTCAGGGTTTCTGGCTGCTCTACACCGGTCGTGGCAACACTCCATGGCCATGCCATTACTCCAATAAAATAAAAGCATCACATTACTAAGCTTAGACTCTGGATCCAGGACAAGCTAAACCAAAACAATAAATCATCGTATAATCGCAATTCCGACATCAAAATAAAGTCATTCATTCCACATCGTATATAACTCATTACAGTTCATCACCTGTCCCTCTGGACCAAGCAGTATCTCAAATACTTTCAGTATTTTCTCATTTCCACAACACATGCCATTTAAATACAAAACACAGTTATTCATGCCAAGAAAAACCTTACAATACATTCAGAATTTTCCAAACAAGTGAAACCAGAAGTTAATAATTTCTCAATCAAAACAGTGTATAAATTCAAGGGAAAACTAATTAGGAACTCCCATTGTGTTGGTATCCAGCACAACACATACAAATAACCTAAACTCAACCTTAGATGCCTTTAAGAATTTGCCACTAGAATTTCCTCTAGGAATTTAATAGGTAATGCAGGTTCCAAGGTTCCCAAACAAGTGATTGGTTAAGTGGTATAAACCTCAAGACATCAAAATCCCCCTTGGTTCAGTCAAGAATCAATTTCGGCAAGTTAAATTGGGTATGCTCTCACTTCCTAAAGTGAGCGCCAGTCGGCGGATAGGAATCAAGCCAAATTTGGACTATGCGCTCACTCGACACTAAGTGAGCGCGAGTTGAGCGGGAAATGGGCGCGAGATGGGCGCCGGCTTCACGCGAGGTTTGCGCATACTATTTAGTGAGCGCGAGCTGAGTGCCAAGTGGGCGCCAGCTCGGCGGATAATGAGACTTCAACGGGGCGCCTACTTCCTAAGTGAGCGCGAGTGGGCGCCAGGTCGGCGGATACCCACTGTGATTTTCGACTCTCTGTTATTTCGAGATCTCTATCTCTGGCCGATCTGTTTCGGTCTGTAATTGTTCCAATACACTCCCAATGTTCCCAGAATACTTCCCAACCAGTTTTGGATTTGATGTAAACACATTAAGTTCAAGTTGTAATTCAATCTCATGCTCGGACTCATGATATTCCAGAAAACCCAGAAAACTCAGAATACAACCATGCAATCAGAATACCATCACGAATAAACTAAAACCTCAGTTGTAAATCAATGCCACTCACAAGTATTGAAGACCTTCTTCAAGCTTCAGGCCATCCTTGATGGATTTCATCTCAAGACCCAAGCTGCTTGGCCGCCGCCCTAATTTTTTTCTCCAGAGCAGCAACCTTTCCCCCAAATCCCCGAAAGTTTTTATATCAGTTACCTATTTATAGACACCGCAAGGGTTTAACCTAATTCACCCTTAACCCTCAGAATCCCCTTTCTACCCCTCATTAAGCTAGGGCTTTCCCGGGTTTTAACTATTGACTAATTTATATTTATTGCCGGTTCGAATATGACTTACATATTAATATTCCACCTCATTCTCTTTAACCACTAATGACCACAAATTTTTCTAGCAATAATGAATTTGATTTAACCTGTCCATAAATCCATATGTTCATACTCTTGCATATATATATATATATATATATATATATATTATTTTTTTTTCTACTCAAAACTGGGGTTTTACAGGCGGTTTTGACGGAATAGGTGAAGAGAAGGTGGATGGATTGCAATTGATAACCAAAGGTGGTTTGGCTATATTCATTTGGGCAATGAAAGATGAGACCCGGTCCAAAGAAGAGCTAATGTTCTCAGCAGCACGATCATTCTTTTTTGAAATCACGTTTACTTCTTTGTCCTTATTTCCTTTGTCAAAATAAACTTTGACCGTTGCCCCTATGAGAGCAATTAACTGAGATGGGTCAAAGGTTATTTCATTAGAGGAGAAGGCCCCTATAACATTAGATGGGCCTGCCCCATGATGCTTAGGCAAAGGGTTTTGACCAATGTCTGTTCTGGGGGATTATGAGCCCCTGTATTGAAAGACAGGGTATTTTGGTCAATCAAATCCTGAATGGCGTGTTTCAATGGCCAACATTTGTCAGTAGGGTGCCCTGGTGCACCCATGTGGTAATCACAAGTGGTAGAGGGATCAAAATTTCTTCCCTTTGATACATTCGGATTCAGCTCTCTCAAAGTGACATACCCTGCTTGCAACAAGGTGGGTAGCAGTTGGGAAGGGGACATTGGAAAGGTAAAAACCCTATTCCTTCTTGCTGCCATCCAGGCATCCCTTTCCTCCTTATTAAAAGCCTTCTTTTGGTTTGAGGGTGATGCTGGAACATTAACCCTCATGGGGGCTTGCTGGGTAGGTGGAGTGGATTGTACTGGAGTATGAAAAGGAGTGGGCATATTGATTTGTATGGGCTTGTTGGGGACAGATGGTTGCTGTACCATGTTCACCTCCCCTTCTTTTTTGTTCCCATTATTTTTATCCCACTTCCATATTTCAGATTGGGGTCCTGTTGACTGACCATGGCAGAATGGTCAATTATTTTACCCGATCTAATCCCGTCCTCGATTCGGTCGGCCATTTGTACCAAGACAGCAAAATTAGTGGTGGTCTGACCCACCAAGTGGCTGTAGAATGATTGGCCTAGTGTACTGATGAAAGTGGAGATTATTTTTGGCTCCAACATAGGTGGCCTGACCTGAGAGGCAATCTCCCTCCATCTTTTGGCATACTGCCTTATAGATTCATCCTTTCCTTTTCTCATCCTCATTACATCATACCTATCTGGCATGATCTCTGAATTGAACTTGCATTGGGCTAAGAAGGCATCTGCCAGGTCTTTCCATCTTCTAATCCTTTCATGGTCTAAGGTGGCAAACCACCTCAAAGCAGTTCTAGTCAAACTCCTTTAGAAGAGCTGAATCAGTATGCCATCATCCCGACCAAACTAGCATAGGGCTCCGTAGTACAACTTCAAGTGGCTCATGGGGTAGCCAGTGCCATCGTATTTGTCCAAGTCTGGGCACTTGAACTTAGCCAGTAGGTTAACATCTGGGTATAGGCATAAGTCTTCAAAGTTGGTGCCCCCAAAGTTATTTATCCCTTTCACCTCCCTCAGTTCATCCTGGATCATCTCCAGCCTGTGCATGAATTTCCTTTCCATCTCATCCCTCATCCTCTCTTTTTCTTTTTCTGATTCAACCGTCTCCTCCCTGATCAGTATAGGTTCCTAGGTGGGTTCAGAAATGGGTTCAGGAATAGGTTGAACCAGAGGTGGAATATTGATTTGAGGTTGAGGTGCTTGGTTAGAAGTGGAGGCTTGGTTCGGGGTTTGAACTTGTTGGGCCTGCACTGCCAGCAAGTTTTCTAGCATTCGGGCAAGTCCTGCCACTTGCTCTTGCAGCTAGGCAAAGTCTTGAATTGGAACATCCGCTTCATTCTCAGTGGGACTCATGGTGCGAGCTCTTGATCTAGGTACAGGAGCTATGGTTGCAAATATACTGGTGCCTGGCAAAATAAAAATAAAGAGAAATATCAGTACCAATTTAATCTCAGTTACATACCTATAAATGCATGTACGCAGGTTAGGTGAGCACGAGTTTGGATTTTTTTTTTTAATTTGAGTTAAAACAATTGTTGGAATATTTTAGGGCTTCCAACAGGTCCGACAAGAGAATTTATTGGTACGAAAAAGACCAATCAAAGAGGTGTTGGAATATTTTAGGGCTTCCAAAGGTCCCACAAAAAGGATTGATCGATACGAAAAAGACCAATCAAAGGATTATTGGAATATTGTAGGGCTTCCAAAGGTCCCACAAAAAGGATTGATTGGTACGAAAAAGACCAATCAAAGGGTTGTTGGAATATTTTAGGGCTTCCAAAGGTCCTACAAGAGAATTGATTGGTACGAAAAAGACCAACCAAAGAGGTGTTGGAATATTTTAGGGCTTCCAAAGGTCTCACAAAAGAATTGATTAGTACGAAAAAGACCAACCAAAAAGGTGTTGGAACATTCTAAGGCTTCCAAAGGTCCCACAAAAGAATTCATTGGTACGAAAAAGACCAACCAAAGAGGTGTTGGAATATTTTAGGGCTTCCAACAGGTCCCACAAGGATATAAAATATCTAAAAATAAAAGTTTTTAGACAAATCATGGAATGTCTTGGAATTACTCAAGCTTCCAAGGGCTTATGCGGTTTAAAAAATCTAAAATTCAAAGGCTTTCAGAGGCCTATGGATATTTTTGAAAAAGATCTGAAATTCAAAGGCTTTCAAAGGCCCAGGGATATTTTTGAAAAAGGTCTGAGATTCAAAAGCTTTAAGATGCCCAAGGATTTTTTTTTTCAATCTTCAAGAAATTTTGTTTCACATTTTTATTTTAATTTTTTTTTTGAAACATTTTATTCAAACTCATTTTCCATTATCATTTACTAGGTTAAGTTACATGTTTAGATTAGGTCAAATTTCTTAAAATGAGCTTAACCTTTTGATTTGAATGAGTTTAAAAGAATTTGAATGCCCCTTACGCTTATTGAAGTGTTTATTAATTGTTTGTATCACTTAAAGGTTAAAAGAACAAGATTTGGTGGAAAAAACTATTAAAATTGAATTTTCAGCAAAAACCGCATATATAGTGCGGTCTGGCCTTGCCCACACTTGAATTGCGGGCAAGCCTTGACCGCATAACAAATGCGGTCAAGCCCAGTCCGCATAGTAAATACGGTTTATGGAGCTTTTTTCAGTTTTTCCGTTTTTTACATGGTTTGATCACTTTGATTACTCATCCAAACATACGGTTCACCCTTTCAAGGCTTCTAAACTGTTCCAAAGTAGACTTTGATCCTATTTGCGTGAATCCTCATAAGGGCATATGCTCCCTCAAAATTAGACACCATATTCAGGGATTTTGTACCTTTGGTTGCCTCTTATATGAACTTTGGGTAGGATCAATTCTGATAAGAGTTAAAAACTCTTCTTGTGGGCTACACCAATCTTAAGATATAGACCTCTTTGGGAACAATTTCATCCCAAACATATGGACACCATGACATGAAAGTAATGCTAAACTTAAATTTCCTTGTTACCTTGTTTACCTTCGATATGGCATCCACATTATGCCTTGGCTTATGAACCATGCAAACGGTATTCCCTCAATTACAAACCCATTTCCCCATGTAATTGTGTACTTTAGCTAAAAACGTGTATCTTCACCTTCAAGCTTAGGGGTTTTGGCTTAATGGCAACTTAGATCTCAAGTCTAGTGATAACCAGAATCAAAGATCCACATTGTTATCACATCATTGACTCAAAGTTCTAAGGTGAATGTTTTCACTTTTGCTTTCCGAAGTAACGACCTCGTTGCGCCAAGCTAAACACATTTGGGTTCAACTTCCTATAGGTTATGGGTAGGCTGTGTAAAAAAGTAAAATGTGCACAGTGCATTTGTAAACAGTAGGTGCATTCACAACGTCCTAGCCCCTTGCCACTCTTTTTCGCAACCATGCATATATACAAACCAATGCATAATAGGAAGCATATTTAGAGTAAACAAACACAAGTAAATAAAGCAATCCTATAGCACCTAGGCATGCTCACAAAAATCACCTAAACATGCAAACATGTGATCATGTTATACAACCAAATAATACATCAAAGAGAACATGCTGAAAAATTAAAACATGCTATCATGAAAATACATCAAGAAATAAGAATGGTTTAACAAAACAAAAACCTCCCCTACGCATGTTTCTAGAAACAATCCTATAAATCAAAATTCAGCATGTTTCTACCCCCATGAACTTTCAAACAATAAATCAGATTTAAACATATCAAACATGCTTAATAACACAAAATAGCAAGTAAACAAAATACAAAAACATAAACAAATACACCAAAAGGCTGAAATCCGCAAGTCCCCAGCAGAGTCGCCAGTTGTGAGACATGGAAAATCAATTTAATGACTTCCTAATCATCACACGGGATTCATTAAAACAAGGAGTCGCCACCATTCTGTTTAGGTGTGAATGGACACCAAAATATCAAATCAAAATAAAAAAGACAGAAATTAGAGATGGGTAAGAGGATTATGTTATGAACAGGGGAAGGTGTTAGGCACCTCTATTCATCCACACAAGGTGGTTACTAGGTATTGTTCATGTTAAAACTAAAGAAAGCTTGCTTAATAAAGGAAAAATCATAAAAGTGACAAAAGTATATAGTTTTTCATATGAATAGCCCGATTAATTCAGAACCTTCAATATGATCACACCATTCTAAGGGTTTCATGATTGAAATAAAATTGAGATAAAAATCAAAGAAAACTTTCCTAAAGTGAAACCTAAAAAACTAGCTTTAGGCTAAACCATTAAAATGTTGAAAAACTAGATTGAAATCTCTTGATTAAAACATTGAAGAGTAAAGTTCTTTGGGGTACAAATTTGATCCAGATCTCTCATTAGTGGAGAGATGGAACCCCAATCAACCCATGTTGATGAAAAACAAACATCAAAAGGGAGAGTTTAAACCATAGGATCCTCTCTCCAAGATTAAAACATCTTCAAAATCACATAATAAAACCCTATAGGTTACTTTTAGGCTTTTGGTTTCAGATCTACCATATAGATCATGGTAGATATAGAATCCTAGTCAAATATCACCAAAATCAAGAAAACAGTGATTGTAACGCCCCGGATCCGTGTTGTTCATTAAAGATATAACACGTCTCACGGAGGTTAGGCAAGGATCGTTAATCAATTTATGATCGCTGGATAATCATACATCTATAACCTGACAGAGTGCACATTTCCATTTATGCAAAATTGTAACATTTAAACTGACTGGAATCATATGGTTCATCCCCAATTTATTTTAATACATCTCAATTAATTCAAGTTCTCAAATTCGAAATAGATAACCTACGAGTCTAAGGAAGGTAATAGTAGTCTTCCTCCCTATATGCCTCAGCAGGATCTACCCCAGTAATCGCCTCACCACGAGTATCTGAAAAAAATAGAACAACAACAGAGTGAGATACGAATATCTCAGCGAGTAGCACATGCATGCAGAAATAGTTGAATCACATTTTAAAACTATGCATCGACAACACTACAATACGCTTAAACAACCAACATCAATTTCCCAAGTTTAAATCAAACAAATCACATCTCAGTTAAGTACAATAACACATCGATTGGTCAATGTCATGACTATCGTTTAGTTGATAAATTAAACATGCCAAGTAGACACTCCACACCTCCATGTACACAGTTCCGGCCTACTCAGGGTTTCGGATACTCTGAAATGACGGCCTACTCAGGGTTTCGTCATCCAATGCAGGCCTACTCCCCGGGTTTCTGCATTGACAACCAAGCCTACTCAGGGTTTCTGGCTGCTCTACACCGGTCGTGGCAACACACAAGGCCATGCAATTCCAACAACCAACAATAACATCACATTACTAAGCTTAAACATCTGGATCCAGGACAAGCTAGACCAAAACAATAAACATCGTATAATCTCAATTTCAATATCAAAACAAAACCACTCATTTCACATCATGTAAGAACTCATCACAATTCATCACCTGTCCCTCTGGACCAAGCAGTACCTTAAGTACATTCAGTATTTTCTCATTTCTGTAACACAAGTCATATGAAAGTAAAACTCAATCCATTCATACCAAAGAAAACCTTTCAATACGTATAAAGTTTCCAACAAGTGAAACCAGAAATACAAGAACTTCTCAATCAAAACAGTGTATAGAACAAGGAAAAGTAACTGGTAACTCTTACTAGTTTGGTGTCCGGCACAATACTCATAAGTAACCTAAACTCAACTTAAAAACTCTTAAGAGGTTCACTAGATTTTTCCTCTAATAATTTCATAGGCAAAATGGTTTCTCAGGTTCCTAACCAAGTGAATAGTGAAGTGGTTTAACCCCTAAGTAATGCAAATACTCTTGGTCAAATCAGAAATTCCATTTCAGTAAGCAAAATAGGTCTGCCGCTCACCTACTGAGGTGGGCGCCAGGTGAGCGCTGGTCGGCGGTGAAGAAAATGGGTAAAATCGACCTGCCGCTCACCCGACGCTAGGTGAGCGCGAGATGAGTGCGAGATGGGCGTGAGGTGGGCGCGAGATTCGCGCGAGATGGGCGCCTCGTTTTCTACTTCGCGCGAGATGAGCGTGAGATGGGCGTGAGCTCGGCGGTAGGTCGTTATTAACGGGGCGCCTACCTCTGAGGTGAGCGCCGGTGAGCGCGAGGTGAGCGGATACCCCCTGTGGTTTTCATTTCTCTGTTATCTTGAGATCTACATGACTGGCCGGTTTGTGAAGGTCTGTAATTACTCCAATACACTCCTAATACTCCTAGAAGACTTCCCAACCACATTTGGAATTAATCTAAACACTTTCATTTTCAATTATAAAATTAAATCCGGAGACTCTGTTCATGTAAATTCCCGAAAACCAGAAAACCAGAAAAACTCATACTATCAGTTGATATATAAACCATGCATCAGAATAATCTCGAGAGAAACAGAAAACACAAATCCCAGTTGTAAATCAGTGCTACTCACCTGAGTGTGCTTATTCCCGAATGGTAAACCTCGGCCGATCACTTCTCCGGCCACGCACGCGAATGAAAAATCTACCGAAACTAATCTTCTCGAGCAGAGAGAAATAACCCAATGAACTTCGGCTCCGAACTCCTTCTTCCAGCACTTGCGATTTATGGTTCTTCACGAACAGAAGCCCTAGTCGCCACTCCAGCCGAAATCGCGAGTTCTCCTGATGTCCAGACTTAACGAAAACGTTTCCGTAAGTATACGCGTATTTCGTTTAAAACTAAAAACCCTACTTTCCCTTATTTGCTCATTTAACACTTACCTTGCGAGATGTATACGCCGGTGGATCAACCCTTTTAACCCCTTGATCCTATGCATGCTCGCCCACCGAAGATACTACATGTTCAGCATCTATTCGCGTTAATAATCACATAACTACACCTTAATAATACCAATGATAATACTATGATTTTTCGGAAAAATGGCTATATAACGCCTGTACATATGAGTATGAGCTAAGCCCTCAAACCACAAAATAACCTGATAAACACAGTTTATACATCAGAATAAATAACTAAATAAATAAATAAATACTCACAAAATTCAGGGTCTTACAGTGATCTAGGTGCAATATGTGTGAAAAACCAAAACTGTAGGAGGAAGTGGGGATCTCATGCTATAAACAGTATGGATCCATAGGATTCCTCCAGATTCAAAATAAAACTTTTAAAACATGAACAGAATAGTAAAAGAAATCATATATCACAAATTACAGCACATATGGGTTTATCCTACGGATCCACCTGTTCTCTTTTCCCCTAGCTCTCTCTTCACGTTTTACAGCTAGAGAGGAGTCTTGAGGTACTTGGAGATAGGTTTGGGGATACAAACACAATCAAATGGCCTTATTTTACAAAAAAAGAAAAGAACAAATTATATGGTTCTATTCTAAGAATCCACCTGTTCCCCTTTCCCCTAGCTCTCTCTTCACGTTTTATGGCTAGAAAGGAGTCTTGAGGTACTTGGAGATAGGTTTGGGGATACAAACAAGAAGTAGGCCTTATTCTACAAAAGAAAAGAAAAGAACAGATTATAGGGTTCTATTATAAGAATCCACCTGTTCCCTTTTCCCCTAGCTCTCTCTTTATGTTTTACGGCTAGAGAGGAGTCTTGAGGTACTTGGAGGCAAGTTTGGAGATACAAACATAAGAAGGCCTTATTCTACAGAAATGGAGAAGATTAGACTATCTCTAGAATTAAAAACAGAAAATAAAAGAGAAAAGGGACTTACTTGGATTGATAAAGCAGAGAAGCAGGGGTTTCCTTCTTCACTTGGAGCTCTTCAAGCTTCAGATTCTCAGCCATTTGCTTGAGGAGAGACCCTATATTTATAGGCAAATCCAGGGGCATGGTTGGTCCAGGGTTTGCCAAAATAGGGTTCCAGAATGTTCCAATTGAGTTTCAGAAAAGGAGTTAATGTAAATCCATTAAACCACAGAGGATAAAAAAGAGGATTCGAATCTCCCAGAGAGAGATTTGAGTGTAGATAAGGCTCAGAAATCGACAAATGACGAATTCACTCAAAAGACCTACGACCACGCATGACCGCATTGTCAATGCGGTCAAGGCATGACCGCATTGTTAATGCGGTCACGGCATGACCGTATATCAACTGTGGGCATGAGCAGACCGTAGATAAAATGCGGCCATTGCATGTTTGACCAAATTTAACACTTTTTTTGACCAGTTTCAAATCTCAATTACATATTTTAAATTATTTTCTCATCTTGTAGTGCAATTTGGGGTGTCTACAAATGTGACTACATCCCATAAGGGAGAGATATATGATTACCACCTACTGGTGAGATGTGACCACCTGCGGGTGAGATGAGACCTCTTGTGGGGGAGATGTAATTGTATTCCACAAGGGAGATATGTGACCACTTGCGGGTGAAATGAGACCTTTAGTGGGGGAAATGTAATCCAGATGTGATTACATCCCACAAGGGAGATATGTGACCACCTGCGGATGAGATGAGACCTCTTGTAGGGGAGATGTAATCCAGATGTGATTGCATCCTACAAAGGAGATATGAGACCACCTGCGGGTGAGATGAAACCAGATGTGATTGCATCCCACAAGGGAGATATGTGACCACCTGCGGTTGAGATGAGACCTCTTGTGGGGGAGATGTAATCACGATGTGACTACATCCCACAAGGGAGAGATATGTGATTACCACCTACGAGTGAGATGTGACCACCTGCAGGTGAGATGTATTGACTCCTACGGGAGAGACCTCATGTAGGGTAGATGTGATTACTATGTGATTGTATCCTACATGGGAGAATGTTGTTATCAAATTGTGAGATTCACTATTAATTATGAATGACATGAATTACATTTAAATAAGAAGAGTTTAATTAAACGGTTTAGCTGTGACTTGATTTGAATGATTCTAAAACAAAATATAAATGAGCCATGAATAAAATATAGAATTATTTTAGGAAGACAATACTGGCAGTGAATGGGAAAACCCTTTAGATGTGATTTATATTACATTGCCCTTCTAAATGAGATGAAGTTTACATAATAAACTCTTTTTATTTCAATCACTGATTCAATGTTGGTTTCGTATGGTGATTACTCGTTCTTATTATCGACCGTGACTACCCGATTATTTTATCATGCATGAATGATTACTTTTATATATAAACTGTTTCTAGCATGCATGTGTTACCCACTGAGATATTCGTATCTCACCCTACTTCTTTATCTTATTTTTCAGTTGTTCCACGTGAGAGCGTCCTTGGGGTTGACACGAGGGGGAGTTGTAGATTACTGAGCTGAGGGTCTTTCTTATTTCGTTTAGATCTTTCTATTAGAGGTTGATATAGAAGTACCTTGAAAGATAGTTTATGATTTAATTGAATATGAGAGAAATTGTGTTAGAAAACCTATTTACCAGATTTATAAATTTATATTGATGAGTTAGTTTGATGGTTATATTTAGCCACGCATATTGATGAAATTAATGTTTTAATTTTCCACACTCTGATAATTGAATGGAATTAGTTGAATTTAAATGTCTGGTAATTAGTAGCTTTGGGCCCAGTATCACTTCGGATTCGGGTTTGGTGCTTGTTTTTCATAGACCCGGGTTCAGGGTGCTACAGTCTTGGATCCAAACTCTAGATAGATAGTGAGAAGTGGGCCGGTCTTTGTTTTGGTTAGTGGTCCTTGATCCCTCCATATTTCGTCCATAGGGTTGGAGAGGCCTTCCATGAGGGATGTGCTGTGGCAAACCCATTTCCACCTTGTATCTTCGTGAGATAGCAGTGAGGTCATTCTTGTTATTTGGCATTGGTGATGTAATTTGTATTTCATGACTAGGTTTGTGTATGCCAATCCAATACTTGTATCAGGTTTGGGTGCTCCACAATAATTCAATGTCCGGAGGGCCTGGCTTCACACATAAGTCGTGAGGTAGCATTGAATAAGGAACTAATCAGTCAAAGAAGTCTGATTCTCACGAGTCTTACAAAGTCACTTGGTTAATTATTGATACTATAGTTTTCTTGGATTTGGACTATATCATTTGCTTTGTGAACAAAGATTTATGATTTCTATTTTGGTTTAAACATATCGTTTTGGAATTAGTCCTTTGAGTTCTGGTTTTAACTTGGATTAGATAATAAATTTTGGTTATTCAAATTCATATTGTATTTTAAAATTAAAATGTTGGGATTGGATTCAGCATACATGTGTTGCTTACTGAGATATATTGTCTCATATCGGTTTTCAAATATTTTTTTTTCAGGAAATTCTGGCAAGGACAAAACAGCGGTGATAGATCTTTAGAGGGCTTAAAGAAGGGATTATAATAATTGAGTTAGGTGGTCAACCTATGTATTTGATGATTATGTAATTTAAATGTTATAGAGGATTTAAATTTTAGCGCACTTTGATGTATTCCCTTATCTTTGTAGTTTTATTCCATTGTTTTGCTACCTCTTAATCAGTGCCTTGATCAGTGTTGAAAAAAAAACTTGTGAACCCAAATCCGGGGCGCTACACCACCAAAGCAAAGAGCCCGAGTAAAGTCACATTTTGTAACTAGGTGCAAGTTTGACTCCTGTTCTTTGTCACATTTCAGCAGGACAGCCTAAATGCCTTTGGAGAATGTTGTTAATGATGTCACCTTGTTGCAGAGATTTCCAAAGGAAGAACTTGATCTTTTGAGCTCATGGGAGATGCCCGCAACTAGGTGGTTTGGCCAAAACTCTTCAGTTTATCAGCATTCCAACTTCCTGTATTTTGATCCATTAGCTCAGCTATTTTTAACTCCTCCAGATCATTAAAATGCTCCTCATCGACAATGTTCAGTTGTACCCTCCATCGTTGGTCTTGAATATTGATTTTTTCTCCATTTGCTATGCTCCATCTGCCGCCCAATTTTACAAACTCTCTTGCGTTACAGAATTGCTTCCATAACCAAGAAGAGCTTATTTTTTCTTGAGCATTGAAGAAGTCTTTGTCAGGAAAATATTTTGCCTTCAAAAGTTTGATCCAGATTCTATCTTCTTCATTTGCAATGGCCCAGGCAGCTTTGGCGAGTATGGCTTTATTGAACTTTTTACTATCTCTTATGTTCAGTCCCACCACGTACCATTCCTTTTGGGAAGGCACAAATTCTCCCAGCAGATAGTATGCAAGGTCCTTTCTTTGTTTGGTTTGAACCAAAAAAATTTCAGGCTTCCCTGTCAATGCTTTCAGCAACTTTGCAAAGGATTTTGAGATTCTTCATATAATATTGAGATGTGTTGAGGATCACAGAATTTATTATAGTGACTCTGCCCGCTTGGGTAAGGAACTTTGCTTTCCAACCTAAGGACGTTTGTTAATTAGGTTGAACAACACATTAAAGGGACAAATTTTTGGAGCATTAAGAATGTAAGAATCCCCAGATATTTTCCTGGCATCTTTGAGGGTTTAATACCAAAGCACCTTGCCACTTTACCTTTCTCTTAACCTTTGATAGGCGGGCTCAAAAAGACTTCCGATTTTTCAAGATTAAATTTGTGACTTGCCAACTCACAAAAACTGTTAACAATAACCATGAAATGACTTATATTGGGTTCTGAAGCCTTTCCAAACAGAAGTCATCCGCATATTGCTGATGGCTTATTGGTTCACCAACCCTACTGGTTAGAATGACTTATATGATCATGTTTAGCTTTAACCCGAGTAGGAGACAGCACCTGCTAGGTTAGAATGAAAATGTATGGGGATAAAGGATCCCCTGCCTTATACCACAAGAGGGAATGATTTCCCCACATGGTTTCTTATTCAGAAGGACATTGTAAGAAACAGAAGAAATACAAAACATAATCATATTCACAAATTTCTGACTAAAGCCATGAGCATACAAGGTTTTCACATATTCACTGTGCCTATTTCTCACATTCGCACAAATGCAAGCCTTATAGAATTGCATTTTTATATTATTTGGGCTTTATTTTGGGGTTGCCTTAATTAAATGAGTTACAAGCAGGCCCTGTTGGGTCTTCCAAGACGATCTGAATAATATGGACTAGGGTAGGGAGTTTTTTTTTGTGTAAAAGGATAAAAAATATATATGTAATGGAAGATTAAAGAGTAAGTAGCAAGCGGCCCAGAACATCAAACAAAAAGATCTCAGCTAAACACGAGGGAGTGCATGATTTTGCAAAAGCAAGGAATACAACCGATGGCAAAGTTTTCCAGGTAATCTACATCAGCATTGGCTTCCCTATAGATCTTCACAATCTTAAAATCTTGGAAAAAGCGAGCATTCAATATTATGTCTTTGATAATACCTTCAATTTGCAAAGGTACGGTGGCATTCAGATTGGAGTATATGGATGATGAGGGCTGGGTCACTTTCTATGATGACTTGTTGTTTTATAATGGACTTGGCAAGTCTCAGTCCTTCCAAAAAAAGGCCATTGCTTCAGCTATGATAGATGTAGTGTTACCACAAGGAGGTTGATGGACGTAGGTTAACTTGCACATTTGGAATCCAATGGGGAAGCATAATATTTATTTTCTTTGCTATTACTAT